>CM024756.1:52237541-52368702 GCA_014218235.1 Colocasia esculenta
TGATGACTCGATCTTTTCGGATCCGTGTTTACTGGTTTTGGAGTAGTGCAATTAAAGCATTAACAGGAAATCCACAATATGGCAAACCACCCACACATGCTATCACCCCCATTAAACCCCTTAAACCATTCCAAAACAGGGTAAAAAGGTAGGAAGTCTCCCCACTGGTTGGAAGAACCCGAAGAATGTCAAAACCTCCTCGTAGCCGGCACGCCCACACTCTGGACGCCATCCTCGCATGGTTCCCGCGCCGCATGAACCTCCAGGAGTCGGAATCGCCAAAAAATCCTCCATAACATCATTCCTTCGCCTAGATAGAGCCTCTTCTGCTCTGTTTAGGCAAAACAAAGCACTTAAAACTCTAATCAAAATCACATCGTGTGCAGATGCCGCGTTTAACTCTTTTAAACGTGTCCACCCTATCCGGTGCCAATCATAAACCGCGCGCCATGCATCACAGAGTCGGTTCTCTGAATCACGGTGGAGGAGACCGATGCGATTAAATCGCGTCGTCTAACTCCGACGCGTTTATAAACAGTGAACCAACAGGCCGTTCAGGCTAGAATGTCTAGCCCAAAATGCCCACACCGCATACAAAAACCACACATGAGGCCCAATGACCACCTCTTGGTCTCGAGCACTACTCCAAAACCAGTAAACACAGATCAGAAAAGATCGAGTCATCACATTACTAGCACCTAAAAAGAAATGTCATCCTCGACATTCAGGGCGAAACCACGGCAAGTCAGACTAACACCTAAAATGAAATAAAACCATATACATAACAAGTAGGATACACTTTCTCTGCACTTACCTTTCATACCATTTCAATCTGCTCATTTTTGTACCCGTTCTGCTTTTCTTTTCTCTTTAATTCCTTTCATAGTTACTCTGCAAGATTGCTACATTCTGCTCTTTCTGTACCTTTCAGCTGTAAGCAATTCTACGTTGCTGCTGGCACTTTATCTCCTTGGACTCAACCTTCTTTCATATTTTCCTGACTGTGTTTACAACATTTCTTTCTGGGCCGCTTCTCTTGCTTGAATTTTTGCATCATAAGCTGCCATCTTTAGGTGTTCTGCCATGTAAAACCATCTTAAATGCTCAAACTTCCTGGTGTCTTTTCATTATCTTCCTATTATTTCCAACTGTTATTCTACTTTATCTTCATTCATAATCTCAACTGCCAGCTTTCTCAAAGAGAACCAATTACCATCCTTAAATTTCCTGCCTCTTTATACCATTTTGCTCAAGCTGCCTCAACCCATATCTAGTCAACAACCCCTGTCTCTTTGCTCAATTGTGCAAAAACTTTAAACTTTTCTTTAATCAAGTAAACTTTGGATAACCTGTGAATATTAGATCTTCCATGCTTCCACTGCGCTACTCTGATTACACTGGATACTTGGCAAAGTATCCTACAAATTTTGCTCCCATTATTACCTTCCATTTTCACTAATACTCTAACTCTAGCTGAACTCAATTCTAACTTTACTTGCTTCTCAAATCACTTTATTCAATCAATTAATACTGGAAGAAAACACCTAAATTCCTGATCTGCTTTCTTTATATTTCAATTCTGGTTGTGCCACAAACTTCAATTTTGAATTCTACCATACTGCTACTGACATACCTACTCTTCATATAACTTCCTGGCTTCAAATAACATTTTCCCGGGCTGACTAATCACATTATATTCACGATCTTTTAAAATATTCTTTAATTGATCTGCTTTTGCTCTCAAATCAAATTCAGAATACCTTTATTAAAGTACACTTCTGCTCATCGGAATCGCTTTCTGTGCACTGGCTTGCAAACCTTTGCTGAACATTACCTAAATCATCTGATTATATCAATTTCATAATCTATGATGCTCTTTCTTTCTCTGGTCAATAACACTCAACCAATTTGTACTGCCAACTGCACTAACCACAATATCATTTCTGCCAAAACACTTCTCTTAATTATTCTGCTATCTAGATAATCTCCTTGTACCATTCATACTGTAACTCCTGCTAATGTACAACCATCCTTCTTTAAAACACTACCATAGCCAGAACCTGAAACTGATTTCTTTAGTTACAATGACTTGCTCTGCCTGATTCCTCTATTTACCAATACCTTATCTGGAGCTAATCTGCCTCACTTAATTATTCCAAATCTTTCCATATCACTAATCACATTTATCCAAGCTTCTCCTTAACACTTATTAACATAGATCTCAAACACAATAATTACCTCTGCTAAGGTTCTCACCCCAATCCTTAACACTCACTATTTCACATTACAACACTGCTTCCACAGCTACTCTTTCTTTATCACACTATTACCTTATTCCTGTCTCTGCCAACTCTGTACCCCACCAAACATCTCAAACATATTCTTCCCAGAACACAACTTATCTTTGCTGAACATTATAACTGAATTCACTAATCCCTTCAATTTCTATAACTAAGAACCTTTAAACAACTACAATATTAACTATACCATTCCTCAGCAACTGCTAACAACTTCCAGATTCCAAAAAACTATACACATTCCATATAACAAAAATTCGCATGAAAACCACACTAAAAATCACACAAAATCGCAGACTTACTACCAGTAGTGGACATTAAACCATGTCTTGGGACATTGTAACCCCAATGTCTTTTCATATTCTAACTAGACTATTGCTCTGATACCACTGTACGGCCCTGGATATTTATACCCAATAAGGCTCCATATCCAAGTTCGCCTCCCACGATCGGACCGAAGTCTCGCAAGAGATAGCTCGTACAAGTGTCTAGTAAGAATATAAAAGACAACAACAACAGTATAAGACACAAAAAGTACATGTGCTCATATCTGTATACAAAAATGTACAAATGTCCCAATACAATATTACATGTTCAATTAAAGAGTGCAACTACCTAGGGCATACCCCGAGGGAGCACAAGCTCACACAACACGACTAACTCTACTACTAGTGGTACAAGTCTGCCACAAACGTGTCTGCACGCCACACAAATGGCTAACACCTGAAAAGAGCTGTAAGGGAGTGAGCCTCAACACGTCACTGGCACAGCAGGGACCTCCCAAAAACAACACATGAAACTAAAGAGACCTCAACCCCATAGGGTCTCACTGGCAACACCAGTAGCCAAACCACGACATGCTTACACGAAGTATAATTAACAACAATTAACCATAAGCCTACCGATTAATTCAATCCTCAAAAAGTAAGGGGAAACAACGGAACTAGCTCGGTACTACTAGTCTGCCCAACCATTGGGACACCTCAACTACAAACCTCATCGGCAGACTACTGCCTAGGCTACTAGTCTCACAAGCAAACCATTACAACAACTAGTCGCCTAAGCTACCAGCCACACAGGCAAACCACTGCCTAGGCTAAAAGCTTCACCGGCAACCCATCCACATACGGTAGCAGGACTGGCATTGGCAAGCCAATCCATCATGCACTTAAACTACAATCAGAAGCTTACCCAAAGAAGGGTACAGGTACCTACTACCACGAGGTACCTCCACGGAACCACAACCAGTGGCAAAGCACGAGTAGGAAAGGAACGACGCCACCACACAGGAACGAATTACTAGTTCATGACGCCAGTATCCAACCCGAACAACACAGCACAAGAACTACTCTCAGCCTTGCTGTCACGGACAGGAGGTCCAACTACCTCTCCACAACACAAACCAAAGAACAGTGGAGTCTAACCAACACCACGCTTGCAGACTACATAGCTGCAGGTCCAAGCCTGGCACCTTTAGGGACTCTGGCCCGAGCTCCCTAAAATGAGACACTGGAAACACAGGACTAGCTGGGGACCAATAACGTCTACTGGTGTCTGTCCCTCAATCACAAGTGCACTACAAGCAACTGCACACCCATAAACACAAGTCGCTGCCCACAGTCGTCTTTCCCTCAGCCGGACGTACAACTCTAGCACAGGAGTGAGGGTGTCTAGGAAGACGACACAGACCTCTATGGTACACACGTACCGGGACACGCCCCGAGCACAAAACACGTGCCTGGCTCACCAAGGAACCTGGGGTACCCTACTGAAGAGGTATTCTGGAATAGGCAACGGACCACCAGACTCAGTAAGTACACAAACCACGATATACATACTTATACAATCCTTTATTTATAAATCACGTTATATGAGTGTTAGGATTAGCTTAACACCGGTCACCATGTGACCCTCAAGCTAACCTACACCGATACTTACATGAACCACTATAACACGTAATAACCTTGCCTATCATTGGTCATCTCATGAACTCCATGGCAATACCAATCCATAATAACATACTTAACATGAATCACATCATTCACTAACTAATCACATAACAACTCTTAATCCTACACATGCTTTACTAACATTAACTACTTTAAGTACTATGTAAAAGTTGGTAAAAGACCAGGGCTAGGTCTACAATAGAACCTCACTGCCCAACCACCACAAACCAACCTTAGAAGTTAAAATGCGTTGGACACATGCGACGCCTCTCAAACCGCGTTGGCCTGTTCGGACGCCATTCCAAACCTTAACATGACAGGGCTCAGTGTCGCGACCATGTTGTGACGGCCCGATCCGTCGCTTTCAAGCCGAACCAGTCAACCACGGTCAACACCAAATCACGTCGGACATTTTTGACGCGTTCAACAAGAACGTGTCAAGTCAAACAAGCGCATCCAAGCAACCGCCACAGTGCAATGGACAAAACTGAAAGCGTCGATGCAGAGCAATGCGTTCTTGCCATGAACGCGTCGGCTCGCCCTGCCGCGTTTCACACGAGACTGTGAGTTCAGCTCACAGGCTGAACCCACCATCTCCACAAGAGAACCATACATGCACGGTTCCAATTCCAAATTAAAGCATTAACAAGAAATCCACAATATGGCATACCACCCACACATGCTATCACCCCCATTAAACCCCTTAAACCATTCCAAAACAGGGTAAAAAGGTAGGAAGTCTCCCTACCGGTTGGAAGAACCCGAAGAACGTCAAAACCTCCTCGTCATCGGCACGCCCACGCTCCGGATGCCATCCTCGCGTGGTTCCCGCGCCATACGAACCTCCAGGAGTCGGAATCGCCGAAAAATCCTCCACAACATCGTTCCTTCGCCTAGAAAGAGCCCCTTCTGCTCTATCTAGGCGAAACGAAGCACTTAAAACTCTAATCAAAATCGCGTCGTATACAAACGCCGCGTTTAACTCTTTTAAATGTGTCCACCCTGTCCGACGCCAATCATAAACCGCGCGCCATGCATCACAGAGTCGGTCTTTGAATCGCAGCAGAGGAGTCCGACACGATTAAATCGCATCGTCTAACTCCGACACGTTTACAAATAGTGAACCAACAGGCCGTTCAGGCTAGAATGTCTGGCCCAAAACGCCCACACCACGCACAAAAACCACACACGAGGCCAATGACCACCTCTTGGTCCTACTCCGAAATGCAGACTTGTGAATATCCTCTTCCTTTATTTTTAGTTGATGGTAGCCTGATCTTAGGTCTATCTTGGAGAAATATTGTGCACCGGATATCTGGTCAAACAACTCATCGATGCGGGGCAGTGGATACTTATCTTTATTGTCAACTGGTTTAACTGACGGTAATCAATGCATAGCCTCATTGTTCCGTCCTTCTTCCTGACAAATAGCACTGGCGCTCCCCACGGGGATGTGCTAGACTTGATAAAACCCTGATCTAGCAATTCTTGAATCTGCCTCTTCAACTCCTGCAATTCAACAAGGGACATACGATACGGAGCCTTTGAAACAGGGGCTGCCCCAGGGAGTAACTCAATGGTGAAGTTTACGTCCCGCTCAGGTGGTATACCAGGTAATTCCTCTGGAAATACATCAGGATAGTCTCTGGCTATTGGAATGTCTTCTAGGGTTGGTTTCTTCTTTTCAGTTGCTAAGACGGAAACTAGGAAAGCATCACAACCCTGGTTGATCAGCTTAGAAGCTTTAGGGAGGATATCAAGATAGGGGTTTGTGATAATGGGTGCCAAGAACGATAGAGTTGGAAGGTTTGGTCTCTTAAAGGTGACCCTCCTATGGCGACAGTTTACATCGGCATCATATTCAATTAGCAATCGACACCCAAAATGGCATCATAACCCTTCATGTCTAAGCAGATAAGGTCGGCAGGGAGATTGTGTCCTCCAATTAAAGTTTCACATTGGCAAGTAGTGAGTGAGTTCAGATTTTGAGCCTAGTGGAGAGGCTACAGTGATCTTGGATTTCAAGGGTACAGGTTTGACAGGTAGAGTTGCAGCGAATGTGGTGTAAATAAATGAATATGCAGCTCCAGTATCAATAAGCACAAAAGCAGGTTGAGAGTGTATGGAAATGGTACCTTCCACCATACCCCCTTCCTCGGGTAGGTCGGCTTCTATGACAGCATTAAGGCGTCCCTGACGCCGTGGTGCATTCTGAGCTCTACCTGGTTGGTCCTTCATCATTGGATAGTCAGGAATACAGTGGTCACGACCACCACATCTCAAGCATGCCCCGAGCTTCTTCTAGCATTCCTCAGCTCGGTGTCCTGGTTTATCACAGAATTTGCAGTTCTCAGCCAACTGCCTACCTTCTATTTTAACTCTTTTGTCTCCCGCAGCATCTCTTCCGGCATTTGGCCTCTTGTTGTTGTTGTTGACGTTGTTGTTACGAAAGGTTGGGGCAATATTAGGTGCTCCCTTCTTGACGAAGACCGGCTTGGAGTTGTCCTTGCCCCTCATGCCCTCCACTTTGGCCATGGTGTCTTCTACCAGCTGAGCTCTTTGGACCATCTCAGTGTAAGTTTGAATATTGTGTGGTCCGAGCCTTTCAATGAACATGGGCCTGAGCCCGTCCATGAAACGGTTAGCCTTTAATCTTTCTGTTCCCACCAAATGTGGGGCATATACAGCAAGTCATGCGAACTGAGCCTCATACTCAGCCACAGACATCCCTTTCTGTTTTAGTGCGGCAAACTCTGCTGCCTTCTTCTCCTTGACTCTCTCAGAGAAATACTTTCCTCGGAATATCTCCAGGAATCCGGCCCACTCCAGTTTAGCTACGTTTGGCAGGTGGGCCGAGGTGGCCTTCCACCATGCTCGAGCATCTTTAGTAAATTGGAAAGTGGCCAGTACCACTTTCTCTATGTTGGTGCATTGCATTACTTGGAAAATCCTTTCTATCTCCTCTTGCCATTTTTTGCCTCATCTAGGTCAGGGGATCCAGAGAAACGAGGAGGGTTCAAACTCCTAAAATTTTGGTGCAGATCACCGGCTCCGTTCCTTGCAGCTGCAGCCTGATTTCCAGCCTGAACTACATTTTGCAGGGCCTACGTAAGTCCAACCACAGTGTCTTGCATAGCTTGCCACTGGTTGCGAGCCATTGCAGTGTGTGAGAGTGTTATAAGGATTCCTGAGAAAAGGATGGAAACCAATTAATGTCTCCAGATACATTATAAGAGTCAATGGGCAGGAGTGTTTTATTCTTTCTAACATATTCCCAGTCTCTACCCATTCTCACCAGGTATTATATTAATTCCATGACCTAGGTTCCATAGGTATCTCCTATTCCTGAGACATATCCTATTTGGTATTCCTAGGCTCTGATACCACTTAACTGTCACGTCCCGAGAATTACGCAGCAGATAATAGTTCGAAGAATTCGAGTCGATATCCCGAGACGTGGACAGTCAGTAGATAAGCCTCTAGCTAGCACGCACTAAAAGTGTATCAACACAAACATCATAATAGGGCCCAACTGTTGAACTCAATAAAAAAAATGCAATCAGATCTCAACTCATTTAATCAAAATTGGAAACTAGTACAGGACTGAGACTCAATAAAAAGAAAAGTTACACTTATTCCTCACTTCCTACTACATTGTACTATTGCTCAAAGTAATCTACTTTAACCAGACTCATAGTTGGAAGGCTCATCACTCGGATGCATTCCCATCCTCGACTTGCTCTTCCTCTTGAATGTCATAGGCACCTAGATTGGGTAAAAGTAGGGGATGAGCAAACTAGCCCATTAGGATTTACATCTCAATGTGCGGGCAATGATATAAGTGATTAGCAATTTAGAACTAGGTAAGCATGATGAATGACATGATGTGCATGTACGAATAAAAACCGTTAAAACAGGATACATGAAACAAGCTAGATAGAGTATTCATGATAGAATAAGATCTGGAACGATATAACAAGATAGAACTAGCAGTAGATCCCTTTGTACAAGCACGCAAGATTTCACTTGATGTAAATAGTTTACAAGAACGCAAGATATCACTAGTTGCAATAGATGCAGGATGGCCATATCATGCAAGCAAGCAAGCAAGATTTGCACAAGCATGATCAAGTGACACTAATCAGGCACGTAAACACTAATGTACACAAAGGAAAGATCCACCAAGAGTGCACACAGGTCACATGTATGTGGTTCTGTATCTAACATTCAACAAGTAAGAAAGTACTCCCAGCACAGATGCAATGCCAGTAATCATTATACCCCATGGTTAACAGTATATTTATGACTCGCCATCATTGGGGCTAGACTGGAGCCCTTGGACACACGCCGTGCCCTGTCAGCATCTCATGTAAAATTTTAAATGCAGATACCCACAGTCATTAATAATGGCCAATGAGAGTTTCAATAAGTAAGCATGTGTAATGTCATGTTCATGATGATGATGGGAACAAGTAATAGAACATGATTTCATGAGAACAATGGTCAAGAGATAAGTTCGGCAGTAGATCTGTACGATTTATAATTTATTTCAATCTTTACATTAATGTTTTTAGTCTAGATTGTAAATCACGCTCACGAGAACAAGAAGAGGAAGGAAGTGCACACCCTAGATGTATAAGTGTGTAGTGATGTACGCGTGTCAATTCACAATCCGTCGGTCTCAAACTCTCGAAAAAAAAACACTTAACATGATGGCATGCAATGAACAATGCATTTAACTACATATGGGTTTACAAGATTTTAAGATAAAATTATCATTTAAAGCAAGCTAGAATGGTAACAAGAGTAAATCACAAGTTTCATATATGATCATATCATTTAGAAAGCAATTAGAATAATATTCATGTAATTAAGGATTTTTCAATGGGTTAAACATTTTAAGCCATTAAGTAGACATCATGTAATGAACAAACCCAAGACATGCAATATTTTGCAAAGGTAGTGTCGACACACCCTTACTGGTGTCGACATAATGCTTCAAACACAAGGCAAAAAAAAAATGCAGAACTGGTCAAGTAGTGTCGACACTAGTTCAAGTAGTGTCGACACAATGCTTCAATACAAGGCAAAATGATCAAGTGGTGTCGACACAGGATCAGGTAGTGTCGACACAGTGCTTCAAATACAAGGCAAAAAGGTCAAGTAGTGTCGACACTAGATCAGGTAGTGTCGACACTAGAGACCCTTCCTAGAACACCTTCTGGGCCAATCTAGGACAGTGTGTCGACACTAGATCAGGTAGTGTCGACACTAGAGACCTTCCCAGAACACCTTCTGGGCTGGTTTGGGACAGTGTGTCGACACTAGATCAGGTAGTGTCGACACTAGAGGCCCTTCCAGAATAAAACCTATAGGTCAAGTGTAACCCGAAAACATGTCTCATGCAGTGATTCACTTACCCATCTTATAACTCTATAACTAATGACATTTAGACAAAACATTCAACATGAACGATGACGAGGATAACTAGTATAAGAACTTTGATGTTGGGGGTTGATCTGATTCGGTCTCGAATCCCGAAAAACATATGAAAAACATAAAGCTAAGTGCAGCCCGAAATAGCAGTATCATGCAGCGACTCTCTTACCATGATTATAACTCTCTAACGAAAGACTTTTAGACAAAACATAAAACATAAAAGATGATCGTGACTACAAGTAGAAGAACTTTCATGAAAAAAGTTTAGTCTAATTCAGTCTCAAATCACGTGCATAATAAGAAGCATGGGAAAAGCCCTAACAGTGCGCGACTTTGGGAAAACACTTATAACTCAAAATACACTCATTAGAATTCGATGAAACCAGTGGGAATCGAAATTCAACTTGATGCTCTACACCTTGGAATATGATATATTAAGGTTTGGCCCGAGAAAACCTACTTTTGGGTTGAAGAAGTCCCACCTTTTCCAGAAAACCCGGTTCAGACCACTTGGAGGAAAACGCTTACTGCTCCGTGTATACTGCATGGAATTTGGGCATTCCAATTGGGTTAGAACGTAGACTTGACCCTCTTTCCAGGGGTATAGGCCTTGCAAGGTTTGGTTTAGGTTGACCTACCTTTGGTCGACTTAAAGATGACCGTCTGCGCAGGTCGCAGCAGACTCAACGGGGAAGAAGATGAGTTTCTTGTTGTCGTTCCACAACTCCTGAGCCACCAAGAGCTCCCCACATGACCCAGCAAGTTCTAAAACTCGTCCCTAAGTTTGGTGAAGAGTTTTTTAAGCAACCATGGTGTTTTAGGAGTCCTATTGTAACTAGGAAAGCTGGGTTGCGGTTTTGGCTTGTTAGTTTCCTATTTTTGAGGATTTCTTCCTCTCTTTAAGTGTGTGAGGCTTTAGGAAACCTCCCACCATAGATAAGCATGAATTTGGGTTGCCAAGAATGTATGATTGCATCCCAATCCAACTCAAATTGCCTCTTCCTAATTTCAGCCTAATTAAAGTTACGAATTTCCCTGCATTTTCTAGCTTTATTTGATTTTTGGGCCAAATGATGTCCATTGGCCCAGTTATGATATTGGGTCATTAATATATAATGTTGGAAGTCTCTCCAACACTTTTATTTAATTTTTGATTGCGTCGTATTTCCGTGTTAACGGTTTTCCGACTTGTTATAGCACGTACGATAATGATGCGTATGTTTTACATACTTGGATATCATGGAAATTATTTATTTCCATTTATTTGAATTTTTATATAGCTAAAATTTCAGGGGTGCTACAAAAGTACTAGACTATACTCAACTCGTTGTGCTATCATGAACTATATTGTGCTATTTGTGCTTTGGCCATCCTGCTCCTTGTGCTCTACTTGACACTTGTGCTATTTGAATCATGCTATTGTACTATCACTTGCTCAACATTACTTGACTCTCTCTCTCTCTATCATTAGTTACTCTACTCTTTAATACATTAATCAAGTAAAGTATGTCTGACTATGAGATGTAAATCCTACTGGGCGTTATCGCTCACCGTGCATTGTTTGACATGTGTTCTAGGTGAGGCAAGGAAGATGTCGACACTCATGAGGACGGGGATGACCAGGAGTGATTCAAGAGTGTCATGGCGTATTGGCATTATATTAGAGTCGTAGTTTAGTACTTTACTTTTATTCAATTTAATGATGTCATTAGGCCTATGTAATGGCTTTGAAGTAGTAGTTGTAATAGACATTAATGGAATTATCACTGAATTATATTTGATTTAGTATTATTCAATTGTCCAATGGTATGATGTTTGTTATACGCTCTATACTCACTTACTTGCAACTGCCTCACGTTCTGATATCCGTGTCAGGGCATGACACACACACCACTCCTATGTACGTCTGAGGATAAGGACACACCTATAAAAGATATCTTTGTCACTTTTTCAAGAGAAAGCACACACAACTCCCAAGAAAGGCTGTGACGACTAGAAATGATTTCTCCAGTGCTCTGGTTGAGCTCCAGAGGTTCTAGACAGCGGCTTCATCTGAGGAAATCGATTGGAAGCTAAATCATCATCAAGGCTCGTGGGTTCGCATTACATTCATGGAATTTGAAGTTAGAAGATTTGGATTAAATCTCAAGGGGGATTCGAAACCAATTGCCTCTATTGTGTTCTCCTCTGAATTGTTCATGTGTTCTTAAATTTCATCTTCTCTAGTATGTGGAGTGTGAATTATGCAATCCTTGTGCTTAATCTCATGTGTGTGTGTGTGTGTTTTGATATGAGAACTCTCTCGTCTTAGGTCGTGGTTACCTGTGTGTGTGTTTCAAACTTGCTATATAAGCATTTTAAGTGTGTGTGTGGATGGGGATGTAGGACACAATAGTTGTGTAGTCCAAACCACCTTAAACTGTCGTGTTCATGTGGTTTGATCTTCTTACAATGGATGCTTGGTAAGCACATTCTATTAACTCCATTGTCGTCACCTAACCACCACTGAATTTACTTCTTGCACACTCATCTGGCATCATATCTGATCTGCGCCTACTTTAATTGTTCACATCACTATAGGATGCAAATTTGATTAGTATTTTGTTTAAATTGAGTGAAATCTATTCAACCCCCCCTTCTAGATTTCCTTTAAAGCTTAATCTGCATCCTTCAATTGGTATTGGAGCGGGTTTCTTCATTTCCAGTTTAATTGCTTGATCTAACAATCAGGAGAGATCTTGTAACACCCCTCTTAGACCTGGTACAGTTGTACCAACTCACATCGGTTCTAAGGGTGGTGCTACAATGGAGACATCCAACATTATCAGTTCAGATTGAGTTATACATAAATGACAACTAATTGCCAACAAATTTGCAACGAAATGAAATTTTGCTATTCCATCAAAATTGTATTCAAATACCAAGTCTAGAGCATAAATGAAGAAACTACAATAGTCCAAAGAAATAACAGTTTCACAAGTCCATAAATGACACAATGTTCAAATTACAATTTATTCTCACATAGAAATTCACTCAAACACACATCTGAAACAAGATCTAAGCCTCCACGTCCTCTCGCTCAGAGTCCGAATGGACTAACTCCTTTGTACCAATGTCTCAACCTCCCCTGAAATGTTAATCAAGTGTGAGTCTACTAGACCCAACAAGCAACAAGGAAAGACAATTCAAGATTTATCATATAACTACTTTTAAAAACATAATAACATATTCAATCACTTATCCTTGATACATATACCTCTTACATGTCAATGTATTCTAGATCATTTGTCAATCATTTTCCACACAAGATGATCTCTATCAATTAAAGAAAATAGATGATCTCTTATCAATTAAAGAAAACAGTTCATATGGCATGTGATAATGGCATGTAGACCTTATCATGTAGTATGGCATGTAGACACATCATGTAGCATTTAGACAATATCCTGTAGCGTTTAGACAAAATCATGTAGAGTTGCCAAGACATTGCCCCACTATTAATAGAGATCATGTAGTAAGTAACATTCACTTATCACCTAGGCAAATCAGTGATGAAGTTTTGGTCATTGCGCAATACTGGGGGAAGTCCTACCCACCTTAACCTATAGAACATGTCTACCTCCAGGATTTTATCCGTTGCCCACGGATTCATTTAGGTGAACCATAACCTAGGGGCATTCTTTGGCGTAGTTCCATGTAGGCATCTCTATAATAGCAATGTCTTATTGGCCACATCATTTCAGAAATCTTATAACATGTATTCATGCAATTAATATTTACATGTAATTCTATCATGTTTTTTCATAAAATTTTGCATAGTTGCCAATTCATTTAGTAAGACAACAATATAAATGACACAACTCATTTCATCATTTCTGAAATCATTATTCTACTGGACAATAGTGACCTATCATGATACTACATTGATTGTTTAGATCAAAATTCAATATTCATGTACTCTTTCTCACATCTATTGATTTCCATATACATTTTCATAATTCAGAAAATTGTAGCAGCAAGTACAGTGCACAGAAAATCTTAAAATTTTGACAATAAGTCTCTCCTAGTCATGTATTACATATACCAAATTTCATATTTTTTTAAATCAAGCATCATTTCCTAGGATTATTTATCATTACTTGAATTAACTAATATGGCATAAGGTTCAAATGAAACATACATTTACTGTGCGAAACTGAGCATGATCAGTCTGTGTATTGCTATCTAACAGCAATAAGGAACCAAAACAAAATCTCACAACATAGATCATACATAATTATCTTTCTTTCTTCATATCTTATCAAGATAAGTAACTCTTAAAGAACCAAATGCATAGCCCATATGACACTCATGACATTTCTGTAGTATAACAGTGCCTATTTACACATAATATAACCTAATTCGAAACCCTGTACATGCATGAATCACACTTATAAGCAATTAAACAGATATGTAGAAAAATAGCACAGATGAACTTAATGACATTGTAGATTGCCATTTACACAGGTTAACGGCAATATACCATGTCGTTAAGATCAGTTGATGGAAGCACATAGTGCAATTAAGATATATATAGACGTCTAGTACATTGACATTTACATGAGATAGATGGCGGTTGATGATGACGTTAAGTTCTTCTGGTCAGAAAACCAGAAAAACATACATGAAATACCGAAACTTTAACCCCATCCTACTCTCTTAATCATGGGTTTAAAAATCAATAAAAATGATATATATGTAGAGTCTAACATCCTAAACTATTTCTCCATGTTACTTGCCTCTAACCCTCCTTCTGGAGAGCAGCAATGAAAAAGTTGAAGATGCCCGCCTTGGCAACAAGGTAGTCCTCTTCGCCGCCTTCGATCGCCCGATCCGTCCTCCAGAACAACGCCTACGCTTGGAGATCTTCCTGAACACGATCCTTCAAGTTGCCTCTCTGCCTAGCTGCTTCAATCTGCACAAATCGTCGCACAGCAACTCCTCCTTCGGCTGTCTTTTCTCACCTCTAAACTAGTGAAAAACCTCTTCCTAAAAGCCAAATCGGGGTCTTATGAGGACTCCTATGGTTATCCAGCTGTAATCCTGACCATTGAACTGAAAACGTTCAGATCCATCAGATAAAAGCCAAGAAAATTGTCAATCATTTCGCTCCGGAATGATAGCAGCAAAAGCTCGCAAGTCAGGTTAACGTCAACATAGGTTGCCGTCTACCATGAGGTAAAGAGCAATCGATCATGCCGTCAACATATCTGACTGAAAAAACAAATATTTTAGAAAAACATAAATGGTACATACCTCTATCATTTACACTAGGTAGACGGCAATCGATCATGCCGTTCACTTCAGTAAATGGCAGTGAATTGTGACGTCAAGTTCATCAATTTTATAGTTCAATACAAGAAGTTGAAACACATACACACAATTATAAAAATCTTAATAAGCAAAAGATTTATGGTACTACACCCTCTCCCCCTTAGAATAATCTTCGTCCTCAAAGATTGAGTCAAAGCACTTACCGAACAATGACGGGTATTGTTTCATCATCATCACTTCTAATTCCCACATTGCTTCTTCACACGAGAAATTCCTCCACAATACTTTCACAAAAGGAATAGACTTAGATCTCAATTCTTGAACCTTCCGATCCAGAATCTCTATTGGTTTCTCTTTGTAGGACAAATCTAGCTGAAACTGCACTAGTTCAAAGCTGATCACATGCTTTGGATCTCGAACATATTTTCTCAACATGGATACATGAAAAACAGGGTGCACTCTTACCAAGGATGGTGGCAAAGCTAGTTGGTATGCCACATTCCCCATCTTCCTCAAAACTTCAAAAGGTCCAATGAATCTGGGATTCAACTTACCTCTTTTCCCACTCTCACTACACCCTTGGTTGGTAAAAACTTGAGAAATACATGATCTCCAATCTTGAAACACAAGTCTTACCTCCTCGAGTTCACATAACTCTTTTGACGATCTTGCGCTGCCTTCAGTCTCTGCACAATCAATTGGATCTTTGCTGAAGTCTCTTGCACCACTTCTGGTCCAACAAAATGTTGATCTCGTGACTCCTCCCAACATAATGGGGATATACAAGGCCTCCCATATAAAGCCTTGAATGGCGCCATGCATATACGCGAATGGAAACTTTTATAGGCAAACTCCACAAGAGCTAGGTGGCATTCCCAATCACCTCTCCAGTCAAGTACACAAGACCTAAGCATATCCTCCAACATCTGAATAGTCCTCTCGGACTGTCCATCCGTTTGTGGATGAAATGCTGAACTTAGCTTCACCTGACTGCCAAATGCCTGCTGCAACTTTGCAAAAATCGAGATGTAAATCTCGGGTCACGATCTGAGATGATCGACTTTGGAATGCCATGCAACTTCACAATACTATCTATGTATAGCTCTCCACAGACTGCTTCTTCTTCATAGCTAGGAAATGAGCACTCTTCGAAAACCTGTCAACCATTACTCATATAGAGTCATTCCCTCTAACTGATCTAGGCAAACCAGTCAAAAATCCATCATTATTTGCTCCCATTTCCACTAAGGAATCTCCAACCTATGCATCAAACCTAAAGGCCTCTGCCGCGTTCACTTGCTGGCATATCAACACTTTGCCATAAAATCTGCAACATCCCGCTTCATGCCGGACCATCAAAACGAACGCTTTAGATCCCTATACATCTTTCACTCCCTAAGTGAATAGAGAAGTCTGATCGGTGAATTTCCTCCAAAATTCCTTCCGCAGGACCACATCATTAGGAACACATACCCGATGATTCAGATGAATAACACCATCTTCATCCTTGTTACACCATATTTCCCAACCAATTCCTGCAATAGAGGATCATCCTTTTGCAAGGTAAGAACCTTGTCATGCATAGAAGATCTAATTGTGAACTGGGCCAAAAACATATGACACAATTGTGGTTCCAGAATGGACAATGAACAAGTCGCATCCTCCAACATCTTCCAGTCCTAGTGCAACATCTGCTCTTCTTGCTTAAGGCATCTGCCACCACATTAGCTTTTCCTGGGTGGTAGGTAAGGTCAAAATCATAATCCTTCAAGAATTCAATCCACCTTCGTTGCCTCAGATTCAGCTCTTTCTGAGAAAATAGATACTTAAGACTCTAATGGTCAGAGAATAGTTCAAATCGCACACCATAAAGATAATGCCTCCAGATTTTCAAAGCAAACACCATCGCTGCAAGTTCCAAATCATGAGTTGGATAATTACGTTCATGCTCCTAAGTTGCCTAGAGGCCTACAAAACAACCTTCCCACACTACATTAGAACACAACCAAGCCCAATCTTCGAAGCATCAATATAGATAGAAAAAGAATCCACACCATTGGGAAACACTAGTACTGGCGATGTAGTCAATCGAGTATTCAGCTCTTGGAAACTCCTTTCACAAGCTTCGGTTCACTCGAACTTAACTCTTTCCTCATCAGCCTCATCAATGTAGCCGCAATAGAAGAGAACTCCTCAATAAATCGTCTATAAAACCTGCCAAACCAAGGAAATCCTAATCTCGGCAGACGATCTAGGTGGTTCCCAATCTAGGACTGCTTCCACCTTTGCCGGATCTACAGAAACACCATCTCTAGATATAACATGCCCCAAGAAATGAACCTCCTTCATCCAAAAATTGCACTTACTGAATTTGGCATGCATTTTGTGCATTCTTAAGACTTCAAGCACAATCTTCAAATGCTCTCGATGAGACTCCTCATTAGGCGAGTAGATCAACACATCATCAATAAAGACTACGAAAAATAAGTCAAGGTACTGCCGAAAAACCCTGTTCATCAGGTCCATGAAAACAACTGGAGCATTCGTCAAACTGAAATTTAAGACCAGAAATTCATAATGGCCATATCTTGTCCTAAAAACAATTTAGAAGAATCTTCAGGCTTGATTGAAGTTGATGATA
This sequence comes from Colocasia esculenta, assembly GCA_014218235.1. Taxonomy (NCBI): domain Eukaryota; kingdom Viridiplantae; phylum Streptophyta; class Magnoliopsida; order Alismatales; family Araceae; genus Colocasia; species Colocasia esculenta. Next base: position 52,255,181 of record CM024756.1, read on the forward strand.
GTCAGAACGAAGATCAATCTTAGAAAACACAGAAGCTCCCCGCAATTGGTCAAACAAATCATCAATATGTGGCAATAGATACTGTTCTTAATAGTCACCTGATTCATCTTACGGTAGTCGATGCATAGCCTCATCGACCCATCTTTCTTCTTCACAAAGAGCACAGGCGCTCCCCAAGGTGACACACTTGGCCAAATAAAACCCCTGTTAGCAATTCCTGAAGTTGTTTCCGCAATTCTGCCAATTCTTTTGGTGCCATACGATAAGGAGCAATCGATATAGGTGAAGTACCAAGTACCAACTATATATCGATCTCAATCTCCCTCTCAGGTGGCAAACAGGACAAGTCCTCGGGAAACACATCACTAAAGTCCCAGATGACCTCAATATCTTCCACTGTCGGTGCCCTCTTTGAGTCCGCAGCAAACACACACTGGAAAGAAAACCACTACAACCTTCGTTCAACATCCGAGTTGCCTTCAAAGCTGAGATCACAAACTTACCCATCATATTCCTAGGTAATGGATGGGAAAATTCATCATCACCCAAAATCCAGAAAATCATTATCTTCTTCCTACAATCCATAAGGTCATAATACTCCTCGAGCTAGTCTAAACCAAAATGGCATCGTAGTCCTTCATCTTCAGCAGATAAAAACTACCAGACAAGTCACGCTCCTCGATACACACATGGAGGGAAGAAAAACACTGCCCAGTCAACATGGTTCTGCTGGGGTGTGAACTGACAACGGAACCTCCATCTCCTCAGGAACTACATCAGACTCCATCAACACCCTTGCGAACTTCTCGAAGATAAAACTATGCGTAGCACCAGTATCAAATAAAACATGAGCATGCATACCCATAATCAAAACCATACCTCTATGATATGCTTTGCCAACTCTGCCTCATCTCTCGCTAATGCAAAAACCCGAGCCTGGCCCCTCGGTCTCCCTGCTGCTCTCTGTGCTGGTCTAGCTGCTGCTGGTGCACTGCTACTACTGTCTGCTATGCCATCTTCAGTCGGTCATGGATCTTGTGGTTCTTGTCACCACACCTCAGGCATCAACCCGAAGTCAACCAATAGATGTCTCCTCCGTGACGCTTCCCACACTGAGAACATAAAGCTTCTCTACAACTTTACCACTGCTCGTAGTCAGTGTAGCCACTCTCGCTGGTACCACTACCCTGTGATGAAACACTGTAGTCTTCTTCTGTTTGTCCTGTCTCTGAAATGCTGATTCAGGCCTCTTTAAAGAAGCCCTCTTCTCTTCCAGATACACCTCCATCTTCATTCTTGCATGCAAGCAGCTGACAATGCCTCATCCATCGAAAGATGTCCAAGAGACACGAGTCTAGTCCTCAAGGATGGCTTCAATCCAATCATAAATTTCTTTACCTTCCTCCGCTCGTCAGTGACTAATTGAGGCACGTACTTCGACAGCTCTTCAAATCTAGCCTCATACTCTAGCACACTCATCGATCCTTGGGTCAACGTCAAGAACTCCTACTCCATGCGGTCTTGCACGTGCTCTGGAATATACTTTGATCTAAATAGGTGAACAAACTCAATCCATGCAACCTCAATAGCTCCATCCTTAAACTGTGTGCGTAGTACTGAAGACCACCACACGTCGGCATGCTCCTGCAAAAGAAGGTAGATAATTTGAAGGGTGTACTTGGAGCAACACTCAACACTTCAAGAATTCATTACCTGCAACATATAAGTAGCCAGGGTCACCTACTCCTCTTCCGTACATCGTATAGCAAGAAAGATCTTCTTAGTCTCACGCAACCAACTCTGTGCCATCATCGAATCACTCTCCCCTTAAAGAAAGGTGGAGTGATCCGCCTGAACCGCTCCATGATTGATGCACCTCCAACACCTACCTCCTGAGCAGGTGCCTGTGCCTACATCCAAGTCAAATCTTTTAGTTCGATTCTTCAAATCAACAACCTGATAATTACTTCCTAATTACAAACCTGGACCTGCACTTGCGCCTGCAAGGCAGCTGACGTCTATGAGATCGTCGAATTTTGTCCATATTATATTCTGTGCATGTGGCATTTACTTGTTTATGTACATAGTCTGTGTATTAATTTTGTGCATATTACATTTATTTATTCTGTACATATTGTATGTAATTATGTTGTGTACATATGTTTATATATATATGTTTATTTTGTGTATATGATACCTATCTATTTTTTGTACACATTTAATTGTTTATGGTGTATATGTATATCTGTTTTGATGTATTTGTGTTCTGGCCGAAATGCCAGTTAACGTCAACACACATTGACGTTGATTGCATGTTGACGATAACATGTGTGTCGTTGACTGCATGGCCAGGTGAGGTTGACGTCCAGATCGATGGATGCTGACTTCATGTTAGCGGCAGCAAATGTTGACTTCTATTTTCCAGTTAAGTTGTGATTCCAAATCTGGAAACGGATGTGTTTCTTGCAGTTCTAGATTAGGAAACCTAGCTGTAACGGTAGGAGACTTAACCTAATGCGTACCCCGACCCCTTAGCCTATAAAACACCTAGCTTTGGGCGAGATTAGGTTTTTTTGAGCTCTTGAGAAAAACTGGGGTTTTCTGTGGAAAAAACTGATCTTTGCAAGCTTGATCGACGAATTGTGGAGGTCTTCTGGCGATCTGGGAGAAACTCCAAGCATTGGGGAAGCATCCTTGACCCCGGAGATCCATCTACATCGGCATATAGACCAGATTCAGAAGGAGATTTGAGCACCTTCATGGCTTGGCCGAGGAGGGCTTCCTAGGCTAAATTGGACCTTTGTAGATTTTCTATAAGGCAAGTGATCTAGGGATTTCATCCCTACCCATGTCCTTTAGGTCCTAGGCATTTTTACAGAATTTTCTCATGTCCTGGAACCTCCATTTTCCCTTGGTATTGCGTTCTATCTGCACTTCTGCAGATAAGAGATTGACGACCATTTGTGTGCCATCAAGATCCATAGTAGGCGGCAGCATCATGTGCCGTTAACCCGATTGGCGGCAACCCCTTTGACGTCAAGTTCTTCAGGTTTTACAGAATGGCTATTTTGATCTCTGTGATGTGTTTGTCGGATTTTGGATATATGTGCATGCTGTAAAATTTGTGACTGGTCAGGTACAAACTATAGGTCATATCATGAGGATTTGTAAATTTTCTTAGCGTAATATAAATTAGGGTAATTTTTGTAATTTGAAAATGAGCATGATCTACTTGTGTTTAATTCTAAATAAATTGATTTGTGTTGCAAGTTAGGGTTCCGTAAATTTTATATGATCATATGATTATTGTCTTCAGGTTTTGAGACTATTAGGTATGACTATATTGAGGTGGACCATGTTTTAATGGATTTCTTGATAAATCTGCATGAGAACTATTTTAATTGTTCAAATTAGTTACTGTTCTGAAAAATCTAAAAATTTAGGTGTGTGATATATAACCTGTGTGAAGCTTGTGATAAAAATCTCATGCTGTTTTGACAATAGTAGGTGCTGTTATTAGTTTAAAAAGGGAGATTGACCATGTTAAGCATGTTCATTTTAATTATGTGGAATTCAGTAGTAGCAGCATGATTAGGATTATGTTATGATTTAATTATCACTGTGAAATAGAGGTATCATGTTCTGTAAACTGAAGCATGTGTAATTATGTTAAAGTGCATGTAAATGAGTAAAGTGTGTATGTAAATGAATGAAACATGTGATAATGAGATAATGTGTAAAACTTGTGCCGAGATTGACACTGCTACTATAGAGGCTGTGGAGCCGTACTGTAGTAAAGTCCCTATGGGAAGGCTCAATGTGTATGTGTTATCCTAAGGGCATTAGGATGAAATCCTGGAGGTGGACAAGTACCATGGTTAGGGTGGAGAGGGCTTCTCCCGGTCTGCACAGTACCTAGATTCGTCACTACATTGCCTAGGTGGCAGATATGTGTTATATACTATTTGTTATGTGTTATGTGTATGTGTGCCCTTCTTATGGTGGTTAGGACTATGTGTCACGGCAAATTAAGTGTAAAAAAAGTCTAAAATGTGAATAATGTGTAAAGTGACATATGAATGGGCACGTGGTAAGTGCAAGTGATGTGACATATGAATGTGCAAGTGAAAACTATATGAAACTATGTGAATCATGGATAAGTGGAAGTGAATATTAGTGTGATAGTAAATGCATGTGAAAACTAAGGCAAAAGTGCATATGTTCATGTCATACATGTGTTAATATGATTAGGTTAATTGTATATCATGTTTAGTATCATGTTGTATAGTTTTAATAATCCATGTGCTAGTGTCATGTGAATATGATAATTTTACATTAAAACAGCAAGCTAAATGTGTGAGAAAGTGTTATATTTGCATGTGAAATTGGTTAGATATCATGTTAGGAGTGTAAGTTACCATGTACATAATTCCATGATCAAATTTCATATAATTGTGAAATGATTTGAATAAAGTTTGAAACCTTGAATCATGTTAGAAATAATGTGTAGGAAACATGATATAGGTCATTCATTGATAATTGCTTATCTTAAGAATATGATTGATATACATTGTAATTTGCGACATGAATCAAGTTACGTATGATGTATAGGTTGTTACGTATATTTGTTAAATTAATATGAAGCATGTACCACGTGTTTCCTTATTATTTAATAGTTTAGCATGTGTCTGATATGTGTAAGAATGTTATCTTTAGATTGCTTGCGGGGTCTTTTTAGAAGACTTATACTTGCTTGGCATACAGGTGAGATAGGTGTCCCCATACATGAGGAGGGCATAGCGAGGAGCGACTTCGAGCGCGAGGAGTAGCTGCTTGTGGGGATTGCTAAATAGTGTCTTATTTCATAGTATGTAATAATGTTATTCATATAGACAATGAAATAAACAATGTATTTCATTTGGAATGGTAATAATGTGGACATTGTTATTTCTTTCATTGCTATATAGACTGTGGAATGTGTGGATGATGATGGAATAAGAATTACATTTTATTTCCATTGTATTTTCATTATTATTCATGTACAAATCAACCAATGTATAGTGTTTGGTAAATATCCCATTGTGACGGCGTTCTTGTACTGACGTGGATTGGTATAATCGTACTGGTATAAAGAGGGTTGTTACACCATTTGTGCCTGGGTCTGCATCTCGTGCATAAGTCCTTGCATTAGTGCTCCATAGTCCACGGGTGGTGGGGGTGGTAATGGTACGCCGGCCTGATCTGGTGTCTACTGATCTGGACCCTGTGGACCTCTTGCTGGTTCATCACCTCGGCCGAGCTTGCTCCTCTACAACCACGGGTAGCCATAGTTTGCAAAACAGGCATTTATTATAATGACCTATTATTCTAAATAATCTTGGACTAATTCTTTATGTAGACTTAAGGATATGAACACATTGTTGATAATTCATTATGTATAAACTTAACCTGTAATTCTCTGATACCAATCTCTGTAATGCCCCTCTTAGACCTGGTATAGTTGCACCAATTCACATCGGTTCTAAGGGTGGTGCTACATTGGAAACATCCAACATTAGCGGTTCAGATTGAGTTATACACAAATGACAACTAATTGCCAACAAATTTGCAACAGAATGTAATTTCTGCTATTCCATCAACATTGTATTCAAATACAAAGTCTAGAGCATAAATGAAGAAACTATAATAGTCCAAAGAAATAATAGTTTCACAAGTCCATAAATGACGCAATGTTCAAATTACAATTTATTCTCACATACAAATTCACTCAAACACACTTTTGAGACAAGATCTAAGCCTCCACGTCCTCTCGCTCAGAGTCAGAATGGACTAACTCCTGTGTACCAATGTCCTCAGCCTCCCCTGAATTATAATCAACTGTGAGTCTACTAGACCCAGCAAGCAACAAGGAAAGACAGTTCAAGATTTATCTTATAACTACATTTAAAACATGATAACATATTCAATAACTTATCCTTGATACAATATACCTCTTACCTGTCAATGTATTCTAGATCATTTGTCAATCATTTTCCACACAAGATGATCTCTTATCAATTAAAGAAAACAGTTCATATGTCATGTGATAATGACATGTAGACCTTATCATGTAGTATGGCATGTAGACAACATCATGTAGCATTTAGACAATATCATGTAGCATTAGACAATATCATGTAGCATTAAGTCAATATCATGTAGAGTTGCCAAGACATAGCCCCATTATTAATAGAGATCATGTAGTAATTAACATTCACTTATCACCTAGGCAAATCAGTGATGAAGTCCTAGTCATTGCGCAATATCGGGGGAAGTCCTCCCCACCTTAACTAGTAGAACAAGTCTACCTCCAAAATTTTATCCATTGCCCACAGATTCATGTAGTCAATTTCATGTAGGTGAACCATAACCATAGGGGCATTCTATGGTGTAGTTCCATGTAGGCATCTCTATAACAGCAATGTCTTATTGGCCACATCATTTCATAAATCTTATGACATGTTTTCATGCAATTAATATTTACATGCAATTCTATCATGCTTTTTCGTAAAATTTTGCATGGTTGCCATTCATTTAGTAAGACAACAATAAAGATCACACAACTGATTTCATCATTTCTGAAATCATTAGTCTATTGTATAACAGTGACCTATCATGATGCTACATTGACTGTTTAGATCAAAATTCAATATTCATGTACTCTTTCTCACATCTATTGATTTCCATATACATTTTCATAATTCAAAAAATTGTAGCAGCAAGTACAGTGCATAGAAAATCTTGAAATTTTGACAGTAAGTCTCCTCCTAGTCATGCATTACAAATACAAAATTTCATATTTTTCTAAATCAGGCATCATTTCCTAGGATTATTTATCATTACTTGAATTAACTAATATGGCACAAGGTTCAAATGAAACATACATTTACTGTGCGAAACTGAGCATGATCAGTCTGTGTATTGCTATCTAACAGCAATAAGGAACCCAAACGAAATCTCACAATAGATCATACACAATTTATCTTTCTTTCTTCATATCTTATCAAGATAAGTAACTCTTAAAGAACCAATATGCATAGCCCATGTGCACTCATGACATTTCTGTAGTATACAGTGCCTATTTACACATAATAAATACCTAATTCGAAACCCCGTACATGCATGAACCACAACTTATAACCATTTAAACAGATCTGTAGAAAAACAACACAGATGAACTTAACAACAATGTAGATTGCAGTTTACACAGGTTAACGGCAATATACCATGTCGTTAAGATCAGTTGACGGCGGCACATAGCGCCATTAAGATATATATAGATGTCCAGTACATTGACGTTTACATGAAATAGACGGCGATCGATGATGACGTTAAGTTCTTCCAGTCAAAAAACAAGAAAAACATACATGAAATACCAAAACTTTAACCCCATCCTACTCTCTTAATCATGGTTTTAAAAATCAATAAAAATGATATATCTATAGAGTCTAACATCCTAAACTGTTTCGCCAAGTTACTTGCCTCTAACCCTCCTTCTGGAGCAGCGTTGAAAAAGTTGAAGATGCCCGCCTTGGCAACAAGGCAGTCCTCTTCGCTGCCTTCAATCGCGATCCGTTCTCCAAAACAGTGCCTATGCTTGGAGATCTTCCTGAACACGATCCTTCAAGTTGCCTTTCTACCTAGCTTGCTTCAATCTACACGAATCGTCGCACAATAACTCCTCCTTCGGCCCTCTTTTCTCACCTCTAAACCAGTGGAAAACCTCTTCCTAAAAGCCAAATCGGGGTCTTATAAGGACTCCTACGGTTTACCCAAGCTCTAATCCTAACCATTGAACTAAAAACGTCCCGATCCATCCGATAAATGCCAAGAAAACGAGCAATCACTTCGCTCCGGAATGATACCAACAAAAACTGGAAAGTCAGGTTAACGTTAACATAGGTTGCCATCTACCATGAGGTAAACGTCAATCGATCATGCCGTCAACATATCTAACCGAAAAAACAAATATTTTAGAAAAACATAAACGACAAATACCTCTGTCGTTTACAGTAGGTAGATGGCAATCGATCATGCCATTTACTTCATAAACAACAGTGAATTGTGTCGTCAAGTTCATCAATTTTACAGTTCAATACTAGAAGTTGAATCACATACACACAACTATAAAAATCTTAACAAGCAAAAGATTTAGGGTACTACAAATCTTGAAAGATGAATACTAATAAGGTATTTTAGTTGTAGGACATTCGGTGTCCAAGCCATCATTTTTCGATGGAACTGATTACACCTATTGGAAAATTCAAGTGAAGGTGTGTTTAAGGGCTCAAGACTATGAACTATGGAATGTGGTGAGCAAAGGACCTGCAAATCTTCCAGAAGCTGAAGACACTTCAACAAGGGAGTAGATAGGGAAGGCCACACTAAATTGGGGTGGATTGAATATGATGCAATGTGCCATACACCCCAAAGAAAACGCAAGAGACTCCTTATATAATTCTGTAAAGGTGATGTGGGACAAACTAGAATTAATTTAGGAAGTATGTCCGAGGTAAGGGAAACCAAAGCTAGTATGCTTGTTTCGGAATATGAGATGTTCAAAACAAAAAATGAAAAAAAAATTTCACATATTGTCACGCCCCCACGTAGAATATCAGAACGTAAGGCAGTTGCAAGTAAGTGAGTATAGAGCATATAATAGGCATCGAATCATTAGACAATTGAATAACACTAAATCAAATGCATTTCATTGATAATTCAACTAATGTCTATTACATCAACTAATCCAGAGCAATTATATAGGGCCCAATCGACTTCATTACATGGAAGAAAGTAAAAGACTACAAAGACTCTAACTAAAATGCTAGGACACTCTTGAATCACTCCTAGTCTTCCCCATCCTCATGAGTGTAAGCATTTTCCTCGGTCTGACCTGAAAACACAAATAGTAGATAACGTAGGGTGAGCGACAACGTCTAGTAGGATTTATATCTCATGGTGCAGGCATACTTTACATTTTTTTTTTACAATAGCTACGGGGCATGCCCCTGAAAGGTACATGAGAGTTATAAAACTCTGAAACGCCCAAGGCCCAGTCGATCCCCAAAAAGAGCAGGAAAGCAAGACCGGGGAGCTGGGTGGAATAATAAAAAACCCCATTACAATGAGTATTACATGCAAAGGTGCCAAAGCATCTGCCCCCTGATTTGCTTCCTTATAAACATGATAACTCGGACTCCATTCTGCTGCACAAAATCAAAGGTAACCTCCACCACCGATAACAGGACCAAGAGGAGCAATCCCCGTCTGAAAAGAGTTCACCAATATCATAGAATCTGAGTAGATTTGGTCAACTGGAATTCCTCTCTCCACTGCCAATTGCATACCATCATACATCGCTCGAGCTTCAGCAAGAAGACTGTTATCATCACCATAAAAATGTGATAAGGCAAGAACAACAGATCCAGCAGCATTCCTAACAACTCCACCACCACCACAAGGACCCAGGTTTCCTTAGATGCACCATCAACATTAATAAGAAAACCTTGTAAAGGCGGAATCCATCTGACCATTTGCATGACTTGACATAAGGCTGAACAACAAAACCCAACCACAGATCGCTGCAAATTGCTGGGGTGTAGCGACTTCCTTGAAGACCATTTTATGAGTAGCAATGTTTACCAGCGCATGAATATTTTGAATTAAGGAATTAACTGAAAAACAAGATAATTATATTTTCTATTAGTGATCATGTTTTACGTATAATTTACTATCTCTTTTACTTTTTTAGTGTCATTTGACAAACTTGTGTTTCCATCAAAAAGAAGGTCATAGTGCTTTAATTGGAAGTAATCTATTCAACCACCCCCCCTTCTAGATTACCATAATAGATAATTCCGCACATCTTCAATTGGTATCCAGTGGCCATGGGTCGGGTTCGGCGATTTTCGGTCCGGCGCTCAAATTCCACTCTGGGAGCCTTGTCCGGGCTGCCGATGCGATCGCATTCGGACACCCCTTCGGTCAGACGACACTGAAGCTGACTGCAACTAGTCGAACAAATCATCGATCCTAGGCAACGAATACTTGTTCTTTATCCTTGCCTTGGCTATCGTGTAATCACCCTTGAATTATGGATACTTGTTCGAACTTCATTTTGCATCTGAAGTCATGAGGATTGTTGATGCTACTCGCCTTGATAATGTCCCACAAATGAACATAAATATTCATATGAATACCAATCCCAGGTTGGAGAAAGGGGGCGACCCAAGACCACAAGTCTTAGCCAGATCATTGTGCACAAACAAATGGTTCAAATCCTCAACTTGAGGACACCTACAACAACAACAACACCGTGTGAGGGGAGGAATGCCACAATCCATAATACGATTATCAACAGGGACCGCCCTATGAAGAAGAAGCCATGCAAATAAAGAAGCTCGCCTACTAAATCACTGATGCCAGATTCGATAGAGCGGTGACCTTTGAACACCATGATAACGGACCAGATCATTATAAGTGCGCCTCTTTATGCAGCCTTAGCTGGCTTTAATGGTTATCACCGTCACCTTTGGAGAATATAGGTGATCTTTCCCCTCTAGTTCGTTAATTTGGGTGATGATTGACCTTTATCAACCTGGCTTGCTCTCAGTGTGGATCTTACAAGGCCTGTTTTGGGCTCCTTAATTAGACCTAGGCCATAATGGCCCATACTATATATGAGCTAGCTTTGCATCATATGACTTCCGTGTGGAGAGTCTGGAGACTTGAGATCTCCCCTTTCTAATTATAATACTTGCACAAATGCATGATGGTTAATTGTCATCCCTTAGTACTTTCCTTGAACTCTAGTTAGCATTTAATTAAATTTGAGACAAGATTAATAAATTTGAGACAAGAACTAAAATGTCTTCAATCTCTCAAGAACCCGTTTCTCTCTTCATCTTTCTCTCTCTAGCATAGTGTGTCAATCAAAAATATTTTTTTATAAGCATTTTCTTCTAAATTTTTTTATCTTTTACGTAACAATGAAATATTCTTAGCATCTCATGGCTGTCAATTAGGAAGGTATTTTTTACAACACATTTGTGGAAGAAAGTCACTATTTTCTTAACATATGAATAACCTAACTAGCTAGGGAGAGAAGAGAGCGCTCACCCTCTCGGGGAGGGGATGAGTCGTTCACTCCACCGCAGCAACACCACAGGAAATCCCTTTATTAAATTAGCTAAAATGGTCATACAATAAGACAAGGGTGCATGGTTATAGCCGAATTAAGGGGCACCCGATCTCATCAAGTCAAAGTAGTGAGAGAAAGCAGAGCTTAATTAGAGGTCCACAACTTGTAACAAACAAGATAAGTTATAGAGAGAATTATCCAACAATCTTTAATTTTGTGTGATTTATTTTTAAACCCTTGAGTTATATAGTTATAGAAGAAAGAATTTACATAATTTTGAAAAAGATGTACATAATTAATAGAGACTTAAAAATAAGTCTAAAAAAAATTAAGAATTAATTAATAATTCTCCCAAAATATTCGTATCCATAGCAAGAAGTAGATTTTCCGAAGAATATAGAGGAGCCGCCGTGGACAAGAATAAACGTCATTGATTGTCCCTAGTAGGACGTTTAGTCAGACTGATCTGACAATGCATCATGCCACGAACCTTGCATTGATGGATGCCATCGCCTTAGCTTCAAGGCTGGAAGAAAATGGAGAGGTCAAAGCCAAACAATAAAAATCTGCATGGGCATCTCACAGTGTGCCCCTCCACCTGCCAAACCCAAATTCCTCTTGAAAGCCCCATCGGCATTAAGTAAATTTGAAGCAAGAAGTCGGCGGGTGCGGCTTGTAATGACCCATGCATGCAACAAGATGCCTAACATGGCAGGTGGACAGCGTGCATACTACCCTCCACAGGGATGCTAGGAAGAATAAATTGTAATGATATGTTACAAACTCCACTGGATGATGGCTTGGGAGGTCATACGACAGGGCCTCAAACAAATCTGTCTAGGTTTCTAGAGCACCGATTAACTTCCCTCGGGACGCATGAAAATATAAGTCTGGCAAGAGAATCATAGTAGGAGGATATGTGAATTGAGCTGGAAAAAGTCGGCCAACATCTGATGACGTACAGTTACTATGAGCGGCTGGCACAAAATTCCAAAGGTCGGAAAAGAAAGATCCCAAACATCAATATAGCAATCTCACCACCAATGAACAGATGGAGAGCAGACTCCGATCATGAGACAGAGAGCAGCACGAGCATCGATCGGGAGAAAATGCGAATTCCACACCGTTGAATATTATCATCAATTGGAATATAGCGATGCAAAACCCTGATTTGACTACTGAATTAACATCCCGAAGCAAATAATCTAGTAGATTTAGAGAAGTAATTAACCATCCAGAATTACCTGAGTTAATTTGCACACGAGAGATGCAAAACTAGATGACGACGTGTGCTAAATGGCGATCGAGCTCCAAGTGAATACTATGAGAAGAAGATAATAGTGGTTTTGAGGTGATTCCCAAATTGTACAAGGAGGGAAATTCTCCAAAGGGTCCTCACCCACCCACATAATCAAACCAAAAATATGCCAACGAACTAGCAAATCCAACCAGTACCGCTGGATGGTTACGGAAGTCTATGCTAGCTAGCTGCCTTTAACCACAAGTGTTGATCTGGGGATTTATAAGAGAGGCAGAAGCCTCTAATTAGTGCTTATTATGCAAATGCTTAATTAGCGCTAAAAAGGAGACCATGAGAGTGTGACGTAAGAGCATCCCAAGTAGCTTAACTTGGAGTGTGGCCTGCATTTCCCAAAGATTAATAACCAGCCTCCACGTACTCTCCTTTAATTTAAAGTGTAGATCCCAAGAAAGCTTAATGGTGCTTGTATGAACCCTCATAAGAACCCCAAAATTAAGAAATTTACTAACGCCTCTGAAAAGTATAAAACAACGCCTAAGGGTCTCCCTGGTGCAAACCCCTCGCCCTCGTTGACTTGAGAAGCCCACACAAGGAACCATTAATAGAACAGAAGACCAACAATTAGATAATAGCGGTTCAATGAGGGGGATTAAAGAAATGGAGAACACAAATTTCCTAAGCGCTACATATAGAAAGTCTCACTCTAACCTATCATAAGCCTAAGCCATATTTAACTTAAAATAACATTTCTACCGCAGCATTTCCTTCCCAGCTCCTGAGATAACTCCTGGGCAAGAGAAATATTGTCAATGATATATCTGCCCTTGACAACATCTCCTTGTTCCTGAGGTTTAGCATAAGAAGACGACCAGCCATGCCTGTACCGATAATGCATGAAATTATTTTGTAAGTAAAATTACAAAGGCTAATAGGACGTACGAAAGTTAGCATTGTTGGTAGGCGCATCAATTTGTGAGACCAAGGTAATAATTAAAAAAAGGAAACACTCTAGGAAGGGTGTGGCCACGACGAAAGCCTGAATGGCAGGACAAACAAATATAATTGAACTCCTGACAAGCCTGAAAAAAAATGCCGTAATCCATTGGGCCCAGAAGTGCTATCCGGCGACATGGAGAAAACAATTTCCCCCCTTTTTTTCCCGCCGAATCTGGGATAGCACATAGCATATCATTATGGGAAGCCTATATAAGAGAATACGAGTCAATGGTTAGGTGTCACGCCCACAATTTTATTTTTAGCATCGGAATAAATTAGGAGATGAGACCAACAAGCAAGTATTCAAAAGTTATAGATCAATAGCTTTTAAAAATAAGACTCACAATGTAATAATTAAATTTTCTTCCTTTATTTATCAAAATGAATATTACAATCTCTAATGTCAAATGAAACACTCCTTGCTCACCAATCTATCTATCTCTCAAAGAAAGAGAAATAACATTTGTGACCAATCTAAATAAAAATAATGGACTCTCTAAGTGTACTCCACGCTCGGCGCACAAGTCCCATCATTTAGCTTTACCTTTACTACTTGAAATGTTAAAGAGAGCAGGTATGAGCGCACTCGCCCAGTAGGATTACATCTTCCAGCAATGATATAAGTATTACATTTAAAAGCTAGAAGGTATGAACATGATATATACAATACAATTAAAACGTCGGTAGTAACACGTGTATAGTATATCATCCAAGATAGTATGATCAGAGATTGTAATGATCAATCTAGCAATAAGGTTGTACTCAGAGTTCAAGATATTGTGAACAATGATCTAGCAAGATGGTAACTTCATGACAAGAGCAAGATAGCATGTAACAAGATGGCCATTTCACTAGCAAGCATTTTGAGTAACCCCCTCGGAGCACTCCACAAGAATATCACGCAAGATCTACTAGTGTCCCATGCAAGTACGTCCATCAGCCACTCAGATTAAGGACCAGCACACAGTAGCAGGTAACAAGCAAGTAAGTTTATCATGTGTAACAAGTACGTGCCATGCCAAGCACCAATCATGATCCGCACCACGCGAGGCACACGACTTTGTTAGGGATCAACCTAACAATCAACTCTTGGGGTAACGAACATCTTTGGGAAAACTAGGCAATCAACACCTTGGGGTAAACAAGACTTTGTCATGGGCGAATCCGAAAACATAGTCATAGGTAACGGGACTTTGCCAGAATCTCTAGGACCAGATATGGGCCTCAGTCAGGTTCGTATTGCGCAACACTGGCATGTGTCCCATGAGTCCGTCGACTCATGGGTGACAAGAACGAGTTTTGAGTTCATGACTTCAATATCATTAATGTACTTCAAGAACGTATCACAAGAAGGCAATGTGTGTCAATAAGGATAGACTGGTCGAGAAAGTTCAGGACTATCATGTCAATAGTAATGATTATCGAGAGTGTCATGTCAATAATGATATAGAGTTCAAGGGTACGTTGGGAATATCAAGTCAAGAGTTCAATCCGGAAGCATAATGACAAATTTACATAGATTCTATCTTTAATAACTTGGTTTCATGTGTTATACTCGATCACTCCAAGAAAGTCAACATGAGGAGAGAAAGAATTCGTCAAGAATGCCGAGAGAGAAGGCACACTAACTTCTAAGTACTTCATTGATACAACTTGTTGGTCGGCCATGTGGGAATCCATGGTCAGAGGAGACTTACGGAGGCCTTGGTCAAGGGGTCACTAGTCCGGCAGAAGGAATATCCGATGGAGAGTTCACCACAAGCCAAGAAGGGGCTTTCCTATCGTGCTAAAGTGTATGCGCATGCAGCGCGTGAGAATCGCTCCAGTGCGTGTGTGAATCCGATTATGGAACTCCAGTTATAGAAATTTCATTTATGAAAACTCCATGCTTGGAAAGTATCATGAGTGCTAAATCAGGAAAAACTAATCATGCATGACCAATTTTAACAAGTATAATTGTATGTTTAGCAAGTTTGGTAACAAGACAAGAACTTGAATAATCGGCAGGTAGAGAGAATGATCATGAACTTAAGATCAATTAAAAATCATGTGAACATGTTTTAACTTTCATATGGGTTGTTAAATGCATGATAAGACTTTCTATAACCTTCCTAGAATAGATCAAACTCACACATGCAAGGAACGAAACAAAACGACAAAAACCGAGATGTATGCCCTTAGAAGGAAATGTAGTCCCATCCCTTCACTTCCTTAGGTCATAACTTATTGATTTTTTATTCAATAAGTCACACATGAATATACCATATTGAATCCCTTTGAATGAGGAATCCAGCAAAGAAAACGTCTCATCAGTCCGAGGTCTATAGCAAAAGTTATGGCTCATTAAGTGGACATAGGCAGAAGGCGACACATTGCTTGTCGCCTTCTGAACATGATGGCGACAATCATCTTGTTGTCTTCTGAAGAAGACCGCGAAACTGTCTGATTTTTGGTATGGGTCATGACCATGATGTTGTCGCGTTATGGTATTGACGTGTCGACCTGTCGCTACCTGAATATGACGTTTGGGTTGTTTTTTCTACCTATTTCCAACTCCGACTTGGATTGGTTTGACACCTATGGGTTTGAAAAATCAAAACAAATGATAGGGTGATCTAAATCGGATGAAACCACCTCTGTTAGTTAGAGTACTTCCACTACTTTGTACAGTAACGAATAATCGAGAAACAAAGGTCGTTTGACTATGTAATAAGAAGTATTGTGACTGTCTATGTGAATCTGACATAGTGCTAATGTTCAGGCCAATACTCTCCGTATGGTCAACGAAAATTGGAGAAACTAGCGCCAAATGAATATAGACTCATAGGGAAACAAGTTCTATGTTGAACAATCAGTCCAAAAACAACTCCACAGGAAGGTATCAAACTCGTAAGGCAAGTCAAGGTTAAATCGCGTTAGTATAGCGTCAAGATCATGCAAGATTTAATTCGTGAAACTCTCAAGATAAAATTGGGGAAAATAGTAAGAACATGATCTATACATATGGATGCAAGTCTTGATGAGTTTAATTAGTGTTTGGCACGGAGATGACTTACCTTTGGAGTTGAATAAGATTCGCTCTCCAGAAAGCCCTAGTTCTGACTGCTTGGAGGAAAATGTCTAATACTCACGACCTACTAGATTAAAATTGGGAAACATAGGGGCAAATGAAAGTAGACTTGAAGATCTTTCCATGGTATATTATTTGCTTTATTTGATCGAGATTTTACTAACCTTTGGTGATGATCAATCTGACTCTTGTGTGCAGGTCGTTGTAGATCCGAGTTGGGAAGAGCACGAGGTTCTCCTTGCTCCAGCCTTTTCCTCAAGATCTCCAGCCACCATAGCCTCCAAGCATGCCTCCAATAACCCTAGGGGTCGTCTCATGGAGAGAGAGGTTTCATTTATAGAGAGAGAGGCCTTTAGTTGCCTAATTAGATTAGAAAACTTTTATGGATGAATTTAGGTATATCCTTTCTCAAATTGGAGATTTCTCTCCCCAATTCATGATGGAATTGATATACAAACTTTTTTAGGTTGTAACCACGAATTGGGCTCAATTTGAAGTCCAATAAATATGTATTGGATGAGTATTTAACCTTTAATCTTAATTAGTTAAGATTTCTAAATTTCGGGGTTATTTTTCTACTTGAATTTATTTGTGGTCCAAAATATACATTATGACCTAATTCATTCATTGGGTTGTCAATACCCAATGTTTGAAGTCCATCCATAATTTTTATTTTAATTTATGACCCCTTTATTTATATGTGATAATGGTTTTTCAACTTATATCTTAATTAAGAAAATAAGTCACAATAATTCGTAAACTCAATCCAAAAGATTTTTATTGGCCAAAATTTGTTTATGGGTCACTAGAGAATAATATTTAAAGTCTAACTATGATTTTTATAAAAATTTTAGATGTGTTTTTACATCTGGGATAATGGTGCGTACGTATTTAATTAGTTTTAAATTATTAAGTGGTCATATTTTCTATTTATCTGAAATTTTCAATTACTGAAATTCTGGGGATGCTACATTGGCCAACCTCTAATTCTATTGGGTTGATCCGTTAAAAGTCTATTTGACACTCAAATGTTTAGCCTAAACTCATACAAGTAGTCTAAACATCACACCTATTTTTAGATGGGTTTGGATGGGTTGGCCCATCAGATTAGATGCTGAAGTTTTCTTCTCATACGGTCTTGTGTCCAATTCTAGAAAATATTGCAGAAGAAAGGACGCACACATATATAGTTGCTACTCATAGATTAGACTAAAAGGTCAAAGAAATAATTGAAGAAGCCTCAAACCAAAAAATTGTTAAAAAATCAAATTAATTTGTTTACTTTTTTTAGAGCTTTGATTTTATATCTAAACGATGTCTAATTAAGATATAATTTTAAACACAAGTTAATTGGACATTGATGTATTTTATGATAATTTTATTTTAATTCTTCAAAAATAGATTTTCGTAGAGTAAAAATTACTCTAAAAATCAATAATTCAACTTAATCTCCATGCTTGTACACCAATAGTTGTCAATATTTATATCTTTGAAATCCGTATATTTTTATATTAAATATGATAATTTTAGATTAATTCATTATTAACATATCTCTAGTACTGTTTTTAGATGTATGCACCTTGAGAACTTTGATAATTGAATTGAATATGAAACTACCATAATTATTAAAAATTATGTTTGCTTAAAAGATATAAACATTGAATATTATTAGTGCACGAACATCGACATTAAGTTGAATTATTAATTTTTGGAGTAATTTTCACTCTATGAAAATTATTTTGAGAATTAAACTAAAATTACTATACAATACATCACATTCCAATTAACTTGTTTTTGAATTACACGTTAATTGGACATCGTTTAGATAAAAAATTAAAGCTCTAAAAAAATTAAACGAATTAATTTGGTTTCTGCAAGGAGGGAAGGGCCAACACAGAAATTGATCAATTGATGGCCGATTTGCATAGGATCAGTCATTGATTCACCGATTTTATAAGCAGAGAATAATAAATTTTATCATGAAGGAGGGGGCATCAACTTTATTCAGAATAGGCTCCAATAAGCCCCAACGAGCCAGTGTGAGTTTTTTTAATTTGATCCAATAGAGTTGGATTTGAGTTTGGGTTGGGTCATTCTGATTTTGTAAGGTCCTAGTTTTCTGTGCATTCATGACTTGTTGTTATGTTTTAAACTTTTGCCTGGAATTCTTCTTAACGTCAACATCAATTGACATTAAGGGCTGGTTGACAGCAAGATGTGTGTCGTTTACCTCCTGACTTGGGAATCTCGATGTCAAGATCGATTGACGTTTACTTTATGTAGACGGCGACCAATTACACGTTAAGATCTCCGGCTGCGTTTGAGATTCTTGATCTAAAACCGTCCTGATTTCTCCGAGAGACAGATTAGGAAACCCCACGTGTAACAACCCCGACACCTATACCCTCGGCTCCTACCAAGTATCCGACCATCGACACCGTAGACCCAAAAGGGCTAACAGACCACTCTAACAAGATATGTAATGGGAGTAAGTAACAGCAACACGTACTAAAACATACCAATAAGTGAAGGATAAGTGTCAAACACAGAGTACAAGTCTAGTACAGTCCCAAAGTAAGCAAAGTACAAGTGCAAAAGTAAAGGGACAACAAGTCCCTTAGGGGCATACCCGAGGATCAAGTAAACAAGTCCTGGAGACACTGCTCACGGAGGACGCCGTCTACTACGACCCCGTCTCCTAAGCCCGCCGCGGAGGGTGCTGCTGTGAAGTCTCACCTGTAAACACTACAAGAAAATGTAATTTAGCGACGGACATAATCCATCGCTAAATATATTTTGGATGGATTAATAACAAATTAGCGACGGAATACGTCCCGTCCCAAAAAACTACTTGCTGATCCGTGGCAGGCGTGGGACGTTGCTAAATTACCGACCGAACTTTGTCCATCGCTAATTAGCGTCCCATTATTTTTATCGCAAATCCATAACAACAGTTCTGCAACGAAAAATAATTCCTCGCAAATTCGTCGCCGATTAGCGACGGACTTTTTTGGCGCAAATTGCCACCCGTCCCATAGTTTTTAGTGACAGATTAATGTTATTGTTAAGGAAACAGGCAAATTTCTCGCTAATCCGCCGCTATTTAGCGACGAATTTGTGACAAAAAATATGCGTCATTAGTTAGCGACAAAAATGCTTGTCGCTAATCCGTCGCAAATTTATCGCATTTTTTAAAAAATATATAATTTTAAAAAAAATTCATAAACTCATATAAATATTGACATACCCTGTAGGCAATAGACGCACACATATACACTAAAAACTTACATGCTACATTAAATCACTACTAGAAAAAGCAGGTTTACCGACGGATATTTCCGACGGAATTTTTCCGTCGGAAAATCCGTCGGAAATAACAATTTTCGACGGATTTCCGACGCAATTATCGAAATTTCCGACCGATTTCCGACGGAATTCTTTTTCGTCGGTAATATTCCGACCAACTATTTCTGACGGACCATTTCCGACGACTTTCTGACGGAAGCCGTCAGAAAATCTATTTTTCGACGGATTTCCTACGGATTTCCGACGGAAAGAGGCCGTCGGAAATGCCGCATTTTCTTGTGGTGAATGTTCAATCAATCATATAATCAACTATTTAATCAAATATAATGTAAAAAGTTAAATAAATCCTCCACGCCCTCTTCCCGTCACCGTGTGATGCAACATCCTAAATTAGACATGTAAGATAAAATAACATTAGACACATGGATATAAAATAAACACCACTAAAAAAATAAGATAAGTAGACATGGGAAGCCGTCTACAAAAATAAAAAGTTGTCTACAAAACCTTTTGTAGACGCCTAAGGAACCGTCTATAGAGCCGTCAAGGAAAAGTTCGTAGCCAATGATATGTAAATGGCTATTTATAGTCGTCTACAAAAATAAAATATGTAGACGGCTATGTGACCGTCTACATACTTATGTAGATGGTTTCTCTGGTTGTCTACAAAAAATATATATGTAGACGGTTGTATATCTATCTAAAAAAATAAAATATGTAGAAGGCTGCATAACTGTCTCCAATAAACTATGTAGACGGTTAGTATAATAGTCTTTAAAAAAAATTACGTAGACGACTATTATAATAGTCTAAAAAATACTTATGTGATGGCTACTGTAGCAGTCTCTCCTTTCCATATTCAATCAGGTCATTCGACCTTTCTCCCACTATTTTCGGGGTTTTAGTCCCCATGTATTTTTCTAATTTTCGAGTAATTTTGTACATTCTTCAAAACCCCTGAGTCTCGCCCCAACGCAGGGTGTTCGTCTTCCTTTTACCATCCCAATTCTTATTTTGACAAGCTATTATATTGTCTATCAGTGTCAAAAAAAAAACAAACAAAAACAAAAAGCATAAAAAGATGAATATTTTAATATTGTCATGCTATCGCAACACTTCCATTATGAGAGCTCCGTGCCAGGAGTCTGAAGTTCCCTCTCGGTTCATTACAGTTTGCTCTTAGCATGGGCACTTACACATACTTCACGGGGCCCCCAAGCCGATTGACTCGGTAGACACTGTCACTGTCACAACCATGCCTGAAGGGCGCAAATGTCTATTTTCCTCTTACTCGACCAAAGTATGGGTAGTAGAGGTAGTCTGAGCAAGGCAACCAATCTGAAGCACTCCCTGACGAGAGGATGTCTCAAAAAGGGTAATCAAAATGACCAATGAACAATAAAGTCAAATGCATGTCAAGAGTGGCAAAGTCCCCGTAGAGATCCAAACGACCTGGTCATACACATGTCCCTACAAATAGATGGTCATCAAATTAATTAAAAAAAAAAAACACATGCTTATTAAGATTGAATCTTCCGATGGTTGTGCCAAGGGAGGAAGTCAAACCCAACTCTTCAACGCCCATATCAAGCTTATCCCCAAAAATTTCTTCCTTCTCCCTGCCAGACCTAGTCACCTTTTTAGTTATGGTTTTGATGGTGGCACCGTTAACCAAGTGCAATTGGCCGTTGGACGCCACTTTAAAATGCACGCTGTATTCTGGGCACCCTTTAATGAAATGGGAGGTAACAAGGACCCCTCGCCAGTCAGTTTTCATAACATTAATGCTGCCATGGCATGTCAATGTTTCCAAAAAAAAAGAGATAAATATTTCCAAAAAATCACAAAAAAGATGAATATCTTCAAACCTTCCAAACAAAAATCAATATTCTAAAATCACAAAAAATCAAATATTTTCAAAATCCTAAAAAATCAAATATTTTCAAAACCAACAAAAAATTCAAATATTTTGGGTATTTCAAATACCAAAAAAAATTCAAATATTTTCAAAATCTCCATAAAAATTTGAATACCTCTAAAAATCCAAAAAAAAAAAAATCATCATGATGGTATTGCACATGGCAAGCACGTTGCATCTCTCGTTGTGTTAGATCAAATCAATCCCTCCACTCATTGGTTCCTCTGCCTTGAACTCCAATGTTTTTTGCCAAAGATCACTTATCCTCAATGTTTAATAAACAATTGAATGAGCTATGACTGTTGATGAATGCTTTACCATGCTCCATGTGAATGATGTTATTCCATTGTTTGTTATCTCTTGGCTAATGATTTTTTAGTGCAGGTTCGAGTTACCTCATCTGGCGCTACCTCAAGCTGCATCTACTGCCTCCACCATCCATTTATCTGGATTTACTATGTGTTATACCCTTAGAGTATATCAAGGACCTTGTGGCCCTGAGGAATCTGGGATTTGAGTTCCCCTTTATCAAAAATAATGATATCCTAGAGGATCCTTAGCCGCACGGATAGGCCGTTACGCTTGGCATGTGAGGACGACGGACCCCTGCATAAAAATCTAGTCCTGACTCAATGCCATCGTGACAATAATATCCTTGATTATTTTCTACTCCTTTTATCTTATTTTTCTTTTAGCCCAACATACATGCTTATTGAAATCACTGTGGAAAACACTCTTCCAATGCAATTTGAGAGCTATTCTCGCTTCAACTCCAAATCAATTTAAAATATTCCAATTTGAGTCAAGTACCTAATCTCATTGATGTCGTCCGAGTGATTCTTTAAGAACTTTTGTTTGGATTTATCCCTCTACATTCGTCTATACTCCCGTAGATCCACCTTGGCAGTGGCAGATGCATCGAATGGTGCAACCTAACGGATTGTGTCCTTAGGTACTTCCCCTTCGCTGGATGTTGATCTCTTCTTCATGCCCCACGTGGCACCTTTCCTTCGTGTACCACATACACACCTCCCTTCGGGCACACTTCCTCTATCCAAACATTATTTTTTAGGTCATCTTCTTTGGAGATATCATCCTTGTGTTTTGGTGAAAGACTTTCCTCAGGTGGTGTTCACCCCATTGCTACGCGTGTCTATTTTTCACCATGGCGTCTACTTATCAGTCCGCTCCCACATCATTCCCATTCTCTACGGTTCATTTCTTCCATTCCACTTCACTCCACTTCGTATCCCTTCCACTTCGCTCCCTACAAAGCAGACGCCAAGGCGTGGCAGCTGTAGACACGCGAATTTGACTCCACCGTGAGAAAATTTCAAATTGCGCCATAATACCATAAAATGACCTCTTTTGCCTTCCAAGACTTTTTCCTATTATTTTTAAGTTTTCCAATTTTTCTGGGGCTTCCCCATGGGTTTTTTGGAGTTATGGTAAAAAAATGCAAATTGCAGCGGCAGTGGCTGCCTTGAATCGCGACGGGGAAGCATCTTGAAACGCGTCGACGACCCCGGATGCGATTCATACATTGCCTATTTTCGCCGCTTGCCCTTTTGAGGCTGAGGATTCAAAATTTCCAAATTTGCACAAAATACCTCCTTGTTTGAATCGCGTCCACCTTTCCGGACGCGATTCTAACTTCCAAAATTGATTTTGGAAGGTTTCTTAATGCGAAATTGTCGTTTTCTGATACGCGTCCACCTATGTGGACGCAATTCTCATTTCTAAATTTGTTTTGGAAGCTTTCCAAAAGCGTTTTTTGGCAACTTTGAAATGCATCCACTTACCTGGATGCGATTTAGAGCCGTACTGTTGGCCGAAAATGGCAATTCTGAAATGCGTTCAATATTCTAGCCGCTATGCAACCTTAAACGCGTCCACTGTACCGGACGCAATTTAGACCTTTTTTCCCTATAAATACAGACCGAGGCCAGCCTTTTGAGCATCCCCAACCACTACGACGAAGCCTGTCGGATCAGAGACTCGACTTCCGAGCCAAGGAGGAGCATCTACCATTCCAAGCTCTTCTACGTCCTCCTTCCTTGTGTTTGGAGTCGACATCCCCTCCGTCATCCACATGCATTGGAGCGAGGCGAAAGTGCGCTCTCTGTCCATTCAATTCTTCCAATCAGCAGTGCCTCTGCGCCGTCCATCAATTTTGGGGAAGCACCCTCTTTTCTCCCTTTCTTTGTCTATATCAACCTCCTCCAAGCCCCACATGGCTCTTCCCTTTTATTTCCTTTTTTTAAAAGCATACACATGCATGCATAACACACACACACCTACTTTTCGCTAGGGTTTAAAAACCACCACGTGGTGAGTCATTCTCTTTTTACTCATGTCATTTCATCTATTTTGATAATTGCATACTACACACGTGGCTAATCCTTATTTTTGTGTTTGTTTTGCATGGGTAATCAACAAAAAAAGCGCCTTCTACCATGGCCGGCCGTGCTCGTAGAAGAAGAGGAACCCACATCCCCGCGCAATCTCACTCCGCTCTAAGGTACGTACGCCATCACTCTTCCCTTTGCACCCACGTGTTGCACCTCTTTCGACACCCACGAGTGTCTGGTGATCACGGTTCTTTTCATTTAAGCACTTGTGCTCCGTCCTTTTACTTTCCTTTATTTCTTCTTATTTTTCTTTGTGGAACGCTTGGAGTTCTCCTAAAAGGACGAAAAGCTAAATCTACAGATCTATGTATACTTGATCAGTTGGATTTTTTACCAACCTAAAATAATATGATCAAGATCCTACATTAGATTTGCTCTAGGTCCAAATCCTAATCGCTGGATTTAAGTTTGAACAAAATGTGACAGTTGATTCACTATCGATATTTATTTGATCAAAGATCCAACTTTGAATTCACTTTCGATCTATATATATCTAATCAGTTAGATTTGTTGTCAATCTATAACAATTTTATCACGATTCGCACATTGGATTTGTTACAGATCTAAATCCTAATTGTTAGATTAAGTTTGATCAAGAGTTTGGCAGTCGAATTGCTTCCGATCTAAATCTGATCAAGATCTAACCATTGACACATTGTCAATCAAAATCCTGTTGCCCAGTTGACGAGCCCAGAGGGGGGGTGAATGGGTCTTTAAAAATTAATCTAGAAGATACCTGTAACTAAAAACATTCACACAAACGTTCTTCGAAGTAGGTTAGTGACCGTTTTTAAATAACAACCACACAAAGAAGACAATCACACAACACAAGGTTTATCCTGGTTCAGACCTCCTTTCCTTAGGAGTCCTACGTCCAGTCCCTGAGCAACAACTCAGGATTCACTAACTAGGGTACAGTCCCCCTAAGGAAGCTACAACACCCAGCTCAGCTGGTCTTCCTTCACACCCGAAGGGAACAAACCCTGGATACCACACAGGTCTTCCTTCACAACCGAAGGGAAAACACCCTGGATACAACACCAGGTCTTCCTTCACAACCGAAGGGAACAACACCCTGGATACCACACCAGGTCTTCCTTCACAACCGAAGGGGAATAACACCCTGGATACCACCAGGTCTTCCTTCACACCCGAAGGGAACAACACAAAGAGAGTGAATGAAATTCAAGCCCTTAGATCAAGCTTTTGACAAGCAAGGATCTGAAGCAACTAGAACTGAGAGGAAGAGATTTAAGCTAAGCACACTCTCAGAACTACACAGGCTCTCTCAAGATTTTCACAAACTAGTGGAGAGCAAAAGAGCAAAAGCTAAGTGGAATGAAGGTTCTTGGCTCTAGACTATCTTCAAAAGGATTTGAATGCTTGAATGCGCAATCTTTATTTTTCTTTATTCTTCTGACTTGAATTTATATCTTCAATTTGAAATGTAGACGTTGAAGTGTCCGTTGTCTCTCTTTTGAGTAGTCGTTAGACTGAATGACATCTGGAGTCTTGGAAGCTTACAGTCAACAGTCTTTTGATCACTTGAGCACGCAAAGAGATGAGATCTTCAGAAATATACGTTGGCTTCTATTTTGTTTAACGTTGTACCATGAAGCTAGTTCAGAGGTCTGTACAAATGTCAATCTCAAATAGTAGACAGCTAAGCTGTCTCTGATGTCAGTCAATGTCAGTAGCAATAGACATGAAAATAGTAATGCAAAATAGCTTAAGTCTAAAGGACGTAATCAGAGTAGGCACGATATGGTCTGCATGCATGCAGAGATACGTTCAGATCTCATAAATGCAAAAGCGTCAGAGAGAGATGTCTACGTGGACTTTGACTAGTCAATGCTTTTAAGATGAATAAGATATCAATATATAAAATCGATGACTATATGACTTATGAAATCGTTATGAGTCATAGCAAATCGTTAAGTGACAGAAGATATATCATGAAACAATGAATCGTTGCATAAAGAAAATCGTTGTGTTTCTGAAGAAATCGATGTGAAATACTTAACAAATCATTATACAAAGCAAGTCGTTGTGAATTCTAAAGAAATCGTTATGAATACTTATCAAGTCGTTATGAACTCTAAAGAAATCGTTATGGTAACTTATGAAGTCGTTACAATAAGCAAGTCGTTGCGAGTTCTAAAGAAGTCGTTACGGTAACTTATGAAATCGTATACAGCAAGCAAGTCGTTGCGCTTTCTAAAGAAAGAAATCGTTGCGATAACTTATAGAGTCGTTATGACAGGCAAGTCGTTACGAGTTCTAAAGAAATCGTTATGGTAACTTATAGAGTCGTTGTGACGAGCAAGTCGTTACGGGCTCTAAAGAAATCGTTACGGTAACTTATAGAGTCGTTGTGACGAGCAAGTCGTTACAGGCTCTAGAGAAATCGTTGCGATAACTTATAGAGTCGTTGCGACAGGCAAGTCGTTACGAGTTCTAAAGAAATCGTTACGGTAACTTATAGAGTCGTTGTGATCGACTTGTTTGAAATAACATGACTTTTCAGCTTATACGGAATCGTTGCAATCACTTATAGAATCGTTACGACATCGATTTGTTTGAAACAACATGATTTTTCAGTCTTATAAAGAAATCGTTGCGATCACTTATAGAATCGTTCGGCATTGATTGTTTGAAACAACATGACTTTTCATCCAGAAAGGAAATCGTTATGATAATTCTATTGAAATCGATATGCTTATAAAGAAATCGTTATGGCCTTCAATAGAAGTCGATGTGGACTTAGATAATATCATGTGAAAAGATTAAGCTTCGGAGAAGTAATGCATACCTTTGTGGCTTGTTTGACCTTGGTATTTCATGTACTTAAGACTTATGAAATATCATTAGATATATTGACATACTTTTGTTTGGTTTGTTAATCATCAATATATATATATATATAATATATATATATGTAATTAATGAAAATTACATGGGGATAAATTGGTCATCAATCTCCCCCTTTTTGGTGATGACAAAACTGAACAATAAGTATGATGAAAAATATCTGAAAAAGATGCTAATTTTTTTCTTAAAAAAAATTATTGTATTTCAGACATGCTAATTTTTCCCCCTTTTTGTCATTGAGCAAAAAGACAATCTTCGACAAAGAAAGAAGAGAGAAAGAGAATAGGAGTATACAAAGAAGGTCATTTCATTAACTTTGTGGAGGTACTGGTAAATAGAAGGCAGGAGACAGAAGAGAGGCAAAATGGGAGATGGTTTCCCATGCCTGTGCTTCCTGCTCTTCAAAAAAAAGAGTTTTGAAGACTCCAAAGGATACAGAGTAGGAGGGTCCCATGGTGGAAGCCATCCTTTTGAGATGAAGATCTAGGTGCTGATAGAGAAGGTCAGCATGCATTCTTGTCCATGTCATATTGAGAAATCGACGAGTCCCAAAGCTGGCACAGGTGAGGAATTGGTCCATGGTGACAGGATAATGGTTGTGGTTATCTCTGAGAGCTTGTGCATAGCCACACACACTTTGTATCTTTCCTCCCAGACCTTGAAGGGGTCATCAACAAGATGAATGGAGTTCATATCTAGGAAAGTAGCTGGAGAAAGGCTGTTTGCCTTCTCTGGCCTGAACTTCATTGATTTCAAATAGTTGCTGAGCTGACAGGGGGTAGAACTTGGACCATTCAGAAGATGTCAGCCTTTCACATTCAGCACTACATGCCTCTGGTGATATTCCCTAAACAGGAATCTAGAAAAAGCAACCAGGCAGCCTTTCTGTACTTTAATTCTGCCCATTACTCTGGCAAAACGTTCAAAGATGATGGATCCTAGAGAGGACTCCATAACTAGAAAGTGAATTTCAGGAAGGACTATCTCTTCAGGTACTTGGAGGGTAGTAAAATCTACCTGAACATCTGAAGTTGAGAGATATCCGGAGTCAGAGCTGAAATGGCCCTTTTAACTGATGAGCTGAACCTCTGGAAGTCTATGAATATATTGTAGTTGTGAATAGCATGAGGTGCCTGATCATTTTGATTTCCTTTTGAATATAGGGTGCCCAAAGTTCGCTATGATAGATCCTGAACCACTCTGATAGGGTCAGGGAGTGGTCCCTTGGAGGGAATCTAGCAGATTGGCAAGAATGAATTTCTTTAGGAGATCCTTGTGACCTTTGCCCCACTGCTCTTCAGTTTGGAGTGGGCAAGAGAGAAGATTTTAGATTTTTTCGGATTTCGAAGAGAAGTGTAGGGTAGAATGGTGTTCAAATGATCTGTGAGATCAAGAAATGGAAGGTTAATGATGGTTGCAAAAACAACCTTTGAGAGATATTCTCTGTACAGTGAGGGATGTTGTTGTCCACTATGAGAGAAAACCACAAAGGTGGGTATTTGGGTTCAGAGGAAATGGAGGAAGTAGAAGTAAGCTTCCTCTTCTTGGGGGCAGGACTAGAAGTGTCTGCCCTATGAACATGTTCCCAAACTTCAACACAGACCTGAGGATCCTTCCTCAAACTCATCCTTTATTTGTTCCATAAAGGGAGAGTTAAGTGGGCTCTTTCAGGTATGATAGTGATGAAAGAGGGTGGAGGAGTAGGATGAAGAAAAGAGTGAGAAGTAGTAGGAAGGTCATCAATTGGTCCAAGGGAGGGACCAGAGGAGGAGGAGGAATGCTCCAGCTGAGGATGCTGGAGGGCCTCAT
Source organism: Colocasia esculenta (assembly GCA_014218235.1). Taxonomy (NCBI): domain Eukaryota; kingdom Viridiplantae; phylum Streptophyta; class Magnoliopsida; order Alismatales; family Araceae; genus Colocasia; species Colocasia esculenta. Next base: position 52,284,002 of record CM024756.1, read on the forward strand.
GTATAGTAGAAGGAGAAGGAATGGAAGTAGAGGAGGCAGGAGATGAGGTGGACTGAAATGGTGTAGGAGAAGAAATTGGTCTAGATTGAGGCTTCTTGAATGTTTGAGGAGTAGGAGGTGCTGTAGGAGCTGAGGGTGGAGTTGGAGGAATAGGTGTGTGAGAGGGAGAAGAGGGAGCTGAGGGCTTGGGTGCCAAGAACTTCGCCTCTATCTGCACAGACTCACTCTCCAATAGCCCTGATGGCCCTGACCCTTCTCAGATGGCCCTGTTGGCCCTTCAACCTGATCAGTTGGCCCTTGGCCCTACCTCTTTGGTGCTGTTACTGCTTCTGGTGCTACTGCTGCTTCTGGTGCTGCTGCACTTCTGGAGGAGGAGGAGCTTGAACTCCAACTGCCTTGATAATATCCGAGAGCATGCATTTCATGCTACTCATCTCCTTATTAAACCATTTCATAGCATTTCTAATTGTCCCAATTCTTTGTTGGCTAAAGCTTGGCTTAAAATATAGATTTACATCTGACTGGAGAGTAATTATAGCTCACCTTGCACATTCAGCCTTTCAATCACTAGTTTCAAATTTATGACAATTTTCTGTGACCTGCCTCTCAAAAGGTGAATCAGCTAGGAGAGGAACTTCAGAGGCAACTTCTTTTCCTTTCTCTTGCCTTCTTTTGCTGGAGGAGGTTGATCATCATCTGAGCTTGAAGAGCTTGCAATCTCCCCTTCTCTGTCATCCAAATTTGGGAATCTCTATGCCTTTCCTCCCGACCATCAACAACTGGAGTTGTTTCTGCTGAACCTTCTTTTGATAGCCCCCTCAATAGGAGCATCTTCTTTATTTGATACTTGCTCCCCTGAATGGGAGCATCTTCCATCACAGAGTCACCTTGAGCAGCTGGGTGCTCTACCTCTACTTGAACATCTTCATTGGTTCATCAATGTGGCCTGATGCCACAGCCTCTTCTGCAACTCTGCCACTGGTTTGGAGCACTAGAGGTGAAAGGAATTGAATCAATAATGTCTGAAAGAATAGATGCAACAACAGTTGAGGGTAGTGGGTCCTCAACTGGAAAAATGTCCTCTGGGAGAATATCCTCAATTCTCCTTTCTGCAAAATTTACAGCTAATTCTTCTGGAAATTCTGAAGCTGGTGCTGATATCCTTTCTCTTCCACTGCAATTTCAGACTGAACTTTGCTAAAGAGGGCCCTGATGATTCTGCTGCTCCAACTACTGGCACTAAAATTGACTCCACTGGCAATTCTGGAATCATATCCGCTGATCCCATCTCCTGATGAACAAATGAGGTGTCGTCAATGATGGCTTCGCCTTCAGCAACTGAAGCCTTAAATCAGACACCATTTTCCACAGAGAAACCACTTTCTTCAGGTTCCTGGACCTAATTGCTTGGCATTTTCTCTACAACTGCCCCAGAAAGATCAACACCGAAGTGTTTGAAGATCTTGGTAAGTAGGTGGGCATAGGGCAGGGACACATTTAACTTGCTTGGTGTCCCAAATCTGATCTCTGGCAAATTTCATTCTTTCCATCATCACTGCGGCCATATTTATCTCCTTATTTTGAATGGCCTAGTACATCATGTCTGAGTCAGCCTTTGTGCAAGATGAAAATGTTGCACTTCTGGGAACTAAGATTTGACAAACAATAAAATGAAGGAGGGGTTGAAAGCAGTTAGTTGATTTATATCCAGCTTGCCATCCCTTAGCTTGAAGCCTGGTCCTACAATTCCCAACCTTTCACTTGGGCGTCCACAGTGTGAACCCTACTAAATCCGGAAGTCTTCACATCAAACAACATCTTCAGCAACTCAGGGTCTATTCTAATCATGGTTCCCTTCACTGAAGAAACTAGGGACCCATCTTCCTCTGTTCCATACAAACGAAGAAAGCTTTACTAGGTCCGGATAACTAACCTCGAAAAGGTGGTGACTCCCGTCCACTGCATCTGATTGATCATGTCTGCCACACTGCTCATTCCATTTTTCCTCAGATTAGCAACATCAACTTCTTTATTTCCACAGAGCTTCGTCTTCACAAAGGTAAACCTCTCCTGCTGCTCAGGACTGAGAAACTCGGCGCTGTAGCCACCCAAACTGCCGGCGATGACTGGTGCGGCCATGGATTCAGGTGGGAAAGTCTCTGGAGGATGAAAGGAAGGGAAGAGAAGGAATCCTCAAGAAATTTTGCAGGAAGGAGGAGGAAGGTTCAAATTTGCAGAGGGTTGAGATATGAGTTGTTAGGGCATCGGCTCATGGGACAGGATGAAAAGGGGAAAAGGTAGACGATGAGATACGAATCGTTCTGTCATTGATTTTATGAATAAATTAATGCGATGTGGAAAGTGAGGCGCCAAAGGCGGTGGAAAACGACAAAGGTGTTGACTATTCAAACCGACTTCAATGAGAGAGCGGTTACAAAGAATATTTGAATTTCTTTTGCTTAACGCCATGGAGGGAAAAAATTACTTAATTCTAAATTTAATGTGCATTTGTAAGCAAACTTTTATCACAAATTGCACATGCCTAATTCCTTCTAAGAGATGTGAATCTCTCTTCAGGTAAGGCTTTTGTGAAAATGTCTGCTTGGCCATTTGTATCAATAAAGGATATTTCAATATTTCCATTTGCAACATGATCACGAATAAAATGATATCTAACCTCAATATGTTGGTCCTTGAGTGCTGAACTGGATTCTTGGTGAGATTAATGGCACTGGTGTTGTCACACAGCAGTGGGATGGATATGATGTTTAATCTGAAATCTTCAAGTTGTTGCTTTATCCATAAGAGTTGTGTACAGCAATTTCCAGCAGCTACGTACTCAGCTTCAGCAGTAGATAGTGCTACTGAATTTTGTTTCTTTGAAGACCAAGATATTAAACATCCTACAAGAAATTGACAACCACCACTGGTGCTTTTTCTATCTAATTTGCATCCAGCATAGTCAGCATCAGAGTAACCTACTAAGTTAATTTCACAATGTTTGGATACCATAGATCTAAGTCATGAGATCTTGCTAATATCTAAATATTCTTTTCACAGAAATTAAATGTGATTCTTTAGGATTTACCTGATACCTAGCACAATGCTACACAATAAAATATCAGGTCTACTAGCTGTTAAATAAAGAGTGAACCTATCATACCTCTGTAGATCTTTAATCTACTTTCTTACCATCTTTGTCGCTGTCCGTCCTTGTTGATGTGCTCATCGTGTGTTGACAGTGGCTTGGTATTTTCGAATCCAAATTTCTTAAGAGTTCTTTTGTGTACTTTGCTTGACAGATGTGAGTTCCTTCCTTTCCTTGTTTGATTTGTAGTCCAAGGAAGTAATTAAGTTTCCCATCATGCTCATTTCAAATTCTCCCTTCATCAACTTTTCAAAGTACTTGCAAAGGGATTCATCAGTAGACCCAAGATAATATCATCTACATAAATTTGGACTAATAGAATGTGTTTGACCTTTGATTTATGAAAAGAGTACTATCTACTTGACCTCTACTGGAACCATGGTTAGAAGAAAAGAACTAACCTTTCATACCAGGCTCTAGGTGCTTGCTTTAAACCATATAATGCCTTGTGAAGTTTGAAAACATGATTAGGAATTCTCTGTCATCAAAACCCGGGGGTTGTTCCACAGAAACTTCCTCTTTTATAAAACCATTTAAAAAGTGGATTTACATCCATTTGAAATAGAGTTAAATTCAAAGCAGAAGCATATGCAAGTAATATTCTAATGGCCTCAAGTCTAGCTACAGGTGCATAGGTTTCATCGAAATCTATGCCTTCCTCTTGAGAATAGCCTTGAGCTACCAATCTGGTCTTGTTTCTTAAGATTGCACCAGTTTCATCCAGTTTATTTCTGAACACCATTTGGTGCCAATGACTGGATGGCTGATGGTCTAGGAATAAGTGACCATACTTGGTTTCTCTTGAATTGATTTAATTCATCTTGCATGGCTACTATCCAAGATTCATCAGAAGAGCTTCATTGACTGTCCTAGGCTCTATTTGAGAAAAAAGCTCGGTAATCACAAGGAATAACATTACCTCTTGTTCTTACCCCTATGGATGGATCACCAATAATATTCTCAAGTGGGTGATCTTTCTTGTATCTTCACTCCTTTGGAGGTTTTCATGAGTAACTTCTTCTTGTTGCAATTCTTCCAGAGGTGGATCATCCTTGTCGTCAATTGATGTATCTTTTAGTTTCTTGGACAGTTCATCTGCATCATTATTGTCACTATCTACTTCCTTTCTCAAGGAAGGGTTAGTTTCATCAAAGATAATGTGTACAGACTGTTCAATCAGTAAAGTGTGTTTATTGAATACTCTATAGCCTTGGGTTTAGAAGAGTACCACATAAAGATGCCTTCATCTGATTGTATCCAACTTACCAATGTCCCTTTTTCCATGTTGTGAATGAAGCAAGGACATCCAAAGGTCCTGAAGTAAAAACATCAAGTTTTAGGTACCCAAATTCTTTTGGGTCCTGATGGGTTAGTATCATTTATTTTGCCTTTTATTATCCATTTCTTATGTCTTGTTGGGCATGTCGTTATGATATGTCCTAACTTGTTGCAGTGACTACAACAAGATAATTTGGTTACCTTTTCTATATATCTGAAATCAGCTTTGTATGTTGTATCTTGTCCAGGCACAAATTGGTGTTGGATATGTTTTAGGATAAATTATAGTTTCTTCATTATCTGGGGGTGTGTATCCTAATCCATTTTTCTTCTTACCTGATCGTCTAGCACCTTTTAATATGATGGAGTTTACCATTAGTGAATTTTTCTAATGTGCTAGATAACTGTATATTTTCTTCTGTTAGTGTTTTGATTTCAGTTTTCAGTTCATCTGAACTACTTGTTTCTCTAATTAGTTATTTGTTCATTCTTACCCTTAGGTCTTCACATAATAGTTCATTTTTTCTTTTAAGTTCAGTTATTGGACTTTCTAATTGTTCATTTTTGATTTTAGATCTGAGTTTGTATTTTCTATACAAACTATGTTTTTCTTGCTTACTTTTAATAATTTGGTTACTTCTTTATATTTTTCATATAGTTCGTTGAAAGCCTCTTCTAAACTATCGGAATCTGAATCATTACATGAATCGAAGGAGGAGTCAGATGTTACTTTTCATCAACATTTGCCATGAAGGCTAAGTTGGCTTCTTCTTCATCGCTACATGAGCTTGACTCACTGTCTGAGTCGCTACTATTTTCCATGCTGCTGCCATCGCCTTCATTTTGTGCCTTCTGAACTTTTTGGAGCTGTCCTTCTTCCTGAACTCCGGCTTCTTTAATCTTGGACACTCAGTTTTAATGTGTCCTGGCTTCTTACATTCATAGAAGATGGGTTCTCCTTTCTTTATTTCTTCTCCATCTGGCTTCTTGAATTCTTTGTCCTTTTGAAGTGCCTTCTACCAGATTGAAACTTTTTCTTTTTGGCCAAGATCCATTGCAATCTCCTAGAGAGCATTGCTTCTTCATTTTCACTGACCTCATCGCTTTCACTTTCATTTGAGTTGGCTTCTGGTGAATCTTCTTCTGCTTTCAAAGCATTGGAGTGCTTCTTTCTGCTAGATGACTCTCCTAGCCTTTCCATGTTGATCTCATGGGCCATGAGGGACCCAATGAGCTTCTCTACTGACATTCTCTTCAGGTCATTAGCTTCTTCTATTGTTGTGACCTTTGGGGTCCATGAGGACGGTAAGGATCTAAGTATCTTCCTCACCATGTCTCCCATCTCATAGGTTTTCCCCAGACTAGCTAGTCCATTTGTGATGTCAGTGAACCGGCTGAACATTTGAGTTATGGACTCACTTGACTGCATTTGAAATCTTTCATATGAGTGACAAGAATGTCGATTTCTGTTCCTTTACTTGTATGTGCCTTCATAAGTAATCCTGAGCTTTTCCTACATTTCCATTGAGGATTTGCAGGTGAAACTCTGTTGAATTCCTTCTTACTTAGAGCACAGCATAGGATGCTCTTTGCTTTACAATTCAGGGAAATCTTCTTCCTGTCATCATCTGTCCATTGTGCTTTCTCATTTGTGACTAACAGACCACCTTCTTCTACTATGGACCAAATTTGATAGTCGTGCCCTTGTAGAAAGTATTCCATTCTGGTCTTCCAGTAAGGATAATCCTCCCATCGAAGAGAGAGGGGGCGGTTGACAAACTGACCTTCAAAGTTACCTTGGGTGCCATGGATCTTTAGTCTTTAGATCGTTGGATCCTTTCTTTGTCGAAGAGACTCGCTCTGATACCACTTGTTGCCCAGTTGACGAGCCCAGAGGGGGGGGGGGTGAATGGGTCTTTAAAATTAATCTAGAAAATACCTGTAACTAAAAACATTCCAACGAACATTCTTCGAAGTAGGTAGTGACAGTTAGTTTAAATAACAAACACACAAAGAAGACAATCACACAACACAAGGTTTATCCTGGTTCGGACCTCCTTTCCATAGGAGTCCTACGTCCAGTCCCTGAGCAGCAACTCAGGATTTCACTAACTATGGTACAGTCCCCCTAAGGACGCTACAACACCCAGCTCAGCTGGTCTTCCTTCACACCCGAAGGAAACAACACCTGGATACCACACCAGGTCTTCCTTCACAACCGAAGGGAACAACACCCTGGATAGCACACCAGGTCTTCCTTCACAACCGAAGGGAACAACACCTGGATACCACACCAGGTCTTCCTTCACAACCGAAGGGAATAACACTCTGGATACCACCAGGTCTTCCTTCACACCGAAGGGAACAACACAAAGAGAGTGAATGAAATTCAAGCCCCTAGATCAAGCTTTTGACAAGCAAGGATCTGAAGCAACTAGAACTGAGAGGAAGAGATTTAAGCTAAGCACACTCTCAGAATTACACAGGCTCTCTCAAGATTTTCACAAACTAGTGGAGAGCAAAAGAGCAAAAGCTAAGTCGAATGAGGTTCTTGGCTCTGGACTATCTTCAGAAGGATTTGAATGCTTGAATGCGCAATCTCTATTTTTCTTCAGTTCTTCTGACTTGAATTTATCTCTTCAATTTGAAATGTAGACGTTGAAGTGTCTGTTGTCTCTCTTTTGAGTAGTCGTTAGACTAAATGACATCTGGAGTCTTGGAAGCTTCCAGTCAACAGTCTTTTGATCACTTGAGCACGCAAAGAGATGAGATCTTTAAAAATATCCGTTGGCTTCTATTTTGTTTAACGTTGTACCATGAAGCTAGTGCAGAGGTCCACACAAATGTCAATCTCAAATAGCAGACAGCTAAGCTGTCTCTGATGTCAGTCAACGTCAGTAGCAATAGACATGAAAATAGTAATGCAAAATAGCTTAAGTCTAAAGGACGTAATCAGAGTAGGCACGATATGGTCTGCATGCATGCAGAGATACGTTCAGATGTCATAAATGCAAAAGCGTCAGAGAGATGTCTACGTGGACTTTGACTACTCACATGATTTTAAGATGAATAAGATATCAATATATGAAATCGATGACTATATGACTATGAAATCGTTATGAGTCATAGCAAATCGTTATGTGACAGAAGATATATCATGAACACTTAATGAATCGTTGCACAAAGCAAATCGTTGTGTTTATGAAGAAATTGATGTGAAATACTTAACAAATCATTATACAAAGCAAGTCGTTGTGAATTCTAAAGAAATCGTTATGAATACTTATCAAGTCGTTATGAACTCTAAAGAAATCGTTATGGTAACTTATGAAGTCGTTACAATAAGCAAGTCGTTGCGAGTTCTAAAGAAGTCGTTACGGTAACTTATGAAATCGTTACAGCAAGCAAGTCGTTGCGCTTTCTAAAGAAATCGTTGCGATAACTTATAGAGTCATTATGACAGGCAAGTCGTTACGAGTTTCTAAAGAAATCGTTACCGTAACTTATAGAGTCGTTGTGACGAGCAAGTCGTTACGGGCTCTAAAGAAATCGTTACGGTAACTTATAGAGTCGTTGTGACGAGCAAGTCATTACGGGCCCTAGAGAAATCGTTGCGATAACTTATAGAGTCGTTGCGACAGGCAAGTCGTTACGAGTTCTAAAGAAATCGTTATGGTAACTTATAGAGTCATTATGACATCGACTTGTTTGAAACAACATGACTTTTCAGTCTTATAAGGAAATCGTTGCGATCACTTATAGAATCGTACGGCATCGATTTCTTTGAAACAACATGACTTTTCAGTCTTATAAGGAAATCATTGTGATCACTTATAGAATGGTTACGATATCGATTTGTTTGAAACAACACGACTTTTCAGCCAGAAAGGAAATCGTTATGATAATTCTATTGAAATCGATATGCTTATAAAGAAATCGTTATGGCCTTAAATAGAAGTCGATGTGGACTTAGAGAAATATCATGTTGAAAAGATTAAAGCTTCAGAGAAATAATACATACCTTTGCTGGCTTGTTTGACCTTGGTATTTTTCCTGTACTTAAGACTTATGAAATATTCATTAGATGTAATGACATACTTTTGTTTGGTTTTGTAATCATCAAAATATATAATATATAATATATATATATATATGTAATTACTTAAAATTACATGGGGACAGACTGGTCATCAAATCCAACCGTTAGATTCATCCAATAAAAAATTACCTGCAGTCAGATTCGATCTTAATCTAAAATCTAATCGATGAGCTACATAATATTAAATGTGTATAATATAATATATCATAATTAAAATATAAAAGTTAAATATTACTATTTTGAATATATAATAAATAAAATAAATATTTTTAATCATAATGTTTTATCATATAATTATATTCACTAAACAAATATAATACATTTACAAATATGCAAATGCAATGTGATAATATATATATATATCAACTAGACAAAAATGTAACTTATAATTTATATTATATATATATATATATTTGTCTTTGTCTTACTTTATAATAATTATATATAATATATAGTATATATTTGAATAATTCAAATAATTATATTTATCATATAGCTAAACTACCATAATATAAAAAAATAGGTAATAGTTAGCAACAATAGTTAATACACATAAGTAAAATAACATATAATGTACACATATATTCAATAAACTAAAAGGTAACTAATGAATTTTTATTTATCTTATTTAATTTTTAAAATAATATATAATCTAATATATAATATAGATAACTATATCTATAATATAACTAAACTACTAATAAATATATAATTAATAGTTAGCAACATCGATTACTTAAGTATAAATTAAGAGGAAGATTTGTGTCACTGAACAGCGACGGAAAATTCTGTCGCCAATTAGGGACGAACAAATTTCATCGCTAAATTGGCGTCGACCTTTTGCCGCTAATCAGCGACGCATTAGCGACAGAAACTTTCCGTCGCAAAATATCACAGCTAATTGGCCCACCAAGAGGCTGCCGAATTTTGTGATTCAGTGATTAGCGACAGATTAGCGACGGAAATGTTTTCCTCGCTAATGCATCGTTGGTTTGCGAGCAAATGTGTGCGCAACAATTCTATCGCTGCGCAGCGACGGATTAGCGACAAAAATTTTTCGTCGCACATTTTCATCGCTAATAATGGTTTTTCTAGTAGTGAAAGAAGGGAATGAGCTTCACGAAGAAGCTCAGTAGGGACTACCAATCTCTTACTGGTTCTAACAGCAGAATAGATCTATATGTGTATAACTTAAATAAAGCGAGTAAATCTATTCTACTAACAAAGTAAGTGCGGAAGCATAAAGTAACTACACGGTCAATGGTCTAATCTAAACGTCAGGACTTGAAAACTCGTGTAAACTACGGCACTGGGAAGAACCCAAGGATGTAAACACAAATAGTAAACAACTGTCTGGACAAAAGCACTAGCCACAGAACCACTACACTAGTCAACTAGTCAAGTGTGCCACATACCTTGCCCTCGACCGCCAGTCCATGTCTAGCATCTCCCGTCGGAGTGAGACGTGGAACTAAAATAACCACAACTGCCGTAGTCTGGCTGGACTACAATGCCACGCCTGACCCCTCTAAATGGTACCAGAATCACAAAGAGTGAGGCAGTGAGAAAAAAGACTAGCTAATCTGCACCGGAAGAGCACCAAACCACCTCGGCGTCCCAGACTCAGCTAAGAGAGCTCTACAAACGACTCTACGCCGCTGTCCCCACCATTTTCCCCCCTACTACCACAGTCTGTGACTCGAGCTCGCCCGCCGCCCAATGAACTCCCTCAAATAGGCGACCGTGGACCGATGGTCTAGTAACGGTAAAAACCTCTCTCGCGGACAAGCCCTCAAGTGCCTAGCACCGGGCGAAAGACTAGAGTAGGACTAGGCTAGGTAACAGCACAAGTGCCAAGAAAACAGAATCGCAATGGAATAGAACTCCAAACAAGTCACAAGTCAGCTCTCTGTCAAAGAGGCTACGCAATGGTCTGTTGCGACCTTAAAGCGACGACCTTGCCCGACGCGACCTAGAGGAATAAGGAGACCCACACCCCTATCATGTTACCAATGCGACGGGTTGCATAGTCGCCACCACAGAAACCTTATGAACTCGACGCACATACCTGTCGCGATTAGAAACACGACAGGTACTGGAGATGCATTCATAACCACACAGACACCTCATGAACGTGACGGGAAAAAGGCTACGCGTTCACTAAGGACGCGACGGGGTGACACGTCACGACATAGTCGCAACAGGGACCCCTGTCGCGACCACAGACAGAGGCCACCCGAGACCTCTAAAAATGCCCAAAACCACAATTGTGGTGTGCACAAGGGGAGGGGAGCATGTAGGACGATGAAAATGCATGTAAGAAACTCAAACCACCCTCATTCACACCCATGCATGTCCATGTAAGTGATCTACACTCAAAACTTGACATGCACATCATGGAACCCTCAACACCCAAACCCCCATATCAAGCACCACAAGAGCACAAACCACACATGCCCGACCTAGCATGATCTCTAAGGCTTGGAGAAGGGTTTGGATCCCTAGCATGATAGAACTAGGGGAAAGTTAAGGCATCCCTACTTCAAAATGAAGAACCATCCCAATGGGGTCTTCTCGTAGGCATGCACCCCTCCTCCTCGCTCCAGACTCCATGGGGACGCCGTCCACGAGCAAGCCATGACCTCCTACAAGTCGGAGAAGAGCATCACCACCACGAGGAGAGCACGCCGAGAAGATCACTACACCAGGAAGGAAAAACGACCAAGCACACACACACTCAACACCTCTCAAGCTCTCCCGTAGGGAAGCACACATAGAGGGGTCGGAGAAGTGCAGAAATCGCTAGAAGGAAGAAAGGAGACAACTGCTCTCAGGCCTGACTTAAATAAACCTCGGTCTTCAGAATGCGACGGAGCTGGCCGTTGCGTTAGCATCGCTAACATGATGGTTACCTATGTTGCGATCTGGAAAGACTGTCCGACCTGACGGTCAAACCTACCACGTGTCGCGCATGCAGACCTGACATCATGAACGCGACGGACTGGCATGTCACATTCATGCATGCGCCACATCAGGTGTCTCAACCGTCCCGACAGCAAGACGACAAAAATTGCATGTTGCGGTCAGAGCAGAGTCGCGACAGGGGCAGCCGTCATGTCCGTATCCAGAATCGCGGTCACCTCTGTCACCTTCAAAAGGCGACGGCCCGCTATGTCGTGACCCTCAGCAGAAGGTGGCTGACCACAAGAGGGATGATGTTACACCACGTTGGTTGAGATTCCTCTTTCCTAGGATGCCTACGACCCAACCCCTATATAATTAGGTCATCTCTGCAAAAGGGAGGGCTTTGGCTCAGCTAGGGCTTTTGGGGTTTCGGGCAGAGGAAATGAGAGAGTTTGAGAGGGTGAATCCGGCGAACTGGAGGTTGCACCGACGTTCTACTGCAAGGGGGAGGTTCTTCTGAACGTGGAGAAGCTCTCCTAACTCCAGGAGATCATCTGCTAGAGCGTGGAGATCGAATCAAACAAGGAAGGCTACCTCTTTGGCTTGGCCGAGGAGGGCTTCATCACCCAAATTCGATCTTCGGAGAGTTTTCTAGAGGCAAGTAACTTATAATTTTCATCCCTATACCTATCACCTAGAGTTCTAGGATAATTTGTGGATTTTTATCTCATGTCTTGGACCCCAAAATTCTCTGTCTTTTTGCTTTCGATCTACACTTTCTGCACACAAGAAGTTAACAGCAACATCCTTGCCATTAAGTTCCTGTGTTAACCGCAATTAATCATGCCATTAACCTATCTTGATGGCAAACTCCTTTTCGTTAAGTTCTTCTAATTTTCTAGAACAATGTTTTAACACATGTGATGAAAACTTTTCGGAGAGTTTGAATCTAGGCATATGTTTGGGAAAATTTGTTTTGTCATGTATGTTAGTAGATTGAGCCATAAATTTCTGATAATTTTTCAATCGTAATTGTAAATTGTAGAATTTCTGTTATGAGTAGATGAGTATGTCAAGTTAGATTTTAATTCGAGATAAATATATATAATGTGTATTACTGTCATAGTATTTTTCCATGAAGTTAGGGTTACTGTGTGCATGTTTCAAAACTGATAGAGCTGTTAGGTTACTGTCCAACATGCTTAATTAAATTATCTTGTTAAATTACTTGAGATTTATGTTAAATGTTAAAAATAGATGTACTATTGTGAAATTTCTGAAAAATTAGACATCTAATATACTCCATGCACATTAAAATTTGAGCATGTTCTGACACCTGTGACTATTATTAATTTCAGTTGTAGATCATTAAGGATCATATTAAACATGATTAGTCAAAAAGTTATATTTTCTTATGATTAGTATCATGTTTAGGTTCTGTTAAGCATGTTTTAACATTATTAGATAGTCATGATTATTTCTGTAACCTTAGTTATATGTGTTTGAACCATGAGTATATAAATCAGTCATTAAGTGCAAGATAATATGTGTTAAACATGTGATTAATGTGAATAATGTGATTAAGTGAATATTGTGCCGAAATTGACACTGCTACCATAGAAGGTTGTGGATCCGTACTTTAGAAAAGTCCCTATGGGAAGGCTTATTATGTATATGATATCCTGTGGACATCATGATGAAATCCTGGAGGTGGACAAGTACCATTGGTTAGGGTGGAGAGGACTTCTCCCAATTCTGCGTAGTTACCAAGATTCGTCACTATATTTCCTATGTGATGGGTATGTGTTATGTGTGTGATGTGTCCTTCTTTATGGTGGTTCGGACTATGTGTCACGACAAAAAGATGTGTAAAGATGTGAATTATGTGTGAATGTGCCAAGTGAACATATGAAAGTGATGCGCTAAAGTGCTTCAATGTGAATAATGTGATTAAGCTACTTTTATGTTAAAACACCAAGTAAAATGTGAGAAAATGTGATATCTAAGAATATTGAATGTGATAGATATCATACTAGTATTACTAGTAGACATGTGTTTAGTTTCATGATCAAGAAACTTGAAATGTGCTATGAATGAGTTGTGATTGATACCATGATCTAAGTTAAATCCATGTGTAGATAGCATGTTATTTATTGTTCATTTAGTACTTGCTTAATGTGACATGAATCATGTGATAAATTGTTTCATATGTTAAGTTTGTGTAGAATGAATGTGACAAGTGTTTGGATGTATAGGTTGCTTTCTGAGTCTTTTGTGAAGACTCATCCGTGCTTAACATACAAGTGAGGCATGCCTTCCTGAGATCGAGGAGGACATAGCGAGGAGCGACTCCAAGCGAACGGAGTAGTTGAGTTTTAGAGGGCTATACATTTAGCTTGTACTTTTCTTTTGCTAGTATGTGAAACAACGTTATGTTATGGACTTGTTTATTTGTGGACTTTGTCTATTTACATTGCTACTATATAGACTGTGGAATGTGTGTAATGATGATGAAATAAGAATTACTTTTATTTCCGTTGTAGTTTCCTTCATTATTTATGTATATCTCTGCCTACTATGTTGTGTTGGGTACATGTCCCACTATGACGACACGCTTTATATCGACGTAAATTGACATAATCGTATCGGTATAAAGGAGGTCGTTACAGATTCTGAACTGAATTAGGTTTAAATTGGACCAATCCAAATCCACCTATTAACACCCTTATAAGAGAAGAAATATAATCCAATAAAGCATAGTCAATGGTACGGGCTACAAAAATAAAAGCCTTGAGGTAATGGTCGATAAACAAATTTGAAAGAACGTCCTACTTATCAACAAAAACACCATTCTCATCCTTCAATAGCCCATCTCTTGCTAGAGAGAACACAAGAATGAAAATTTTTAGTATTTTTATCTCCCTCTTTCAACCATTTCACTCTAGCTTTTGATCCAAGAAGACTGGCCTCCTGCAAGTGTTTTTCTTTTTTCAAGAATGTTCTTTGTCGTACGTGTTCAAAGCATCTGTTTTGGCCGGGGAGTGTGATCCGCTTGAAACATAATCTAAGCATCAAGAAATGAATCCTCTGCCTGCTGAATGTTAGTAAATATTTTTTCAAAAGCATATTTCTTCTAATTCTTTAACATAACTTTCATAGGCTTTAGCTTGATGGCCAAGGTATCCAAGGTGCAAGAGTTAACAGGCGTGCTTAGCCAAGCAACAGAAGCATCATGGAAAAATAAATCATGGGAGGTCTACATGTGCTGAAAATAAAATCTAGCTGGCTGATGTGGAAAAAACCCGCAAGAGAATATGATAGTGATTCGACCCGGAGCATGACAAATGTTCAACTTGCAACAAAGCCCATAACGAGTTAAATAATACTCGATCTAAGCATGCCCAAGTAAACTTGCATCTCAAGAAACTAGCGTCTTCAATTCCTGCAGCACTGAAGACAAAATTCTGTTCTCTGGAACTCATGCCTATCTCCACGTTTTCCCACAAGAACAACAATACTATTATAAAGTCCCTCCCTACCAGTCAAAGAGACTGAGGAAGAAGTTGAAAAATCTGTCAGAACTTCCGAAAGAAGAATTGAGATCGTCTCAGTCCCCCGCAGGAGGGGGGCCAGTCAGTACACGACCGGGTTAGGGTTGTCCGAGTTTTTTTTCTAACCCCTGAATTTTTTTTTATTATCCAAGGGTTTAACATACATATGGGTGGATGTTTTCAGGTTAAACTCATGTGTAAAAAAAAATCCGGACAACCCCAACCCCCCAGTGTACTGACCGACCCCCCTCCTGCGGGGGGCCGAGATGATCCCTACTCTCCAAAGAACTTGCCTGTCCCTCACAACACAACTAGCATGAACTATCATGAGAATAATAGATATAGAAGGCGATGCGATAGTAATAAACTGATCAGAACTAGACAAGAACTAACAATCAAAGGGCTTGCGCTAGAGAAGCCACATCTGAACTCTGCGCGAGGAATTTGCAAGACAGCATTCCATATTAAGCTTCCTCATGTATCGATCTATAAAAGATGCATCAATTATAAGCTTAATAATAGCCACCCAAATGCTGTGACACCAAGGCAGCCACAAAAGAGTCATTCACTGGCTTCGAAGACTTATTAGAGATAATAGGATCATTAAATGTGACCACAGCAGCTAGCGCATGAGGGCCATGCACAAAAGAATCAGCCTTAGGAGTGACATCCCCATGCAAATCAGTCACGACAATTGGAGGTGAAGCAGGAAGAATGGGGCTGGCCTCCTTCACAGTCGATAGAACAGTAGGTAGGCCTCACATTCTCATGGTGCTCGCCCAGGTAGGGTATAAGTTTCTGTATGTCATCACAGTGGCCACCTTCAACCACGGCATGAATCCTCACGTCTATGTTACCTGCTGGCACGTCGTTACAACGCTATTCATGCGGCCCTTCGCTTATTTCCTCAACAGGTAAATTTATTGACATGCATATACCTATGCTTAATATATATTATATGCTCCTGGTTGATGAGTTTTATTACATCAAATATGAAACCTCTGTTTCGGTAAAACTTACTTCTTGGTGTTGTCTTAGCCTACTAATATGTTGTGGTACTTCTACGAAACCTTTGCAGGAAAATAAGACCAAAAATGACGTCGGTATTATTCCCAATGATAAATGTGCTTTCTCTTCTGGGATGAGTTGTGTGCGCCCACACAAACAAACACATATGTATGGATTACATAAACTCCCTGGCATATGAACAACCAACATTTATTTAAATGGGATTAAGCTGACAAATTATTTTCTGATGCTTAACAAGGTCAGTCTCACCCTAAATATGTGCTTTACGAGCCTGAGATGTACCTCCCCAACCTCCGCCACTTCCATGGTCAATACAATCGCTTCCTTGACGTTCATCATAGCCATTTTGCTCAGGTACAGAGCTTCATAAGCAACTTATCATAGCCATTTTGCTCAGCATGCCAAAATTTCAGACTCCATATGTAACAATCCGAGTTTCTTGAGTCTAGTTTTACCTCTCTTGGCGATAGTTTTAGGATCCCGATGGATGGAAGAGTCGTGTTCTGAATGCGACGAGATCTCTGTGGCCTTTTGATCGAGATGGTGACGATCCCTCTGTCACGTTCTAGTTTGCCTATGACTTGCGTGCCACATATTTGACTACATGTATGAGAAGGTAACATGGCAGGTGTCGTGTTCTCCTAGGATCGTATGTAGGGTGACACGTGTTCTGGTGGCTGACGGTCTGTAAGAAAGTCCTGTCGGACTTTTAAGAAGGTGACAAGATGGTTGTCGCATTCTTTTGTGAATGTGACGCCCAACATATCCTGTTGTTAGATCCGAGGGCTTGAGGCTGGACGACACCTTTCTTTTTCTCCTTTCTTCCTCCCCTCCATGATGGGAGAGCACCCCTTCCCTTCTCCAGTGTGATCCTATAGGTAATATTGCAAATCTTGGTGGCGTTGGAATGAGACAGAGCGAGGAGGAGGTGGCCATGCTCACGTGAAGACCCCAACAGGTTGACTATTTGTTTGAAGGTAGGGATTTCCTCCTCTCTTTCCTATTTTGAGGAGATGGAGCTTGGTTTTGGGTTGTTCATCCCGTGCTTGTGCGTTCCTTGGTGTTTTGCACAGATGGACGCTTGCCAGTGGTGCTCCCCTCTTTGTGTAGATTGATTTCTTGTGCTTTGTGCACCAAGAGGGGCGTGCATGTGCGGGTTGAGGTGTTCCCTTGGTCCTTGTTTTATTTCCGTTGATTTGTGGCTTGGTTCTAGTGTGGGGACCCTTGGGGTGGCTCCATCCCAGGGTTTGGTCGTCGGACTGGTACTGCGACAAGGTCATTGTCGCATTACTAGTGTGATTGTGACGGTTGAACCTTGGTTACCTGGTCGCAATGGGGTCCGTGTCGCGACCCATTGCTTCTGGTTAGTCTCATTTCCCCGCTCAGTCTTAAACTGGTCCTTGTGGTGGTTCCTTCGATTTAGCTTGGGGTGTGGTGTGAGCCTTGGGGCTATTCTGCTAAAAGGCTCCACCTTCAGATGAGGAATGTGATGGGTCGATATGTCGTGTTCATCATCTGAAGGTGACACCCCTATCATCACCTTCTGTTTCTAGGTGGCAATGCCCTTTTTGTCGCATTGAGGTTGAGACTGGGGGTCCGTCGCATTTTTCTCTCTGCAGGTGTCTCACCCGTGGTCGCTACCTGGTTGTGATAGGTCGGTGTGTCACGTTCAATTTGCCTAAGTTGTAGCCCCTTCTTTCCAACTTACTAAGTTTCTGACTATGGCATGTGTTCCTATGTCAGCTGTCGGCCCTTCTGGGAGTTTTGGAAGGTGTGCCTATGTGTACCTTGTGCCTACTAAGCTTGATGTGGGTTGCAAGCCAGCTGTGCTATCTGCTTGCTAATGGTTGCCCTGCCTGTTCTCTGTTCACCCAATGCTCTACACTTGACGACTTCTCCCGTGTGTTGGGTTGATGCTGTTTCTCGGGACACCCGTCCATGTGAGCCCGTTGAGGGAGTTCTCTAGGCTACAAGTGTGCTCGAGTTGCTTTCTTTAAGCTGAGGGGAAAATGACAGTTGGAGAGTAGCACTAAGTTGTTCATAGAGCTCTCTTGGCTAGGACGGACACCCAGGTAGTTATGGTGTGGTTCTTTTCGGTGCAGCCTAGTTAGTCTAGTTTCTCACGGCCTCACTCTATGTTGCTTTTGAAACGATGTAGTGTGATGCAGGATGACGTCGAAGAAGACAGATTTGTGGTGGTGGGGTGATGCCAATGATGATGTCAGTGAGAGCTGCTGTAATGTCGATGTGAACATAGCCGTAGTAGTGAAGACATCAGCGAGGTTGGGGAAGCAACATCCAGCTTGGAAGCGGTATGACTGAAGGAGGAAGAGAACGATCACAGTAGTAGCACAGAGGAGCGGACAATAGTGGTATGAGCAGGAGTTCTACAGTGGCAACAATGGCAATGAATGGTGATGTAGAAGCAGTAACTCTGGGAAGATAACGACGATGATGAGCTCATTGTTGCAGTCAGTAGCAACAAGGGGAAGGAGCATAGGGTGATCTGTAGAGTGAAAGAAGACTAAAGTCGTGGCTGAGGGAGCTGGAGAATGGGTGAGGGGGAAGAGGAGATATGTATCTTGCGTGAAAGAGAGAGAGAGAGGTAGTGAGAGGGGTGACCTATTCTACTACTGGGACAGATGTAGAAGAGGGTGTGTTGGGGGTTGGGAGATGGATTAATGGTGGGTCTTGGGTTTTCCAAAGGGTGGCTTGGGTAGTGGGAAAGAGGACTTAGGGGCTGTGAAGGGTGGTTGAGGAGTTGATATGTCACGCCCCCAAAATTTGGGTATCATAATTGCAGCAGAAATTCAAAAGTCGATTATCTGAAATGGAATCCAATTTCATCCATCAACATGAAGCTTAACCAGACACCTCAAATCACACTGGGGCGCGACACTCAAATCAAATGATGATGAAAGGCCGAGCCTTAACCCTAATATGGGCCCACAAAAATAATTTTCTCTGGTTCAATTAGGTTCTTCCAAAACAAGATTCACTTTTATATTTCAGAAATTGACACACTCTATTGCAATAAGATTTGCTACAATAATCATATAATCCCAACATATAAAACACAATATGCTTGATCCATGATCCACACTTAGACAAATCATCACCTATTTCATTCATTCATTACATGGTTTGTACAATCACTAATTCCAAAAGAAAACACTCCTCGTGACAGATCCATCCATGGTGGTTTACAAGCATGATACATGGTTTGCTCACACATCTAACAATTGAAAATAAACTCCTCCACAGTGCTCCAAGCTCATCACACAAGGGAATAGACTACATGCCAATCATGCTTCAATTCACCTGAAATGTTAATAATTTTATGAGCAAACTAGCCCAGTAAGATTTATATTTCATGGTGCGGCCAAATTATAAGTAATTAACATTTTTACATGCTAAAATTCAAGGATAACAAGAAAGAGTCAAGGAAAGCAGGAAGCATGATTATAACAGACAAGAGTTGCATATTGGAAGAATTGAAGGCAAATCATGTTATTTATCTTGTCATTGGAACAACGATCCAAATCAAGCACGTAACAAGAATAGGAGATTGGCCATTTCAAATGATTCAAATTACTTATCGAGTCAAACGAACGAATCGAACATATCATATCAAATAAGCACATCGTGCTTCATTCATATCATATAACAAAAGGAACTTTCCATTCTTGCATAGATATGGATGCCAATGCCAAGCACCGCTCAAATTTATTTGATCCATACTCCCCAGGTTATCAAGTACGTCGGGGTGCTCCGCCCTAGGACCGGATCAGGCCTCATTGCACAGACATTTGATCAGGGATATCATCCCAACAGTAGTGCCAAATTCAAGAACAAGATGGCCATTCAGAGTTAAGAAGGACAGACTTGTAAGATATCATAGAAGCCAATAACATAAGTTCAGATCAAGGAACTTCAAGAGTACAGATTAGCAAGGATTCAAGTAGTCATGATGGATCAAGTCATGTTAGCAAGATCAAGAGGGTTCCTATACGTTTCTTTTGCATTCAGATTCAAGGTGAGCAGATTTCAAAGGTGGAGTTTTAGTTAATCACAAGGGGACAGATCCAAGACAAATTAGAAGTCATTAGAATAATCTTCACATTCTTACCATTTTAACATGTACAAGGTACGTATGTTACTGTCATGCTGGTTACTCTTCTATAGGATAGATCACAGTGGCCGGAAGAGCTAATCGAATTGACAGTCGAAGTGTACAAGAAGGAACAATCGAAGTGGCCAGAAGGGCCAGTTGAAGTTGGCATAAGGGCCAGTCAAAGTGTCACGTCCCGAGAATTATGCAGCAGAAATATTTGGATTAGAGTCGATATTTTGAGACGTGAGCAGTCGGAAAATAAGCCTCTAGCTAGCGAGCATTAGATGTGTATCAACACATGCGAAAGAATAGGGCTCGTATAATGAACATAACTAAGCTTTTATTCAAATCTCAAACTCTTCATTTCATGTCAAAATAGAACTAATACATACTCTTTAAATGTTGAACTACAGGACTAAGACTCAATGAAAAGGGAAAATTACATCCAACCTTAGTTCCTACTACATCAATCTACTCTCATAGTACTAATGATAGACACTATATTGGAACACGCTCATCACTCTGATGCATTCCCTTCCATGTCATGTCCTTCAGCTTCCTCATCAAAGTCACCTATGATGTTGAAAAGTAGGGGATGAGCAAATTAGCATAGTAGGATTTATATCTCAATGTGCGGGCAATACTGTAAGTGATTAACATTTTAGAACTAGGCAGACACGATTAACTAGAAATACATAAACGATAATCTATACAAACACGATACATGAACAAGATAGATTGAGGTAACAAGATATAGTAGCAGAACACTTTGTACAAGCATGCAAGATATCACATAATTGTATGAACGCATGATGCCAATAGATTGCAAGAACGCAGGATGGCCATCTCACGCAAGCAAGCAAGCACGCATGAGCACGAACTTTTAACACATAACACTTAATCTGGCACCAAAACACTAATGTGCACTAAGGATCTACGCCACCTTGAAAGCACACTAGGACACGTGTATGTGGATATTGTATCTAGCATTCAACACGACACTATTTCCCAGCGCAGATGCAATGCCAACAATCATTATACCCCATGGTTAACAGTATATTTAGGACTCGCCGTCATTAGGGTTAGACTGGAGCCCTTGGACACTCGCCGTGCCTGATCAATATCTCACTATTTTCAAATATAGATACCTACAGTCATTCATGCCAATAACATGAGTTTCAAGAAGTATACATTGCAACTTCATGTCCATAATGATTTTGAGAAGGCAATGATGATCAGTCTATCTCCATATAATTTATTATTTATTATATGTATTTTTGGTGATTAACAATACTCTGGAAATAATTTTCTAACATCATTTTTATGAAGTTTATCTACATGCACTAATTCAAATAAAATCAGTAAGTTGCCTACATTCACTATTCTGTAAAGCTCATAACATATGTTTTGTCTAAGTACACATCGACTTCCATATAATAGCTCACACGATTCCCTCAATAAGAACATCGATTTCGGTTATACATTGGTTTCACTTAAACAACGACTTCCTTAGTAAAAACATCGATTTCATTCTAGCATTGACTTCATAAGTAAAACAACGATTTCGGTCTTCCAATGACTTCATAGTTAGAACATCGATTTCGTTGCCACAACGATTCTCTTCACTTAAACATCGATTTCGTTGCTACATCAACTCCGCTTCAATCAAACATCGATTTTGTTGCTACATTGACTTCGTTTCACTTAATCATCAATTTCGTTGCTACATCGACTTCATTTCACTCAAACATCGATTTCGTTGCCACATCAACTTCTTTTCACTCAAACATCGATTTCATTGTTACATCGATTTTGTTTCACTCAAACATCGATTTCGTTGCTACATCGACTTCGTTTCACTTGAACATCGATTTCGGTAGAACAACGATTTCATATGAAACAACGACTTCATGTCTACAACAATTTTACTTAAACATCGATTTCAGTATAACAACGACTTCATATCTACAACGACTTCACTTAAACATCGACGTCATATGAAACAACGACTTTGTTCCAAACAACGATTTCATCTACACATCGATTTCAGCACAACAACGACTTCAGTTAAACGACGACTTTGTACAGAACATCAATTTCATTACCTTCATACACGGATTATGTTCACATCGACTTGGTTTCAACATGGATTACACTCTTACATGATTTATGATTATATCATCGATTTGATATCAACATCGATTCTCTCTGAACATAGTCTGTCTCAATACATCAACTCTCTATTAATGATTATGGTTTAGATAGCTATTGAATATTCTTATTTAAATTCCTTTTAAAATACATTCCGTATGATATTCAAATATATTTTCAAATCCTTGTGAATTTCAAGTCTTCCCGCGTATCATGATGTATCCTGTGGTCTTCAACATTTATTATGATGGAACAATATTTTGCACGATATATCCTTGCTTACCTCACTTGTGTTACATAAAGTCATGCTTTATATGATGACAGAATGACATTTCCCATTTGGTGTGTCTTCATACAGCACGACTACTAATGTTGACTGACAGTTTAGACAAAGAAAAGTTGTCTATGTGTCAGCATTTATTGTGTGCAGGGTTTCCGGTAGAAACGCACGTTGCAAGGATGGACCTATCAACCTGACAAGAGGATAGAAGATTCAGACAATCTTTCCTTATGAGTGTATGTGTGTCAATCCGAGGATTAATGGCTCCAGACTCACTTGCTCCATACTTTGGACCGAACATTCCAATGTGCATGAAGATGTGAGACAACAAATACTTTAATGGATACTTCAACGGTCAAATTGTTTCATAAAAGATAAATAGAAGACTGGTGACAACATGCAAATACCACTCTTTCACTTCTGCAAAAACCTTTTAAGATCTTGAAGATCTTAGTCAC
Source organism: Colocasia esculenta (assembly GCA_014218235.1). Taxonomy (NCBI): domain Eukaryota; kingdom Viridiplantae; phylum Streptophyta; class Magnoliopsida; order Alismatales; family Araceae; genus Colocasia; species Colocasia esculenta. The sequence goes on from CM024756.1 coordinate 52,307,014, forward strand.
CTGAAAGGAACAAGAGCTAGCTCATCCATTCAAACCTTCTATAGCTCTTAGCTCTCCACAGCAAATTGCTTAACCCTTGAGAGCTTGAGTAGATCTGAGAGAGGGTCCATAGTTGATATTATGTGTCTCTCAGACTTTGCCTCAGATCAAGCAGTGTGTATAAGCTTGGTCTTGGGGCCTTCCATTTTTAATCATTCTTTTTTAGTGTTCCTCTTCGCGTGTGAAGAGAAGACATGTTGCATCAGGTGGTTTAGTTCCTCTTCTGGTAGAGAAGAGAAGGCCAACTGCAGCTCGATGTGTAAGTGTCCTTAAGGGGGACTATACCCTTGTTTAGTGAAATCTCAAGCGGTTGCTTGGGGACTGGACATAGGACTCCTTGGGATAGGAGATCCGAACCAGGATAAAATTTCCTGTTGTCTATGTGTTTGTTCTCTTTGTCTTTTTTAACACTAACCCTAACTATAGAATTTAGTGTTTTCTGTCAAGTGTTTTATTTTCAAGATCTATTCAAAAAGTAATTTTAGCAATCCATTCACCCTCCCCTATCTGAGCTTGTTATTTGCGCAATAAGCGGTATCAAAGCCAAGTCTCTTCGAGTAAATTGATCTCACGATCTGAAGAGCAAAGATAAATGGCAGCTCATGGTCATGCAGAAGGTCAGTCCGTTAACAGACCTCCTCTATTCGATGGTGAAGATTACAACTACTGGAAGACAAGGATGGAGTTCTTCGTTCAATGACTTGATTTCCAGCTTTGGACGATAATAGAAGAAGGAGATCTCAAGGTAACCAATAGAAAAGACAAATGGACAGATGAAGATAAAAAGAAGTTATCTCAAAACAAAAAAGCTAAAAGTATACTGTGTTGTTTGCTGAGTAAGAAAGAATTCAACAAGATATCAATCTATAAGTCAGCTAAAGAAATGTGGGACAAGCTAAGACTCACACATGAAGGAACTGATAAGGTAAAGGAAATAAGAATAGATATTTTAGTAACTCAATATGAGAGATTTCAAATGCAGTCTGGAGAGTCCATCTCCCAAATGTACAATCGATTCACAGATATCACCAATGGTCTGGCTGGGCTTGGAAAGACCTATGAGACTGGAGACATGGTAAGAAAATTACTAAGATCTCTACCAACATCTTGGACTCTAAAGGTAACAGCAATAGAAGAGGCTAATGATCTTAGGAGAATGTCACTTGAAAAACTCATTGGGTTGTTGATGGCTCATGAGATAAATATGGAAAGGCTGGGAGAATCTTCCAGCAAGAAAAAGCACAGCAATGCTCTCAAGGCCATAAAAGACACATCTGATGGCGAATGAGAAAGTGATAAAAGTAATGAGAGCAGTGAAGATGAAGAAGCTTTTCTCTCCAGAAGACTGCAGCGCATACTAGCTAAGAAGAAATACCAGTCAGGAAGAAGGCATTTCAAGAAGGGTAGGGTATGCTTAGAAATAACTAACTTAGATTTAAAATCTGAAACTGAGCAATTAGAAAAACAAATTTCTAAATTAAAAATAAGAAATGAACTGTTATGCGAAGATATAAAAGCTAAAAATGAAAAGATAACAAATATAGAAAATCATGAAACCACAAGCAAACTTAAAAATGAAATTAACACACTAATAAAAGATAATGAATATTTAACAGCTACAATTGAGAAGTTCACAAATGGAAATCTTCCTTAATATTAAAAGGAGCAAGAAGATCAGGTAAGAAAAAACATGGTTTAGGATATACTCCACCAGATAATGTAGAAACTGTCATTCATCCTAAAATCTATCCTACACCAAAATTCATAGCTGAACAAAATCCTAACTATGAATCAAATTATAATAATAATCATAAATTAAACAAGGCAATAAACAATATCCCTTGCTGCACTCATTGTAATAAATTAGGTCACACTAAAATAACCTGTACAACCAATCACTTAAAATGGATTCCGAAAAGAAACTGTGCAGAAGCTAACCAACCAGGACCCAAAAGAACTTGGTTACCTAAATCTCATTGATTTATTGCAAGGAAGCCTTAGAGCATCAAAGTGGTACCTGGACAACGGGTGCTTAAGGCATATGACAGTAACAAGAAGCTGTTCTCGCATATCAAAGATGAGAAGGAACAGTATCCTATGGTGATAATGGCAAAGGGTCAGTAATTGGTTGCGGATCCATTGGAAACTAAGATAGAATCCTGATAGAAGATGTTCTATGTGTTAAAGACTCAAGCACAATCTAATCAATATCAGTCAGCTGTGTGACAAGGGTCACCAAATCAAGTTTCAGGAATCTAAGTGTTTGATCATCGAGGATGGTTCAACTATTTTTGAAGCTAGTAGAGAAAAGAATTTATATGTACTGCATCTAGACGAGTTGAAGGAACAAGACATTTGTCTAGCAGCAAGTAAAGAGCATAATACTGAACTGTGGCACAAAAGGTTAGGTCACTGCAGTTTGGATGGAATAAGAAAGCTCATCAAACATGATCTAGTGGAAGGTTTGCCGAAGATAAACTCAAGACTAGACAACATCTGTGAACCGTGTGCAAAAGGAAAGCATGTAAGATCATCTTTCAAATCCAAGACAGTAGTCACCACCTCCAAACCATTAGAACTGCTTCATATGGACTTGTTTGGACCAATGAGAACAACTAGCTTGAGAGGAAAGAATTTCGGATTCGTTATAGTGGATGATTATTCTAGATTTACATGGGTATCATTTCTTGAGCATAAAGATGACACATTTGAGAGTTTTGTGATGTTCAGTAAACTTGTCAGAAAGATAAGAAGTACAACATCATCAGTATCCAATCAGATCATGGAGGAGAATTTCAGAATGACAGGTTTGTACAATTTTGTGATGATCTGGGGATTGAACATAATTTCTCAGCACCAAGGACACCACAGTAAAATGGAGTAGCTGAGAGGAAGAATAGAACTCTTTTGGATATGGCTAGAACAATACTGTCTGAGTACAATCTTCCAAGATATTTTTTGGTAGAAGCCATAAATATAGCTTGCTATATCATAAATAGAGTCATGATTAGACCAATTCTAAAGAAGACTGCATATGACTGTACAAGTAAAGGAAGCCCAAGATCAGCCATCTCAAAACTTTTGGATGTCCTTGCTTCATTCACAACAATGGTAAGAGAGACATTGGTAAATTGGATCCCAAATCTGATGAAGGTATTTTCACAGGGTACACCTCTAAACCTAAAGGCTATAGAGTTTTTACTAAAAGAAGTTTATTAATAGAGCAAACTGTTCATGTTATTTTTGATGAGTCTAGCCCCTCCTTGAGAAAGGATAGTAATAGTGATGATGAAGACGCAGATAACCTTACCAAGAAACTGAAAGAAACAACCATCAAAGATGATGAAGATCCACCCTTAGAAGAACTGCAACAGAAGGACATTATTCATGATGATCTTTCAAAGAATGGAGGTACAAAAAGGATGACCCATTAGACAATATCATTAGAGATCCATCAGTTGGGGTAAGAACTAGAGGTAATACCATTCCATGTGACTATTTAGCATTTGTATCTCAAATAGAGCCGAAAACATTCAATGAAGCACTATATGATGAATCTTGGATTTTAGTCATGCAAGATGAACTTAATCTGTTCAGGAGAAATCAGGTTTGGTCCCTTGTTCCGAGACCATCAGATCATCCTGTGATTGGCACCAAATGGGTGTTCAGGAACAAATTGGATGAAGCTGGTGTGATCACTAGAAACAAGACTAGACTATTGCTCTAGACTATTCCGAATAGAAGGCATAGATTTTGATGAACCTATGCACCAGTGGCTAGACTAGAGGCTATTTGAATGTTACTTGCTTATGCATCTGCCTTAGATTTAAAACTTTTTCAAATGGATGTTAAGCCAACATTTTTGAATGGCTATATAAAGGAGGAAGTTTTTGTGGAACATACTCCTAGTTTTGATGATTCAGGTTTTCCAAATCTGTTTTCAAATTTCATAAGCATTATATGGTTTAAAACAAGCACCTAGAGCATGGTATGAAAGACTTAGTACATTCTTACTAATCATGGTTTTATTAGAGGACAGGTAGATACACATTGTTATCAATTAAATGCCAAAAATATATTACTTGTGCAAATCTGGTAGATGATATTATATTCGGATCTCTTGATGAATCTCTATGCAAGTACTTTGAAAAGCTCATGCAGGGAGAATTTGAGATGAGCATGATGGGATAACTCAACTATTTCCTTGGATTCAAATCAAGCAAAGCAATGAAGGACTCACATCTGTCAAGCAAAATACACCAGGAATTGTAAGAAATTCAGATTTGAGTATGTAAAACCACTGTCCACTCCAATGAGCACATCCACCAGGTTAGACAGTGATCAAGAAGGTAAGAAAAATGATCAAAAACTTTATAGAGTATGATTGGTTCATTGCTTTACCTAACAACTAGTAGAACCTGATATATTATTTAGTGTATGCATGTGTGCAAGATATCAATCTGATCCTAAAGAATCTCATTTAATATATGTTAAAAGGATCTTTAGATATTTAGCTAAGACTCATAACTTAGGTCTATGGTATCCTAAATCTTGTGAAACTAGTTTATTGGATATTTGGATGCTGACTATGCTTGATGCAAAGTAGATAGAAAAGAACCAGTGGTGGTTGTCAATTTCTTGCAGGATGCTTGATTTCCTGGTCTTCAAAGAAGCAAAATTCAGTAGCACTATCAACAGCTGAAGCTGAATACGTAGTTGCTGGAAGCTGTTGCACTCAACTCCTATGGATAAAACAACAACTTGAAGACTATGGATTGCACATCAAGACCATCCCCCTACTGTGCGACAACACAAGTGCAATAAATCTCACGAAAATCCAGTACATCACTCTAGGACGAAACATATAGAGTGTTGGGTTGAGTGTGTTTTGGATTTTAAAGTTGTATTTTTATGATTACCAATGAACATCACTCATACTTTGGTTTTGATGATGACATATGTGATTTTAATGATGACCTATTGTGATTTTAATGATGAAATATTGTGATTTTAATGATGACATATTGTGATTTTAATGATGACATGTTGAACATGTTATACATTTATACATATCACAATAATGCTCAAACAACATGTTTTTGATGTTTAATATCTCGTATTTTATGATAATATCTTGTATTAATGGTTTACACTTTATATTTTTTGGTTTACATAAATTTGTCTCAGTGGTGTCGACAACAGTCCGCCTGTGTGTTGACACGGTCTGCCTGTGTGTTGACACGGTCCTCTTGTGTGTTGACACGGTCTGCATGTGTGTTGACACAGTCTGCCAGTCGTGTCAACACACTCATGGTCAGGTCGACACTAGTTCCAGCTTCCAGGAAACCTGTTCTCATGTTGGGACAGTGTGTTGACACACTCCCTGGTGGTGTCGACACAGTCCAGCTGAAACTCAAAATGTGAATTTTTCTAGACACGTGGCTGCTTGGGAATTGAGGGATTTGACCTAGATTTTTGTGCCCACGCCCCAAGGCACCTCATGGGACATAGGGGCTATAAATACCCCCAATCCTTGTACTCCAAAGGAGGACACCAAGAAGGAGAGCCCATACAACACCTAGAAAAGCTATTTGGCGGAAAAAGGGGTTTCTCCATATCTTGCTCCATCTCCAGAAGCTGCAGGCCATCCGTTCAAGAGGAGGATGTGGGAATCAAGGGGAATCTCTAGAGAGAAGGTTGCTGTGCTAGGAAAGGGAGCAGATCCAACTGAAGAGTAGCAGTAGAAGAGGGATTTCTGCATTTCAGATGCCATCAAAGCAGAGTATCGCCAACTGAGGAGAATCTCCACCGAATTCTATCAAGGCTCCTCAATTCAAGCGTCTTCAAGACCTCTTCACTGAAGAACACTCATTCTACATCCATTTCTCTCACTTCAGAGTTTGTTCTTCCTTATTTCGTCTATGAGTTTTGTGCACGAAGTTCTACACAAATTTTTGTGTACGAATTTGTCTTGAATCAGATCATTGCTAGAGGATCTGATTTCTGTTGTCTTTGATCTAGCTTGGGTTTTGGGAGCCGTCGAGCTCTGGTTTATGAGTCGTTGCACTCACGGTGTGGTTTGAGCCGTCGTTCTCAATTTGGAGTCATCGTGCTCCGGTTGTTGTTTGAGCCGTCGCGCTCAGTTTGTGAGTCGTTGGACTCAAGGTTGTTTGGAGTCATCGTGCTCCAGTGTGTGTTGTACTCAGGTTGAGTAGTGGAGCCTCACTATGTGTGGGGTGGATGTAGGAATCACTGGTGTGATTTCCGAACGCCCTAATAAAATCCTATGTGCAATGGTTTGATCTGCGTGTTGCGGTAGATGCTTGCATAGATTTCGTACTCACACTAATTGTTGAATTGCTTCACACATCATCTACACACACTCACACTTCAGATCAGTAAATTGTTTGTGCGAATCAATCTCTGATTCGAAGTAATTTTAAATTGCTAAAGCTTCTACGTTAATTGATGTCAGATCTATTCAACCCACTCCTTCTAGATCTAATCCATCCACATATCCGATCCTACAATTGGTATCAGAGAAGGTAATATCTGTTTCTGATCTGATTTGATTGGTTTGCTTGATCTCTGTACTCTATCTGCTTGAACTGTTGCTTGATCTTTCACTGTCTCTGTGTGCTTAATCGCTCTGATTCCTACATTTGTATCAAAGCGGGTTAACCACTCTAATTGTTAGATCTAATTCCTTGTTACATGATTCACTGTGATTAGATCTAATATTCTTTTGAGTTTTGGTATAATGGCAAATTTCTTTAATCTGCATGAATTTCTTGTTATAATTTCAGAGAAATCCCCAATCTCACTTTCAACAAGTTTTTCAGAGGAAGCACAAAGAAAAGGAGCAAAAGGAATTCACAAATGCTCAATGACAAAGAAGAGCTTCAATGATCCATAAAATCAACAATTCAAAAGACTTTGGCTCTAAAGCACATTCCATGAGCTCAGAGCATTCTGCATCCTCTTAGAACACAAGAGTTCACATGGTCTACAAGATCAGGTAAATCAATTCCAGATCTATTTATGTATTCTAATTCTGATTCTGATGCAGATGAAGGTATGTCTTATGTTGAATTGATTGAATTCTGTGAAAAGATGCAAAATCTTAATGCAAAGCTGAACACTAAGAATAAAGATTTGAAAAAGACTTTAAAACATTGCCATAAAGAAAGTGAAAACTTGTGAAAATACACTTGAATTGCTCCAGAACAATGATAACGATCTTTCAGAAGAAAATGAGAATTTGAAAAATGATGTTCAGAAACTGAATTTTGAAAAGAAAGTTTGAAAGATAAAATCAAATTTGTGAAAACAAGTTGTCCAAGTTGAAAGAAAATCATGATCAGTTGGAATATGAAAATCTTGATTTGAAAGAGGAAAATGGAAAATTGATTGATCTCAATGAAACTTCAAATTTTATAATGATCAATTAAACAGACAGATTTCTAACATGGCTCATGATCATCAAATAAATGAGAGATGCAAACAACTTGTTGAAGAAAATCATCATTTACAGAGGAAGATTGAATGCTTGTTGCATGACAAATCATTGGACCATGATTGTAGCAATTTGAGTAATAAAATTGCTAATTGGAAAAAAAACAAATTGCTCAATTTGAAAATGAAAAGAACAAGATGAAAATTGGTTTGGATGTCATGCTAAATAAACTTCAAATTTCAGAAGAAGAAGTTGTTGTATTAAAAGCTGAAAAACAGAAGTTTCAAGATGAATTGAAGAATACTACAAACACAAGTCTTGCTTCTGTAAAAAATAAGGAAAATGAAAAGAAACGAAAGTAATATTTGTTAAAGCTGCTGTGAATAAGACCTTGATATCTCTAATGAAAAATCAGTGAAAGTTCATGTTCAGATAAATATTCAAAACAAAATGAGAAAAATGGCAAAAATATTGGTAAGAAGAAGAATCTTGTTCTGTGAAAAACAAGAAAATTCAAAAGAAAATAGACAATTTACACATGATTCCTCCATCTCTTCCACACTTCAGAAGTGTTCCAAAGAAAGTTCAATATTCACATCATGCCAGAGCCACCAAAAGGTACCTTCTTCTCCTCATGGTAAGCCTACTCACATGAAAAGGAGATTCCAGCAAATGCATACATGCCAAGGTAAGTACCAGGTAAGAAATGATCTCATTTGCTTAATTGTAATAAACCTGGTCATTTAGCCAAATTTTGCTGGAATAGAGATCAACATTTTCATAAATATGCCAAATCAGTCCAGTGCTTCACATGTCATAAATTTGGGCATACTCTAGGGAATGTTGGCATAGAATTGATAATCTTGTGCATGCTTCCATGTTTCATGTTAATGTACATAAGAATAAAGATCCGTTCATGCTGAAAACACTCAGAAATTCTATGTACATGATAAAGGAACTGTTGCACAAAAGATCTCTTCTGAATTCCATGATAAAATCTCAATGATAAAAATCTGAAAAATAGAAAACAAAATGTTCAGTATGTCAGTGGTGCATTCTATACCAATAACTCTAAGATTAGAAACCAAGATTTTAGTGTTTCTAGTCTTCAGAAAAATGCACCAAATATAAAATCCTTTTGGATTCAAAAATCGTTGTTGCAGATTCATGGAAGATCCTTAGGACCCAAACAAGTTTGGGTTTGAAATGTGCTGCTTGAATGCTGGATGCAGGGATCCTTGTAGTCAATTTCAAGATGAAGGCTTCATGACAAAGGCTACAAGGAAAGTAAGTGAAGAGAATAAAAGAAAATGAAAATCTCACAGGTAAATACTTCTGAGAGATTCCTGCTAATAAAAAAACTGAAATCAATTGGGACTCTTATGCAAAGATCAATTGGTATATCAAATAGTGAACTGTGGAAGGACAAGTCATGCTTGTCTGGAAACTATCATTATGTGTGAGGAATAACCTCCGCCAAGTACCAATGATCTTCCTTGTGTAAGAGTCATTAATTTTAAAAATAAAATAAAAAAAATGGTTGTCATTGAAACATGATTGCTTGTTTATTTCATTTCTTCCATGATGATTTTAGCTTGAATTACTTGCAAAAATTTTCACATCATTCACATGTAACTAAGAATCATGATTTTGTTGAAAATACTCAGAAACTCCATGTGAATATAAATTGAACACTTCATGAAAACATAGATGCATTGAGCAAGATAAAAAGAAAATTTGGAACTAATTCTGCTCATAGTTCTGTCAATGAAAGAAATGCATCTATACCAAAAATAAAATCATTTTGGATTCAAAAATCTTTATTGCACTCTAACATTGATTTCATTGTAGGACCCAAGCAAGTGTGGGTCCCAAACCAGCTTGATCAGCAAGCTGAGAAGTCTTGCAGCCATACATTGTAAATGGATTCAAGATATTGGTGTGCAAGGCAAGAAATGATTGGAGAACACAGGTAAAATCTTTGAAAAACAATTGAAGTCCATTTAGGTAAAACTTCTTTATCATTTCAAATTTGAATTGCCTGAATTGAAATGGTTTGATTTTTTTCTGAACAATTAAAAATGTGTTCTGATGCTACTCCTAACAATAACTTTGTGTTTTAACATTTGGAATCATATTTGTGTTATCATGCTTGCTTAACTGTGCCCATGATTCTGTGTGCATATCACAACTTGACTTTTTGGTATATCAAATGATGACATGTGAAAAAACAAGTTATGCTTGTTTGGAAGCTATCATTATGCGTGAGTAAAATACTCCGCCAAGTACCAGAAGTCATGTTATGCTTAAAGCTAATTGGGTGCATAATCATGTGTGAATTGCTTGCTAGCTTTTTCATTCCATGCACATATTAAGGGGGATAAATTTGAAAAAGTGCAAAAATGTTCTTGAAAATGCAATGAATTTCATGCTAACAATAAAGAATAATTGACCTTTTTGCAGTGACTATGTGATATATCAAATGGTGAAATGTGAAAGGACAAGTTAGGCTTGTTTGGAAACTATCATCATGCGTGAGAAAAATTCTCCGCCAAGTATTAATAGTCTTTTTCTGCATAAAGGTCATCAAGAAAAATGAAAATCTCAAAAACTTTATTTTAAGTCTTTGAAACAATTTTGAGTTTTTGAAAAACTTTCTCCTTCAATAAATTGCATGTTAATGCATGCTTGATCATGTTCATATTCTTTCTGTGCAAACTACTTTGAATGAACATATCTGAATTACTTAAATGATCATTCATATCATGCAATCTTATGGGGAAGTGAGTCAAAAGAATCTTTGAGTTAAATGCTGAGAAATATTCTTTCATATCTGATTTATTAACAACTCCCATTCAGTTTGTTGACAAATGTTCTTGCAAATAAATTCCTCACTCTCACATTACATTGACATTCTTGGTATATCAAATGGTGTGATTTGAAGAAAGACAAGTCAGACTTGTCTGGGCACTTTCACTATGCGTGAGTATATGTCTCCGCCAAGTATCAAGAGCCTTGTATGTAATTGTTGAGGGGAAGTCCTTGTCTTTCAAATAAAACATTCACATTCATTCTATTTTCACTTGATTCCATTCTTATTTCTTCAATAATCTTCATGTTCACCTTGTAAGGGGGAGATACATGAAAGGGGGAGGATTGTTATATCTCTTGAACTTACTTGTCTATTTTGAACCCCAAAGTCATCAGAAGTTTTGAGTCCTTGTGCTATTTTCTTATGAGAGAATTAAAAAATTGAAACTAAACTCATTATGCATTTAGTTTAATTTCAAAGATTCAATATCATTTCAAGGTTAAGCAATCTTAATACTGAATGTCTTTAAAATGACTTGCAAAACACTTATAGGCACATGAGTGGCTTTACTATTTAACATGTGCATGTTTAAGCTTCATTTTTACCACATGTTAAGAATAATTTTTCTAAATTCGTATTCCTGACTTTTCTGGTCAAAGCAAACATATCCTGTAAAACATCAAAAGAAAATGATAAACCTTGGAAAGATACAAACAGAGCAATGCAAATTCTTGAACCACTAAGTAACCGGGCCATTTCACCTAAAAAGTGATTTGTTTCGCGTAAAAAGTGGAAATCAAATTTTCAACTCTGTATAAGATAATGAAAGTTAAACCACTAGTAATCAGGAGATCTTGCATCTGATCAATGTGATCTCTTCACTGAAAAGTGAGATTTAACTAATTTATTTTTGTATTCTTTCCCAGCCAAATTACAAGAAAATTAAAAGACATGATAGAAAAGCTTAAGACCTTAATAAAGCTCATGTATACTGAGTTTAGACCTATTATTCTACATTGTGTTAAAATTAAAGCTCCTAACATCCTTGTTAAATACTTCTGATCACTCATATAGGTCACTTATTTCACATTTGCATCATTATTTTAACCCATTCAGATCATTATATCTTGCAATACCTTGTGTTGAGTGTGTTTGTGATTAAACTTTGTGGCACAATACCAAAAACACAATCATTCTCTCATTTGACAATATCACTTTGCCTCACTTATTTTGATTACTTCTGACCATTCATTTCCTACATTTCATTTCTTGATCTCCTACAATCTTTGTTTCTCTCTCTTGTCCAACTTTTTATGCTGTCAAAAAGGGGGAGAAAGTTCCTTAAAGGAGGAGAAAGTAAAAGTTTTAGGGGGAGAAAGTTCTTTATGGGGAGAAAGTTCAAAGGGTGTGTATATGGTCAAGGGGAGTTATTGCAGTCAAGGAAGTCAGGTTATTGGGAGATTGTGCATATGTTTTGTCATCATCAAAAAGGGGGAGATTGTTGGGTTGAGGTGTTTTGGAATTTCCTAAAGTTGTATTTTAATGATGACTAATGAACATCACTCATACTTTGATTTTGATGATGACATATTGTGATTTTAATGATGACATATTGTGATTTTAATGATGAATATTGTGATTTTAATGATGACATATTGTGATTTGATGATGACATGTTGAACATGTTATACATATCACATAATGCTCAAACAACATGTTTTGATGTTTAATATCTCATATTTTAATGATAATATCTTGTATTAATGGTTTACACTTTATATTTTCAGGTTTACACAAATTTGTCTCAGTGGTGTCGAACAGTCCACCTGTGTGTTGACACGGCTGCCTGTGTGTTGACACGGTCTGCATGTGTGTTGACACAGTCTGGCAGTCATGTCGACACACTCAATGGTCAGTCGACACTAGTTCCAGCTTCCAGGAACTTGTTCTCATGTTTGGGACAGTGTGTCGACACACTCCCTGGTGGTGTCGACACGTCAGCTGAAACTCAAAAACGTGAATTTTTCTGGACACGTGGCTGCTTGGAATTGAGGGATTGACCTAGATTTTTGTGCCCACACACCCCAAGGCACCTCATGGACATATGGGGCTATAAAACCCCCAATCCTTGTACTCCAAAGTAGGACACCACGAAGGAGAGCACATACAACACCCAGAAAAGCTGTTTGGCGGAAAAAGGGGTTTCTCCATATCTTGCTCCATCTCCAGAAGCTGCAGGCCATCCGTTAAAGAGGAAGGACATGGGAATCAAGGGGAATCTCTGGAGAGAAGGTTGCTGTGCTAGGAAAGGGAGCAGATCCAACTGAAGAGCAGCAGTAGAAGAGGGATTTCTGGCATTTCAGATGCCATCAAAGCAGAGTATCGCCAACTGAGGAGAATCTACACCGATTCCATCAAGGCTCCTCAATTAAAGTGTCTTCAAGCCTCTTCACTGAAGAACACTCATTCTACATCCATTTCTCTCACTTCAGAGTTTGTTCTTCCTTATTTCGTCTATGAGATTTGTGCACGAAGTTCTGCACAAATTTTCTGTGTACGAATTTGTCTTGAATCAGATCATTACTAGAGGATTGATTTCTGTTGTCTTTGATCTATCTTGTGTTTTGGGAGCCGTCGAGCTCTGGTTTGTGAGTCGTCACACTCACGGTGTGGTTTGAGCGTCGTGCTCAATTTGGAGTCGTCGTGCTCCGGTTGTTGTTTGAGCCGTCGCGCTCAGTTTGTGAGTCGTTGAACTCAAGGTTTGGAGTCGTCGTGCTCCAGTGTGTGTTGTACTCAGGTTGAGTAGTGGAGCCTCACTGTGTGAGGGTGGATGTAAGAATCACTAGTGTGATTTCCGAACCACCTAAAAAATCCTATGTCAATGGTTTGATCTGCTTGTTTGCGCTAGATGCTTGCATAGGATTTCGTACTCACACTAATTGTTGAATTGCTTCACACAATCATCTACACACACTCACACTTCAGATCAGTAAATTGTTTGTGTGAATTGATCTCTGATTCGAAGTAATTTTAAATTGCTAAAGTTGCCACGTTAGTTGATGTCAGATCTATTAACCCCCCCTTCTAGATCTAATCCATCCATATATCCGATCCTACATAGAGGTTCAGATATATTTTATTAGAGATCATATAGCTAATGGTAATATTAATATTTCGTTTGTAGATACTCAAATCAGTTAGCAGATATCTTTACAAAAGCCTTACCGAAGAGAGATTTACGTCTCTTAGAGGGAACTAGCATGTGCAATTGTAATAGATATATCTATACTACACTGAAATAATATAATAAATTTTAAGATAAGATTTATCCTTCCCCGCTATATTTAAGTAAATCCATTCTGTTTGCGCTATCTTCTCCTATTTTGTCGTTATCCGCATTTATTGCTCTGCCATTTCAAAGAGCTTTTATGTCCTTCTGTTACTTCCGTAATCCTTCCCTCACCGATTTGCCTTCTCTCTCTCTTATCTATTTTGACTTGAAAGCTGGTAATACCCTCATCGACTCTGGCATCCTCTTTGTGCTTTCAAAGAAACTCTCCCTTCCCGCTCAAATTCTTGAGGGGTTCTATTCCTCCTTCTCCCATGATCCTCTCTAGAACCCTACCTTGCTCAATTCCATAGCTGCTTTTGGGAGTTCCGGTAGCGTGGTGGCTACAGCATCGCCTTCCTCACAGAAGATCAACAGGAGAGATTCTCAGGTGAAGATAAAGCTTTGTGGGAATAAGGCAGTGGACCTAGAAGATCTGGAGAAGCATGGTATGCACTGTATGGTTGAAGCTCTTCAAAGGCTGAAGTGGAAAGGCATGTGCACAGTTTCAGATCCAGCTATTCGCACATGGCAAAGGCATTTTATACCTATTTGAAGACAGAAGAAGATGAGTCTCTCACTTCCACAGTCAAAGGTACATCCATTCATATCACCTATGACCTGTTGGAGAGATTATTTGGAGTTTCTACAGTCGGGCATAGTTTGGTGGATTCTGTAGATATTCATGCCAAGGGGCTAGGGATTATTGGAACAGAGTATAAACTGAAGGATGGGAAGATCGACATCAACCAGTTCAATGCTTTCAACAGAATTCTACATTTTATAGTTTGTCAGATTTTAGTGCCAAGAAGTGCTACTTTTTCATCATGCACTAAGGGAAATGCAGATATGATGTTCTGGGCTGTTCAAAAACAAGACATCAACATGGCTTAGGTAATAATAGAAAGAATGAAGTCTACTATAGAACTATTGGGGATAGGAAGAACAAACTAGCAGTGTCCCTTCCCTATGCACATTTACTCACAAGGATTTTCAGTCACCTTGAGATTGACCTGAAGGGAGAATTGATGGAGAAGATGGGTCAGTCCATTCGGTCTAGAAATTTAAAGAAGAGTGGATTTTCACTAGTTGGGAATGTGTGGACCTCAGTCGAAGAAGGAGAAGCTATCATTAGAGAAGCTTCTGAAGTTCCACAAGTCCAAGAGGAGAAGTTGTAGTCAGAATAGAAGAGCCTCCTGCATCTGAAAGAAGAATTGAGGATATTACACCAGAATTCATTGACCCTGTTGGGCATTCAGCTGAAGAAGTAATTCCTCCTATAGTTTTTGCACCTACTATTTTGAAGACTCTATTGCTGAAGGTGCTCTCACACTGAGGGGAGCATGAAGACATTCAAATGAGGAAACCCCTAGTATTTCTACGGAAATAGTTGCTATGAAGAGAGATCCATGATGAATTAATCCAGAGGTTGTGGCACCAGGCCACAGTGATGATGTCCAGATGGAAGATGCTCCAGCTCAGGGGGAGCCAGATATTCAGAGGGAGCCTACTGCTAGTGCCCCTGCAGACGAGTTTCAGGAGGGTCTGGTTGAGAGTATGTTAGATGAAGATGTTGAGCCAGTTGTTGGCTCAGGAGGTATAGGAAAGGTTTGCCCTAAGTATTCCATTGCTCACCAAGAAGGCACACCACAGATCCCGGAGAAAGAAGATTCATATGCACTTGGAGCCAGTCATTGCCAGACTAAATGCTCATGGGGAAATCTTGTGCACTTTGCAATCAGATGTAACTCTATTTTCCTTAGTCAGAGCACATAAGCCAAAGATATTGGAGCAGTCAAATCTGAGCTCCAGGAGATGAGAAGTGAGTTGGCAACTTAAAGCAGTTGGTGGTAGATTTATCAGATTTTGTGACGGTGCATTTATCAACTCAAGCCCCTCCTGTTCCAAATCAGTCAGTACCAGAGGAGAATGCAGGGCCATCAGGGCCTTCTAAACCAGTGGAGCCAGTTGTAGGGCCATCCAAGCCATCTCTTGAGAAATCTGGGCCACCAGGGCCATCTGTAGAGGACTTTAGGCCATCAGGCCATCTGTTGAAGAATCAGGGCAACCAGAGCCATCCATGGAAGAGTCAGGGCCATCAGTAGTTGAAGATGTTGGAGCTGGGTCATCAGCATAAGTGGAGTCAGTGCAGGGCCAACAGGGCCTCAAGTTTCAGTAAGAAGCTACTGTGCCCCCAGGGCCTTCTGACCCTCCTAGTCTTTAGACTCCAGCCCCTTCCTCTCCACCTACCTCATTCACTGCCCCTCCTGCTCCTGAACCCTCCAAGAAACCCCTTCACAAACCTATCGCTTCTCCTACCCCTTTCCTTGCTGCCTCCTCTTCCTCACCTACACCTTCCTCTTCCATTCCTCCTACAACTTCTGAGGCACCTCCTGCCTCCTCCTCTTCTGCTGGTCCATCCTCAGTTGGTCCTTCCTCTGCTGGACCATCACTCACCTCCTCCTACCTCCTCCTACCTCATCTTTTGCCTCCTTCATCCACCGACTCCACCCTCCTTCATTACTATCATTCCTGAAGGAGCCAGTGCCTTCAACATTCTGTGCATGACATCAAGGATGAGTTTGAAGAAGCCATCCTCCGCACAGCTCTTGCTCTCTCTGCTCACATTCATAGGACTGATTCCCACCCCTTCCAGTCTACCTCTAAGAATAGAAAACCTCAAAGGAACTTGTTTTTCCTTCTTCACAAGTTCTCTTCCCTCCTCTATGGTACTCTCTCTTAGTCGTCACAGAAGAAAAACCTTGTATGCTGAATATCTCTAAAAGTGCACTTTTGCAGCTACTTTTGGTCTTCCCTACCTTAACCTTTCTGAACATCTGAATATCATTCTTCCTACTTCTTCTCTTCCTAAGGCTGAACAAGCTAAAATCTTATCTACTGCTGAGTCCAAGACTGAGGATCAGTGGACCAGGGCCAACAAATCACTCTACAGAAAATTTGAGGTTACCAGGGCCAATACATTTCCACCCTCAGACCACCCTCTTACCTTGTCTGAGTGGTTTGTTTGCCAGCATAGATCTTCTGGGGTCCCTTCATTCAGAAGGAGATTAAATTGATTAGGCACTTCCAAATGTACCAAGATCACTGCTTTGTCAACCGCCTGCCAGAAGTTCAGCTTGGCCAGTTCAGGGCAACCATTGCTCAGCTCCGTACAGAGAATCCAGTCAACACCCCTCCTCAAGTTGACTTTGCAGCTTAGAAGATGCCTGAGATTGCATTTCTCCCAAAGCTCCACTTTCTTCTTATGGATTCAGAGGTGGGTCCTATAATCTTTCAGAGATTTGCCAAGGTTATGGCCAGGATCCTTGTTCAGAGGGGAGCTCTGATAATGGTGATGTTATTAATGATAATCATGTTATTTTATTATCTTATGGTCCTTAATTTTACACAAATTCATTGTCACTTTATTACAAAAATGATAATTGATTAAATCTCTACTGTGTTGTATTTGCAGGATTAATGGGCCAAGAAATGAAGTGTCAAATGGGCCAATAAATTTGATTGGATCAAGAGAGAATAATGAGAGATTCTATGTTTTTTAAATATTCCCTCTCTCTCTTTTAAAAAACACTTTCTCACTTTTAAAATCCCCTCTCCTATTTTCTAAAAAAACCTCTCTTTCCTTTAATCTCTCCCCCTTCCTCTCTTTTCTCTAACACTTTATAAACTCTCCCCCTCTCTTTCTCATGCTATTCTTCCCCTCACTTTCTCTCTCTTCCTCTCTCCTGCGATCTCCCCCTCCTCCTCTTTCTTCCTCTCTTCTTCCCCTTCTCTTTCTTCCTCTCCCTCGGTTTCTCTCTCTTACAGCAGAAGCAGCACAGCAGAGGAACGCAAGCAGCAGCACCCAGGTCCTGCGCCCAGGCCGCCAGCGGCCCAGGCCTGCCCCTGCCCACACCAGCCTGCCCGCGCGCGCGCCCTGCACCGCCCGCGCGCAGGCCCGCGCGCGCCTGCCCCGCCCTGCCTCGCCGCCACGCGCCTGGCCGCCCGCGCCCTGCTGCTACCCCACGCACGCCTGCCCCGCGCCCGCACGCGCCTCCCTGCCGCCCGCGCTGCTGCCGCTGCCCCTACGTGCATGCATGCACGTAGAGGCATAGCGCCTCCTCTCGCGCCGCTTTCTCTCTCTCTCCCCTCTCATTCCTCTCTCTCTCTCCTCTATCGCCGCCCTCTCTCTCACGTTCTCTCTTCTCTCTCATCTCTCTCGCCTCCTCTCCTCTCTCTCTCTTTTCTCCCTCTCTCTCTCTCTTCTCTCTCCTCTCTCTCGCCTCTCTCTTCTCTCTCACTTCTCTCTTCTCTCTCTCTCTTTTCTCCCCCTCTCTTCTCTCTCCCCCCTCTCTCTCTTCTCTCTTCTTCTCTCTTCCTGCTCCTCTCTCTCTCTTTTCTCTCTCCTCTTCTCTCTTCCTCTCTCCTCTCTCGCCTCTCTCTTCTCTCTGCTTCTCTCTTTTCTCTCTCTCTCGTCTCTCTCTTGTTCTCTCTCTCTCTCTTATTTCTCTCATCTCTTTAGATCTAAATTGTTGATTTACTTGTACTTTTTTAGCACTCTTTTGTTAAGCTCTTTTTCTATTTAGTGGAATTTAAATTTAATGTTTGTTAATTTAGTTTCTTTCTGTCTCTACTTCTCTCTTCTAATTTCTCTTTGTAGATTAGATTTATTTTTGATTGAATTAATCTTAGGAGTTAGTTTTAAAATTCTCAACACACTTTTCTAATCAAAGAAACTCAAGGTTTTCAAAGTTAATAATCTTTTCCTCCGTGGATTCGACTCGGTCTCACCACTTAACTACTGTTAAAATCTTTAGTGTAGGCCGAATATTGAGATTGTTAGTCACGTGTTTTACGACGCATTCGTGGGCTATCAATTTTTGGCGCCGTTGCCGTGGAATTAGATTTTTAGTTTTGATAATTTTGGTGTTTTTTGTACATATTCAGGCTAACATTTTCTTTCTTTTTGTAGGTATCAATAAAAAGTGAAAAAATCCAAAATTGCATGAAAAAAAAAAATGGGAAAGTGAGGTGAGTTTCCTTCTCTCAGTCTTTCCATTTGTTTTCATTTCCAAAAGAACGAGGGATTGCGTTGAAGGTAAGTACCATTAAAACCCTCTTGATTGAGTTTCCTTTTCTTAGTTGCCATGTTTAGACAATTAATAAAAAAAAATCAAAAAAATCAATCACTTGAATCCAATAAAAGATGTCATGTCAAGATTAGAAACTTTCCATCTTTAGGACATGCATCATTTAGACTTTCATCTTTAGGTAAGTTTCCTTTTTGAATAGTTTCCTTTCTTGTCGAAGATTGCGGGAGGCAAGGTGAGAATTTCAACTTTCTTAAAATCATGATCATGCATTGCCATGCTTGCATAGAACCCCTTGCTTGATTTTGTGGTGTGCATATCATTTCTAAAAATATTTTAAGGGCAGTTTCCTTAACAAGATAAGGTGGGGATTTGATCACCCTTCCTTGGCCCACAAACCACGATTCTCCTGCATCTTTTTGCATTCCTAGCTTTTAATAAAAGGCAGTAGACATTGAACCTAGGGTTCACACTGAGATTTTGGTCCACCTAGGCCCACTATCAAGTTTTGGAAACTGGTGTCTAAGGCTAGAGGTTAAGTGGCAAATGCCTAAGCGGGAAAGTGGTTCTCTAATTAGGTCCCTACGAAAGTAGGGGGAGCCTCCCACTACCACCTCTTACCTGGCCAGTGGACATACATATTAGTGGACTTAGGTTGTGTTTAAGTCACTTTGTGAGAAAGCTTACATTTAGATCCCAGATCCCTAGGTCATTTAGGTTAATTGTTTGCAACTTATTTGTCTCTGCCTAAAAAAAAATCAAAAATAAAAAATTATTTAAAAAAAAGGAAAAAAAGTCTCATCTTTCTCATTCACAATCATATGTGGGCCAACCCAGCACATTATATAGGCCATGGCCCAAACCAATTTTCATCTCTCATTCAACGTGGCCCAGCCTACTTTGAAAATACACATTTCTTGTCAGCCCACTATGAAAGTACATCCCCTGGGGTGGCCCAACTCTCATATTTTACCCAAGATCAGGCCCACCATACTAATTTGTTCCATAATGGGCCATCTTTCACCCAAGCAGAAACACAATATTTTCAATGGCCTTCCACCTCCACTCCTTACCCAAAAGATGAACAATATGTCCCTCCTACAGAATTGAGTTTGCTTTATCAAGATCCACAAGGGGAAATTCAAGGACCCTTTCTTGGTGCTGAAATCATCTCATGGTTCAATGAAGGATTCTTTAGTACTGATCTGCATGTATGTTTGTCAAATGCTCCAAAAGGTACACCTTTCCAACCACTTGGAAAGATAATGCCACATTTGATACAGAGCGATCAACCGATTGTGGCCCAAGCCCAAAGTCCTCCTAACAACAACTTTCATCCTTGGGTCCAATTTCAAAATAATAATCATGATCAAGGCCATGATGGGGGACAACATGCAGATCCGCATTCCATTTATACTTCTCCCCCCCATTAGGCCTATTTGATAATCAATTTGGGCAATCTATACAAAAGATCTATGATGCTCAACAAGTCTTTGAGCAAACATTCGCCCACCAACAACAAGAATTGGAAAAATCTTTTACCAAAACTGACCTTCTAATTGATCAATTGATAGAAATCAGAAAGAAGCAAAATATTCAATTACCAACTCAATCAATTGACAATTATGAAAATCAATATCATGATTTTGATCAGCAATTTGACCCACAACTTTCACTTGAAACTTCACAGCCTAATGTGATTATGGACATGTCCACTTGGCAAACAGAGTGTAATTTTAATAAGTCAGATCAAGAGGAGATGGGTAGTACTACAAATCAATCCATGATTTTTACCCAACTTGAATTTGACTGCCAAGAAGAGCCCAGCCATGATGTCACCTGTGAAGAATACTCTAGGGAGTTAGTTGAACTCAAGTTGGAGAGAGAACAAGAGGAAGTGGACAAGCTAGATGATGATAAAACTTTATTTCTTGCCCTTCCTAGGTCTGATGTGACCTTAACCCAAGGAGGGGATGAAGAAAATATGAGTTTGGAGATGGAACGGAGTCAAGTCATAAACCATTCTACTTGGATAGGGGAAGAGTTGGAAATTTTGCATGGCAGTAACTCTAATGGGGACTTTCATGATTTAGGGGATGATGTGGATCTAACACCCATCCTTGACATGGCAAAACTAAAGTCAATTTGAACATTATGCACTTAGCCAACTGGTCAAATCCACTTGGAATTGATGAAAATCTTTGTGTTAAAGAGCCTCCACATCCCATTCCCAACAATTATGGCCTCCTTGACACTAGGCATATGGTGGAATCTCCAAGGATCCATGATACCCAAACCCATTCTCACCTCAACAATATGAATATGAATCCTAAAATCGAGGTTGAAGAAAAGAATTTGAAAAAAATTAAGGTCCGAATTGAAGTGTTCAATACATTTGAAGACCTTAAGTGTGTAGAGGAATATTTTATAATTGAAGACATGATTCTTCCTCTATCATTTTCTGACTCTCTTAGGCAACAGGTTGATCAACGTATGTATAGATCCAGTCTTTTCCTCAAATGGTACAAGAGCTGGCACTTAAAGGAGGATAAGATCACATGGTGGCTCATTCTTAATGCAACTCGTTGGTTATGGAGCTTCATGGTGTCTGGCTGAGGACGTTAAACTTAGCGCTTATTGGGAGGCAACCCAATATTTTTAGGATATTTAACTTATTTCTTCGTTTCTATTGTGTTCTAGGTTTTTGAAGGCCCATCATCTTTGATAAAGCTAGTGTGCAACCACCCGCATGTGATCATCAGGTTGCATCTCTCCTTTCTTAACTTACATTGGCTTTATTCTATTGTCATTACTTTTATGCCATTGAGGACAATGTCATTTAAGTTGGGGGGAGAGACAAATTGTATTTCAAATTTTTGTCCCTAACATTGTGCTTCATGCTTCATATTTCATGCAAGAGATTTTTGTTTTTGCTTCTAGCTTGACTCATATTGTGTACTTGTGAAGGTGGTGAGTTGAAGGGGTGAGTTAACTAGTTATGTTTTTAGCATCTTCCTCAAAATACATTTGAAATTTCATCAACATAGTAAAGTATTATTTTGAGCTATTCAAATGGATGATGAGAGTTTTACCGAACATTCAGGTTGATTGATTGATATTCTACATTCCTATTGATGACCAATCGTGGGGAAAAAGCTACCTGCCTACAAATAAATGTGAAAATGTGTGGAGTAGTGAAAAAAAAAGAGAAAAAAAGAAACATGGAAAATGCCCCTGATCTTAGTAACTGGGCCTGTGACTCCTAAGGTAAGAGTTGAGGCTCGCGTCAAACGGTGAAGGGAAGTGCAGCACCATGTAAATAGAAAGAAAAAAAGAGAGCATGAAAAAAAAAAAAGGAATTAGGCGGAGTAAAAGCTACCTGTAATTCGAGGATCGAATTTAAGGAGTGTAGAGTTGATACCATCCTTGAGTGATAGGTAAAAAGCACATGCATCCTCTTTTTGATGCTCAAACATTCAACAAAAAGTCATGGAATTTTGTGTGTATCTTGAGGAACTGTCTAATGACATGAACTGACATATTTGCCTTTGACACTCTCGATTGGAACTTGAAATACTTATGACCAAGCATTCTCATTCTTACTTTCTTGTCATGAAGTATGATGTTTTAAACTCTTGTTTGTCCCAATTATTTACTTATGTGCATTGCTAAGGGACTAGCAATGAGTAAGTTGGGGGGTGTGATAATGGTGATGTTATTAATGATAATAATGTTATTTTATAATCTTATGGTCCTTAATTTTACACAAATTCATTGTCACTTTATTACAAAAATGATAATTGATTAAATCTCTACTGTGTTGTATTTACAGGATTAATGGGCCAAGAAATGAAGTGTCAAATGGGCCAATAATTTGATTGGATCAAGAGAGAATAATGAGAGATTCTATGTTTTTTAAATATTCCCTCTCTCTCTTTTAAAAAACACTTTCTCACTTTTAAAATCCCCTCTCCTATTTTCTAAAAAAACTCTCTTTCCTTTAATCTCTCCCCCTTCATCTCTTTTCTCTAACACTTTATAAACTCTCCCCCTCTCTTTCTCATGCTATTCTTCCCCTCACTTTCTCTCTCTTCCTCTCCTGCGATCTCCCCCTCCTCCTCTTTCTTCCTCTCTTCTTCCCCTTCTCTTTCTTCCTCTCCCTCGATTTCTCTCTCTTACAGCAGAAGCAGCACAGCAGAGGAACGCAAGCAGCAGCACCCAGGTCCTGCGCCCAGGCCGCCAGCGGCCCAGGCCTGCCCCTGCCCACACCAGCCTACCCGCGCGCGCCCTGCACCGCCCGCGCGCAGGCCCGCGCGCGCCTGCCCCGCGCCCGCACGCGCCTGGCCGCCCGCACCCTGCTGCTGCCCCGCGCGCGCCTGCCCCGCGCCCGCACGCGCCTGGCCGCCCGCACCCTGCTGCTGCCCCGCGCGCGCCTGCCCCGCGCCCGCACGCGCCTGGCCGCCCGCGCCGCCCGCGTTGCCTGCCGCTGCCCCTACGTGCATGTATGCACGTAGAGGCACAGCGCCTCCTCTCGCGCCGCTTTCTCTCTCTCTCCCCTCTCGTTCCTCTCTCTCTCTCCTCTATCGCCGCCCTCTCTCTCACGTTTCTCTCTTCTCTCTCATCTCTCTCTCCTCTCTCTTCCTCTCTCTCTCTTTTCTCCCTCTCTTCTCTCTCCTCTCTCTCGCCTCTCTCTCTCTCTCGCTCTCTCTCTTCTCTCTCTGCTCTCTCTCTTTTCTCCCCCTCTCTTCTCTCTCCTCTCTCTCTTCTCTCTCTTCTCTCTCTACTCTCTCTCTTTTCTCTCTCTCTTCTCTCTCCTCTCTCTCGCCTCTCTCTTCTCTCTCCGCTCTCTCTTTTCTCTCTCTCGTCTCTTGTTCTCTCTCTCTCTCTCTCTTATTCTCTCTCATCTCTTTAGATCTAAAATTGTTGATTTACTTGTACTTTTTTAGCACTCTTTTGTTAAGCTCTTTTTCTATTTAGTGGAATTTAAATTTAATGTTTGTTAATTTAGTTTCTTTCTGTCTCTACTTCTCTCTTCTAATTTCTCTTTGTAGATTAGATTTATTTTTGATTGAATTAATCTTAGGAGTTAGTTTTAAAATTCTCAACACACTTTTCTAATCAAAGAAACTCAAGGTTTTCAAAGTTAATAATCTTTTTCCCCGTGGATTCGACTCGGTCTCACCACTTAACTACTGTTAAAATCTTTAGTGTAGGCCGAATATTTGAGATTGTTAGTCACGTGTTTAACGACGCATTCGTGGGCTATCAAGCTCCTCTTTCAATCCATAGATTCCTCTTCAGGGAATATCAAAGTGGCTTCATCAAGTCATCAGTTCTAGCTCCACTCCTTGCAGAGTCTGAAAGGTTTGTCAAGACTGACTGGTGTAAAGCCTATCCTGAGGCTGCACTTCAACTTGAAAACCTAAATTCCTCCCTGAGCAAGTCCAATCAGCTGACCCTCACTCCAGAGAAATTCATGGACCTCAATTCAATAAATCTCATTTTAGATCCTTATTCAACTTGGATTGAGAGGTACAAGTTCTATGTAGCCTTGCAGAAGGATTTGATAGCTCACAAGCTTCATTATCCTCTTTCCACTGATAAATTCCTTCAACGTACAAGTTTTGGAACCACTAGTCTCTACAAGTCCATCCTCAGCAATCAGGAGTGCACCAAGTTCATAGAAGAGCAGAGGCTACTCAACATCAAGAGACTAAGTCCAGAGATGGGGCCCTCTTATGCTATTAGTTGGGGTGTCATTAGAGATCTCTTTGAAGAGTAGGAAGTCAAAGCTTGGTAGCTTATTACTCGCCATGCTTCTCGGTTGTCTCCTGCCTTCTACATGCCTAGCCCCACTACTGAATAAAAATTCTCTTCTTGGCTCCATTTCTCTTTGTCTTTCTCCAATTTTATATTCTGCATATCGAATGCTTTTTGCTTAATGACAAAATGGGGGAGCAAAATATTCTGAAATACATACCATCAAAATTTTTCACAATTTTATTTCAGTCTTTTATATGTATGCAATTATTTATGTTTTGTCATCACCAAAAAGGGGGAGATTGATGATCAGTCCATCTCCATATAATTTATTATTTATTATATATATTTTTGGTGATTAACAATACTCTGGAAATAATTTTCTAACATCATTTTATGAAGTTTATCTACAAGCACTAATTCAAATAAAATCAATAAGTTGCCTATATTCACTGTTCTGTAAAGCTCATAACATATGTTTTGTCTAAGTACACATCGACTTCCATATAATAGCTGACAACGATTCCCTCAGTAGGAACATCGATTTCACTTAAACAATGACTTCCTTAGTAAAAACATCGATTTCATTCTAGCATCGACTTCATAAGTAAAACAACGATTTCGGTCTTACAACGATTTCATTGTTAGAACATCGATTTCGCTGCCACAACGATTTCTCTTCACTTGAACATCGATTTCGTTGCTACATCGACTTCATTTCACTCAAACATCGATTTCGTTGCTACATCGACTTCGTTTCACTTAAACATCGATTTCGTTGCTACATCGACTTCGTTTCCCTCAAACATCGATTTTGTTGTGACATCGACTTCATTTCACTTAAACATCAATTTCGTTGCTACATCGACTTTGTTTCACTCAAACATCAATTTCGTTGCTACATCGACTTCGTTTCACTCAAACATCGATTTCGCTGTTACATCGACTTCATTTCACTCAAACATCGATTTCGTTGCTACATCGACTTCGTTTCACTTGAACATCGATTTCGGTAGAACAACGACTTCATATGAAACAACGGCTTCATGTCTACAATGATTTCACTTAAACATCAATTTCAGGATAACAACGACTTCATGTCTACAATGACTTCACTTAAACATCGACTTCATATGAAACAACGACTTTGTTCCAAACAACGATTTTATCTACACATCGATTTCAGCACAACAACGACTTCAGTTAAACAACAACTTTGTACAGAACATCGATTTCATCACCTTCATACATGGATTATGTTCACATCGACTTGGTTTCAACATGGATTACACTCTTACGTGATTTATGATTATATCATCGATTTGATATCAACATCGATTCTCTCTGAACACAGTCTGTCTCAATACATCAACTCTCTATTAACGATTATGGTTTAGATAGCTGTTGAATATCCTTATTTAAATTCCTTTTAAAATACATTCCGTATGATATTCAAATATATTTTCAAATCCTTGTGAATTTCAAGTCTTCCCACGTATCATGATGTATCCTGTGGTCTTCAACATTTATTATGATGGAACAATATTTCTGCACGATATATCCTTGCTTACCTCACTTGTGTTACATAAAGTCATGCTTTATATGATGACAGAATGACATTTCCCTTTTGGTGTGTCTTCATACAGCACGACTACTAATGTTGACTGACAGTTTAGACAAAGAAAAGTTGTCTATGTGTCAGCATTTATTGTATGCAGGGTTTCCGGTAGAAACGCACATTGCAAGGATGGACCTATCAACTTGACAAGAGGATAGAAGATTCAGACAATCTTTCCTTATGAATGTGTGTGTGTCAATCCAAGCATTAATGGCTGCAGGCTCACTTGCTCCATTCTTTGGACCAAACATTCCAACATGCATTAGGATGTGAGACAACAGATATTTCAACGGATACTTCAACGGTCAAATTCTTTCATGAAGGATAAATAGAAGACTGGTGACTCCATGCAAATACAACTCTTTCACTTCTGCAACAACCTTTAAAGATCTTGAAGATCTTAGTCACCTGAAAGGAACAAGAGCTAGCTCGTCCATTCAAACCTTCTGTAGCTCTTAGCTCTCCACAGCAAATTGCTTAACCCTTGAGAGCTTGAGTAGATCTGAGAGAGGGTCCATAGTTGATATTACGTGTCTCTCAGACTTTGCCTCAGATCAAGTAGTGTGTATAAGCTTGGTCTTGGGGCCTTCCATTTTTAATCATTCTTTTGGAGTGATCCTCATCGGGTGTGAAGAGAAGACCTGTTGCATTAGGTGGTTTAGTTCCTCTTCTAGTAGAGAAGGGAAGGCCAACTGCGGCTGGATGTGTAAGTGTCCTTAAGGGGGAGTGTGCCCTTGTTTAGTGAAATCCCAAGCGGTTGCTTGGGGACTGGACATAGGACTCCTTGGGATAGGAGATCCGAACTAGGATAAAATTTCCTGTTGTCTGTGTGTTTGTTCTCTTTGTCTTTATTTAACACTAACCCTAACTATTGAAATTTGTGTTTTCTGTCAAGCGTTTTATTTACAGGAATTATTCAAAAAGTAATTTTAGCAATCCATGCACCCCCCCTCTGAGCTTGCTATCTGGGCAACAAGCAAGTCATGTGAACATGATTTCATGATAACAATATTTAAGAGAGAATTTTGGCAACATAACAATGCAATTTACACTTTTAGTTAACTCTTTACATTAATGGCTTTGGTCCATGATTATAATCGACACTCACGAGCAATTGACAAGAGAGGAAGTGCATGCTATCTCTAGGGAACTTCAATGGTACATCCAACTCGGTTTCCATGAGGGAATCCACAGACTACAAAAATTTATGGAGGTCTTAGAGAAAAGGTCACTAGTCTATCGATACGGAATGACCGACGGAGAGTTTCCAATTCCCCAAGAAAGGGCTGCCTATATGTGCAAGAGTGTAGTGTAGAATGTGCCTTAATATCACAATCCACCAGTTTAAAACAAGCGAAAAGCAAGTAACATGATTATGTAATATAGAATGTGCAATTATATCAACATGCTTTACAGTATTTTAACATGATATTCATTCACTTTAATAAGTTAGATCAACAGGATGAATAAATCAATCTCATAAGGAATAGATCAAGCTTTTAATAATAATTACAATAAGCATTCAGTTGGTTATATCTTTTTCTTGGGTTAACACGTTTTAAGCCACTGGACAGACTGAACAACTTATATAACACATAGCATGCAAGACATACACTTAAAACTGTGAAAATAGTCTCGGGTAGGCTTTAGAATACGTGACAGGTTCAGTCGTCGCCTATCCCAAAGTCTTAAACAGTTTAAAATAGGTAAGCAGTCGACTGTCTAAATCGTGATGGGGGTAACGGTCATGTTTAGATACAATCAGTTGACCAATCGATTCATAGACAGAAATGCGACATGACAGACTGATGCGTTCATGGCAATTAATACAGAAACGCGACGGCCATGATGGACGCATTCAAGGGTAATCGGTACAGATTATCTATTGATGAGACATAAATGTGAAGGGTATGAGCAACGCATTCATGCGACACACCTAAATACAAAATAGACACAAAAACCAAGGGCGGGAAAATGGATCAAATTGTGACGTACAATATGGTCGCAATTCAGACATACATTGAATTCCATGTGGCGAACAACTTGATGGCACTGTATCTTGTCAGGACAACAGTAAAATGCGACGGTATAGGATGACGTCCTTAAGGTATTTGCAACAGTTTTACCTGTCGCGATACCAGTTCTCTAAAACGTGATAGCTGGTCTAGTCGCGATTCAGTGTTCAACCCAAAGACAATAAAAATCAATGGAATCATGCATGTAAGGTCTATAACTCAAAATATGGGGCTCTTTAGGAAAAGTTATGAACATGGAAGGTGTAGGATGACGAGTAGAAGAGGACTATGGTTTTAACCCATTTGGTCTTGGGATGCATGAATCATGTCATGAACACTAAAAGCCCTAATTATGTGTGCTGTTTGGAAAACGCTTAATACTCATAACATGGTCGATGAAAATTAGGGAAAACAAGTGCATATGAAACTAGACACGATGATCTTTAACATGGTATGAGATTTGTTCTTGTTTGGCCCAAGAACACCTACTTGTGAATGCTCCAAGGATAGGTCTTCTGTAGGTCGATGCAGAACGGCATCAGGGGAAGATAGCTCCACTTGGGGGCGATCTCTTCCTCCTCTGGTGCTCTAGAAGTCCTCCTGACGACCACAGGAAGTTGGTAATTCATCCCTAAGGAGTTTATGATGAGTATTTAAGGATTATAGTTGTTTTGGAGTCTTAATGTAACCAAGAAATAGGGGTTGTGGTTTTAGTTTGATCCCTTCCTTGTTTGAGGGATTCCCATCCCAATTGGATTATGTGAGCTATTAAGAAACCTCATGATATGGTTAGGCATGAATTGGGGTTGATTTGGAAGTCTAATTGTCTTAGTTTAGCCCTAATTGCCCTTTCTAATTTTCTGCCCAATTTAAGCTACGAATTTTGGGGATTTAGCACTATTTGGGCTTTTATTCTTTGGGCTAAGAGTGTGTGTTTGGCCCATTATACTATTTAATAATTATGGTTGTTAACTTTATTCAATTTACTTCTTATTTTTCAATTATTAAATTCTCGGGGTGCTCTACCCTCTCCCATTTCAGAGAATTTGGTCTCCAAATTCATGAGTTGAACCTCCGTTCAAATAGATACATTGCATATTTAAAGATTCAATCTATAATATACAATAGTTATGAAGATGACAAAATAAACATTTATCTACTTATAAACAAAACAATATGCCTCTCATATCATAAATAGAATCCCTAAAGCATGCTCAAGTATACAAATCATCTCTCAGAAATTCTAAGTATAACTTTGTTCGCTAAAGAAATATACGAAGTTCACTTCGTCATATCTGAAGTTCACTTCGTCATATACGAAGCAAAATACGAATATCTTACTTCAACTGATTATGTTAGAATCATAATATTCAGAGTTTACTTCGTCATATCCGAAGTATACTTCGTCACCTATGAAGTTAGCTTCATCATATGTGAAGTAAAAACACAAAGATCTTACTTCATCTGATCATGTTGAAATCATGATATACAAAGTTTACTTCGTCATATCTGAAGTTCACTTTATCATATACGAAGTAAAACACGAAGATCATACTTCAACTGAATATGTTAGAATCATGATATTCAAAGTTTACTTCGTCATATCCGAAGTTCACTTTGTCACCGAAGTATACTTCATCACATATGAAGTTAGCTTCGTCATATGTGAAGTAAAAACACAAAGATCCTACTTCAATTGATCATGTTGAAATCATGATATACGAAGATCACTTCGTCATGTCCAAAGTTCATTTCATTTTATCTGAAGTTTACTTCGTCATATGCGAAGTAAAACACAAAGATCTTACTTCGACTGATCATGTTGAAATCTTCAAATCCAAAGTTCACTTCATCATTCACTTCGTCATATACGAAGACAACTTCATCATATATGAAGTTGGCTTCGTCATATTTGAAGTTAGCTTCATCATATCCGAAGTTAGCTTTGTCATATCTGAAGTCAGCTTCATCATATCGAAGTTTACTTCTACATATATGAAGATCACTTCATCTAATCTGATATGTCATAAGACTATATCCTTATTAAACAAAATGGATGTGGAAATGGATTTTAAAAGAAAAAATTAAAATCTCGGTTCTTTTATCCTTTTATTATGTTTTCTCATGTTCTCATGGATGCATATTGCAAATCCAAATCCCGTCGAATGTTACTTGAGCAACGGTGACGTGAGATGAATCGGCAATCGCATAGCGCAGGCGTGCCAGTCACTAAAGTGACAACCAAGTGTTCTGCCTCCGAAAATCGAAGGACTTTAGGTCTATTGTGCATGCCGTTTGACTTCGTCAAACGATTGTGAAGATCGGGTGGGACCAAGATCCCGCTGTTGCCTGAACACAACGAATTAATTACATCTCTTAGAAAGAGAAAACCCTAGATAAATCACCAGAATGAAAAGTCTTATGGCCTAAAACGGGACATCCGATAAAAGTCGCAAAAATGAAACCACAAGATGTAGTTAAGATTGTAAGAGAGTTGAATGTGTATGTGCTCTTCATCTTTTAAAGGCCAATTTTCATGCTCATTTATTTGCTCTTTTATTTATCACACAATTTCTATATTTAGGTAACGCAAGAAATTTGACATGTTTTGATTATCATTGCTCTTTTCATGATTTGAAGTCATTTGGTCATTCGAATGCTCAAGCATCATCATGTACAACTCATTTAATTCGGCAGACAAAGTGATTCGGCAGCCAAAACGATACGGCAAGGGCGAATCGGCAAGGGCCAATCTGCCAGGGTGAACGGCAAGGGTGCTGTTCAAGTGATACGGCAGGGGTTCGACCGAATCGGCCCTGCCGTATCAACATAATTTTCAGGCCCAAGTGATACGGCAGCCCTTTTCACACATAATTCTCGAAGTCTGTGAGGAATTTAAACATCTAATCGAGAAGATATGGACAGCGCTCATGAGCTCGAACAAGGTCCAGGTACTGATTACCCGACACTTGATGTTCAAAGTCTCATGAAAAAGCAATACGACAGCCCTATTTGGACACGGTTCTCAGAATCCATAGAGGATTTGAACGTCCAAATTGGGGGAAAACACATTTAGTCCATAAGGAACCAATTTGTGAACTTGAACCGGACTTAATTATTGACTATCTAGCCCTTTGTGTTCAAAACCACGCGGAAAAGTGATGCGGCAGCCCTGTTTGGACTTGATTCTCAAAATCCGTGAAGAGTATGAACATCCAAATGGGGTACAACATCCTTAAAATATGATGAATCAATTTATGAGCTTGAATCGGGCCCAGACATTGACTATCCAGCCCCTTATGTTCAAAGCCGCCCGGAAAAGCGATATGACAAGCCTATTGAGAGCCAGTTCACGAAATCCGCGAGGGATCTGAGCATCCAATTTTGGGGACAAAAACCTTAGGACATGAGGAACCAATTTATGAACTTGAATCGGGCCCAGACATTGACTATCCAGCCCCTCATGTTCAAAGCCGCACGAAAAAGCGATACGGTAAGCCTATTGAGAGCCGGTTCTCGAAATCCGTGGGGGATCTGAGTGTCCAATTTTGGGGACAGAACCCTTAAACATGAGGAACCAATTTATGAACTTGAAGTGGGCCCATATATTGATTATCCGGCCCTCCTTGTTCAAAGCCACACGGAAAAGCGATACGGCAAGCCTGCTTAGACTTGGTTCTCGAAATCCGTGAAGGATCTGAACGTCCAATTTGGGGGACAGAACCCTTAGAACATGAGGAACCAATTTATGGACTCAAAGTGGGCCCATATATTGGTTATCCGACCCTTCATGTTTAAAGCCGCACCGAAAAGCGATATGGCAAGCCTATTTAGACTCAGTTCTCGAAATCTGTGAGAGGTCTGAGCATCAAATTGAGGGACAGGACCCTTGGGATATGAGGAACCAAGTTATGAACCTGAACCGGGCCCAGATATTGGTTATCCAACCCTTCATGTTCAAAGCCGTCCCGAAAAACGATATGGCAAGCCTATTTGGACTTGGTTCTCCAAATACGTGAGGCATCTGAGCATCCCATTCGGGGGACAGATCCCTTAGGACATGAAGAACCAATTTATGAACTTGAACTGGCCCAGATATCGGGTATCTGGCCCTTCATGTTCAAGCTGCACAGAAAAGCGATACGGTAAACCTATTTGGACTCAGTTCTCGAAATCCGTGAGGGTCTGAGCATCAAATTGGGGGACAGAACTCTTAGGCATGAGGAACCGATTTATGAACTTGAGCAGGGCCTAGATATTGGCTATCCGACCCTTCATGTTCAAAGTCGCGCGGAAAAGCGATACGGCAAGCCTATTTGGACTTGGTTCTCGAAATCCGTGAGGGGCCTGAGCATCAAATTTGAGTGACAGAACCGTTAGGACATGAGGAACCATTTATGAACTTGAACCGGGCCCAGATATTGGTTATCCGACCCTTCATGTTCAAAGTCGTGCAGAAAAGTGATACAGCAAGCCTATTTGGACTTGGTTCTCGAAATCCGTGATAGGTCTGAGAATCAAATTTGATGGACAAGACCCTTGGGACATGAGGAACCAAGTTATGAACCTGAACCGGGCCCAGATATTGGTTATCCGACCCTTCATGTTCAAAGCCGTCTCGAAAAATGATACGGCAAGCCTATTTGGACTTGGTTCTCGAAATCCGTGCGAGGTCTGAGCATCAAATTGAGGGACAGGACCCTTAGGACATGAGGAACCAAGTTATGAACCTAAACCGGCCAGATATTGGTTATCCGACCCTTCATGTTCAAAGCCGTCCCGAAAAACAATACGACAAGCCTATTTGGACTTGGTTTTCACAGCACGAGAAGAATCCGGGGTCCGGTCAGAGATGTAAAACCTTGATACAAGATGAAACCTTTCATGAATAAAAACCGGATCCAGATGCTTACTACCTAATCTTTGCTATTCAACGGCTTATGAAAAGCGATACAGTAGGGTCTGGGACAGTGAAACAGGGGCAGTGATAAGGGGATTTGAACAATGTTTTTGGCTGTTTCGAAACCCATCACAGGAGGCTTATGTATGGCCTTACATGCCCTCTTTGTGTTGGGCTCCCAGATGCTACGTTCATAAGCAAACTTGAAAGGGGAGAACGTTAAAAGGAAGGGTCTGCTAAAAGGAAAACATAAGCATAGCAGTGGGTATTCCCTCATGTGGCGCCCTTAATGGGCTGAGGGGTACCCGGATGCCCTCCCCACAGTCCCAAATGGATGGTACGATGGGGTCTTATGCAAGAAGAAAACGAAAGAAAGGATACATAAAGGAATACACATCACATCTCATACACATGAAGAAACCACGTTTCATGCCAAAAATCCATTTAACAGGGGCAGATGGAGCACGTAAGCATGGTTTCTATTAGCCCAAGCTCATCACAACCGAGGTTGGGTAGAAAGAGGAATGGAATAGATAGGTCTTTTTATTGTTGGCAGTGGGAAGAAGAGTTTTTACATGGGGAAGGAAAGGAAAGAAAAAAAACAAGTAAAAGAAACAAAGTACTGGGGACTGCCGTAGCAGTCCCCTCACCCTCCTTCCTATCTCTTCTTGCCCTTTTCCCTCCCTTCTCTTGATTCCCTTTTCCTCTTTTGATTGCACAGGAGAAGCCCCAGCCACAGGAAGAAGATTCTTCCTCCTCCTTTTCTTTTCTTCACTTTTCCTTCTTCTTCTATGGCCTCTCTTCTCACGTAGCCCACAGCAGCCAAAAGGGAGCCTTCTCCCTCCTGTAGACAACAACCCTCACCTTTTTCCAGCCAACAACACAAGGAAGAAGAGGAAGAGGTGCTTCCACTGCTCTCCTTCAGCCTCTCACGCAGCCCCAACAGCAGCTCTCTGTCTTCTAGCAGTCACTAGCCCAAAGAGGAAGAGAAGAAGCCCCCTTTTTTTTTTCTCACGTTACCAGCCAGGAAGCAAACTCCCAGCCACCCTTCTTTTTTCTTTTGCTGCTAAGGAAAACCAGATGATATCCCTCGGAGAGCTCTCACACCCTTCTGCCTTTCCAACCCAGAAGAAGAACCAGCAGGAGACTTTTTCCCACACTTTCCTCACACGCAGCCCAGCCACCTAGAGAGGAAGCTTCCAACCGCCCTCCCATGCTACTGCCACAACATCTTTTGTCTGGGTAGTGGGGGTGAGAGATAGCCTAGGATAACCCCCTTGCATGGGGTATATGGGCCATCAGGTAATGGGCTTTCTTTGGGCCTATTTAAGAGACTTTTTAGTGGGTTTTTAAGGGGTATTTTCCCTTGGGGGAGTTGGCTGTTGGATGTAGGCCCACTGCATTTTTTAGGTGCCCACAATGTAATATATTCAATTATACATCATTAACATTTTGTATCATATTCATTACATATTTGATTTAATAAACTCATGATTAAACTTCTGAATACAAGTACATTGTGAATTACAAATCCTTGCCACATTTGATAAATCAGCAATATATATATATATATCACTCTTAATTTTTTATTACAAAATAACCTTCAGGTATATAAATCTTATGGCTCTGTCCCTAAATTTGAAAATACCCTTATCCTAAACACTGAGTTAAAGTCTGTGAAAAAGGTCTTCTGACATCTGCCACAAGACATCCATATTGTCTTACTGACAGATCTGCACTCACGATCTCTACCTACTACATACTCTATCCATGTGTAGAACCTTTTTCCACAAAACATTAATTGTGTGATAGCTGTCAACATTTGAAATATCTCTTAAGTACCTATGGACATATCTGTAGCTAACATACTGGACACAGTTTAGTATAACTTGGAACTTGTATAGTTCAGGTTAAAGACAAAACAGCATGAAGGACTGTCTGAACATTGTGAATTTAAAGAACATGCACGTCTCCTTTGAAAGAAAAACATGCAGTCGCCCTCGAAAGAAAAACGTGCATGACTCTCTCTAACGGATGGATTCGAATAGATCAAGCAACGACTATCTCTCCAATGGCTAGATTTGAAAGACCAGCAACGACTACAAAGATGAGCCTATATGTAGCAACTTAAATTTGTCGAAAATAAAAATTTAAGTCAATTGGAAATCAAGAAAAAAAAAGAATTTAATTAAACCCATTAAACGAAAAGAAGAATGGGCTTCGTTAAATGGATCCTCTAGAATTTATGGGGCCGAAATAGGGATATTTAAAAGAGGAATAATAGGAAAATACTCTAAATTTATCTTAAATATTACCTAAATAGAAAGGGGTATTAAGGTATTAAAATAAGTGATTTTAGGTTGAATTGGATTCCTAACCCTACACTAATTGGTTGGCCCCGAACTGCATCCCAACCTAACCCAAATATGAGGTGGAAAGCTTGAGAAGGAGGAGAGAAATTGGAAATCTCGGAATTTAAAAGGAATAGGAGTTGTAATAGGAAAGGGAAAAACCTAGGAGCTTAGATACTCTCCAAACACCCCATGGTCGCCCTAACTCGTTGTTGGGGCTTGCTGGACATGGAGAGGAGGCCCAAGAGGAGGAGAACTCGAGGGGGAAGGCTTGATCAAGCCCCAACCTTCGTTCTTCAAGTTCTAAACCCTAGAAGATCAAACGAGTCAAAGGTAGGCATTCTCACAAGCTAAATGCAATTAAATTCGTCTGTAGATTGTTCCAAACCTCAGAACAAAGCCCTCTTGTTTCATGATTTTTAGTCAACTCAATCTTTTGTTCATATTTTTAATGTTCTGCAATCACCATGACCCCGAACCACCATGTTTAATTTATATCTCCATGCATACTTGACACCATGCTACGAAACGTTTACTGGATACTGATTGATGTCAGGAATCTTTTGGCCTTGAAAGCCCTAATTTTCAACCATCATACTGGGCGAATTAATCTTTTAACTTCACTGTACCATGCTCCGAGTTCTTCGTGCTTATTCATGTTTAATTCTATCAAGACCATGTCTAACTTCAACTTCCTATTTATCATGTATACCCTCACATGTGCCAGATCAGTTTGCAAGTGATTTTGTAATTTTTCATCAAATGTGCATCAAGTTCTTGATTTTTGAACGAACATATGTCAAATATGGCAACTTGGAACACAATCAAAGGTGTTGTCCTTTTCCTGCTCGGACTCAGGCGTAGGACCTGAGAATGCGACGCCCGATAGGCCGCGTTCTTAGGCTGATCGCGATAGAGCCACCGTTTCGTTCTGAACACGACAGGCCCGGCCGTCGCGTTCTGACAACTGTTCTGACAGACCCGTCGCAACCCTTGATTGACCCTGTTGCGTTCCGTACAGACCCTGTCACGATCCTTACAGGGTACATCGCGTTCTGTAATTTTGCATAAAAACCCATGATTTTTAGTGTCTCTATCCTTCTACAGTAACTACACTCTTATTAACAGTCATAAATGCAGTAAATAAAGCTGTTATAAATATAAGCATCTATTGAATTATTTAAAAGACACACACATGATCTCTTTCCATCTATAATTTCTTTATCACATGCACACACTTGTAAACCTCCGTCATGACTTAACTTGGTATGACAATATCTCATAATATATCAGGTAATTTATTTCAATAATATATTAAATTGCCCTACTTTAAATGGACTTGTCTTCATTTTCTTGCGATTTTGGAAATACCGTTACCGACACTCCACTATTCTAGAATTCCTCTAGAACGTTGAGCACTTATTTCTATATACACACTTTCTCTTGACTTGGACAAACTCTCCGTCGGATATTCCTTCTGCCGGACTAGTGAATCCTTGTTCAAGGCCTCCGTAAGACTCCTCTGTCCATGGATTCCCACATGGTCGACGAGCTGGTTGTACCATAACACCTATGATACCTTTTAAGGATTAGTAAGATCCAAACGGCTTTAGAATGCTCTCGCTCTTATCTTGAATCACGCCGGACCTCTGGACCTGTGCATAACATTCCAGTGAAGGGTAGTGAGTTCCACCTGATGGCCAACACCAATCGCACGTGTTGTGCAACTGTTACTATCACCCGTTTAATCGACGTTTCATGTGCAATGACCTATAGTTCTCATCTATACTCGCTTGCTCATCTATTCACACTCTCTCTACTATCTTGTCTATTTCATCTAGTGCTCTCATCTATTTCTTAGTACTCTCTATTGACCACTGACTAATTGCCTAAAGATAACAATGTAACCAATGCCTAGCAATATATAAGGGCCCGGTCTGGTCCTGGGATGTGCGCCCAAAATACTATTTGCTCGCGGCAGTTAATTGGCCAGAGTGTTCGGCATTACACTCAAGTGCTATCTATCCTGACTATCTAAATGAAAATCAAAGTGCTATACTATACTCGTTTTTCTATTGCTATAACTTTGTGCTATTTGTGCTATGGCCATCCTACTTTTTGTGCTATACTCGACGCTTGTGCTATATTTGGAAACTTGTGCTATTCAATCTCATTTCCGTGCTATCTCTTACGTTACTTGCTCTCTCACTTATCATTAGTTACTCTGCCTTTTTAATACATTAATCATTTAAAGCATGCTTGATCCTGAGATTTAGTCCTATTGGGAGTTATCGCTCACCCTACGTTATTGGTTGTGTGTTCTCAGGTGAGATCGAGGATGACACTTACACTCAAGAGGATGGAACGATCAAGAGTGAAGTCAAGAGTACCCTAGCGTCTTAGTGTTATGTTAGAATTTGAGTTTAGTCTCTTGCTTTATTCAATGTAATTGGGTCGTATAGAATGGCTATGATATTGTGGTTGTAACTAGACATTTGAAGAATTATTAATGAGATGCATTTGCTATAATATTATTCCTTATCCTATGGTTTTGATGTAGTACTCGCTCTGTACCCGTTTACTTGCAACTACCTCGCGTTTCGATATTCCACATCGGGGCTGATAGTTTTGTGGTATCAGAGCCTAGGTTATTCATAAGTAAGAATGATCTAGGTTTGACCTGCCTCGACTTAGAATTTCATTCCTTACCTATGTGAGAGCTGGTAGAACCTTGGGTAATAAGTTAAAATAAACTAACACACGTACAAATTTAGTGCAATCACGATATCTTACACTAAAATTCTCTTTTTGAAGGAACTTAAACCATAGTAATGGCATCGGAGCGTGCACAACTCCGTGACATGCAACAAACTATCCAGAGCCTCACTCAAGCACTACTTCAGGCTGCTGGAGCTCGTGGAAACCAAGGAGCGGAGATCTACATAGGAATTTCCACAACTTGACCCGCCCTCGTTCAGTGGAACTACTGATCCCGACGAGGCAAAAATTGACTGAAAGAGATAGAATGCATCTTCCACGTCATGTAATGTGTGGATGTGATAAGTTATTGTTGGCAACTTTTCAATTAGAAGAGACCCCGTGCATGGTGGAGTCCATGGAGGCCACCAGGGCCGATGCACAGTTTGCCTGGGCAGAATTCAAGCAGCTCTATAACTCCAAAACTTTTCTGAAAGAATCCAGAGAGAAGCCTCTGAATTTGCTGCATTGAAGCAGAGGCACCTTACTGTCGTTGAGTAGAAGCGCATTTTTTCTGATTGGCAAGCTATGCCAATCATCTTGTCAGCACAGAGAAGTGAAGACGAGCAATTTCTTAATGGGCTTAAGCCTTCATATATTACACAACTTGCACCACTCGACTCCAGACTTATGTCGAGATGGTAAAGAAGGTATAGCTGCTGGAGGGTGCGACCGACCTTACCGATCGCATTAAGGGTAGACTGTCAGAAGGAACCACATCGAGTTCCTCAAGCAAGCCCACAAATAACAAGAAGCGGTCGTTCAACATCACTAGAGGGCCGAATCAAGAAAGGAAGCCCAAGATACCTACTCCCCAAACACCAATAAGACAAATTGCGAGCATTGTGACAAACTTGGTCATACTGCTGCTAAATGCTGGAGGAAAGCATGCACTTGCCTACGTGTGCGGAAATCGCAATCATCGCATTTCAGAGTGCCTGTGCTGAGGAGCAGGAGAAAGAGAAACCACCCTAATGGGCAAAAGAAGCCTGGCCGACTACAAGCTGTCCAGGAAGTGGAGACCACTGAGGAGGGTGCAGTTGTGGAAGGTACCCTACAATTTTCTCTCTATCAGCATTTCTTTATTTGATACTGGAGAAACCCACTCTTTTATATCTCAAAACTTTACTAATACTTTGAATGTTAAACCTATATCTATGGGGTGTGAATTCTTTGTCACAACACCACTGGGAGAAAAGAGAAACTAAACAAATATTTTCCATCTGCCGATGTAATGATCGGAGAACATAACCTCAAAGCCGACCTGATGTGTATGCCCATGGAAGGCTATGATGTGATTTTGGGAGCCGACTGTTTGTCCACTTATGGGCCAAGTGTCGACTATAATAAAGGAAAGTTACTTTTAGTGATTTTCCTAAGTTGTCATTCTCGTGGATTAGACACAAAAGACGGATGTCTGTAGTCTCCGCCATAAAGGCCCTAACATGATAAGGAAAGTTGCATCACTTTCCTTACGGCCGTAATATTTGAAAGAAGTTCTAAGATAGAGACATTCACATAGTCCAGGATTACCTAGATGTGTTCCCTGAAGACCTGTCAGGGATTCCCCCTGACGTGATGTCAACATTGCCCTTGAGTTTGATCCCTGGAGCAACCCTGGTACCCGCGTCAACTGTACCGGATGTCACCTGCAGAGTTAACGAACTGAAGGTGCAACTGATGGAGCTGCTAGAGAAGGGGTTCATCAGACCATGTACTTTCCCATGCGGAGCCACCTATGCATTCTTAAGAAGAGGATGGATCTATGAGGCTATGCATAGATTGTCGACAACTCAATCAGCTATCATCAAGAACAAGTACCCATTGCCTGGGTCGATGAACTTTTCGACCAAATATCTAGAGCTCATATTTCTCCATGATCGACCTTCAATTTGGCTATCATCAAATGAGGATCAAGGACAATGATATTTTCAAAACAGCTTTCCAGGAGTAGGTATGGACACTATGAATTAGTCGTTATGCCTTTTGGTCTAACCATGCGCCTGCAGCCTTTATGCAACTCATGACAGCATTACCATCCATACCTTGACAAGTTCGTGTTCTTCTTCATCGATGACATCCTCATATATTTTAAGACCAATAAAAATGGAAGAACATCTGAAGATAGCACTGCAAGTATTGCGAGACAACAAACTGTATGCAAAGCTGAGCAAGTGCGAATTCTAGCTCGAAGAAGTATCCTTCTTAGGCCATGTCATCTCCCAGGACAGCATTTCTGTTGATCCCTCCAAAGTTGAAGCTATACTCAATTGGGAGAGACCAACCAACGTCACAGAAATTAGAAGCTTCTTAGGACTAGCAGGCTACTACAGGCGGTTCATAAAGGACTTCTCCAAGATCGTCGTTCATCTCACACGCCTTACACGAAAGGAGAATCCCTACTCCTGGAGTAAAGAGTGTGAGAAGTGTTTTCAAACTCTAAAACTATCTTACCTCAGCACCTGTTCTCGCTCTTCCAATAGAGGAGAAGTTTCTCTGTCTACATCGATGCCTCAGGAATTGGGCTAGGCTGCATATTGATGCAGAAAGAGAAAGTCATTGCCTATTATTCAAGACAATTGAAGGCGCATGAAGTCAACTACCCTGTGCATGATCTAGAGTTGGCTGCCGTGGTCTTCGCCTTGAAAATCTGGAGACACTATTGTATGGTGAGCAATTCACTGTCTACTCAGACCATAAGAGCTTAAAGTATTTATTTTCTCAGAAGGAACTTAACATGAGGCAGAGAAGATGGCTTGAATACCTAAAGATTTTGATTTCAACATCCATACCATCTAGTGAAGGGAAATGTTGTGGCTGATGCTCTTAGTAGAAAGCCAATGGCATCGCTATCAAGTCTAGTCCTTGGCGAATGCAACTACTGGACATTCGAAA
The DNA here is from genome assembly GCA_014218235.1 of Colocasia esculenta. Taxonomy (NCBI): domain Eukaryota; kingdom Viridiplantae; phylum Streptophyta; class Magnoliopsida; order Alismatales; family Araceae; genus Colocasia; species Colocasia esculenta. Next base: position 52,348,035 of record CM024756.1, read on the forward strand.
GGTTTATACTTGAATATTGAACATAGGGATGATCGAGTCTTGTTTCCAATATCAAGATTCATCTGACATGCTAGAAGAGATCAAAGCTCAACAAGACAGTGATCCATTCCTGGTTCACATCAAGGAAACCTTACCGAAGGCCTGACTTTGCCATGACGAGGATGGAGGCTTGTATTCAAGGAAGAACATTTGTGTCCCGACAATGAAGAATTGAAGAGAAGCTAATGTATTAAGCTCACAAGACGAGTATACTATTCATCTTGGAGGCTACCAAATGTATCAAGACATGAAAAAACATTTTGGTGGCCGAATATGAAAGAGAGGTAGCCGAGCATGCCGCTCATTACCTTACTTGCCAACAGGTAAAGGCCGAACACATGCGCCCTGCTGTGTACTCAGACCATTAGATATTCAGAATGGAAATGGGAAAGCATTGGCAGGACTTCATATGGTTTACCCAAGACTCGTGTGGACTCGACGCCAATGGGTCATTTCGACGCCGATTAACCAAGTCCGCACACTTCCTACCTATAAAGCGTAAGTGGTCTGTGGAGGTACTAGCCGCGTTATATGTCAAAGAGATCATGAGACTTCATGGAGTTCCATCATCCATTGTCTTAGATCGAGATCCGAGATTCACATCTCATTTTTGGAAGGGACTGCAGACTGCACTGGTTACTAGCTCAATTTTAGTACCGCATTTCACCTAAACTGATGGACAGACTGAGAGAACCAACCAGATAGTAGAAGATAGTTAAAAGCCTGCATCATAGATTTCCGGCTACTAAATGAGCATTTTGTTTGATCGAGTTCTTCTATAACAACAGTTACCAGGCGAGTATTAAAATGGCACCATTCGATGCACTTTATGGTAGAAACTATATCTCCTACATGCTGGAATGAGGTTGGAGAACAGCAATGGCTAGGTCCGACATGATACAAATACCACCAGGGATATACAGGTGATTCGAGATCGACTCAAGACTGCACAGTCTAGACAAAGAGCTATGCTGACAAGAGAGAGAAGCTAGAATGTCAAGTTGGTGACCATGTATTCCTAAGGTATCACCTATTGTGCATCCAAAGATTTGTGAAAAGGAAAGCTTGTCTAGATTCATCAGTCCTTTTGAATTGCTCGAAAGGATTGGTGAGGTTGCGTATCGACTGGCGTTGCCACCGGATTTGGCATGTGTACACAATGTGTTCCATGTCTCTATGCTGAGGAAATATGTGTACGATCCTACGCACATCATTCGCCATGAAAAGTTGGTGCTAAGCAAGATGTACATATGAAGAGAAGCCAGTAAGATACTTGAACAAAAGGTGCAACACTCGGATCGTCCCCTCCATGTGTTAAAGTTCTGTGAATAATCATGGAGTGGAAGAAGCCACATGGGTACCTGAAGGAATCATCAGACGGAACTACCCTATCTTTTTGGTAAGACATTCTCTCCATTATGATCCATATGAATTTGGAGACCAAATTCTTTTAAGAGGGGAGGATGTAGCAACCTGAATTTTTCGAAAAATAAAAATTTAAGTCAATTGAAAATCAAAGGAAAAAAAAGAATTTAATTAAAACCCTTAAATGAAAAGAAGCAATGGGCTTTGTTAAATGGACCCTCCAGAATTTATGGGGCCAAAATAGGGATTTTTAAAAAGAGGAATAATAGAAAAAATCCTAAATTTGTATCTTAAATATTACCTAAATAGAAAGGGGTATTAAAGCATTAAAATAAGTGATTTGGGTTAGAATTGTATTCCTAACCCTACCTTAATTGGTTGGCCACGAATTGCATTCCCACCTAACCCAAATAGGAGGTGGAAAGCTTGGAAGGAGGATAAATTTAGGAAATCTCGGAATTTAAGAGGAATAGGATTGTAATAGAAAAGGGAAAAACCTAGGAGCTTAAAGACTCTCCAAACCCCCATGGCCGCCCTACTCGTTGCTGGGGCTTGCTGGACGTGGAGATGAGGCCAAGGAGAGGAGAACTCGAGGGAGAAGGCTTGACCAAACCCCAACTTCGTTCTTCAAGTTCTAACCCCTATAAAATCAAACGAGTCAAGGTAGGCATTCTCACAAGCTAAACGCATTAAATTGTTGTCAGTAGATTGTTCCAAACCTCAAGAACCAAAGTCCTCTTGTTTCATGATTTTTCGTCAACTCAATCTTTAGTTCTATATTTTTGAAGTTCTGCAATCACCATGACCCCGAACCACCATGTTTAATTTTATATCTCCATGTATACTTGACACCATGCTATGAAACTTTTTACTGGAGACACTGATTGATGTCAGGATCTTTTGCCCCTGAAAGCCTTAATTTTCATCATCATACATCGTGAATTAATCTTTTACTTCACTGTACCATGCTCCAAGTTCTTCGTGCTTATTCATGTTTAAATCCTATCAAGACCATGTCTAACTTCAACTTCCCATTTAGCATGTATACCATCGCACGTCTAGATCAGTTTGCAAGTGATTTCGCCATTTTTCATCAATTGTCCTCTGAGTTCTTGATTTTTGAACGAACATATGTCAAAATATGGCAAATTGGAATGCAATCCACTGTTTTGTCCTTTTCCCGCTCGACTCAGGCGCAGGACCTGAGAACGCGACGCCCGATAGGCCGCGTTCTTAGGGCTGATCACGATAGAGCCCCCCGTCGCGTTCTTGAACGCGACAGGCCCGTCCGTCGATCTGGCGACCTGTTCTCATCGACCCATCGCAACCCTTGATTGACCCTTTCACGTTCCGTATAGACCCTGTCACGATCCTTACAGGGTACTCGCGTTATATAATTTTGCATGAAACCCATGATTTTTGGTGATCTATCCTTCTACACTAACTACATCTTTATTAACAGTCATAAACACAGTAAATAAAGTTGTTATAAAATATAAGTATGTATTGAATGATTTAAAAGACCACACATGATCTCTTTCCATCTATGATTTCTTTATCACATGCATACACTTGTAACCCTCCGTCATGACTTAACTTGGTATGACAATATCTCATACTATCTGGTATTTATTTCAATAATATATTAAATTGCCCTACTTTAAATGGACTTGTCTTCGTTTTCTTCGCGATGTTTAGAAATACCATTACTGACGCTGCACTGTTCTAGAATTCCTCTAGAACGTCGAGCACTTGTTTCTATATGCACACTTTCTCTTGACTTGGACAAACTCTCCGTCGGATATTCTTTTGCCGGACTGGTGAATCCTTGTTCAAGGCCTCTGTAAGACTCCTCTGTCCATGGATTCCCACATGGTCGACGAGCTGGTTGTACCCTAACACCTATGATACCTTTTAAGGATCAGTAAGATCCAAACTGCTTTAGAATGCTCTTGCTCTTATCTTGAATCAGCTGACCTCTGGACCTTTGCATAACATGGCCAGCGGAAGGTTAGTGAGTTCCACCTGACTGCCAACACCCAATCGCGCGTGTTGTGCAACTGTTATTATCTCCCATTTAATCACGTTTCATGTGCAATTGACCTATAGTTGTCATCTATACTCGACTCGCTCATCTATTCACCTCCTCTCTACTATCTCGTCTATTTCATCTAGTGCTCTCATCTATTTCTTAGTACTCTCTGTTGGCCAAAGACTGATTGTCTAAAGATAAACATATAACCAATGTCTGGCAATATAAAGGGCCCGGTCTGGTCCTACGATGTGCGCCCAAAAGGGCTATTTGCCCGCGGAGTTAATGGGCCAGACTTTTCAGCATTACACTCAAGTGCTATCTATCTCGACTATCTAAATAACAATCAAAGTGCTATACTATACTAGTATGCTATTGCTATACTTTGTTGCTATTCGTGCTATGGCCATCCTGCTTTTTATGCTATACTCGATGCTGTGCTATATTTGGAAACTTATGCTATATCAATCTCCTGTTACCGTGCTATCTCTTACGTTACTTGACTCTCTCACTTTATCATTATTCTCTGCCTTTTTAATACATTAATCATTTAAAGCATACTTGATCCTGAGATTTAAGTCTACTGTGTGTTTATCGCTCACCTTGCGTTACTGGTTATGTGTTCTCAAGTGAGACCGAGGACGACACTTACACTCAAGAGTATGGAACGACCAGAGTGAAGTCAGAGTACCCACGTCTTAGTGTTATGTTAGAATTTGAGTTTAGTCTCTTGCTTTATTCAATGTAATGGGCCCTATAGAATGGCTCTGATATTAGTGGTTGTAACTAGAGATTTGAAAAATTATTAATGAGATGCATTTGATTTAATATTATTACTTGTCCAATGGTTTGATGTCTAGTACTCGCTGTGTACCCGTTTACTTGCAACTGTCTCGCGTTCGATAGTCCGTGTCAGGGCGTCCAACTATATTTATATGTAGATAGTCAAAAAGAAATCCATCGATTCAGAACACAAGACAACAAGTTGCATACAAGAAAGCGAAGAGAGAACAAGCACATACACGAGCAAGGGTGAAAAAGGTGCAAGCGTGGCTGCATCAAGCTTCCTCTCCATAGACATTGCATGGGTGCTACTTGAAGCCTTGCATGTGCCTGCAGATAGTAGCCTTTCAGTTTTCACTTGTAAAGGTTCTCTTCTTGGACTCAGGAAGTCTTCTTTAGACTGAAACCTCTATGGCTTATTCTTCTAGTCTAAAGTCCTCTGAGGTCTAGCTCTCCATCTACGAGTTTGTTAAAAGTTAAGTACACCCGTTAGAAAGGGAAGGCCAAGGTAGTCTTGGTGGTTGGTACCCCCTGGTAGAGGGAAGGCCAAGGTAGTCTTGGCGGGTTGTTCCCCTTGCAGAGGGAAGGCTAGTTGTAACTGTTGGGTTTCTCATATGGAGAATGTTGGGTTACAACAAGTCTAAAATTTTTTGATGATGAGCAATACTAATTGATGTTATGTTGAAATGTTCACAAATGGTATGTTTGTTTTTGATGATGAACATTTCATGAACAAGACAAAATTGATGTGTTTTATGAATGTGGTGAAACATGATGAAATGACAATTGGATGCAAATGAAACACATGTTTTATATGTTCATTATATCTCACTAATTATGTCTTTTAATGTAGTGTGAATGTAACAAGACAAAGCCCAAAATCCAAGTGCAAAAGAACAAGACAAGTTGCTGAAATAGTGCACCTGTCAACAGATGACAGTGCATCTGTCCACAGATGAATAGTGCATCTGTCGACAGATGATTTTCGCCTGTCGACAGATCCACTCAGAAATCTATTTCCAGAAAGTCCATCTTTCGGTTTTTGCAAACCTGTCAGCATCTGTCGACAGCAGCAAGTCGTTTGTCGACAGACGGAGTTTTTGGAAGATCTAATGGCCAAGATATGATCTATATTTGGGTGATCCCTTTTAGCACGACTCTCCATTTTGAACACCCTTATATAAGGATCATATGAGGCTATTTTCGCAGCAAGAAGCCACCATACCAAAACCCTAAGCAAAGGTCAAGAGAAGAGCTTCTTCCTGCTGCCCTGCGTCATCTCTCTGCCCAGAACAAAGAAGAACAACCTTCCAAGCGGAGTTGAAGCTGGTTCGTCCATGGTTCAAGCTTCTCCATCAACTGATACTTGTCAAGACGAAGCTTGGAGTCTTCTGGACGACCACGAGAAGAGATCTACATCGGGATTTGATTCTTCATCTCAAACTCTTCTCTTTTCACTACTTCCACCAATCTCTGTGTGTGTGTATTGATTGGATATCAGTGCGTGGATTTTGTGGAATGTGTGGTTTGTGATCTGTACAAGGGTTGCGTATAGATCATAGTGTGGTGTGGTAGTGGTTCAAGCGTTCCTTGTGCTTGATCCACGTGTGGATTGTTTCGATTGCGTGTTTGCATCAGACAACGTGTGTGTGATGTGTTGGTCAGATCAAGGCTAGAGGATCTGATCTTTTGGGACTTGATCTAGCGTGTGTGTGTGTGGTTGAGCCGGTGTGCTCGTGTGTGTGTTGTACTCAGTTCTTGAGTAGTGTGTCCTCACTGTGTGGGGGGTGGACGTAGGGTCACGTGGTGTGATCTCCGAACCACCTAAAAATCCCTTGTGCACTGTGGTTTGATTTGTGGTTTGCATTGTATTGTGCTAGATGCTGCATAGGGATTTCGTTTACACACTACATGTTGATTTGTTCACACACGTTGCATCAGATCAAAGGGGTTTAATTGAGTAGATCTTTTAATCCGAAGTAATTTTAAATTGCTTAAGTTTCCGCTGCAAATCTATTCAACCCCCCCTTCTAGCTTTGCCATTACCGAATAACCGATCCTAACAATTGGTATCAGTGCAATGCAAAATGTGCCTTAATGCTACCCCACATGACAATGCCTCTTAGCAATTGAATCATGCCATCTTGCTTGCATAATTGTGCACATGACCTCTTGGTATATCAAATGATGACATGTGGAAAAAAACAAGTTATGCTTGTTTGGAAACTATCATTATGCGTGAGTAAAATACTCGCCAAGTACCAAAAGTCATGTAATGCATAAGGCTAGTTGTGTGCTTAATAACATGTGATTACTTGATACATTTTATATGCATGTGTTATGGGGGAGTAAGTTTGAAAATGCTAATGAATGCTCATGAAATTGTATGCAACTGCTTGTGATGAATGTGTAAATCATGATTGAATTGCTTGAATGTTATCTCATCACATGCACACATTATGGGGGAGTAAGTTAAGGCTAGGTGAGTGAAATTCATAAGGGATACCCTTCATTTTTAATGTGTATTCAACCCTCAATCTTATGGTTCAAATTACTCTCAATTCAAAGCCTTAAATCTGATGTTTCAAAGCCCCTGTCGACAGCCCCAAACAGTCTGTCGAAGATATGACTTCACAGAAACCAGTTTTGAACTCTGAGTGTTTCTGTCGACAGACGAATTCCATCTGTCGACAGCCAAGCACAGTTCTTGACCTCCAGAACCATGTCTTTCAGGCCTATGTGCATCTGTCGACAGGCACACTCTTGCTGGGACAGATACACATTTCTGTAAATTCTTCATCCTTCTTCATAATTTCTTCATGAGTATGTTCAATATCATTGATGCAAGGGGAGAATCAGGTATAAAATTTCATTATAACCTTTCATCCTCACATAGTATCAAAGACATAGGTTAATCACAATGATTTTGAAATAATATTGTGATTGAGTCTAGGTTGTATCATCTAGAAAATATTGAACAAATCTAATGATTTTAACCTAACTCACTTGAATAACTCTTTGTGGATGATCATGTTCCTATATGGATGACAAGTAAGAAGGTTTTTGAACTTAATGTCTCTGCATTGGCCTTTGACCTTAATGAACCTTTTGAACGTGATTTTCCAACTTAAAAAAAAAAGAGAAAAGCTACCTATTCTAAAGTCAAAAATTAAAAAAAAACAATATATGAAATTGGGACAAAGGCAGAGCAATGATGAGTATCACTGAGTAACCGGGGACACGGGCATCACAATGTCTGTCTTCGCGTCAAAAAGTCCTTTCATTATCTCTGCATATTGGTATGATGGTCACTCACACTGAGTAACTGGGGGTACGTGCATCCCAAATGTCTACCTTCACGTCAAAAGGTAAAAGTGATCCTAATTACCACTTAAATTGTTCAAACGTTCGAAATAGAGTGGAGCCTCCATGATTTAAATCAAGGGCAATGGGTTGTCTATTGTCAATTGTTCATGTAGACATTGCCTCATTTACCAACTGAACATCACCCACTAAGGTATATGATTTTCTTCAACGGTTTTATTCAAAGGGTTATCTCATTTTCATGTGTTTTTGAACGATGTATTCTAAATGCTATAACTTGAGATTCCGGAGTATTATCTCTTAACATTGTAGAATTTTTGTGTGTCTTAATACTAGTGTTTATGACATTTGTAGTGGGTATCAACCTATTCTCAACCTTGCAATCTCATTTGAACACTCATTCCCCACTCATATCTTTCACAATTCAATTATGTGGTCACACAATTCTTTGATTCATTCTTTTACTTGTGTGCACTCACTATCTTTTTGGATGTTGCCAAAAGGGGGAGGAAACATCAATTGTGCATAAATTGAAATTTTGTCATCATCAAAAAGGGGGAGAATGTTGAGTTCTCATATTGGAGAATGTTGGTTACAACAAGTGCTTAAATGTTTTGATGATGAGCAATACTAATTGATGTTATGTGAAATGTTCACAATGGTATGTTTGTTTTTGATGATGAACTTTCATGAACAAGACAAAATTGATTGTTATGAATGGTGAACATGATGAGAATGACAATTGGATGCAAATGAAACACATGTTTTATATGTTCATTATATCTCACTAATATGTCTTTTAATGTGGTGTGAATGTACACAAGACAAAGCCCAAAATCCAAGTGCAAAAGAACAAAGACAAGTTGCTGAAATAGTGCACCTGTCAACAGATGACAGTGCATCTGTCAACAGATGAATAGTGCATCTGTCGACAGATGATTTTCGCCTGTCGACAGATCCACTCAGAAATCTATTTCAGAAAGCCCAGTCTTCCGATTTTTGCAAACTTGTCAGCATCTGCGACAGCAGCAAGTCATCTGTCGACAGACGGAGTTTTTGGAAGATCTAATGGCCAGGATATGATCTATATTTGGGTGATCCCTTTTAGCACGACTCTCCATGTTTGAACACCCTTATATAAGGATCATATGAGGCTATTTTCGCAGCAAGAAGCACCATACCAAAACCCTAAGCAAAGGTCAAGAGAAGAGCTTCTTCCTGATGCCCTGCTTCATCTCTCTACCCAGAACAAAGAAGAAGAACCTTCCAAGCGGAGTGAAGCTGGTCGTCCGTGGTTCAAGCTTCTCCATCCTGATACTGTCAAGACGAAGCTTGGAGTCTTCTGGACGACCAACGAGAAGAGATCTACATCAGGATTTGATTCTTCATCTCAAACTCTTCTCTTTTCACTACTTTCACCAATCTCTGTGTGTGTGTATTGATTGGATATCAGTGCATGGATTTTGTGGAAGTGTGTGTTTGTGATCTGTACAAGGGTTGCATATAGATCATAGTGTGTGTGGTAGTGGTTCAAGCGGTCCTGTGCTTGATCCACGTGTGGATTGTTGTTCTGATTGCGGTTTGCATCAGACAACGTGTTTGTGATGTGTTGGTCAGATCAAGGCTAGAGGATCTGATCTTTTGTGGACTTGATCTAGCGTGTGTGGTGTGGTGGGAGCCGGTGTGCTCGGTGTGGTTGTACTCAGTTCTGAGTAGTGTGTCCTCACTGTGGGGGGGTGGACGTAGGAGTCACGTGGTGTGATCTCCGAACCACCTAAAAATCCCTTGTGCACTGTGGTTTGATTTGTGGTTTGCATTGTATTGCGCTAGATGCATGCATAGGGATTTCGTTTACACACTACTTGTTGATTTGTTCACACACGTTGCATCAGATCAAAGGGGTTTTATTGAGTAGATCTTTTAATCCGAAGTAATTTTAAATGCTAAGTTTCCGCTGCAAATCTATTCAACCCCCCCTTCTAGCTTTGCCATTACCGAATAACCGATCCTAACAGTAACTAGTGGTTATCTTTCCCTTGTGTGGAAGGGAAGACCGTTAGCATCACTGTGTTGTATCTTTGAAAAGATGTGAAAATCCTAAGCTTGGGCTAGGGACTGGACGTAGGACTTCTATTGAAAGGAACACTACAAGAGAAAGCGGGATTACCGACGGATATTTTCGACGGATTTATTTCCGTCGGTAATTCCGACGGCTATATGTCGTCGGACAATAAGTCGGAAGTTCCGACGGAAATATTTCCGTCGGCAATATCCGTCGGTAATGAAATAATACCGACGGATCTTCCGACGAACATATTACCGTCGGATATCCGTCGGTAGTAATTCCGACAGATATTCCGATCCGTCGGAATATCCGTCGGAAGTTCCGACGGATATTGTAGTCAGAAATGCCATCGGTAAAATACCTTTATTTCATCCGCCGAAAACCCCCACCCCTTTCCTCTCCCGCGCTCTCTCTCTCTCTCTCTCTCTCTCTCTCTCTCTCTCTCTCTCTCTCTCTCTCTCTCTCTCTTCTCTCTCTCTATCCATCTCTCTTCTCTCTCTCTCTCTCGCCGCCGGTCGCCGACGCCGCTCGCCGCGCGCCCTCGCCGCCGCCGATCGCCGACGCCGCTCGCCGCCGCCGCCGCTGCCCCGATTGCCGCTGCTCGCCGCGGCCACCCCTCTCCGGTGAGTTCCACCTCCCCCTCTCTCCCCACCCGCCACCTTCCTCCGGCCCCCCTCCCCTTCCCACCCCCCCACACGGACCTTGCACGAGGCCCCCCTCCCCTTCCCACTCGGCCCTCGTCCCTTCCACCCGGCCCCGGCCCCCCCTGCACGATGCCCCCCCCCCACCCGCCCCCTCCCCTTCCCACCCCCTCACCTGCACACGGCGCCCCTCCCCTTTCCAACCCCCCCACCTGCACCCGGCCACCCCTCTCCTTCCCACCGGTGCTGCACGCGGCGCCCCTCCCCTTTCCACCCCCCCATTACACCCGCCCCCCTCCCCTTCCCACCCGGCCCCCTCCACCCCTACTCGGCCCCCTCCCCTTCCCACCTAGCCCCCCTCCTTTTCCCACCCGACCCCTGCACGCGGGCCGACCCTCCCCTTTCCACCCCCCCCACTTGCACCCGGCCCCCCTCCCCTTCCCACCCGGACCCCCTCCCCCCTGCCGATGCCCCCCTCCCTTCCCACCGGCCCCCCTCCCCCACATTCCCCACAGTCCCCTCCTCCCCACCCCACGTATAGTACCCCCCCTCCCCCACATTCCCACAGTCCCATCCTCCCACACCCACACTCCCTTGGCCAGTACAGTCCCGCCCCTCCCACATGCCTTCCCCCCCCCCCCCCCCTGTGCGCGCGTTCCCCCCTCCCCCACAGTCTGCCTATAAGAGCATAAATGTCACCTTGCGCCTGCAGAAGTGATTCAAGGCATTTGCACTCAGTTAATAGCTGAGTGTCAAATTTAATGGTTTATATCATCCTATTTAATAAAAGTCTATATATCTGAGTTGATGTTAAAGGAAAAAACGAAAAGATGGATTAGCCTATGATTGGTTTAGCAATTAGATGAATTAGTGTATTGATCAATGAAGCTTGTCTTGCTTACCAGTGGATAAAAATAGTTGACGTGTGTGAAAAGTAAAATTGTTAGATTCTGTAGAGATATATCGTTTTGCTTTAAAATTGGGTCTTCAAAGTATGTAGTAAAAAAATGTCAACTTTGATGAAAATGATGATGGAGTTTTTTATTCACATGCAAATTTTAGTTCACTAACATTTGTCATGACTTGCATAGATGCATGTGTGTGGACTTGTTTAATGGCTTCTACTCTGATGTGTTTATCAGTCATTGATCATTCATAATACAGGACTCCTGTGGGTTTATATCCATCCTGTACACTCGGTGTTCATACCTTGATTGAAATCTGCAGTCACACAATAGACAGTTTGATTAAGTACTTTATTTTTATTATAGTTTTAATTAGAGTGCATGGTTCGATAGTACCGTACCATAGATTGGTTGGTTCAATCCGATTTATCGGTCTAACCAACCATATTTTCAATGATGATTTGAGTTACACATATGGGACCTATCATTTGCAAAATTATACTAAAATTTAAGATTTTTAGTAAATACCCTTGTAAAAAATAATTGGACAAAATTCTATTTTAATTCTCGTTGTCACTAAAAAACCCTATTTGCGAGAATAAATTGTATCTATAACAAGTCGCCATAGTTTGGTAAGAAATTTTCAAAGGTCAATAATGGCATGGCCTCATCCATCCTAAATGTGGTATGGAATACTCTTACGCGGCGCGGCCGACATGGCAGGTTTGGGCCCCGCTAGGTTTTAAGTATGAGCACCACTTGGTGCAAACTCCCATGGGGAGTTTGCACAGGTGGATGCAAACCACCATCCATGGGGGTGGGCACACCCCTAGGGTTGCAATCAATAATGTGTTAGTCTAATGGAGTTTTCAAAGTAGTTGTGCAATCAATAAATCAATATGAAAGCTCCATATAAATATAAAAGTGTATGAAAAGTCAATTTGGATAGGAGATTAAAAGATAGTATTTGTTTGGATTTGAAATTGCTCATTTGAAATTGTTTTGAGTACTTCTCTACTGTGGATAGCACATAAGCTAACACCTTGATGTTGGTGTGTGTGTATTGTTAAAATTTCTAAAAATTAGATCCGGACCTACAAGTTCCTTCTCCTAATTGCTTATATTCAAAGCTTTTGGTAAATTAAGTTATTTTTTATTTATCTTGCTCGTTGTTATTTTTTTACGCTTGACATGAAAATAAACAATGCAATGACTTTCTTTGTTAAACATATGTTTTACTTTCACAAATTTCACACTGCAAGTTAATCATTCAACATTCGTATGTTTATTTGTAGCCATTTGATTGATTTTTTCATATTTACCATATTATGATTTAATTTCATATTTTAAATTACTCATGAATAAAATGTTATAAATTTTTTTTCTAATAGTGATGAGAGTTCGCGATTGGAAATTAGACTCAAAGAAGAACAAATGTCCAACGTATCAAAGTACTTGTTTGTTTGAACGTAAAATATTTCCGCTCAATATTCGAAGATTGCATGATGGTTTACGTTTGGTGAAAAGAGAAGATGAAGAAAATCATAAAGATTATTCGGAAAGAAGAAAGACAAAGTTTAGAAAACAAAAGTGGATTATCTGTTATTGTTCAAGATGAAAAAGGAGTGCGATATTCTGTAATCTTACGATGCAGTTGGTGTGGTAGTATGTACATGTTTATTGGAAAAGACTGGTCAAAATTGTGAAAAATAATTGTGTCAAAGAACTTGACATTCTCAAAGTTATGTCTTCCCATTATGTACGAAGAGATGTATTTGGCCAAACTATATTTAGGGATATCAGTGGTTAGTTCACTCCCTAGGAAATCTACTGAGAAGCTGGTGAATAAAGAGCGATCAAGTGGTGGGGCCTAATATGAAGACATCACGGTTGTGTTGTTTTTAATGTCAATACCATTAAGTATTTATATAGTGCTCAAATTTATTTGATATTCATGTATGTTTATCTTCATTTATCTTTATGTCAACGCTTTATTTCACCATTAGCTCTGGGACTCTCCATATAACGTATGTATCATATGTATGGTACTTGAATGATGTGAGGGGGTTGGATTTTAACTCGGGACATGACATTTAATCTGTAAGAAAATGTCTTATGAGAATCGGTCATGGATGTACCGTGGAATAGTGAATGGAGTTGTGACCGAGGAGTTTAAAGACGGAGTTGACAGTTTTATTGAGTTTGCATTGAGTAATTCATTAGTAGTAGTTGATCCGATGGTAACATCCGTGTCCGTGTTCGGCTTGTAAGACAGAAGTGGATATCGACATGGATGTTGCAGCATCATCTGTTATCGAGAGGATTTTTGGCCATTATGATTATGGTCGTGTCATGGTGAGTTGAATATTCAGTCGTCTGCACCAGCTAATACTTTGCTCTCCACAAGTATGTACGTAGACATGGTATTTGTAAGCATGATAGGTTCAAGCCAAGGAGGGGGACAAGTCAAAGCAAAAGGATGTTCCGTATAAGTCATTGCGGTACTTTCCTATCACACCCAGATTGCAGCGATTGTTCATGTCCTTGAGGACAACAGGACATATGACTTGGCATGTGGAAAGAGTCCGTCGCGACGAAGGTGAAATGAGTCATCCGCCGATGGTGAAGCTTGGGCTCATTTTAGCCGTACTCATCCTTACTTCTCAAGGGATCCACGCAACGTACGGCTTGGTTTATGCACAGATGGTTTCAATCCTTTCGGAGGCTCGGTGGCATCTTACTCATGTTGGCCAGTATTCCTAACACCATATAACCTTCCGCCAGGCATGTGCATGAAGCATGAGAATCTGTTCCTTTCATTGCTGATTCCGGGTCCAAAAAGTCCAGAAAGAAATAGACATATATCTCAGACGTTGATTGATGAGATGAAATTGTTATGGTCAGAGGGTGTGCAGTCTTATGATGCATCCAGAAAATAGAATTTCAATCTGAAGGCTGCATTATGTGGACAATAAGTGACTTTCCAGCCTACGGCATGTTATCTGGCTGGAGCACACATGGGAGGTTGGCATGTCCTTATTGCATGGAGGATTCTAAATTTGTGTTGAAATCGGGGAAAATCTTGTTGGTTCGATTGTCATCGACGGTTTCTACCAGTGACCATCCTTTCCGAAAGCAAAAGGATTCTTTTATGAAAAATACAACTGTGATGGAGGAGGTAGATATGGAACGGGTGTCTGGTGGAAACATGGCGAGGCGGGTCCAGAACTTACCGACTGTAAACACACTGGCTGGTAGTACCCGACAAATCCCTGGCTTTGGGAAGGATCACAATGGGTGAAGCAAAGCATTTTTTGGGAATTGCTTATTGGTCAACACTTTGATACGTCATAACCTAGACGTCATGCATATAGATAAGAATGTTTTTGATAATGTGTTCAACACAGTTATGGACGTTAAAGGCAAAACGAAGGATAACGTCAAGGCACGTTTCGATTTGAAAGTACTTTGCAAACGTCCAGAACTAGAGCTACAAATGTTCAAGGAAAAGTGGTGCAACCTAAAGCTGCATATGTGCTTGGGGCCAGACAGATTAAGGAAGTGTTGCAATGGTTAAAGCAATTGAGATTTCCGGATTGATATGTCTCGAATATTGCGCGTTGTGTAAATGTCAACGAGGGAAAAATATACGGAATGAAGAGTCATGACTGCCATGTTTTCATGCAAAGACTGATGCCTCTTGCTTTTTGTGAGTTGTTGCCAAAACAAATATGGGGAGAAATGACTGAGCTGAGTCAATTCTTCAGGATTTTCTCTGCATCAGAACTCAAAATTCATGACTTGCAAAATATGGAGCAAAATAAATTCAGACAGTCTGCAAATTAGAGAAGAAATTTCCTCCAGCATTCTTTGATTCAATGGAGCACCTGATCATCCATTTACCATATGAGGTAAGGGTCGGAGGACCAGTACAATTTCGATGGATGTATCCGTTTGAGAGTATATTTCTACATCTCAATTTATTGCCATTACGACGATCTTTTATATTACTTATGTATGAATTTAATTATTGTCGTAGGTGCATGCACGATCTAAGATGAAAGTCCGTAACAAAGCACAAGTTGAGGGCTCCATTACTCAGGCGTACCTCATTGAGGAGATATCGAACTTCTGTTCGATGTACTTTGACACGGAAATACGAACCCGACGCACTCAACCTCCACGTAATGATGATGGTGGAGATTCGGAGGTGTCAGACCGACTCTCTGTATTCAAGTGTCCCGGACGGGCGTTCGGATCTTCATCTACTCGCGCACTCCAAGACAGAGAGTTGGTAGCTGCGGAGATCTACGTGTTCATGAATTGCGAAGAACTAGACCTTACATTCAGTAAGCTTTCCACGCTTATTCGTCATCATTTGCGTGCATTGCTGCAGAACCTAACGGTTGTGTGACATTTACATTGCAGAGAGTTTGACTCGGTCATATTGCGACGGAATCCACGTCTAACTGACGTGCAGTTTGAAAAGGAACGGGAGAAGTCTTTTCCTACTTGGTTAAGATCTCGAGTATGTGTCTAATTATTTTGAAACATTAGTGTTATGTTTTTATGCAGACTGAGTTGAAGTCATTTATTCAATGTTTGTCTATTTATCTCATAATAGGTTGAACAAGGCTTCATTCCCGATTCAAGAGTACAACAGATCAGTTTTGGCCCCTCGAAGATTGTACGTGTCTATCCAGGCTACATTGTGAATGGATACAGATTTCACACGAGAGATTATGGACGGAATAAGTCTACGATGAACAGCGGCGTATGTGTGAAGGAAGTGCCTACAATGAAAATGAAATTGACTATTATGGCATTCTCGAAGAAGTCATTGAACTGCAATTTTTGGGACAAGACAACAATGTATTTCTGTTCAAGTGTCATTGGTTGATCCGACATCTATTCGTCATGACACAACATATGGATTAATCGATGTGAAGCATAAGTCCAAATTGAGTACATATGAGCCATTCATCCTGGCGGCACAAGCCCAACAAGTTTATTATTCAAATTATACATCCCTCAAATTAAGAGATTGGTGGGCTGCATGTAGAGTGAAATCAAGACTATTCCCTGAGTATGAGCTTCTCCCGACTGATGATGAGCTCGAAGGTGTTAATGACAACTTTTTCCAATCAGATCGGAGTGACGCACGAGAGTTGGCAGCTTACGCAGTACAATGTTCATGATATAAATGAAACATTTGCTTACATAAGGATAACGAACAAGAAGAAGTTGACCCAAATGTCGCTGAGCGGGAGGTGGAGTCTGATGTGGAGGAAGACTCCCAAGATGATGAGGATGAATTCCAGGATGATGATGAAGATGATGCTGAATTAAAATGTCTTCAGCATCTGATGATGAATATAGATAATATACTGCATATTTTGTAAGAAATGGTGTTGTTGTTAATTACATGTTCATAATAAATTGCTACTTCAAATTGAGTGCTGATGACTTGCTATATCTTTTTTGTATCAATAGAGATATGGTACGTGGAGGACGCAGTCGGACGGTTGCCACGTCCGTTGGCAGAGGGTCGCGACCCCGTCCACGACAGGTATACGTATGTGTAAACACAATATTCTAGAATATGTTCATATTAAATGCATGAGAACTAACGTACATACAAGAAAGCAGGGACTGCCTCCCCGTCCACGTCTGCCTCCAGGTCCGCGACAGGTATATGCATATGTACACAAAAAACCATATGCGTATTATTGTTTATATTGATTTCACGAGAACTAACGTACATACAATTTTGCAGGGACTGCCGCCCCCGTCCACGCCGTCCCAGACAGGTAAATTTCTATATTGTTGTTTATTGAAATTCATAATTTCTAATGTGTATGAAATTTTGCAGGGACTACCTCCCCGTCCACGCCCGTCGTCCCAGCGACAGGTAAATTTCTATATTGTTGTTTATTTGAAATTCATAATTTCTAATGTGTATGAAATTTTGCAGGGACTGCCTCCCCGTCCACGCCCGTCGTCCAGCGATAGGTAAATTCTATATTGTGTTTATTTGAAATTCATAATTTCTAATGTGTATGAAATTTTGCAGGGACTGCCTCCCCGTCCACGCCCGTCGTCCCAGCGACAAGTAAATTTCTATATTGTTGTTTATTTGAAATTCATAATTTCTAATGTGTATGAAATTTTGCCTCCCTGCCGACCATCCGAGCAGTGCCACCTTCGTCTTCTTCCTCACCACAAGGTAAATGTATGTTTCAATAGATTAGTATGTTTGGTCTCTTGCAATTTATACAATAATAGTGTACTAAATTGTTTTCAACAGAGGTGGAGAGCCAGCATCCAGCAGCTGAGGAGGGGCCTCAGCTACCAGGACAACACCATGCTGGATCTCAGGGTAAAGTTCATCATCTCAGTGTTACTGTATTTGTTATTTAGGATATACATTTCATGTAGAAAATTAATGTGGAATTGCAGGGGGAAGATAGATCCCAGTCCTGCTTCCCGCTATATTACGATGCTGGTCCACGCACATATTCCAGGACCAGTGGATGCATGGAGAGACTTCCCGGTGCCAGTCCGGGATTTATTATTTGACATGTTTACGGTATTTTTCTTTTTTAGAAGAGTTGAAGTCATTTTTCAATTATTATTAATTTGGGTTTATTGCAGAACGTTGATTAATTATTTCTTTACAGCGGAGGTTCGCGTTCACGAGACCCGAGGATCTCCCTCGAGCTCGAGCCGTCTGGGAGATTACGGCCCAGACTAATTTAAGAAAGTCGATGTGGGAGGTACGGGACAAGGCAATGAAGACCACAGGCAACCGGGATCCTATGGCTGGGTGGATTACGTCCCTGTTTGGCTGCGGAGGGACTATTGGGAGTCCCTTTGCGAGCGTTGGGCTGCTGGACCATGGCAGCAGCAGTCACAGGCGGCAATACGCAACAGAGCAACTCAACGGAGAAGAATGTGCATACTAGTGGATCCGTATCTTATGCGACCCACAGTCAAAAATTGGTAAGTATTTATTGTTCGATTCATATATGCATATGGATTATTATTGTGAAACTAACTAATTTTGTTGAATTTTAAGCATCATGACCTGGAGCGTGCCCCTACTTTCCGCGAGTTATTTGACCGGACTCATAAGCGGAAGGGGACGGATGACTATGTTACCGAGAGTGCCCGCACGATTGCTGTAAGTCAAACTTTAAATTATGAATTCAATTATGATATTAAAGTAATTTGTTTTCAATAATTTAATTTTAAATTATTTTACAGGAGACGTACGACAGGACGATGGCGGAGCGCTACACAGAGGGCACTCCCCAGCCAGATTTGGATGCGGACGCTTGGGTCGAGGCAGCGGGAGTGCCGAGGAAGGGTCGAGTGTACGGCTTTGGACAGCCTGGATACTCATCGAGTGTTGCCCTCATATGCCAGTTCGATCGCTCCCCCGGCACACGCGAGTTCATCTTCTGCGCCGCCCGTCAGTGGTGTAGAGGACATTAGAGGCATCATTCGAGAGGAGCTACGTGCAGAGCTACCAACGCAGCGGGTAGAGATACAGACGCAGCGGGTAGTGCTAGAGACGCAGCGGGTACAGCTACAGACGCAGTTCAGCGATATGGTTCAGCAGTTCATCTCAATAATGCAGGGAGTACGCCCCACAAGCCAGCAGCTCAGGTCAGTATTAGTATTAATTTCATATACTTAGGATTGGGACGGGCGTTCAATTGACAGATCTAAAAAACAACAAAACATATAAGGGTTAAAACACACAACCCGGGGGTCCAAAATCCCAAATAGGGATCTGATCGGCGTGCCGTTTCTCCCACACGACTGGGGGGTTAACGTGACGTGTGCGAACTGACGGATTCAAATTTGGATTCTCGGATTGGGTCGGGCGTTCAATTGACGGATCTAAAAAACACCCAGTATATATAAAGGGTCAAAAACACACCCAGGGGTCCAAAATCCCAAATAGGGATTGGATCGGCGTGTCGTTTTCTCCGACACGACCGGGTGGGTTAAAGTGACGTGTGGGAACTGACGGAATCCAATTTGGACCTCCGGATTGGGTTGGGCATTGAAATGACGGATCTAAAAAACCCAAGTATATATAAAGGGTCAAAACAACACAACCCGGGGGTCCAAAATCCCAAATAGGGATCGGATCGGCGTGCCGTTTTCTCCGACACGACCGGGTGGGTTAAAGTGACGTGTGGGAACTGACGGAATCCAATTTGGATCTCCGGATGGGTTGGGCATTGAAATGACGGATCTAAAAACAAGGTCAAGCATATATAAATGGTTAAAACACGCAACCGGGGGTCTAAAATCCCAAATAGGGATCCGATCGACGTGCCGTTTTCTCCGACACGACCGGGTGGGTTAAAGTGACGTGTAGAAACTGACGGAATCCAATTTAGATCTCCGGATTGGGTTGGGCATTCAAAGGATGGATCTAAAAACGGGCAAGTATATATAAAAGGTTAAAACACACAACCCGGGGGTCCAAAATCCCAAATAGGGATCCGATCGACGTGCCGTTTTCTCCGACACGACCGGGTGGGTTAAAGTGACGTGTAAAAACTGAAGGAATCCAATTTGGATCTCCGGATTGGTTGGGCATTCAAAGGATGGATCTAAAAAGGGCAAGTAATATAAAAGGTTAAAACACAAAACTCGAGGGTCCAAAAATCCCAAATAGGGATCCGATCGACGTGCCGTTTTCTTGACACGACCGGGTGGGTTAAAGTGGCGTGTAGAAACTGACGGAATCTAATTTGGATCCCGGATTGGGTTGGGCATTCAAAGGATGGATCTAAAAACACGGCCAAGCATATAATAAATGGTTAAAACACGCAACCCGGGGGTCTAAAATCCCAAATAGGGATCCGATCGACGTGCCGTTTTCTCCGACACGACCGGGTGGGTAAAGTGACGTGTGGGAACTGACGGAATCCAATTTGGATCTCCGGATTGGGTTGGGCATTCAAAGGACGGATCTAAAAACCACCCAAGAAATAAATGATGGATCTAAAATAGTATTGTATTAAGCTTGAGAAATAATCACATGTTTTAAATTTCATTTTTAAAAATAATGTATGTCTTTTATTTATTATTAATGTTTCTCATTTTAATTTATTTTAATATAGGATCCAGCTCCAGACGATGACGAGGCGGGGACAGCAGACGATCTAGCAGATCTATCTTGTTTTGTATTCATTATTCTATATGATTTTATATTTATTGTATTTTATGATTTTATGTTGATTGTGAGTATTTGTTAAATTTATGAATATTGTAGCAGGTTTGACATTGTAGCAATGTTGACAAATCATTTTTATTTGCCTATTTTTTTTAAAAAATATGGTGTATTTTCCGACGGATTTACCGACGGATAAGTATCCGTCGGAACTGATAAATTACCGACGGAAAAACACCGTCGGTAATTCCGTCGGAATATACTGACGGATATTTCCGACGGAAAATGTGTCAGTATTTGCGGACCAAAATACCGACT
>CM024756.1:52368802-52420128 GCA_014218235.1 Colocasia esculenta
CCTTCACTAAGAGAAGAGAGGAAGACGGTCGCCGGTGTGGACGAAGACCTACAAAACCAGAAGAGGATCACGGGGGGCCCAGTTGGAGAACCGGGGGGAACCCTCCGATGCCTAAGTCAGATGAGACTGTAAGAAGGGCTTAAGGAGAAAGGGTTCACTGATGTGTCTCACACGAGGGTGTGTGTGTGGCAGAGGTTGCGTACCTTTGCATGGGGATTACCTGTGCCTTTCTATAGGTGAGGGAGACGAAAAGTCCAGATAGGATCTCTCCTCATGATGATTGAGGGGATGCACCGGTTCAGGTTCCCAGGTGAGGGGTTGCTCGTTGAGACGCCTATTGGGATCCTCTGCGGTTGATGCCGCACTGTGGGATGCGTGTCGCGCTGCTTCATTAACTGTCTGGGAGGCGAACAGTTGCTTTGAGGGCTCTTGGCTGGAGGATACCGTACATGGCCTTTGTTCGGTGGCCTACTAGGCTACTCAGTGCTCGGATGCGTAGCTGCACCTGGTTAGGCTGCTTCTAAGGTCCGCGCAGGCCCTGTTCGGCACTGTGGCCTCGGCCGAGTAGGTCATAAGGCACCTGGAGATCGCCCTGGGGACTTTAGGCGTCTTGGCGGCCGGAACGTGTTCGGAAGCCTTTGGCTGATCTCGAGGACACATGGCACACAGTCCGATGGCCACGCCAGCTTACTAGGTCATGGTGGGCCATAATGGACCATGATGGACCCTGCAGACTTAAGGGGGCTAGAAATAGCCACCACAATAATGAACAATTCTCGAAGAGCATACATGTATGGAAAAAATTGTTGTCCGCTGACCCATCTTCATGCACATCTCGAGCACAAAAGATCTGCCCCCTTTTGCTTAAGATGGATAAGAGGACGGTCTTTTGAGTGGGCAATAAGTGAAGCCCTATATGTATACATGTATGGCAAAGTTTCTCGGATGGGCGTTTATTTTCTGTTCAATAAAAATTAAATTTGCTAGTCAGTTTCTCTGTTTTATCTCTTCACAGCTCAAATAATAAGATATAATAGAAGTACTTGATGCACCTAAAATCTAAGTGATGGGATAAAATTGATGCGGCTTACTCTAACTCTCTTGCGTGATTAAATCATATGTAAGTAAGAGAATATAAAATGTAGCATATTTTTATAAGACAAGTCACTTAATATTTGATCACCTAAGATTAATCAGCATTCTGCTGAGCCTATCGCAAATTGAAAGTTATTTAATTTCCCCATCCAACTTAGACCATCACCATGACAAGTGTCCTTGGAACACATATATGGTCGGCCAAAAGGAATGAAACTAGAGCGTTAAGTTCAGATGGAGCATATAGTCCAAAAAGATACAAGTTTAAATGAAGCAACCTACAGCCCTTTTGTTGGGAAGGAGATTCCAAATAACAAATAATAATAAGAATTGGGGTTTCTTCTTCCTAACACTTTATGAAGCAAATTAAGAATCCTTGTGAAATGGGAGGGAGTTTCCGGGGAGCACAGCTTTGCTACAGTCCATTTCATCTCATATCACTTATCATTTATAATTGCATCATCGAGTCTTCAACACCGCCCTTTTAATTGGATGACAACCATATTCTCTACGATAAATATTTGCTGTCCGTGTTAGCCATCCACCGTCCATCTGTTTCTTTTTTTTTTTTTTGGATGAAGTCTTAACCTAGAGGTAGACAAAAAAGCGCACCCTCTTCCAGAGGAAGAGAATCCACCCTCTATTTATTTCTAGATACGTTCCATGATATATTAAATGTTATGGAAGCCGCCCGAGTTATATTTGAGAACAAACAGTACTGCATGACGGACCGGAATCTTTCTCATGCCTCATGATGGTTATCCCATGTCAAGGTAGGGGCCTTCAGCATTGTGGAGGTCTCTCAAACTTTGATTGGAGGACGGACTGCATCTTCTTCCTCGCAAGATGAGAGTTGATTTTCAGTTGGTTAGATGATCCAGCTTGAAGTCATACAATATTGCTGTTTCCTGAAAGGTGTGACGTCGCGTAGATTCTTGTTGATATGTAAAATTGATTAAGAAGATAATCTATTCTATCTATATCCTACATATAATAAGTGACAGTTCTTTTTATCGCCCGGTTCATCCATCCTTCATCCCAGTTCGGTTTTTAATTTTCTCAATTGTGGTTCTTTAATTTTCCCAGATGTGGGGTTTACTGTTTACATTCACCGGTCCGTTTGTTTCCACGCAAAAGTTTATGTCGGAAAAAATTTTCGGGAAAATCTTATACAATAGTCTATTTGGTACTACTGAAAAGTTAATACATGAAATTTTTTTTACCTAAAATTATAGATTTTGACATCTTTGATAAGACTCCGTAAAATCATTTTCTTAAATTTGTTGACTAGATTGCAAGTCCAGAGGCACTACAACAAAATTGGACTATACTACGACAAAAACAACAAAAAACGTAAGTGTTATGTGAAATTTCGTAAGTAAAGACTTATACATACGAAATTACTTACGATAATAAAGAGATAGCGTAACAACCGATGCTATAGATATAGCCACGGTTGTCAATTGTAAGTGTTACCATCGATTTTAAACTGTAAGTGTAAAATTTTATACTTATGTAAAATAACTGTAAGTAAATGTAATATAAAATGTAAACATAAACATAACAACTTACAAATAAAATCATAAGAATTTAACTGTTGAGGTAAACTGTAATTATTCATTCCTTTTTTATTACAATTGTTACATTTTGAACTGTAAATAGTAAGAATTTAACCGTAGCAATTGTTTATGCAATAACAATATCTATAAATATTTCATAGCTATATAATAATCTATTCTCTTTTTACTATCAATTTTTATCCATCTCACAAAAATATTTTAAGATAATATATAAATTTATGTGATTCACCTGCATTATATCCAATCATACATCCATCATTGATCCACCTATACATGCATCACTTATCAACCACATGAAAAGAAAATATATGAAAATCATGATTCTATACATTGCATAAGAATAATTCACATCATGTCATAATAAGAGTACAATTTCTGTCATATATACAAAAACATTGTTCAACAACAAACATAATGCAAAACCTCCTACAATATTTGCCGCCAACAAAATGACTGCAGATCATCTTGAACCTAAAGAAAGAAAAATATTTGAAAATGTTAACAAAATGAGATGACATAAGCATCGTCTTGAACCTATAGAAAGAAAATATTTGAATAATAGTTGTTGAAGTAGCTCGAACCCTTGACCTCCTGGTGTTGAACACTGAGCTCTAAGCCACTACGTTGAGTTCCTTGTTATCAAAAAAAAAAAAAAAGTTGTTGAAGTAAATAGAGGAAAATAAGTCGAACCACAAACTTAGAGACTCCGAGACTTAAAAGGATTTGCTGAATACAAGGATGTAAACACGCCTGACCCCAAATATAAATAAAAGAACCATATGCATGGGATTTAAACTTTCTATTTCATTTTTAAATTTAAAATTTATTGAATCATATATATGTAAAAATTGAATCAGAGATAAAACTTACATAGTCTTTGAACAAAGGAAAAATGTATTAAGAATGATATAATACAAAGAAAAATAGAAGTAAAGAACTTTGGAGAACTAATGACATGATTTCATTTATATATATATATGTATGAGATGTAGCATAAAATAATCGGCTACTTACAAATCTTGATCCACGACATGCTTTTTAGAATAAACTAAAACAAGTGATTCAAAATTTTCCTCTAGATTTGATGATTCTAAACATTGCATTGGAGCAGGATCATCATTATCTTGATATTTAGAATATGTTAAAACTTGAAAAACCACTCATTGTCAGCTACGCCTGAGTTTTGGCCACGCCACAACTAATAACGACCTATGACTATTTCCAAGAGAAATTGGCACAAAAGAAATGGAGGGCCTTAGCAACAAAAGTTATTCTTAGCAATACGTTCTAGCAAGCACATACCACTAGAAACTTCTTATAAGCATTTCATCAAACAAATCAGAAAAAGAATGGCATGGAAATGGGAATGCGGTTAGAAATGGGGGTGGCAAAGAATTTACTATAGAATATGGAGGTTGTGTTCTGGGGCGGCATTGCTAATACTGCTGCTGCTACTGCACTGCACTCTAAACAACCGAAGTCTCCACCACTAACGATGGCTTCATGCTCTTCTCCTTCTTCACCACGGTCTCTTTCGCCTTGGCGGCCGCCTCCTCATAAGGGCATGAGACGCAGTCCACTGAACTGCCATGTATGCAGGGTAGTAACGATGCCGCTGTAGATGAGATGAGATTCCCCCATAAGGGCCACATGCTCAGTTTGTGAAGATATATAAAAGAATGCCCAGTGTAAGTCTAGTCCTGATGTGGATAAAGATCTCATTTCCACTGTCATCGCTGTGTAGAGCAGCACTGCCACCTCTCACCCCTCCTTCCTAGGGGAAACAATGAGAAGTGAGAAAATTGTCGACAAATTTGTTTCTCAACATTAAAATTCAAAGCAAAGAGAGGGCACATGTACAGAACTAGAAAATCCACACAATTATAAGCCTCGGAAACTCGACAGGGCCGCGTTTGATATTGCAAAAACCCATCATTAATAGTCTTATGCTTCCTCTTCTTCATCGTGCCCTCCACCCCGACTTCCACATAGTTCTCTCGAGTGCGGCAAGTCCTCTCTTTGCCTCCACGAACTCCCCTTTCATCCCCTCACCGACTACAATGGATGAATCCCTGTTGCTGTAGATCTGATCGAACTTGTGGTTCGATCTACGAGACACACCACGCCAAGGCCGTGTGTGCTGATCATGCGAACAATTCGTGGACCCAGGCCAGATCACCACCAGGAACCACCGTCGGTGGCTAGTAGTTGATTCCACACTTGGAACCAGGTGGGCACCTGCACGATGGAAAAAAGAGTTTCTCATATACTTGAAAACTTCAAGAATTGGGGAACACCTTGAACACCGCCGAATGCGCTTCTCATCGTTGGCAGTCGGGGCTGCACCGATGCAGCTGACAATAGAAGCCATCCTGATGATAAAATTCCTAACCCAACCAGATCTTAGACCAACAGATCAGGTAGTGAAAAACTACATGACCGACAACAGAATGTTGTGGAACTCATATCTATGTTCCAACCAACCACCGCGGTGGAATTGGGGAAGAAATGGGGCAGAAAGATCCGGGGATGTGGGCTGAATGCGGTCTTGTGGGTTGGGTTGAATGCCTAGTTCATATCATTTCCCTCCTATTTTGATGATGACAAGAAGTGTTCTTAAAGCAATGTAAATGAATCATGTCAAAAAAATCATACCTGAAATTCATGTTCATAAAGTATTTTTCAAACCACATTTATCATTTATAGTCATGATAAATCATTTAACTAATGATATATGTGTTTATTTTCAGGTACTAACATTTTATGCAAAAGATGTGTCGACACACCCATCAATGGTGTCGACACATCAACACAGATTCAAAGAGAAAATGGGTAAAAATGACTAGAGTGTGTCGACACATGTCAAGAGTGTGTCGACACGAGTGGCAGATTTCCAGAATCAAGGGTACCCAGGTCGACACACTCCCAGGGCAGGTCGACACTAGACCCAGTTCCAGAACAGCCAGTTTGAGGAATTGGGACAGCAGGTCGACACACTCCCAGGGCAGGTCGACACTAGACCCAGTTCCCAGAACAGCCAGTTTGAGGAATTGGGACAGCAGGTCGACACACTCAGAGCAGGTCGACACGGGACCCTTCTCCCAGAACAGACTTTCTATCTTTGGGACAGTGTGTCGACACAACCACCAGGGCAGGTCGACACACTACGGAAACTTTTCATCCAAAGAGTGATGGCTGCCACGTGTCCTTCTAGGGCGATCAGAATCTTCCTAGGGAAGCGTGCCCTTGTACCCCAAAAGGGTATCTTTGGAATCCTAAGGGTATAAAAGGTCCCTTTTGTCCTCCCTTCATAAAAGAGACCCAACCAACCTCTCAGAGCCACCTGAACGATTCCTGGCGGCCAAGAGAGTTCTTGTCTCCCTCTTCTGTCTTCCTGGAGTCTCCTCAAGACCTCTCCTCACCAATTCAAGGTGTGAGGATTGTGGTTTGATCTTTAAAGAAGCCTCTGAAGCATCTCAAGGAAGCAGATCAAGTAGAAGCCATCGTTGGAGAAGAATTCAAGGAAGATCCAACCTCCCAGATTGCAGAGCATCGTCTGGACTTCATGTTTACAAGCTTCTTCCCAATCCAAGCTTCTACAAGGGAGTACACTTGAAGAACGAAGTCATTCAATACACTTTACTTTACTTCTGTTCTTCTGAGATATCTCTTGAGATTATGCAAGTGCTTCTGCATAACTCTCATTAGTGTTCTCAAATTTCGACTAGATCTGTGCTAGGAGATCTTGTCTTAAGTTGGTGTCTAGCAAGTCTATGTGTGAGCCTTGTGCTCAGTTTGTTGTGAGCCGGTGTGCTCAGTGTTGAGTTGTCAAACTCAAGTGTGTGTGTGAGCAGTCTTGCTCAGTTGTTCTAGAGTAGTCTTGCTCTAGAAGTGGTGTGAGTTGTAAGCTCTTCAGTGTTGGAGTTGTCAGGCTCCAGTGGGTGTGTTACCCAGTTGTGTTAGTGAATCCTCACGGGTTGTGAGGGGTGGATGTAGGAATCACATGGGTGATTTCCGAACCACCTAAAAATCCTTGTGCTTCTGTCTTCTGTGGTTTGATTGATATATTCGATAGATGTATGCATAGGATTCGTTTTTAATTCACTTAATCAACTTGCTTCACATCCAAGCTCTTCACTCACTCAAATCGAATCAGATCTGTAGGTTTTCACTGATAATATTGCCTCTGATTCTAGATAGAATTCAAATTTCTTAAGCTTCCGCAAAAGTGGCTAAGATCTATTCATCCCCCCCCTTCTAGATCTTTTCCACACATTATTCGATCCTTCAATTGGTATCAGAGCGGGTTTACATCGATCTGATTTGAACTGAGCAGCTTTTGTTTCTGAGTATTGAGTGTTTGTTTGTTTGTTGTCTGTTGTCGTTTGCTTATTTGCTTAACTACTTGTCTGTGCATTTACTTAAGTGTCATGGACTCAAAGGGTTTCATAGCTGAGGGCCATTCCATAAATAGGCCACCATTCTTTAATGGTCTGGACTATTCTTATTGGAAAAACAGAATGCAAGTATTTCTGAGGGCCCAGAACTATGAGATCTGGAAAGTAGTTGAGGTGGGTCCCTATGAGAACCAGGGAGAAGAAGATACCTGGACAGGGAACAGATAAGGAAAGCTACACTGAATTATAGTGCCATGAACATGATTCAGTGTGCTGTCCATCCCAAAGAGTATTCGAGAATCTCTATGTGCAAATCTGCCAAAGAGATGTGGGATAAACTCGAATTACTCTATGAGGGAACATCTCAGGTCAAGGAGACCAAGGCAAACATTTTAGTTTCAGAATATGAACTCTTTATGATGAAATCTAATGAATCTATTTCTGAAATGTTTGCCAGATTCATGGTGATAGTCAATGGACTCAAGGCTTTGGGTAAGGAGTATACTGATGCAGACTTGGTAAGAAAGATTTTGCGTTCACTTTCTTCACTTTGGCATACCAAGGCCACTGTTATTGAAGATTCAAAAGATTTGTCCAAAATCTCTTTGGATGAATTGATTGGATCTTTAATGACATATGAAATAAACTTAAAAAGAAATGAAGAACACATCATTAAGACCAAGCCTATAGCACTCAAAGCTTCTTCAAGCAACAAAGATAAAAATCAGGATAAAACAAGCTCCGAAGAATCTGAGTCAAATGAGGATGAGATTGCCCTCATGACCAGACAATTCAGGAAATTTTGAAATATAGGAAAGGGAAAATGATTGGGAAAAAGAAATTTCCCCAGGTAAGAAGAATATTTCCTCTTCCAATTTCAATAAGAATCATAAACTGATGAGAAATTATCTGTTACAGGTGCAACAAGCCAGGACACATGAAGGGAGAGTGTCCTGAGAACAAAAAGGAAAAGCACAAAAGATTCCAGAAATACAAGAAATCCAAGGCCATGGTAGCCACTTGGTCTGATGAAGACTCAAGTGAGGAAGAAGAAGAAGAGAAGAAGTCCTCAAGCTCAGAGAGTGAGGAAGTCTGCTTCATGGCCAACAGCTCAGATGGCAAGGTAAATACTTCCTTTGAAAAACTATACGTTGAAGATTGGCAGGATGTGTATGCAGAACTGGTTGAAAATATTCTGAAATGAGAAAAGAAAACAAACACATCAAAAAGAAAATTGAAAATCTTTACCATAACCAATCCTCAAACAAAAGAATGTGAACTGGAATCTGAAGTAACAGAAGTGCTTGAAGAAAAAGAGAATCTCCTAAATCAAATGATGAACTGAAACTTGCCTCTCAAAGGCCTCCCAAGAATTCAGAAACTTAATGAAAAGCTGGAAACTGAAAAACAAGAAAAACAACAGAAAATTGAAGAAATTGTAATTCTTAAAAACCAGCTAAAGGAAAGGAGGAGGTTATCCAAACCTTCACAAAAGGCCAAGATAACCTAGAGGCATTGCTAGGATCCAACATGACAACTACATCTCATGGATTGGGATTCAACAAAAAGAAATCAACAAAAGATAAATCTGGTGAGAAAAAGGGAAAAGCACCATTAATCAAATTTGTCAAAGGTCCCAATCTGGAAAATGCTGAAATTCAACAAACAGCAAACAAAATCCCAAACAAAAACTCAAACAAAACTCAAAACAAATCAAAAATCCAAAAACAAAAGAAGACTGTCAGGTCGACAC
The DNA here is from genome assembly GCA_014218235.1 of Colocasia esculenta. Lineage (NCBI taxonomy): Eukaryota > Viridiplantae > Streptophyta > Magnoliopsida > Alismatales > Araceae > Colocasia > Colocasia esculenta. The sequence continues at coordinate 52,377,628 of CM024756.1, forward strand.
AGTCCCCTGACAGGTCGACCTGTTCAACATCAAAAACCATAAACAACTCAACCAAAAATTCAAATAAAAATCTGAAAAATAAGAAAAAGGGAAAAGACATAATCCATGAAAAACCTTGGACTTCCAAGAAATCTCTTCAAGAAAATTGGATTAATCCTTGGAACCAATGGTATGAAAATCCCTGTTGGTATTATCCTCAATACCCTTATCCAAATTTCTGGATGTACCAACACAATCCATGGATTCCACCTCCTTCTCAGAAATCAAATTTCCAAGTGAAAAACTCCCCTCCTACCAAAAACAAAGATCTTGGTGATTTCACTCCCAAGAGAAAGAACAAACAGAAAAATGCTGAAAACACCAAAGTAACAAAACAAAAATCTAAAACAAATCAAATATGGGTGAGAAAAGATTTGATATCTCTGTTAAATCATTCTGATGGTCCCAACTCTGTTTGGGTACCAAAATCTTCTCTCCACTGATCTTGTTGCAGGAAAGTCGTGCACCCAACACAAATATATGGTTTCTTGACAGTGGGTGTTCACGACATATGACTGGAGATAGAGCCAAATTCTCATTCCTGCTTGAAAAGGAGGGAGGGTCAGTTACTTTCGGAGGTAAAAATAAAGGAAAGATCTTAGGATCTGGAAAGGTTGGTCAAACTTCTTCAAACTCAGTAGATAATGTTTTGTTAGTTGATGGACTTGATTATAACTTACTCAGTATTAGCCAACTATGTGACAAAGGTCACAAAGTTGTGTTTGAATCTGATTTTTGCAAAATAATTGATTCATCAACTGACAAAATCAAATTTTGTGGAAAAAAGAGAAAACAATGTCTACATGATCAACCTTAATAAAAACTTTTCTGAAAATCTTTGTTTTGTTGCAAATAAAGATGAAATTGCATGGACTTGGCACAAAAGACTTGGCCATGCAAGTTTCAGAACTTTGAATAAGTTGTTAAGATTGAATTTGGTTAAAGGTCTTCCTGAATCCTTTTCTAATGTTGAAGGTCAAATTTGTGGGATCTGTGCTAAAGGAAAACAAACTAGGAAATCCTTTAAAGTCTTCAATGATGTACTCACATCTAAGCCACTGGAACTTCTTCACATGGACCTCTTTGGCCAACAAGAGTTCTAAGTTTAAGTGGCAAAAGATATGGGTTTGTAATCATTGATGACTTTACTAGGTTTACCTGGGTTATTTTTCTATCTCACAAAAGTGATGCATGCCTTGAATTCAGGAACTTTTGTACCACTGTCTTAACCACTTATCCATATAAAATCAAAAACATCTTAACTGATCATGGGGGTGAATTTGAAACACATCCTTTTCTGATTTTGTGCTGAATTTCAGATAACCACAAGTTTTCTTCACCAAGAACTCCAGAACAAAATGGAGTTGTGGAAAGAAAGAACAGAACTCTTGTGGAAATGGCTAGAACCATGCTTCTTGAGAGTAACTTGCCCAAATCCTTCTGGGCTGAAGCTGTAAACACAGCAAACCACATACTCAATAGAGCATTGGTCAGACCAAAAATCAAGAAAACCCCCTATGAATTATTGAAACACAAAAAGCCAACTGTTTCCTATTTTAAAATCTTTGGGTGCAAATGCTATGTACATAATAATAACAAAGAAAACCTTGACAAGTTTGATGCTAAGAGTCAGGAAGCTGTCTTCCTTGGCTATTCTGAAGTGTCAAGGGCTTTCAAAGTGTACATATTAAAAACCAAATCAGTTGAAGAATCTCCACATGTTATTTTTGATGAAAATTCCTTTTCCACTAATGATTCTAAATCTTGCAGGGAAAAACAAAACAATGAAGAGGATGACCTCATTGTGGATTCTTCACCAACCGTTGAGGAGAGTAATAACATTGAAGAAAACCTGAACAACTCACAATCTCCAAATGGTTCAGGTTATTGCTCCAGAAGTGGGAACTTCTCAACAGGTAATTTCTGAACCTCGCTTTCTAAGAGATCACCCATTAGACAGTGTAGTTGGCAATCTAAATGATAGAGTTAGGACCAGATCATCCTTCTTGCAAAATATTGAAGAAGACTCACTAGCTCTAATTTCCCAAATTGAACCCAAGTCAATTGATGAAGCCTTATCCAGTTCTGATTGGATTAATGCTATGCATGATGAACTTCATCAATTGAAAGAAATCAAGTGTGGGAATTAGTGCCTAGACCTAGTGACCAAACAGTGATTGGCACTAGATGGGTCTTCAGAAATAAATTGAATGAAGCTGGTCAAGTAATAAGAAACAAAGCTAGGCTAGTTGCAAAGGGGTATAACCAAGAATTTGGAATTGACTTTGAAGAATCTTATGCCCCTGTAGCTAGACTAGAAGCTGTGAGAATTTTCCTTGCTTTTGCATCCTCCATGAAATTCAAAGTCTTTCAAATGGATGTTAAAAGTGCATTTCTAAATGGATATATAAAGGAAAATGTGTTTGTTGAACAACCTCCTGGTTTGATAATGAAAATATCCTAACCATGTTTTCAAGCTTAATAAGGCACTCTATGGTCTTAAACAAGCTCCAAGAGCTTGGTATGATCGTTTGAGTTCCTTTTTACTTGAAAAAGGATATTCTAGAGGTAATGTTGATCAAACACTGTTCACAAAAACAGTAAAAAATCAAATAATTGCGGTCCAAATTTATGTTGATGACATAATTTTTGGCTCCACCAATAAAGGCCTTTGCACTGAATTTTCAAATCAAATGAAGAATGAATTTGAAATGAGCTTAATGGGAGATTTAACATTCTTTTTGGGATTGCAGGTTAACCAAACAAATGAAGGAATCTTCATCAGTCAAACCAAATATGTCAAGGAGCTACTGAAAAAGTTTGACTATCAGAACCTCAAACACTCAAGCACACCCATTGCAATAAATGCTAAACTAGAAGAAGACCCATCTGGTAAGTCAGTAGATCCAAAGACCTACAGAGGTATGATTGGCTCTCTGCTCTACCTTACTACTTCTAGACCTGACATTCAGTTTTGTGTGTGCTTATGTGCTAGATTCCAATCAAATCCTAAAGAAAGTCATATGCTTGCTGTGAAAAGAATTTTTAAATATCTTGCTGGAACATGTGACTTAGGAATTTGGTATCCTGCTGGTTGCAAGTTAGAATTGTTTGCCTATTGTGATGCTGATTATGCTGGGTGTAAGTTAGATAGAAAAAGCACAAGTGGCTTGTGTGTATTTCTAGGTGGGTGCCTTATTTCTTGGGCTTCAAAGAAGCAACAATCAGTTGCTCTGTCAACTGCAAGAGAAGCTGAATATGTTGCAGCAGGTAGATGTGGAACTCAGATTCTCTGGGTGAAACATCAACTTCTTGATTACAACCAAGATTTAGGGTGTGTACCCATCCTATGTGATAACACTAGTGCCATAAATTTATCTAAAAACCCCATTCAGCATTCTAGAACAAAACACATTGAAATTAGGCATCATTTCTTGAGAGATGAGGTTGCAAAGAAATCTTTTGAACTCCATTTTATTGAAACTGAAAAACAAATTGCAGACATATTCACAAAACCCCTTCCTGAAAATAGATTCTCATCTTTAAGGAGAGAACTTGGTCTTTGTAAATGTCCACCTTCTTGATCTCTCTTAAGATTTGGGTTGAGTGCCATGCATTATCTAAGGAGGAGTTCTTTGCATTTCATATTTCCTTGCTTCCTCAAGATACATGTTCATATCTCTCTCATTTTCAACTCTATTTCTCTTTTACAATAAATTCTCCACTTCTTATTGTATTGAAACTTCTTGGTATATCAAATAGTGACTTGAAGAAGGACAAGTTATGCTTGTCTAGACACTTTCACTATGCGTGAGAACATATCTCCGCCAAGTACTAAGAAGTTAATATGCAATAATTAAGGGGGAGCTTTTATTGTTCCAAGAGAAATTCTCTTCTGATTTCAAAACTTGCACAGTTTTAACTTCCACTTCTTTTTGCTAATGAATTCTTCAACTCTTATTGTATTGAAATCTCTTGGTATATCAAATGGTGACTTGAAGAAGGACAAGTTATGCTTGTCTGGACACTTTCACTATGCGAGAGTATGTGTCTCCGCCAAGTACCAAGAAATGGATATACAGTTGTTGAGGGGGAGTCTTTGTTGTCCAAGAAGAAAATTCTCTTCTGATTTCAAAATTGCACATCTTTATTCTGATGACAAATGGTTGAAATCATCATCTCAGGGGGAGCTAGAAATTCTCAAGTCATTTTTTTGCAAATTTCAAAACCCTTCTTGCATTTCATCAATTCCTTGCATGATGTCCTCATTCTAAAAGTCTAGAATCTCAAAATGAACCTTGAGTGATCTATTATATTTTACTAATCAACTTTCCACTATGTCTCTCAATCCACAGAAATTCAGATCTCTTCCTAAACTAAATAACAATTTGTGTATTGAACTTAAAACATATCCTTGTTTGCAACTGATGACTGGATGTATTTGAATTCTATCTCACAAACTCTCCAAACTCTATAAAATCCAACAGAGCAATGGCATTTGTGCTGAGAAACTGCACACCTTCACAATGAATGAAGTGCTATGTATGTCATGAGGCATTATTGCTAACTCTGTTCAAAGGGGATCCAAATCAAAAATAACCTCAAAATTCAAGCAATTATGTGCTATATTTTTATGATGACTGAGTAACTGGAAATATTGGCGTCAAAAAAACGTATATTTTCATGTCAAAAGGTCATCATTTACCCCTTTGAGACTTGACAATGACTAAATCTTGAATATCCAGGGACTATGGTGTGTAAAAAGCACTAGTACTTGAGTGAAAGAGATTTACATCATTTGATAGTTTGTTAAAGAATAAAATATGAAAAATATTGGAGATTTGTTTAGAAAGAATCATCTTCCTCCTTCATCAAGTTGTTCTTTAAGCTTGTGTTTTACTTTCAACACAACTGTGTTTAGTCTAGATGATATCTTTAATTCTTGAAAATTGAGAAACATGGTAGATTTTGGTTGATTGTTAGATACATATATCCCTCAATTTATCATTTTGTTGATTCAAGTCTTGGAATGCTAATATCCTGTTGGAAATTGTGTGAAACACTTGAACTGTGATGAACCTTTGCAAAATATAACAAGTGAATTTTTAGGCATCTTAAAAATCCTTGAAATGATAATTCCTCTCATTCCTAATCATTCTAAAGATATTCCCAAATTTCTCCAAAATTTCCTCTTCAAAATTCAAATTTTCTTCAAGGCTGTGTCGACACACTATGTGTCCTGTGTCGACACAATCTCTGGGTCAGGTCGACACACCCTCTTCCTGTGTCGACACACCCCCTTGCCAGAACTCTTTTTCAGCCCGTTAGGGTTCACCTTAAACCCTTGATGTTCCTGCGGGGCAGTGTACCACTGCTTCTCTATTTGGGAGACAGGTCGACCCGATGGCCTCATTTCCACTTCGTTCCGGCAAGAAAAACTCTCCAGCTTCTCTCAAGCTCTCATCCCCCCTTCCATCATCTCTCTGCTCCTCCACTTCCATCACCTCTCTGAAGATTCCACTCATCCTGCACCATGGTTCGCAAGCTTGGTCCCCGCCGTGGCGCAAGATCTCAGGCCTCCTCAAGGCCGGTTCCGGCAACCAGTGCCGATGCCCAGGTGGAAAGAAGAACCAAGCGAAATGATCCCACAGAACTTCCAGAATCTTCTGCACCTCTCAGAGCTTCAAAGAGAGGTAGGACCTCCACTACTGGCAGAGGTAGAGATGTTCCAAACCCTAGATCAAATAATTCAGGCGATTCCTCTGACCACCCTGAGGAATCATCCCTCATCTTCTGAGTCTAAAGAGGACATTCCCTCAGAATCAGTGAGTGCTGCCAAACTGATTTTGAAGCCAAGAATTCTAGACCTTTCAGACACCCAATTAGCAGACTCTCTCCCCGAAATTCAGACCTACTTTTCTTTCCAATCTTGGATACCCTTTATATCTGAATTTCAAGTCTGCTATCCAAGGTTAGTTAGAGAGTTCTACAAAAACCTCACCTGCACAGAAGAAGGTTTTAAATCCAAAGTCAAGGGGATAGAGATAGACATGCCAACTGCTGTAGCAGCCTCCATTTTCAAAGTGCCAGATGAAGGGGCTGACTACCATGAATTTGATTTGATTTACATGAAGCCTACTCAATCTTGACAGGCCATCCTGCAGATCCATCAGATCCCAAACAAACCTATGTAACAAGGTTAATGCCAACTCATTTCCACCTGTACTAAGGGTAATTCACCACATCTTGACAACCATAGTTACCCCTCAAGGTGGTGGGAGGGATAGATTGACAGATATCCAAAGATTCATACTGTATTGCATGGTCAAAGATATCAAGGTCAACCTTCATGACTTTATCAAATCATTTCTGAGACTACAAGAACAGACCTCAAGAGATCTCTACCTTATGGAGCACATCTGACCTCAGTGTTCAAGCACTTTGGTGTGCCATTGGAATCTGAAAAATCCCAATCCATTCCCAAGTCAAACATCTATACATTCAAGAACATCCAGAAGTTTATGGGATTCAGATTAGAGGGAAATCAAATAAGGAGAGGACCAGCTGTGGTTGAGACTCCTCCAATTCAAGAGGAACAGCCTCAAGATCAAGGGGAACAGCCCCAACTCCAGGAGGATCAGCCTCAGGATCAAGGGGATCAGCCCCAAGTACAAGAGGAACAGCCTCCAGTTGAAAGGGACCAGCCCCTAGGTCAAGAGGATCAGCCTCCTATGCATGAGGATCAGCCTCAAGTTGCTAATGAAGGTGACAGTCCTTTCCATGCTTCTCTCTCACCTCAGCTTCCTCATCCTTCTCCACAACCCTCATTCCACCCATCCACATCTTCTGGTGGGCCTTCTGTTCCACCAGAATTGATATCTTTTCTAAATGACAAATTTGAATCCTTCAACTCCACACTTCAATCCATGTCCACATCTTTTGAGCTACGGATTCAAAGACTGGAAACTCAGTAATGCCAAATTATTGAGCAGAAGGCAGCTTCAGATCATGCAGCACAAAGATTCAACAGGCTGATTGGCACAATGGCAGATGCCTCTCTTCAGCTAAAAGAGCATCAAGACAAGTTGGAGACGTTATGAAGGGAATCTTGGCAAATTCCCAAGCAGATGTCTTCAACACCAACAAAACTTGCATGAGATTTCCAGCACCAGACTATCATTTGCTCATTTGTGGATGACTTGGAAAGTATGAGAAATTTCAATGAGCACATCGACAGACAACTTACAGACTTGACCAAGGAGTTCAAGATTATGCAAAGACCTGGTTGGTCAGCTGGATCATCAAGCTCTCAACCTATTTCAGATGAATTGAAAAGCACTCAGAGCACTTTAATAGAGCATTCTGATAGAATGGAGCACTATCTTCACACTAGGCTGACAACCATCCATGAACAGATCAAGTCAAGCATGAAGTCCATGGAAAAGAGATTGTCAGACATTGAGATCCTTCTAGCTCCAATTCCTCCTCCTCCATCTTAAACCCAATGTAATTTTTTCTTTTGATAATGTCAAAGGGGGAGAAGAATGAATGAATTGAATGTAATATTGATGTAATGATTTTTTTGAATGAAATGAAAGTGGTGTTTGGCTTCAATGCAAACTTTGTCTTGTGTTTGAATACTTGTTCAAGTGTTTGACTTGTGTGCACAAAAGCTCTAATTTCAAGTAACATTGAATCTTGCAAACAAATCATCAATTGTTACTGAACACAAAAAAAAAACAAAAGGTCATTGACAAGTATAAACAAAAAGGAAAACAAAAATTTAAACAATCAAAAATTGCTTAAAATCACACTTCATCAAAACCACATTGAAATATGGATTTAATGTTGCCATCATCAAAAAGGGGGAGATTGTTGGGTTGAATGCCTAGTTCATATCATTTCCCTCCTATTTTGATGATGACAAGAAGTGTTCTTAAAGCAATGTAAATGAATCATGTCAAAAAAATCATACCTGAAATTCATGTTCATAAAGTATTTTTCAAACCACATTTATCATTTATAGTCATGATAAATCATTTAACTAATGATATATGTGTTTATTTTTTCAGGTACTAACATTTTATGCAAAAGATGTGTCGACACACCCATCAATGGTGTCGACACATCAACACAGATTCAAAGAGAAAATGGGTAAAAATGACTAGAGTGTGTCGACACATGTCAAGAGTGTGTCGACACGAGTGGCAGATTTCCAGAAATCAAGGGTACCCAGGTCGACACACTCCCAGGGCAGGTCGACACTAGACCCAGTTCCCAGAACAGCCAGTTTGAGGAATTGGGACAGCAGGTCGACACACTCCCAGGGCAGGTCGACACTAGACCCAGTCCCAGAACAGCCAGTTTGAGGATTGGGACAGCAGGTCGACACACTCAAGAGCAGGTCGACACGGGACCCTTCTCCCAGAACAGACTTTTCTATCTTTGGGACAGTGTGTCGACACAACCACCAGGGCAGGTCGACACACTACGGAAACTTTTCATCCAAAGAGCTGATGGCTGCCACGTGTCCTTCTAGGGCGCAGAATCTTAGGGAAGCGTGCCCTTGTACCCCAAAAGGGTATCTTTGGAATCCTAAGGGTATAAAAGGTCCCTTTTGTCCTCCCTTCATAAAAAAAGACCCAACCAACCTCTCAGAGCCACCTGAACGATTCCTGGCGGCCAAGAGAGTTCTTGTCTCCCTCTTCTGTCTTCCTGGAGTCTCCTCAAGACCTCTCCTCACCAATTCAAGGTGTGAGGATTGTGGTTTGATCTTTAAAGAAGCCTCTGAAGCATCTCAAGGAAGCAGATCAAGTAGAAGCCATCGTTGGAGAAGAATTCAAGGAAGATCCAACCTCCCAGATGCAGAGCATCGTCCTGGACTTCATGTTTACAAGCTTCTTCCCAATCCAAGCTTCTACAAGGGAGTACACTTGAAGAACGAAGTCATTCAATACACTTTACTTTACTTCTGTTCTTCTGAGATATCTCTTGAGATTATGCAAGTGCTTCTGCATAACTCTCATTAGTGTTCTCAAATTTCGACTAGATCTGTGCTAGGAGATCTTGTCTTAAGTTGGTGTCTAGCAAGTCTATGTGTGAGCCTTGTGCTCAGTTTGTTGTGAGCCGGTGTGCTCAGTGTTGAGTTGTCAAACTCAAGTGTGTGTGTTGAGCAGTCTTGCTCAGTTGTTCTAGAGTAGTCTTGCTCTAGAAGTGGTGTGAGTTGTAAGCTCTTCAGTGTTGGAGTTGTCAGGCTCCAGTGGGTGTGTTACCCAGTTGTGTTAGTGAATCCTCACGGGTTGTGAGGGGTGGATGTAGGAATCACATGGGTGATTTCCGAACCACCTAAAAATCCTTGTGCTTCTGTCTTCTGTGGTTTGATTGATATATTCGATAGATGTATGCATAGGATTCGTTTTTAATTCACTTAATCAACTTGCTTCACATCCAAGCTCTTCACTCACTCAAATCGAATCAGATCTGTAGGTTTTCACTGATAATATTGCCTCTGATTCTAGATAGAATTCAAATTTCTTAAGCTTCCGCAAAAGTGGCTAAGATCTATTCATCCCCCCCCTTCTAGATCTTTTCCACACATTTATTTCGATCCTTCAGTGAGGCACCAATGAAATCTTCGAAGTGAGATCGAAAGAGAAAGAAGAGGAGTACAGCGGTTGTGTACCTGGCAATGCCGCGCGCGCGTGTGAGAGCGGGACGACGGAGTGCGGTGATGGAGATCCAGATAGAGAGGAAAGAGAGGAATGAGAGGAATGCGGAGGGGGGAAGAGGAGAAGAGCTGGTGATTGAAATATCTGTGAGCGCCGATAGGGGGATTAAGTAGAGTGGGAACGAGCAGAGTGAGGTGGAGATTATAAAAATAAAAAATCTCTACTATTAACTTATTTATTCTTACGAAACTTAAATCGTAAGTATGAACTGTTACTATAGACCAATTTTGTTGTAGTAGGGGGGGGGTGATTGGATTGCAAAAGTATACCTTAAAAATTTCTTGTTAAAAATAAATTTAAAAAGAAATACTAAACACAAAAGTGTTAGAGTTAGTGAGCAGCGAAAACAAGATAATATCAATCACCCAAAATACACAAGGAGTTTTATCCTGGTTCAGACCTCCTATCAGCAGGAGTCTTACCTCCAGTGCCCAAGAAACTACTTGGGATTCCTCTAACCAAGGGTACAGTCTCCCTCAAGGACGCTTACACATCCAGCACCAGCTGGCCTTCTCTTAAACCCACGAAGAGATAGTACAACCACCCGTAGCAATAGGTCTTCCCTTCAACAAGGGGAACACAACACCTACCCACAGTAGGTCTTCGCTTCACACAGAAAGAGGAGCACTCTGAAAGGAGTGTTGAAGGGATGGTTCCTAGACCAAGCATACAACAATGCAATGCTTGATTGGAGGCACGAACTAAGAGAGAAAAGAATGTAAACTATGATGCTATCCTCTCATAACAATAGGCTCTTAAAATAAAATTCAAATTGAAGCTTCAAGAGAGCTCGAAGCAGATAGACTTGTATTTAGGGCGCACTACTTTAATCTTAATGGTGGTGAAGATCTCTATGTGTATGCCTGTTCACTTGTGTAGATGCGTTCTTCTTCACAACCATTTTCTTAAGGGCATTTTTGCTAGCTGTTGAGATATCCGTTGAAGCAGCCGTTCTTTCTCATTTCTTGATGCTCGTTTCCATGCAGTCGTAGAAGGTCTTACGTTGTAGAAACATGTGACTACTGGAAACCTACAGGGCTAAATGCTAAGAGAGATGTCTTTAGTCAATGAAAAAGGTGTTATACGGAAATAGATATGTCCATTTTGTCACCATATGAAGTATAAGAAGACTTGTTACAAGAATGACAAACCGTACATCACTTTCTGCAAGGGAGCTGTGTCCATGACTAACTAAGCCATATACAGATATGTTCCTTTCTATTCACACGTAAAGTGTTAGAATACTTAGCATGAAACTAGTAGTCAGTCAAAAAAGTCATACTGTATGAGAACTATATCCAGCAACAGACTATGCATGTGAAGATAATTTTGAATACTCATGTATAAGAGATATTCAAAAGACGAAAAGAGAGCACAGATCATTTTATTTCTGGGCACTCTCTCTCTAGGCGATTCTAGAGAGAGAAGCTCTGAGGTTTTGTTCTCTTCCTGGGTGGTCTCGTGGGGTTTGCCCCTGAGGGGCGCATGGAGGTTCTCCCTCCAAGTGTCTCTCATGGCTCTGTGATCACCGAGGTGGGAACCTCTTCGGTAGGAGTTCCCCCACAAGGTGATCCCCCTTCGCTTAGAGGCCGTCACCCAGTGCGGGGAGATCAACGCGTAGGGAGATCTCGTTCTAGAGTCTCCATGGTTCAACGTCCTTGGGCTTCCCTGTTCGGAGGGCATGGGGGCACTTCAGTGCAAGAGGAAGCTCTGGAGTTTATCGAACCATCATGTTTAGAAGATAAGAAGTTCGCGGAGTTCGAAGGGGAAGATGTCAAAGAACTGCAAGAGTCCTGGAGATTTGCCATCATGGGCTATTGCATCGGAATGAAGCCAATCTACTCGGCCCTCCTTTCATTAATAACTTCTGGAAACCTAAAGGAGACGTGGAGCTCTCATGCGTGATGGTGGGTTCTTCCTCGTTGTCTTCAATCAGGAAGAAGACTTGAAGCTTGCTCTTGATGGTTTCTGGTGTATTCGTGGGCATCCTCTTGTTCTCGAAGATGGACTCCGGATCTTGAAATGGAAAAGGAGTCTCTCTGCAACCTGCCAGTCTGGGTTCGTTTCTCGGGCTTCCTCTTTGGTGGTGGACTGCCTATGGGTTGAGCAAGATATCAAGTTTATTGGGGCGTCCATTGCATATGGACTCTCTAACTGCAAGAGGGGAAGCGGCTGCACTTTGCGCGTGTCTGTGTTTTGGTGGATGTCGAAGCAGCATTCCCCCCCCAGGTCTCTATAGGAATGAAGATGGTTCCTTTGATGTTGTCGCGGTGGAGTGGAGTATGAGTGGAAGCCCGTCCTGTGCAAGGAGTGCAATTCCTTGGCCATGGCGGTGGTGAATGCAAGTCCACTCATTCATCTTCAAAGAAGGAGTGGCGCCCGAAAGTTCTTCATCATCCTCAAGAAGATGCAACCGAGTTGCAACAGCAAAGCATGATTGGGAAAGAAAAACCATCGGGAGAAGAACTTTCTGAAACTAGCGTGGCACGTATGCATGGAAAGGAAAGTGATCTGCATGCCATGCAATATTCTGGTCATGCCATGCAATCTGAAGATAGCATGGCACGTCTGCATGTCAAGGAAGGTCATTCCAATAATTGCAATGGTCCCATGCAAGATACTTGTGGTCCGCATTCTAAAGATGGGATGGATGCTACCTGTTGTAAGGAAACTCCAATTCCTTATAAATTCCACCAAATCATGGAGGTGGATACTATGCCATCTTCTAACCACTCGGGATCTGGTGATGACTTGGCCAAAGGAGGAAACAAGCAAGGATCGGACAAGAGGAGTAGCGCAGCCACCATACGGTTGGGCAAAGGAGGCAACAAACCATCAATGCAAGGAAATCTAGGTGGAACTTCCACCCAAGGTATTGTTAAATTCAAAAACTTGCAATCTGTAGATGAGATGGACCGAATTTTTCCAAGGGTGGGAAGGTAAGGGATAAACCTGGTAATAGTTGTTTAAACTTGCATTTCTTCTGTTTTTATTATGAAGATAATAACATGGAATGTGAGGGGTATTAATAAACCTGAGAAATGCAGGGAGCTAAATAAGATATTAGATCTTATGCTGCGATATAGCCATTATTGTTGAAACAAAAATAAAATCAATCCATGTTGCTGCTTGAAAGAATTCCATTGGCCTGAGGCAAACCTTTTAACTAATGACTCTGATCTTCATGCTGGTCGAATTGGATCATGTGGGACCCTAATCTCTTGGATATTGATCTCCTTTCTTCTACTAGTCAGCTTATGCATATTAAGGGGGTGGACAAAAGAAACAGTTGTGGGTTCTACATCACTGGTGTGTGTTGCTTCTAACAATGCTTCTGAGAGGGATATTCTGTGGTCCGACATTAATAATATTTCTTCTGCTTCTAATGGGTTACCTTGGCTGATTCTGGTGACTTCAATACTGTGAGGTATCCCCACAAAAGGGTTGGTGGTAGGGAAGTGCCTGATTCTCTGCTAACTGGTTTCAATGATTGTATCTCCATCTCGGGTCTCATGGACATGAAATCTGTTGGTAACTGGTTATCTTGGAACAATAGAGGGGATAGTCATCGAAGAATTATGGCTCGTCTGGATAGATGCTTGATCAACCAAGAATGGTTATGCAGTTTTGCAAACTCTTTACTAGAATATGGGGCTCAGTATTCCTCTGATCACTCTATCATGATCATTACTTCTGAGCGGAATAGTACTCATGGCCGGAAGCCTTTCAGATACTTTAACATGTGGAGCACTCATTCTAATTTTCTTGAGGTTGTTTCGCAATGCTTGGGATGCGCTTGTCAGGGGGTCTCCTCAATATTGCCTGTGTCAAAAACTCAAAGCCTGTAAAGAAGCACTGAAGATTTGGAATAAGGATGTGTTTGGCAAAGTGGATGAAGGCCTTTACAAATGCAAGAACAACCTTATTGATATCCAATCCCAGTTACAATCTAACCCTCTTGATACTCAACTCATCAACAAGGAGGAAGAGGCCCGAAATATGTACTTAAAGGCTATGCACTTGGAGGAGAGCCTCATTAGACAGAAATCTAGAGAGAACTGGTTAACCTTGGGGGACTCTAATACGAAGTTTTTCTATGCTTCTATTGCTGCTAGACGAGCAAAGAATACTATAAGGAAATGTAAGGACAGCAATGCAACCTCATTGATGACTTATCTCAAGTTCAAGCTCATACCATTGATTATTATCAGTCTCTTTTGAATCAACCACAGCATCAGCATATGAATAATCATACTATTGATTCCATGAAAGTTCTTACTCAAGATAACATTGACTATCTAAGGAGCCTATCACGTATGATGAAATCAAGCATGCTGTTTTCAATTCCCTAAGAACAAGAGTCCTGGACCTGATGGTTTCCCAGCTGAGTTCTATCAGGTGACATGGCATATCACTGGTCATGATGTTATTAAAGCTTGTCAAACACTTCTTCACTTCTGGCCAATTCATCGCCAAATCAATTGTACATTCATTGCCCTGATTCTAAAAACTGAAGGTGCAGATAGCATGGAGAACTACAGGCCGATATCCCTTTGTAACTTCTTTACAAGATCATTTCCAAAGTAATGGCTGATAGAATGCAGAGAGTTATGAGCAATATTATTAGTCTTAACCAAGCCGCCTTCATCAAGGGGAGAAGCATCCACCATAATGTCCTTTTAGCTAATGATCTAGCTAAAGATATGCATTCTAATTCCAAAGGTAACAAAATCATCTTCAAGGCTGATTTTAGAAAAGCTTTTGATTCAGTGAACAGAACCTTCATCTACCACATGTTAGAGAACATGAAGTTCCCTACATCTTTCATTCAGTGGATTAGGAACTGCCTGGAAACTCAAAAAATTCTCTATCCTTTTAATGGGTCCTTATTGGGTTCTTCAGTAGTAGTAATGGTATAAGACAAGGGGACCCCTATCCCCTTATCTCTTTACCATTGCCATGGAAGGTCTTACTTGCTTGCTGGATAGGGCAGTTCTTTGTGGTCAGCTCCGGGTTCCGTTTGCTAGAACTACTTCTATCTCCCATACTATATTTGCAGATGATCTCATTATCTTCCTTCAGAATGATTTCTCTTCTGTTCAGCACCTTGCAAACTATCTGAGAAGTTTGGGGAAATCTCTGGTCTTCATCTTAATCACAATAAGAGTAAAGTCTATGTGGGTGCTGCCATAAAGAACAAGCAAAGAATTACTGAGTGCCTGCATGTTGATGAGGGATCCTTTCCTGCCCTTATCTGGGGCTGCCTCTTGTATCACTGGGTATCAAGAAAAGTCATTGTCAACCTATCCTTGAGAAAATTCAAATCAGATTGAAGGCTTGGAAAACAAGATTCTTGTCTAAGGCTGGCAGACTTGAGCTCATTAGATCGGTCCTGCATTCCTATGCTATGTATTAGTCTAATGCTTTCTTCTTCCTTGGGGTTGATTCATGAGATTGATAAACTTCTCTGCAATTTCTTTTGAAATGGTCATGGTGATGGGGAAAGCAATGCACATGGTGAAGTGGGACAGCATTTGTACTCCTAAAGAGGAAGGAGGGTTAAATCTGAGGAGACTTCAGGACTGGAATAAAGCTTGTATGGTGAAGCAGGTTTGGGATATTTTGCATAATTCTGATAGCCTTTGGATTAAATGGATCCACAGCAAGTACTGAGGAAAGATAACATCTGGCTTGCTAAATCTAAAGTCTATCATTCGGCTGCTTGGAAGGGGATTCTTAAAGCAAGGGATTGGATCAGCAACCATATCTCTTATAACATATCCAATGGTAGGACTACTAGCTTCTGGTATGACCCTTGGCTGCATGGAAAAGCATCTATCAAATCCATGGGGGATAGAGTTCGCCAGGATCTTGGAGCTCCCAAAGATGTTACTGTTTCTGAATTATTCACAATAGACATTGGAGCCTCCTCCTCCTACTTCCTCAGATATGATCACTCTTTGGCCGGAAATTAAAACATTCCTATTCACAATAGCAGGGTTGATGAGATAAAGTGGATTCATGACAAGGGAAAATTCAGTGCTACCTCAGCTTGGAATCAAATCCGAAGCCACTTACCTGACTGGCCGCACTATAGTTGGGTCTGGGACCGGCCTTCCTCTCCCAAACACTCTCTCTGTACTTGGCAGGCTATTCTGAATAAATTACCGACTGTTGACAATCTGCAAAGAAAAGGTTATTCTCTGGCAAATATGCATCTTGTGCTTCTGTAGTAATGAATCTATTGACATCTTTACTTGAGTGCTCCTATTCTCAATGGGTTTGGAAAGAAATTCTTAAGAGATTTGATTTCAGCAGAACACCTCATCCTAGTATTCATGCTGAAATGCAGACCTTATTGCAAAGCTTTCCTCACAAAGTAATCTCACAAGGTTAATGAAGATTGCTTTGAGATGTACTATATGGTGGATTTGGAGAGAAAGAAAGGGCTTAAGGATTTTTGAAGGGAAGAAAAGAGATAAGGTCGGGGTTCTCATTCACATCCTTTCGGATTCTAGAAGCCTTTTGGAACATCGCTTCACAAACTCTGGTCTCACTATAAGAGAGAGAGGGGTCCTCACAAGATTTAATTTTACCAACATTTAGACAGTTCCATTAAGCTAATTGGTGTCTTTTCTTTCGGTCAGCTTCATGTTGAGATTTGCTATTGTTTTAACACTAACAGTTATCTCCAAGCTTCGATCTTTGTCTCTTTTTCTCTTTCAGATCAGTGTTGTTGCTGCTTACCAGTTGCTGTCAAGGAGTATGACTATGTTCAAATGAATAATCTCATAGGCTACGGCTTGTGTAGTCATGAGCTTAGTTTTTCTTGTATCCATCCAAGGGTGGTTTCTGGTGGAGTGAGAAACCAATCCTCTTTGAGGAAAGGTGCACTCTCCTAGAAACACCTTGGACCTTTCGCCATAATCTACAGCCTGTGTAGATATGGCCTCTTGTACATTATAGTTGATGCAATATAATTTAAGTTTACCTACCAAAAAAAAAAAAGACGACAAGAGATTTGAATTTCACACGTTCAAATGCTAAGGACATTTTAAAACAAGTCTGTGAATACTTTAATTATTTTATCAAAGATGTTTTCAGAAAGTTCCTTAATTATAGGATATGCAATGATTAAATGTTTTCTTCAAGGATAATAGCTTGAATAAAATGATATTGAAAACAATGATCATCAATAAAGTTTATTCATAATCTTTCTTGATCAACAGAATAAGGATGTTCGTTATGATAAAGATGATCAGGGTATAATGATAATCTATGTAGAACATTCAATATGCAAGAAACAGTCGTTGTTTAAAGAGTAATCGATGATCGAAAAGATAATCGATGTGAAACATTGACTATAGAGACACTAACTTCTTGGGAGTCTGAGTGGGACTGACTTCGACTTCTTTAAAGTTGGAGTAGGACTGACTTCGACTTCTTTAAAGTCGGAGTAGGACTGAATTCGACTTCTAGGGAGTCGGAGTAGGACTAGTTACTTTAATTGGTCAAAATACAGCACAAATGGTCAAAGTGGAACTTTGGATATGACGAAGTGTAACTTCATATATGACGAAGTTGAACTTCATAAAAATAGTTCAGAACGTTGTCGGTCGAAGTGAAATTTCGTATATGACTTCGGATATGATGAAGTTAGCTTCGTATAGACGAAGTGAACTTCAGATGAACAGAAATCAATGTTGTCGGTCGAAGTGGAACTTCGGATATGAAGAAAGTAACTTTGGTTATGATGAAGTGTAATTCGTATAAAATGAACACATGCAGTCAGTCGATTTAAAGCTTCGTATATGACTTCGGATATGATGAAGTTGAGCTTCGACTGAATACAACCAAAACATGCATGATGAAGTGGAGTTCGGATATGACGAAGTTAGCTTCTATATGATGAAGTAGAGCTTCGACTGATCATGATTAAAAGCATGCATGACGAAGTGCCACCTTCGGATAATAAAGTTAAAAGCTATATAAGATGAAACTTGACTTTGATTGAAACTGTGAAAAGATTATTAGTGCTGAAAAAACATGAACTTATGAATGAAATTATGAATGACACAAAAACTTACAAGCAATTGAAAACCATCTAGTGGACTTAGAAATACTTGGCATACTTACAATGGTGATCATTGAATATTATTTATTTCCTTTGAGTCTCTTTGTTGACAGACGTAACTAAAATGATATTAAGGTATAAACACATGATTTAGATAATTATAAAAATATTTTGATAAGATTAGTTATCACCAAAATATATAATCATGGGATAAAGGAGTCAACAAATTTTCTTTCATATAGGATTTTCATAAGGTGACTACAATCTCCACCATAAGTCCTAGTGTCTGATGCTTGAAACTCGACGGTGGATGGCTGGCAACTCAGCGCCTGGTATCTTGCGGCTCGGTGTTCAGCAGCCGACACTCGACCGTCGGCTCCCGAGGCCCAACGATCGACATTAGCGTCCGCGTCCGTGACCCGGTGTCCGACCCCTGAGCGTCTGACACCCGACGTCCGACACCGACGCCCGACAGTCGACGCAGGACGCCTGGTGCACCCGACGCCGGGTGACCGGCGTCGGGCGATCGGGTGGTCGACATATAGAACATACTTATTATTTTTTAGTCTTTTTTTTTATTTTTATAAATTTTATTGGAAAACAAACATCAGACAATCTTTTTAGGAAAAACATTTACGTCTATACCAAATGGACAATTATGTTTTTTATTTTCTGTAAAATTAATACTTGAAAATCTTTTTCTTATGAATTTATTTTACAAGCAACTAAATGGACTGTAAGGCCCTCAAAATTTTTCCGTCTTTTTATTTGTCGTGTGTGGATTCATGCTTGTGATAGTCATGTTATAAACATGGAGATATTTATGTACATATTATCTTGGTGTACCTATGTATGTATGTGTATGTTTAGTTCGTAAATGTTGTTCATTGGCATTGTGTAGATAGTAGTTACATTAACTTCAAATTGCATGTATATGCATAGAGTAAATGTCCGCCCTGATGCGGAATATCAGAGCGCGAAGGCAGTTGCAAGAAAAGGGTATAGAGCGAATACTAGACATCAAACCATTGCACATTGATAATACTAAGCAAATCTTTCTCATTAATAACTTTTCAAATGTCTAGTTACAACCACTAATATCAGAGCCATTCTAGGGGCCAATTATATTGCAATGAATGGAAATAATAACTACAACTCTAAGATGACATAATGACTCGAGGGTACTCTGGCTTCACTCTTGGTCATTCCCTTCCTCGTGAGTGTATGTGTCATCCTCGGTCTCACATGAGAACACAACATCAAATAACGTAGGGTGAGCGATAACGCCTAGTAGAACTAAATCTCAGGCTCAAGCAGGCTTTAAATAATTAACGTATTTAATGGCAGAGTATCTAAAGATAACAGGTACAAGAGAGTCAAATATAGCAAGAGATAGCACAACATGTAACAGGATAGCACAATAGCACGAGATCGAGTATAGTTTCCAAAAATAGCACAAGTATCGAGTTATAGCACGAATAGCAGGATGGCCATAGCACAACTAGCACAAGTATAATAGCACGACGAGTATAGCACTTGTTTGTCATTCTAGACATCGAGAGAGTATAGCACGTTTGTGTTTTGATTGTCATATAGATAGTCGAGATAGATAGCACTTGAGTGTAATGCCAAACACTCTGATCATTTAACTACCATGGGCACTAGCACTTTCGGGCGCACATCCCAGGACTTGATCGGGCCTTTATATATTGCCAGGCATTGGTATATTGTTTATTTTAGACAATCAGTCAATCGCCAATATAGAGTACCAAGAATAGTTTAGGAGCACTAGATGAATAGACGAGATAGTAGAGAGAACGTGAATAGACGAGCGAGTAGAGTATAGATGAGAGCTAATAGTCATTGCAAGTAATGCGACGAGTAAACAGGCGATAGTAACAGTTGCACAACACGTGCACTTGGTGTTGGCAGTCAGGTGGAACTCACGATCCAACCACTGGCCATGTTAAGCACAAGTCCAGAGGTCCGACGTGATTCAAGGTAAGAGCGAACTTCTAATATCCGTTGGATCATATCGATCCCTAAAGGTGTAATGGGTGTTAGAGTACAACCGGCTCGTCGACCATGTGGGAATCCATGATCAGAGGAGACTTACGGAGGCCTTGTACAAGGGTTCACTAGTCCGGCGAAAGGAATATCTGACGGAGAGTTCACACAAGCCAAGTAAAGTGTGTATAAAAGCAGGTGCTCGACGTTCTAGAGGAATTCTAGAACAGTGGAGCATCGATATCGGTATATAAATAATGCAAGAAACGAATACAAGTCCTTTAAAATAGGGCAAATAATGCACTTTATTTCAATAAATTACCAGATACATTATGATAATATTTCTGCAAGATTTCAGCCATATATGGATGGTTCATGTGTGTGCATGTGTAAGAGAAATCATAGATGGAAAATAAGTCGTGAATATGTATTTTAAATCATTCAATGTAGCTCCATTTTTAAACAAGTTTTTACTGGGGGTACAACTGTAAAAAGGCGTACGAATTATTTAGATAGCGACAGAAATAATTTTTATGGTTTTTCATCAAAAACCTGTGAACGCGACATAGGCCAGTAAGGATTGCGACAGGGGTAGGGCAGGTAGCGACAGGGCCTGCAAAGGGTCGCGACAGGCTTGTTGTTCGGGTTCTGAGAATGCGACGGCTCACCTGTCGCCTCTTGGTCGCGATAGGTAGGCGGTCGCAATCGGAGCCCAGAAAGCGACATATCGAGTGTCGCCTTCTGGTCTTCTGCCTGACTCTGACAGGAGTCAGACCAGACATTGGATGCGGACTAGGGTTAATTTTGATATAGGGTTGTTCAGAAAATCATAACTAATTATATATGCGATGAAAAATCATGAAACTTGGAAAATGAAGCTAGACATGCGAGAGTACTTCCAATAATTAGGAATTTGAGAGAGAGCATGGTTTGAACATGGTTTGAGCATGAACAACAACGAGTAATACAGAACATGACAAAGAGAGCAAGACTGATTTAATTCGAGCAACATACTCAATGAATTTAGGCTTTTTAGGGGCGAAAGTTTCTAATGATCATCAGTATCTCCATAAAAATTTCAAGGCATGGGATTTAGTATTCATAGAGAACAAGAATTATGAAGAGGGTTCGGGGTCAAGAGAGTTGCAGAACTTCAAAATTCAAGAAGAAAATATGATCAATGGAAAATTATGAAACTTGAGGGTATTGTTCCTGATGCATGGAACGATCTACAGTCAAAATTTCATTAGTTTTGCTCTGAGAATGCCTACCTTGACTCGATTTATCTTCTAGGGCTTAGAACTCCAAGAATGAGGAAGAAGCTCCAAGAACTCCTTTCCCACGAGATCCTCTCCTCCTTGGCCTCTTCTCCCGTCCAACAACCTTTGGCAACGACTTAGGGTCGGCAAGAGGGTTTAGGAGGGTATTTAAGCATGTATGGGTTCCTATTCCTATTTCTACTCTATTGCTCTTAATTACGAGATTTCCTAACTCCAACCTTCCTTCGTTGCTTTCCAATCTCTATTTAGGCTAGGAAGAGATCCAAATTCGTACTAGACTATATGGGGTAGGTTTAGGAATCCAAATCCAACTCAACTTCTATTTTTTATGCATTAATACCTCTTTTATATTTAGTAATATTTTAGTTACGAATTTTGAGTATTTCTCTATTTACCCCTTTTTAAATCTCTATTTTAGCCCACTAATTTCTAAGGGGCAATTAGTATAGTCCATTACTCTTTTCCATTTATTGGATTTTATTTAATGCTCTATTCATTCAATATCCTTTTAGCTAGGTTTTAATTCTTTATTTTTTTTGCAAAAATTCAGTTGCTACATCCTCCCCCTCTTAAAAGAATTTGGTCCCCAAATTCATATGACCTTACAGAGAGAAGGCTTACCGAATAGATCAGGGTAGTTGTGTCTGATAATTCATTCTGGTTCCCATGTGGCTTCTTCCACTCTGCGGTTATTCCATAAGACCTTCACCACGTGAATGGGACGATTCTGAGTTGTTGCACCTTCCAGTCCAATATCTTGGTCGGCTTCTCTTCATATGTCATGTCCTTGTTTAACACCAGATCATCATGACGAATTACATGTGTAGGATCGTACACATACTTTCTAAGCATGGAGACATGGAAGACTTTGTGCACACTTGCCAAATTTGGCGGCAAGGCCAGTCTGTAAGCAACTTCACCAATCCTTTCAAGTACTTCGAAAGGACCAATGAATCTTGGACTAAGTTTTCCTTTCACTCCGAATCTTTGAATACCACGGGTAGGAGATACCTTCAATAGCACATGATCTCTATTTGAAATTCCAGATCCCGTCTTCTCTTATCAGCATAGCTCTTCTGTCTAGACTGAGCAATCTTGAGTCGATCTCGTATCATCTGTATATCCCGGGTTGTACTGTACCATGTCAGGTCCTAACCATTGTTGTTCTCCCACTTCATTCCAGCACACAGGAGATCTACAATTCCTGCCATAAAGTGCTTCAAATGGTGCCATTTTATACTCGCCTGGTAACTATTGTTATAGGCGAACTCAATCAAGGGTAAGTGTTCATTCCAATGACCATTGAAATCTATATTCAGGCTCTTAACATGTCTTCTACAATTTGATTTGTCCTCTCAGTTTGCCCATCAGTCTGCAGGTGAAAGGTAGTACTAAAATTAAGCTTCGTACCAAGGGCAGTTTGCAGACCTTTCCAAAATGAGAGGTGAACCTTGGATCTCGATCTGAGATAATAGATGATGGAATACCGTGCAACGCACGATCTCCTTGACATATAATGCAGCTAGCACCTCCACAGACCATGTAGTCTTTATGGGTAAGAAGTGCGCATTTGGTCAACCGGTCAACGATGTCCCATATGGATCAAGCCCACCACGAGTTCTGGGTAAACCCATGATGAAGTCCATGCCATGCTTTCCCACTTCCATTCTGGGATATCTAGTGGTATGAGTACACCGACAGGCGCATATGTTCTGCCTTCCTTTTTGACATGTGAGGCAATGAGCTACATGCTCGGCTACTTCCCTCTTCATATTCGGCCACCAAAATGTTCTTTTCATGTCTTGATACATTTTGGTACCTCCTGGATGAATAGTGTACTTACTTTGATGAGCTTCATCCATTAGTTTCCTTTTTAGGGCTTCGTTGTCTGGGACACAAGTTCTTCCTTGGAATACTAACCTTCCATCTTCAGTCATGGCAAAATCCGGTCTGTCCGCTAAGGTTCCTTGACACGAACCAAGAATGGATCGTTGTCCTGTTGCATCTTGATTCCTCCAGCAGATCGGATTGGATCTTGAGATTGGCATCAAAACATGATCATCCCTATGTTCATATTTAAGTCTAGCCTCACGAATTGTTCAGTAATTGCATCTCGCCAAGGACTAGACTTGAGATAGATGCCATTGGCTTTCTACTAAGAGCATCTGCCACGGCGTTTCCCTTACCTGGATGGTACTAGATGTTGAAATCGAAGTCCTTTAGATATTCTAACCATCTTCTCTGCCTCATGTTGAGTTCTTTCTGGGAGAATAGGTACTTTAGACTTTTATGATCTGAATAGACAGTGAATTGCTCACCATAGAGATAGTGCCTCCAAATTTTTATTGCAAAGACCACGGCAGCCACCTCTAAGTCATGCACAGGGTAGTTGACTTCATGCGTCTTCAATTGCCTTGAGGAATAGGCGATGACCTTCTCCTTTTGCATTAGTACACAGCCTAGCCCAATTCCTGAGGCATCAGATAGACAAGAGAAACTTTCTCCCTCTACTGGTAGAGCGAGAACGGGTGCTGAGGTATGACAGTCTTTGAGAGTTTGGAAACTCTTCTCACACTCTTTACTCCAGAAGTAGGGATTCTCCTTTCGTGTCAGACGCGTGAGTGGTACGGCGATCTTAGAGAAGTCCTTGATGAACCGCCTGTAGTAGCCAGCCAGTCCTAGGAAGCTTCTTATTTTGGTGACGTTGGTTGGTCTCTCCCAGTTGAGTACAACTTCGACTTTGGAGCGATCAACAGAGATGCCGTCCTTGAGATGACATGGCCCAAGAAAGACACTTCTTAGAGCCAGAACTCGCACTTGCTTAATTTTGCATATAGTTTGTTGTCTCATAAGACTTGCAGTGCGGTCCTCAAGTGTTCTTCATGATCTTCTTGGTCTTGAATATATGAGGATATCGTCAATGAAGACGACAAAAATTTGTCAAGGTATGGCCGATATATGCTGTTCATGAGTTGCATAAAGGATGAGGAGCATTGGTTAGACCAAAAGGCATAAAACAAATTTGTAATGTCCATACCTGCTCCTGAAGCCGTTTGAAGATATCGTCATCCTTGATCCTCATTGATGATAACCGGATCGAAGGTCGATCTTGGAGAAAATATTGTGCTCCAGAAATTTGGTCGAACAGGTCGTCAATCCTAGGCAATGGATATGTTCTTGATGGTAAGCTGATTGAGTTGTCGATAGTCGATGCAATAGCTCATCGACCATCTTCTTCTTGCGAATAGCACAGGTGCTCCCCAAGGGAGGTACTTGGTCTGATGAACCCCTTCTCTAGCAGTTCCATCAGTTGTGCTTTTAGTTCTTTCAATTCGGCAGGCGACATCCGGTACGGTTGACGCGATACCGGGCAGCTCCAGGAGTCAACTCAATGGCGAAGTTGACGTCACGTCAGGGGGAACTCCGGGTAAGTCTTCAGGGAATACATCTGGGTAGTCCTGAACTATGTGGATGTCTTCTATCTTTGAAACCTTTCTTTTCAACTATGACGGCCGTAGGAAAGCATAACATCCTTTCCTTATCATGTTATGGGCTTTTAAGGCGGAGACTAGACACATCCGCTTCTTATGTCTAATCCCAGTGAATGCTAATTTAGAAAGTCACTAACATTACCCTTCCTTTCTTACAATCGACGCTTGCCCCATATGAGGGACAACCAGTCGGCCCCCAATATGACATCATACCCTTCCATGGACATACATACCAGGTCGGCCTTTAGGTTATAGTCTCGGATCATTACATCGGCAGATGGAAAGTATTGGTTTAGTTTCTCCTTCTCCCCAAGGGTGTTGTGATAGAGAATTCACAACCCATGGTTGTAGGTTTTGCAGTCAGGGTATCAGCAAAGTGTTGAGATATGAATGAATCAGTAGCTCCAGTATCAAATAACACAAATGCTGGCAAGGAAAAGACTTGCAGGGTACCTTCTACCACGCCACCTTCCTCGATGGTTTCTTCATTTTGCAGGGAGGCTTGCAGCCTGCCCTATTTTAGGCATAGCAGCAGTGCGCTTCTCATTTTCCTTTAGCATCGGGCACTGCACTCGGGTATGCGATGCTCCCGACTTCCGCAGCGCAGACACGCTCCGGCTTTTCTCTAGCACTCATCATCACGGTGTGAACAGTTTGTCACCATGTTTTGCAGTGGCTCTTTGTTGGAGTGTTGGGAATGAAGACCTTGGGTTCCTATCTTGGCTGGATCCCTCAGTTGGTGGAAAGGACGCTTTTTTGCTGTGGGTCGGCTTGGCAGATGCTGGTCCCGATGTCATTTCTTTCTTTACGAACTTCCCCTTGATACGGTCGGGAAAGTCCGTAGCATCTTCTAGTAGCTGGGCCTTCCTAACCATCTTGGCATAAGTTTGTATGTCGAGTGGCACCCAGTTGAGTAATGTACTGAGGCTTTAGGCCATTTAGAAAGCGCTTAGCCTTCATTCTCTCAGTGTTTGATCAGATGAACAGCATAGCGTGCCAGTCTAGAGAACTGGGCTTCGTATTCTGCTACCGTCAGGCTTCGCTGTTTAAGAGCAGCGAATTCAGCAACTTTCTTTTCCTGTACTCGTTCAGAGAAGTACTTAGCATTATAAGCTTCCTTAAATTCGGCCCAAGTAAATTGGCGTTATCCTTGTGGCTTCCACGACCCCACCATGCGCGGCATCCTTCTCCAGTTGGAATGTCGCTAATAGGAGTTTGTCTCCGTCCGCACATTGCATTAAACGGAAGATCCTTTCTTCCTTTAGCCAGTGCTCTGCTTCATCTGGATCCGTAGACCCACTGAACCTAGGCGGGTTCAGACCCCTGAAATTGCGATGCAGCTCGCCTGCACTTGGTTGGTTCCCTCCGCGGTTACCACCGCCTTGCTGGGTGGCTTGTAGTATGGCACGAGTCAGTTCCTGGAGGGACTGTTGCATGCCTCTCATCTGGGCACGTTCCGCAGTCATTATAGCTATTTAGTTCCTACAAAATAGTTGATAGTTATAATGCGGATTAACAGTTTAATTGTGTGTGTGTGTTATTTTAGTTTATTTGATTACCCATGGTTCTACCAACATTTCTCATAGGTAGGATTACTGACTCTTAGTCAAGGCTGGTCAACCTAGATCACCCTATACTTAGAATAACCTAGGCTCTGATACCACAAAACTGTCACGCCCTGATGCGGAATATCGGAGCGCGAAGGCAGTTGCAAGAAAGGGTATAGAGCGAATACTAGACATCAAACCATTGCACATTGGATAATACTAAAGCAAATCTTTCTCATTAATAACTTTTCAAATGTCTAGTTACAACCACTAATACAGAGCCTTCTATAGGGCCCAATTATATTGCAATGAATGGAAATAACTAACTACAACTCTAAGATGACATAACAACTCGAGGGTACTCTGGCTTCACTCTTGGTCATTCCCTTCCTCGTGAGTGTATGTGTCATCCTCGGTCTCACCTGAGACCATAACATCAAATAACGTAGGGTGAGCGATAACGCCCAGTAGGACTTAAATCTCAGGTCAAGCAGGCTTTAAATAATAAGCATTTAATGGCAGAGTATCTAAAGATAACAGGTACAAGAGAGTCAAAATATAGCAAGAGATAGCACAACAGGTAACAGGATAGCACAATAGCACGAGATCGACTATAGTTTCCAAAAATAGCACAAGTATCGAGTATAGCACGAATAGTAGGATGGCCATAGCACAACTAGCACAAGTATAATAGCACGACGAGTATAGCACTTGTTTGTCATTCTAGACATCGAGAGAGTATAGCACTTTTTGTGTTTTTATTGTCATATAGATAGTCGAGATAGATAGTACTTGAGTGTAATGCCAAACACTCTGATCATTTAACTCCCATGGGCACTAGCACTTTCGGGCGCACATGCCAGGACTTGATCGGGCCTTTATATATTGCCAGGCATGGTTATATTGTTTATCTTTAGACAATCAGTCAATGGCCAATATAGAGTACCAAGAATAGTTTAAGAGCACTAGATGAATAGACGAGATAGTAGAGAGAACGTGAATAGACGAGCGAGTAGAGTATAGATGAGAGCTAATGTCATTGCAAGTAATGCGACGAGGTAAACCGGCGATAGTAACAGTTGACAAACACGCGCACTTGGTGTTGGCAGTCAGGTGGAACTCACAATCCAACCACTGGCCATGTTAAGCAAAAGTCCAGAGGTCCGACGTGATTCAAGGTAAGAGCGAACTTTAATAGCCGTTGGATCATATCGATCGCTAAAGGTGTAATGGGGTTAGGGTACAACCGGCTCGTCGACCATGTGGGAATCCATGATCAGAGGAGACTTACGGAGGCCTTGTACAAGGGTCACTAGTCCGGTGAAAGGAATATCCGACGGAGAGTTCACCACAAGCCAAATAAAGTGTGTATAAAAGTAGGTGCTCGACGTTCTAGAGGAATTCTAGAATAGTGGAGCGTCGATATCGTATATAAATACGCAAGAAACGAATACAAGTCCTTTAAAATAGGGAAAATAATGCACTTTATTTCAATAAATTACCAGATACATTATGAGAATATTCTGCAAGATTTCAGCCATATATGGATGGTCATGTGTGTGCATGTGTAAGAAAATCATAGATGGAAAATAAGTCGTGAATATGTATTTAAATCATTCATGTAGCTCCATTTTTAAACAAGTTTTTACTGTGGGTACAACTGTAAAAAGGCGTAAGAATTATTTAGATAGAGATAGAAATAATTTTTATGGTTTTTCATCAAAAACCTGTGAACGCGCGATATAGGCCAGTAAGTATTGCGACAGTAGGGTAGGGCAGGTAGCGACAGGGCCTGCAAAGGGTCGCGACAGGCTTGTTGGTTCGGGTTCTGAGAACGCGACGGCTCACCTGTCGCCTTCTTGGTCGCGACAGGTAGGCGGTCACAATCGGAGCCCAGAAAGCGAGATATCGAGGCGTCGCCTTCTGGTCGTCTGCGCCTGACTCTGATAGGAGTCAGACCAGACATTGGATTGCGGACTAGGGATATTAATTTGATATAGGGTTGTTCAGAAAATCAAACTAATTATATATGCGATGAAAAATCATGAAGCTAGTGGCAAATGAAACTAGACATGCGAGAGTACTTCCAATAATTAGGAATTTGAGAGAGAGCATGGTTTGAACATGTTTGAGCATGAACAACAACGAGTAACACAGAACATGGCACAGAGAGCAAGACTGATTTAATCGAGCAACATACTCAATGAATTTAGGCTTTTTAGGGGCAAAAGTTCCCTAATGATCATCAGTATCTCCCATAAAAATTTCAAGGCATGGGATTTAGTATTCATAGAGAACAAGAATTATGAAGAGGGTTCGGGGTCAAGAGAGTTGCAGAACTCAAAATTAAGAAGAAAATATGGCTGATGGAAAATTATGAAACTTGAGGGTATTGTTCCTGATGCATGGAACGATCTACAGTCAAAATTTCATTAGTTTTGCTCTTGAGAATGCCTACCTTTGACTCGATTTATCTTCTAGGGCTTAGAACTCCAAGAATGAGGAAGAAGCTCCAAGAACTCCTTCTTCCCACGAGATCCTCTCTCCTTGGCCTCTTCTCCACGTCCAACAACCTTTGGCAACGAGCTAGGGTCGGCCAAGAGGTTTAGGAGGTGTATTAAGCATGCATGGGTTCCTATTCCCATTTCTACTCTATTTGCTCTTATTATGAGATTTTCCCAACTCCAACCTTCCTTCCTTGCTTTCCAATCTCTATTTAGGCTAGGAAGAGATCCAAATTCGTACTAGACTATATGGGGTAGGTTTAGGAATCCAAATCCAACTCAACTTCTATTTTTTATACATAAATACCTCTTTTCTATTTTAGTAATATTTTAGTTACGAATTTTGAGTATTTCTCTATTATACCCTTTTTTAAAATCTCTATTTTAGCCCACTAATTTCTAATGGGTCAATATAGTATAGCCCATTACTCTTTTCCATTTAATGGGTTTTATTTAATGCTCTATTCATTCAAGTATCCTTTTAGCTAGGTTTTAATTCTTTATTTTTTTTGCAAAACTTCAGGTTGCTACAGTAAATATGATTTTCTGCATAATTTTATGACCTGGCCGAAGGGCAATTGACGGCAACATGAATGGACGTTCATGTGTAGTCGACGTCCATATCGGTGCTTCTTAGTATACCGGTTTCTTGCTAGCTCTCTATCTATTCCCGAGTCTATCTGTAACCAGGTGAATCGCATATGTGCAAACTTCTTCTGGAAAGGGGCGGACGTGTCAACATCGTCGTCATTGGGTGGGCTGGTTGGTTTGCAAAAGCCTTCTGTGGAAGGTGGGCTTAATTTTAGAGACCTTGACTCTCTTCAGGTTGCTATGGCGGCAAAGCAAATTTGGAATATTCTTCATGGTGATTCCCTTTGGTCTATGTATGCTAGACAGAGGTTTATCAAGTCTTCTCACCTGAGTGATATCATTCTTCCCTTTCCTCTGGGTACTTCTAAAAAGAACTTTGTCAGAGCTAAGGAGGTGGTTTTGGATAATTATCGGTGGCTGGACGGAGATGGTTCCTCAGTACATTTTTTCAAAGATACCTGGATTGGTTCTAAACCTCTTGTACGGGCTACCTGATTTCGCACATGGTTTTCCTAATGTCATGCTCGACAGTATGGTGAATGATGTTAATAATCCAGTCTGGCAGTCCCTTAATGTTTCTCCTGCGTACGTCCGTTCCATGCTATCTCCCAATTGGATGAATTCATCTGGGCCGCAAATGGTAAAGGTGTTTTTACAGTCAAGTCTGCCTATGATTGTATTCGCAAGCATGGGGTTTGAGGGGTGCTTGGAAAAATCTTTGGATTCATGCGATTCCTCCTAGAGCTGCCCTTTTTGTTTGGCGGCTTCTGCACCGGGCTGTGCCTGTTGATTCTATTATTGCTGAGTGTGGTATCCTATTGTCTCCAAGTGTGTTTGCTGTTCGGATCCTAATCAGGAATCTTTGGATCATCTTTTATTGCTAGTGATATTGCAAAGATCTTTGGAGGTGGATTGCTCCTATGTTAAGCAGTCGTGTCAATTGGAGCTCGCATGTGACTACAAGGATCTGGAGTGTCTTATCTGCATCTGGCTTGCACTCGCCGATATTTTTGGCTGGTATGGCTGCATGTATTATCATGCTGTGGGAAATCTGGAAGCTGAGATGTTCAGCGAGGATGGAAGGTTCAAGGCGTTCTATGTCAGGTTTAAAGCATTCTATTATCGCTGCAGTGAGTAAGGTGCTGGAGGCCAGAAATTTCATGGGTCCATTTCACTTTCTCATTCTTTAACTTTGAGATCTTTTAATCTGAATGTGGTGATGAATGTGAAGAGCCCTATTCTTGTTAAGTGGCTTCCTCCTTCTACTACTGTTCCCTTAATGTTGATGGCGCCTCTAAAGGGAATCCGGGCAAATTGTGGTGGTGGTGGTTGTATTAGAGACTCTCAGGGGAATTTTATTTGTGGTTTCTCTTTCTTCTATGGCACAGGGAATAGCATTGTTGCTGAAGCACGTGCTCTTCATGATGGACTGAAACTGGCTTTGGACCGGAATATTAGGATTTCTGTTCTCTTCTCAGATTCAGCAACTCTCATCCGCGCTATTGCTGCTGGTCGCTATCCTCACTGGGCCGTGTACCCCTGGTGGAGGGGGATTTGTGGAATGCTCACTATCCTCAAACCGGATCTCATGCATACCTTTCGGGAGGGTAATCAAGTTGCGGATTCTCTGGCTAATTTTGCTTGCTTGAATGAGGCTAGTGTGACCTTTCAGATTTGCGCTCCTTCCTGTGCTGTCTAGGGGCGCTCTTTTGGTGGACAAGGCTGGGCTTCCTTCTTTTAGACATCTGTAATCTTGATTTCTTTGTTTTGGTGTCCAGTTGGAAGTGATTTTAGCTCTGGTGTGGGTTCATGGTGTTGGGTGTAATTTCCATATTTTGATTCAATAAAAGTTTACGCCTTTGGTGTTCGCCGGTGGTGTGAGAACATCCTCTCCTTCTGGGAGGGGGTGCACACTGCCTGTCGCTGACCCATTGGTGGCTTTTTCATTAAAAAAAAATAGACGTCTATTTCTCTAAAATTCTGTGCACAGCAGATCCAGAAATCTCGCGATTTGCCTTGCTCTCTGATTGGGGAGCTGTCTCCAACGGCTCTCCCATCCCTCTACGCAAACCCCCAAGGCCCACCTTATAAAAATAGCCTCTTGAGACTTGAGGAGATCTCTTTGTCTCTTTGGAAAAGAAACCCTAGAGCTGTGAGAAAACCCAAAGTTTGTGGCCTTTGATCCGACGACTGGAGGCGTCTTCGGCGATACCCCGACTGGAGGACTCTTTGGACATCAGGAACGCTTCCCCGACTCCGGTGTGCAATGAGACTCACCACAGAGCCCGGAGCTAGGAAGTTTTGGAGGCTTCTTGGCACTGGCCGAGGAGAGCTTCCCCAACCTTTTAATCCCTTGTTGATTTTTCCAGAGGCAAGTAACCCATCCCCATTGTTTCTACATATGTCTAGTAGGTTTTAGGCATTTTTTTTGGAATTTTATTCGAGTCCGGGAACCCCAATTTCACCAAGTTTCTGGTGTTCAGTCTGTGTTTTGCACAGACAGGAACTTAACGGCAGGATCTCTTGCCATTAATATCCTAAGTTGGCAGCAGCCGATACTGTCGTTAACCTGTTTGAACGGCCAGACCCTTGCCATTTAGTTCTTCAGGAAAGAACAGTGAACTGTTCTTCCTATATGACTATTTTTGGATTTCTACGCGTGAGGATATACTATAAATTGTATATGCTATGTAATTTAGATAGTTGATGGTGCGTGAAATTTCTGTGAATTTTCGTTAATGGTATTAATTATTGAATTTGTTTGAAATGCATGTTAAACATGTTTTGAACAATGTAAATCACTGTTTACATAATCCGTGTGGAATTTAAGTGCCATAAAATTTCTAGATGATGTGGATAAGTGTCAATTCATGTCATGAAAATTTGGGAATTTTCCAATGTCTATGTAATTAGTTGTAATTTCTAGATTGAGAAATAGGGATCATGAATGGGTTGCTTTCAATTTCCAGTAAATCATGTGATGTATGCTAAATTATAGGAAAATTTCTACAATGATATGACTGTTAGACACAGGGCAATAAACTGCTAATTATGACCATAATGTTGTGAGTCAATGATGAACCGATTTATGAGTAAGCCTAAAATGATTATTCCATTTTCTGTAAATTCTGTATAGCTCAGAAAAATGTGAAAATTGTATGTATGATCTCCAATCTGCGAACAGCCCGTGGTTAAAATTTCATGTTGAATGGGAAATAGTAAGTGATATTTATGCAAATTTCATGAAGAAATAATAAATAAGGCATGCTTATTGTGATCATAGATTCGTTAAATAGTTTAACGTGATTAGTGTAAATCCCTGAATGTTTAAGTCTTATGAACTGTAGTACCATGATAGGGGAAACTAAACCATGTGCATGAATGTGAAATGGAAATGATATGTTAATTAGTGAGAAATTGTGTGTGTTTAAATTGGAAAATGTGTAAAGTGTCGTGTGTGACACTGCTTTCATAGAGGGCTGTGGAATCGTACTGTGGTGAAGTCCCCACGGGAGGGTTCAATGTGCTTGATATCCTATGGGCATTAGGATGAAATCCTGGAGGTGGGGATAAGTACCACTGGTTAGGGTGGAGAGTACTTCTCCCGATCTGCGCAGTACCAAGATTCGTCACGGTTGCCTAGGTGGCGTCTAGTGTTATGTGAATGTGTTATATGTGTCCTTATAATGGTGGTTTGGACTATGTGTCACGGCATTTAAATGAGAATAATGTGATTGTGTATAAGTGAAAATGTGTAGTGTTTAAGTGAATATGTGAATATGTGAACCCAATGTGATAGCATGTAGAATTGTGAAATATGATATGATGGAGTTAGATTCATGTCAAAACAGCAAGCTTAGTATGTTTACAAATGTGATATGCATGTGGAAAAGTACGTAGAATCCATGTTAGGAACGCTCTTCCTTTATGTGTAAAATTCCATGTCTCAATTGCTATCATGTTGCAACGTAGATATAAATTTAGCTATCATGTGAGTAAATGTATAGAAAGCATGCGGTAGGTAATTATTGTGGAATGACATCAACCATGTATCATGTGTATGAAATTGGTAGAAGTATCATGATAGGCTTTCTTAAATTATGTTCAAACCATTGTGCATGTATTGATTGACGTAATTGAGAGTAAAATGTGTGCATGATGTGTGTATGTATAATGTGTATGGATTACTTGTTGAGTCTTTTAGACTCACTCTTGCTTCGGCGTACAGGTTTAGCAGGTGACCCTACTTCCTTGGAGGAGATCGTTGAGAGCGATTCCGAGCGAGGAGAGTAGATTGTTGTGGAGTCACCGACATTGTACTTTCTTTTCCATAGTATGAAATTGAGACTTGTGTAATTGTGGATGAACAATGTAATTTGGATCTAGAATTTCATTATGTGGACTTTAGTTTCTTTTAAAATAGCTATATGAGCTATGTATGTCAAATGTGGATGATGAAATAAAATTGACAGTTAGTTCTTTACTTTCGCTGTTCTATGACTATATTTGTGTACATCTCAATCTTGTGGTAGTGATGGGTAAATGTCCCACTGAACGACGTTCACTATATCGACGTGGATTGATATAATCGTACGGCCCGGTATAAGGAGGGTTGTCACATGGACCCTAGCCTTTGGCCATTACATGTAGCCTTTGTAGATTTATATCTTGGTAGATCGAGATGGAGCTTTAGATGTTCTAGAGGGGGGTGAATATGACTTCTTGCACACTGTTAAAAACTTATCTGAAAATAAGATAACATAGATAGTATCGTTAATAATTAGTGTGGTGTGCGTAAAACAAGTGAAAACTTTGTGGAAACAATGACACAAAGTGCACAAAGATTTTATCCTAGTTTAGACATCCAATCAATCAGAAGTCCTACATCCACTCCCCAAGCAGCCCTTGCGATTTCCACTATCTGCCAAGAACACTTAGCCTTCTCTCCACTAAGAGGTACTACATCACTTCTTGCTCCAAACAAGTCTTTCCTTCACCGAGGGGTATTACAACCCTCCTACTGCAGTAGGACCTCCCTTCTACAAAAGGGAAACTACAGGAATCAAACCCCTGCTAGTTTCTACACTGATTGACGCAGTGTGTCTACTCAAAAAAATGACCAAACACAGAGATCAAAAGAGATACAAATATGATTTAATGCTCTAACTCTTCTTACTCTAAGGGTGGACTAGAGAAAATCTAGAACAGCTGAACCCCACCAAGAGCTTCTGAATGCAAGAGAGCATGGAAGTCGCAGCTTGAACATAGGACTCTTGAGATCTTGTATGCTCTTCTCTTTTTGTGAGTGTGGAGACTTCTATTTTTTTCTTGTAGTTGTATACACCACGCATGCATCTGTCTGTGTCTGTATTTCAAACTTCAGCTCCTTATATAACCTTCAGAGTTTTTCAGCTTCTCGTTTGAATGTAGCCATTTGATTTGAACATTGAGCCTTGACACTTCAGACTTCTTGAGAAGTCCATCATCAGATCATCAGATCTTTAAGTCCCAACGGTTCTAGGCATATAGGTAGCTGCATGGTTCTTTCCAGATAACTCTAATAGATATTGGTAAGCACCATACCGTCTTTTCTCTATCTCGGGGTTTGACTTGTGAGATATATAATAATAATAGAAAATAAGAGACAAGTCGTTTGTAAGAGATATCTATCAATCTAGAGAAAAAGTCCGTCCTTTCAACAGTAAGGGTAGGTGAGCATTAAAAGAGGAATGGACACTTTCTTTGCGAGCGCAATACATCTGCAATGGAGCTTTCCTTAATATCTAGAAACTTGACATCCGAAGGATGCTTACAGATGTCTTTGTAAGATACATAGCTGTCTTGAAAATACTATAAATCTGAACTTCAGAAATGGTTACAACAGGAAATATTAAATACTTAAGAATAGAGAAGTACAATCTTCATTGTCGTTCAGATAACAGAGTGAATATCACAGTGTAAATCATATATTAATCTTGTTCATTAAATGATTCAATAGAATTGAAAGTTTAATCAAAATAATGATACATTAGTCACTTTATAAATATAACACATTCATAAAACATCAAGTACAATTGATACAGAAGTCAATACCTTACTTCGACTTTCCAAGAGTCGGAGTAGGTAACAATTGATGTTTGAAATGGTCAGCAATCGATATGAACAAAGGCAATCGATGTAGAGCTTCGACTATAGAGACCTTGAATGTAGAGTAGTCGGAGTAAGATCACAATCGATATGAGACAGACTTCGACTGAGGAGAAGTCACAATGAGACTTCGATTGATGGTCTTTATATGTCAATCAGTATCTAATTTCGACTTCTGAGAGTCGTAGTAAGACTTCCGATTGATGGTCTTTATAGGTAATCGGTATCTAACTTCAACTTCTTGAGAGTCGCAGTGAGACTTCGACTTATGAATTTTATTCATCAATCGATATCTCACCTTGACTTCTTAGGAGTTGGAGTAGGAACGGTTTGTGTCATCAATTAATATCACACTTCGACTTCTTGGGAGTCGGAGTAGTAGTACCGGTTTGTTCATCAATTGATATCACACTTTGACTTTTCAAGAGTCAGAGTCAGTATAAGATATATGTATAACTTGTGTACTTAGAAATTTTTGAGCAAGCATAAGAACATATGTGCCATCCAAAATAGGTTTATAAATGATTCTTATGTGATATTATTATAATGAATTTGAAGATTAACTATGTAGAGTTTATGCACTCATTAATTAAGCAATTTTATTAATCAAAACATGCATGGCGAAGTGCCAACTTCGGATATGACGAAGTTAGCTTCGTATATGATGAAGTAAACTTCGACTGAACATGATCAAAAACAAGCATGACGAAGTGGAATTTCAAATGTCTAAGTTACAGATCAGTGCAAATCTTTATGAAGCAATGGAAAATACAATATTCATGAGATAAAGAATGATATTGAAAATATTAAGGAAGATTATGATAAGCATCAATGTTGTGTTCACCAAAATAAAAGAATAATATATATGTGGGTTCAACAATCTTCCCTTTTGGTGATGACAAAACTCATGAGAATTTTATAACATTATCATAAATTAAGCATTAAGTAGAAAATTCATACATACAATATTCTCCCCTTTTTGTCAATAGCCAAAAAGAAGAATCTTACCATTTGAATCTCACCTTAGTTGTAGAGACTTCTTACCATAACTAGTTGTAATTGATAAGAGAGGGTTCAACAATATTTGTCATGAATTATCATCTCCTAATTAACTTTCTCCCCCTTGATGTGAGGCTCCCCTCAAATGATGTTTGTCAGATCTTCAAGGGTTCTTCGATCTGTCGACCAATTTGGCATTATCTGTCGACAATTATTCCATGGTGTGTCGACCCCTCATTGTGTGTGTCGACACATCCTTCATCTATCGATAGATGTCATAGTGTGTCGACCTGTCCTCTATGTGTGTCAACATAGTCTTGAATCTGTCGAAATTTTCTATTGTATTTCCACTGCTGTTTGTTGGAGGTCTTCAGGAAGACTCCTTGCATTTGTTCCTAAGAAGATACATGCAAGAAATGTGTTAGTAGTACTGTTAAAGGATAATTAAGAATTTAAACACATATGTGACTGCTTCCTTTTCAGGGATGTCCTCCTTGAGAAAATTTGAGGCTCCCCCTCAACCTGAGCTTCTGCTGCTTCCCTAGAGTGGGTGCTTTCAGCATACCGTACATGTAATTCTTAATAAAAGGTAGTTAATCAAGAATAGCAATAAGGATTAAATATTCTGGGTTGAACATCCCTATTTCTCTTCTAATTGAAGCAATCTATCTTCAAGAAGAGGTTTAGTAAAATGTCTACTAATTGATGATGATCTATACTAACAAAATCAAGTATAATATCACCATTACTTACATGGTTCCTAATGAAATGATGTCTCACCTCAATGTGTTTGGTTCTTGAGTGCTGGATAGGATTTTTGGTCAGGTGATTACACTTGTATTCTCACCCAACAATGGATTTCATGTAATTGTGACCATAGTTGATAACTGCAAAATTGTCGTGTTAATTCGTACATATAGTTGATTTAAAACATCCTTTGTCTATAAAATAATGTGCATTTGATTTTAATTTCATTTCACCCATGAATAGGTTTTTGAACATATAGTTGATGTTTGGGTTAGAATACACATGTTAGAATTTTCATTCAATAAGTCACTATTTTTTTTTTCCAGATAGACTAATCAGGTTCATTTTCTTTTCACAGGTACACTTTGGGAAATAAAAGATCTTTATAAATAAATGTTGTAATATTTGTAAATATCTTTTAATAGTAGATAGGTATGAGTTTGTAAATAATTTTTTGACAGCTTTTAGTTACTTAATAATACCCCACCCAATCCCATCTACCACATACCCCCTCATAAGTCCATTGAATCAGCATTTTTCCTTCACCACCATTGGCGCATTGCGCCATTACCCTTCTCTATCAACCAGAATTGGCCACCACTGAAACCCCTTTTTCTTCCCATCAGGTTGACGGAGGCAGGGAGAAGCCAGGGGAAAAGCTGCATGGCTGGGGTGTGGCGATTTGGGGCGTGAGGAGCTCTGGCGGTGTGGAGCTCTGGTGGTGTAGAATGGGCCATGCGGGATGGCTGCGGAGGCGGGAAGAGCAGACTGGGCCGGCGGGATGGCTGCGGAGGTGGGAAGAGTGCTGGGGCGTGCGGTGCATGCGCGCTGGGCTGGCGTGCAGATCGCATGAGGAGCTCTGGCGAGGAGCCGTGCGACTGGAGGCTTGCGCATGAGGACTCCTGGGTCCAGCAGGTTCGATGGAGCCTATATAAGGACCCCAAGGTCCTCAGGCACATAGGGACGGCTTTTTCTTTTCTGTGGGCGGGAGGAGTTTTTTTCCCTTCTTCTGTGAGGGATGAGGAGAGATCTAGGGGCATTTTTTCCTTTCTTCTATGTGCTAGAGATCAAGGGCTTCTTCCTCTCTTCTGTAAGCTGTTGGGCGGGGGGAGGCTTCTTCCTCTCTTCTGTGAGGGCTTCCCTCTCTTCTCTGAGGACGGCCCGTCGCTTCTGTTTCTGCTGGGGGGATCTCGATTGGCGCTGCGGAGGCAGCAGATGTTGTTGTCTAGTGATCTGTGGGCATTTGTGATCGGGGCTGCATCCTATTCTTCGTGCAGAGGAGGATGATCCAGAAGTGCATCTGCTGGCTCATCTATGAGGAGGTGCGCTACAGAGGAGGGCGACGGCGTCCAGAAGGATTGCGAACATCTACAGAGTCCAGATCAAGAGTGAGTTTTGTGAGGTTCATGTTTAGTTATAGCAGAGGATGGATTTGAATTCGTGAGGGATTTTGGAGTTTTTTTTTTAGTCTTTTTAGAGTTATTATTTTGTTCTTGTTTCTGTTCTTTAGTAATAGAAGTAGGATTCTGATTTACCAACAATAAACCTGTTTCTTATTTTCTGCCCAATCATTGAGCTGTAAGGATAGTGGGTGGGTTTGTGGAGAGCTGATATTGTTGATATTATCCCTGAGCTGTGGGGGTAATTGGGTTTGAGAATTTTATGTGAGATTCTTGTTCTGTCATTTTTTTTCTTCTCTCTTTGAGTTCCAGATTGTTTCAGAATAGAGGTTGCATCTATGCATAATTTTAGTTATGGATTAAGCAATCGGAGAGGTGAAAGTGTTCTTTATCTAGCTTTATTTAAATCTATTCATCCAGTCATTTGAGAATTTCTAGTTTAGATCCTTGTTTATTCTGTTTGATCCCTCGAATGTGAGGGTACAGTGATACAATTTCTCTTTATTTTCAATTCTGCTTGTTCTTTCATTATGTTTTGACTTGTCGGGTGGTGAGGGATTTGATTGGTGCTATTTACAGAATAAGTTCTAATGCAGTGTTATCTTGGTGAATAAGTGTCTGTTAGAGTTGTTTCAAAAAGTAGTTTTTTATGTCAAACTTTATTCAGCCTCTCTGTGGATATGACATGTTCTCACCACTTTATTAGTTCATCTTTACTATTTTAAATCTGTGAGACCGTTTAGAGAGGTGAGCATATTGATTTGTGCAGGAACTCTAGACAACGAAAGTGTACAGTCAACAATGTTTGCGTTCAATAGTCTTCCAGTTGATGTTTGATCCACAACAATTGGGTGCAACAACTTCCAGCTATAATGTATTCTACTTCTGTTGTGGATAATGCTACTGAGTTTTTTTATGGAAGACCAAGAGATTAAGCTTTTGCAATAAATTGACAAGTACCATTGGTGCTTTTTTTGGTCTATTGTGTATCCAACATAGTCAGCATCAATATATCCAAGCAATTCGCAATTTAGAATATATGGGATACCATAAACCCCAATTTACTTGTATTAATAAGATATCTATTTTTTTTTAACAACATTAATATGAGATTCTTTTGGATCAACCTAAAATCTGGCACACAATATACACTGAAATTATGTCTGGTCTACTAGCAGTGAGATAGTGTAATGACCCAATCATACCTTTATAGATCTTTCGATCTACTTTCTTGCCATTGGATCACTATCTGACTTTGTTCCGAGATCATAGGTGTTCTTAATGCCTTACACTTGTCAAAACCATACTTTGAAGTAATTGATTTGACAAATATGAGTACCTTCCTTGGTCTGCTTTTTGCAAGCCAAGAAACATAATTAAGTTTACCCATCATGCTCATTTCAAACTCAATTTGTATGAGATTTTCAAGAATTGCAAAGTGATTAATTTGTAGAACCAAAATAATCTCATCAAACATATATTTGTACAATCAAGATCAATTTCTGAAAATTTCTTAATAAATAAAGTGCTATCTACTTTACCTCTTGAAAATCATGTGATAGAAGCTAAGCACTTAGTCTTTCATACTAAGCTCTTGGGCTTTTTCAAACCATGTAGTGCCCTCTTTAAAAAAAAATGATTTGGATATTAGTATCTTCAAAACTAGTAGTTGCTTAACATAAACTTCTTCTTTGATGAAACCATTCAGAAAACCTTTTACATCCATTTGATACAAATTGATATTAAAGAACATGCATATACTAATAAATTCTGATTGCCTCTAATCTAGCAACTGGAGCATATGTTTCATCAAGTCAATGCCTTCCTCTTGAGAATAACCCTGAGCTACCAGTCTTGCTTGTTTCTGAAGACCCATCTGTCCCAATAACCAAATGATCAGAAGGTCTAGGTACAAGAGTCTAGATGGCTACGTTGGAACTGGTTAAGTTTCTCTTGCATAGCTAGGATCCAAGATTCATCTGTCAGTGCATCATTGATTGTCTTAGGGTCATTTAAGATACAAAGCAGTGTAATCACAGGGAATAGTCATACCTCTGTTCCTACCCTATCTTGAGGATCACCTATTATATTTTCTCTTTGATGATCTCTATGACACTTAATTCTCTAGGAAGTTTTCTGTGTTTCTTCGTGTTGTTGAAAGTTCTTCTATTGGAGGGATTTTCCTTGCCTTCATTTTTTTCTTCAAGAGAAGCTTGTTCCAGATCCCTGTACAAGTCTTCAACACTTATATTCTTCTTCTTCCATTCTCTTAATAGAAGGGTTAGTTTTCA
Source organism: Colocasia esculenta (assembly GCA_014218235.1). Lineage (NCBI taxonomy): Eukaryota > Viridiplantae > Streptophyta > Magnoliopsida > Alismatales > Araceae > Colocasia > Colocasia esculenta. Next base: position 52,418,473 of record CM024756.1, read on the forward strand.
TCAAATGAGACATGAATAGTTTGTTCAACTGCTAAAGTTTTTCTATTAACACCCTATATCCTCTAGGTTTTGAAATGTACCTAATAGAAAACTCATCACTTTTAGCTTCTAATTTTTTCTAGATTATTTTTACCATTATCAAAATGAAACACTTAAAACCAAAGGTCGAGGTGACTAATGTTTGACTTTTCTCCTTGTACAGCTCATAAGGTGTCTTCTTAATATGGTCCTGTTCATGCGCCTGTTGATGATGTAGTAGGTGTGTTGACTGCTTCTGCCTAGAAGTATCTTGGTAGATTATATTCTGTAAGCATTGTCTAGCTATGTTCAGCAGTGTTCTGTTCTTTCTTTCTGCTACTCCTTTTGTTGAGGTGTTCTTGGTGTGAGAGAAGGTTATTTCAATGCAATTTTCTTTACAAAATCTGACAAATTCTTTATTTTTGAATTGCCCACCATGATCAGATCTAATGCAGATAATTTGATATTCCGGCTCTTCTGTACTAGTCTACTGAACTTCAGGAAAGCTGAGAAGGTTTCTGATCTAGATTCCAAAAATGATACCCAAGTGTATCTTGACTAATCATTCACAATAGCCATAGACCTTTCCTCCAAGACTTACTGTTCTTATAGGTCCAAATAAATCCATATGAATGTGTTCCAATAGTTTAGAAGTAGGTACCATTGTTTTGGATTGAAAAGATGTCTTGATGTGCTTCCTTTTGCAAAGCTGTACCTATTCCAGATTCTTCAATTTCAAATTTGGAAGACCTTCAAATAGATCATGCTAGATAAATTTCTTGATTACTGAGGGCTAACATGTCCTAGTCTTCTATGCCTAGATCAGTCTCTTCACTCTTGTAGTTGTAAGGCACAAGTTGATTATTTCAGTTCTTCCAGTTGTAGGTGTACACATTTTTAACTCTTGAGCTTCAAAAACTACTTTCCCATCCTTTAAGATGATACATTCGTCATTCTGAAATTATACTAAGTGACCTTTATAACATAATGACTGATACTAATGAGATTGTGTTTAGTCCTTCAACACACATAACATCTTCTATTATATATTTCCTTTTGTTCCTATTCTTCCACATCCTATCACTTTTCCTTTGCCATTGTCACCATATGTAACTTGACCGATTTCACTTGTGTAACTTGTGAATAATTTTCTGCCACCTGTCATATGCCTTAAGCACCCACTATCCAAATACCATTTGGATGCTCTCAGGCGCCCTGCAAGCAAAGTTAAGTTGAGACTTTGGTACCTAAACTTTCTGGGTCCTTGAAGGTTAGTTTTCGGGATCCAATATAAATGTTTGTGGTGCATGTGCTAATAGTGTGTCCTATTGGTTGCAATAACTATAATACAAATCATACGTATGTTTTGACTTTGTAAGTGTGTTAGTCTTAAGTTTTTGTTGTAAATTATTGTTAACCTTTTTCAGATTTTTAATAATGTTTCTTTTGCAAACTTAGAAGTTAGATTTTGTTAAGGATAAACATTTTCTCTTCATCTATTAGTGGTTTATATCCTACTCCATACTTCTTTTGGCCTGTTTTAGCACCTTTTTAATTACCACTAAGGAATGTTGTGCAGTTTGTTATTTGTCTATAGAAGCTCTTAAAGAATCATTTTCTTCTTATAATTTTCTTCTT
>CM024756.1:52420228-52476456 GCA_014218235.1 Colocasia esculenta
ATGCCATAATTGGATAGTTCAAAGTGTGTGTAATTGTCATGAAATTATAGATAGAAAAGATCATGTGCATGTATTTTTAATCATACAGAAATGTTCAAATTATAACATGTGTTTATTTTCTGTGGTATGACTTTTAAACAAGAGTACAAACAATGTAGATAATCAAGCATTACTGAGGCAGGGGGGTTTCTTGCAAAAAGAACCCAGATCACGACGTACCCTGATGAGGGTCGCGACGGGGTCACTGAGATCGCGACGGGGCTTGTACGGTTGCGGCAGGCTTAGTCTCGTCGGGCAGTTAGATCGCGACGACAGGCCCTGTCGTGATCAGATCGCGACAGAGGGCATGTTGTGCGATGGACCTTGTGAACACGGCCTATCGGGCCGTCGCGTTCACAGGGTCTGCACCCGGGTCCGAAACGGGAAAAGGACATACATTGGATTGCAGGCCAGAACTTACCCTATTTGACACAGGGTTGTTCAGAAAATCACAACTAATTGTATAGTCAACGAAAAATCGTGAAACTAGTTGCCAAACGACCTAGACATACATGGGTACTTACAATAAATAGGGATTGGAAAACAAATCAGGGTTTAGACATGTTTTTAAACACAGTATTCATGATGAACATGAAACAGTACATAGTTGAGATCAACGATTAAATTCGCAAGATAGGATGAATCAAATTTAGGGCTTTTAGGGGCAAAAGATGCCTAACATGCATCAGTTCCTACAGTAAAAATCTCGTGGCATGGGGTTGAGTATAACAAGGAGATCAAGAATAAGAAGAGGGTTCGGGGTCATGTCAGTTCAGAACATGAAAAATCAAGAACGACAGATATGCTCGATGGAAAATTATGAAACCAAATGGCTTTTGTTCTGATAGATGTGACATCTTATAGAAAAAGTTCATGGTTTATGCTTCTGAGAATGCCTACCTTTGATCATTTTCCTCTTCTAGGGTTAAGGCTTGAAGAACTGGGGGAAGAACTTGAGAGATCCTTCTCTCCACGAATCTCCTCCTCTTGGCCTCTCCTCCTGGTCTAGGAACCTCTTGGCACGAGCTAGGGCCAGCCATGAGGGTTTAAGAGAAGTATTTAAGCTTCTCCCTATTCCCTTTCTAGTTTCAAGTCTATTCTTATTAAATTCCGAATTTCCTATTTCCTCTCCCCTTTTTAAGCAAGAGATCTCCTATTTGGGTTGTGAGAGAGAGGATTTCATGGCCAACCCATTAGGGTAGGTTTAGGAATCCCAATCCAACTCAACTTCTATTTTTAATGCATTAAATACCTCTTTTCTATTTTAGTAATATTTTAGTTACGAATTTTGGGTATTTCTATTATCCCCTTTTAAAAAATCTCTATTTTAGCCCACTCATTTCTAATGGGTCAATATAGCAAAGCCCATTACCTTTTCTTTAATGGGTTTATAATTCTCTCTTATTGATTTCCTAGTTGATTTAATACATCTTCCTTTTATTTGATTTTATAATTAAATAATATAAATATAATTTTTTTCCATAAATTAGGTTGTTACATCCTCCCCCTCTTAAAAAGAATTGGTCCCCAAATTTATGTGATCATTCAGAGAGAATGTCTTACCGAAAAGAACGGGGTAGTTCCGTCTGATGATTCCTTCCGGTTCCCAGTTGCCTCTTCCACTCCACGATTATTCCATAGGACTTAACCACATGGATGGGACGGTTCCTGAGTTGTTATATCTTCCGTTCCAGTATCTTGACTGGCTTCTCTTCGTACGTCACATCTTTGTTCAATATCAACTTCTCGTGGCGAATGATGTGCGTGGGGTTGTACACATATTTCCTAAGCATGGAAACATGGAACACATTGTGTACACATGACAAATCTGGTGGCAACGCCAGCCGTATGCAACCTCACCAACCCTTTCGAGTACTTCAAAAGGACTGATGAATCTAGGGCTGAGCTTTCCCTTTACACCAAATCTTTGGATGCCACGAGTAGGTGACACTTTTAGGAACACATGATCACAACTTGAAATTCCAGATCTCGTTCTTCTTGTCGGCGTAGCTCTTCTGTCTGGATTGGGAAATCTTGAGCGGTCTCTGATTACCTGAATGTCCTTCATTGTCCGTTGCACCATGTCTGGGCCTAGCCATTGCTGTTCTCCAACCTCATTCAGCATGCAGGGGATCTGCAATCCTTCTGTAGAGTACTTCGAATGGTGCCATCTTAATGCTTGCCTGATAACTGTTGTTATAGGCGAACTCGATAGTGGTAGGTGCTCATTCCAATAACCTTGAAAATCTATAGTGCAAGCTCTCAACATGTCTTCCACTATTGGTTGATTCTTTCAGTTTGCCCTCGGTTTGTGGATGGAATGCGGTACTAAAGTTGAGTTTAGTACCCAGTGCACCTTGCAGTCCTTTCCAAAAATGAGATGTGAATCTCGGATCTCGATCCAAAACAATAGATGATGGAATGCCATGTAGTCTTACAATCTCCTTGACTATAAGGCAGCTAGTACCTCTACTGACCATTTACTCTTTATAGGCAGAAAGTGGGCGGATTGGTTAGTCGGTCCACAATGACCCATATGGTTCGAGTCCACCACGAGTCTTGGGTAAACCCATGATGAAGTCCATGCCAAGCTTTCCATTCCATTCCCGGAATATCAAGCGGTCTGAGTACACCAGCAGGGCGCAGGTGTTCCGCTTTACTTGTTGGCAAGTAAGGCAATGAGAGGGCATGTTCAGCTACCTCTCTTTCATGTTCGGCCACCAAAACATTCTTTTCATATCTTGATACATTTTGGTACCTCCCGGATGAATAGTATACTTGTCTTGTGAGCTTCATCCATTAGTCTTCTCTTTAGTTCTTCATTGTCGGAACACATGTCCTCCTTGAAAGACAAGTCTTTCGTCTTCAGTCATTGCAAAGTCCGGTCTTTTAGTTAGAGTTTCTTTGACGCGAACTAAGAATGGATCATCGTCTTGTTGAGCTTTGATCTCCTCTAGCAGATCAGATTGAATCTTGATATGGCAACCAAGACTCGATCATCTCTATGTTCGATATTAAGTCTAACCTTGCGAATTGTTCTAGTAGTTGCATCTCGCCAAGGACTAGACTTGAGACAAATGCCATTGGCTTCCTACTAAGAGCATCAGCCACGACATTTCCCTTGCCTGGGTGGTATTGGATGTGGAAGTCGAAATCTTTCAAGTATTCCAGCCATCTCCTTTGTCTCATGTTGAGTTCCTTCTGAGAGAATAAATACTTCAGACTTTTATGGTCTGAGTAGACAGTGAATTGCTCGCCATATAGATAGTGTCTCCAAATCTTCAAGGCGAAGACCACGGCAGCCAGCTCGAGATCATATACAGGGTAGTTGACTTCATGTGTCTTCAGTTGTCTTGAAGAATAGGAGATGACCTTCTCTTTTGCATGAGTACACAACCTAGCCCGATTCCTGAGGCATCTGTAGACAGAGAAACCTTCTCCCTCTATTGGCAGAGCGAGAACAGGTGCTGAGGTAAGACAGTCTTTGAGGGTTTGGAAACTTTTCTCACACTCTTTACTCCAGGAGTATGGATTCTCCTTTCGTGTCAGACGCTGAGAGGAACGACGATCTTTGAGAAGTCCTTGATGAATCGCCTGTAGTAGCCAGCCAGTCCTAGGAAGCTTCTTATCTCGGTGATTAGTTGGTCTCTCCCAGTTGAGTACAGCTTCGACTTTGGAGGGATCAACGAGATGCCGTCTTTGAGATGACATGGCCCAAGAAGGATACTTCTTCGAGCCAGAATTCACACTTGCTAAGCTTTGCGTACAGCTTGTTGTCTCGCAAAACCTTGTGCAGTCTTTAGGTGTTCTTCTGCTCTCTTCCTTGGTCTTGGAGTATATGAGGATGTCGTCGATAAAGACGACCACGAACTTGTCGAGGTATGGCCGATATATGCTGTTCATGAGTTGCATAAAGGCTGCAGGAGCATTGGTTAGACCAAAAGGCATAACGACGAATTCATAATGTCCATACCTGCTCCTGAAAGCCGTTTTGAAAATATCATCATCCTTGATCCTCATTGGTGATAGCCAGATCGAAGATCGATCTTGGAGAAATATTGCGCTCCGAAATTTGGTCGAATAGTTCATCGACTCTAGGCAATGGGTATTTGTTCTTGATGGTAAGCTGATTGAGTTGTCGATAGTCGATGCACAGCCTCATCGATCCATCTTTCTTCTTTACGAATAGCACAGGTGCTCCCATGGGGAAGTACTTGGTCTGATGAACCCTTTTCTAGTAGCTCCATCAGTTGCGCCTTCAATTCCTTCAGCTCGGCAGGTGACATCGGTATGGTTGACGGATACCGGTGTGGCTCCAGGAATCAACTCAATGGCGAAGTTGACATCTCGTTCAGGGGGAATCCCTGGCAGGTCTTCGGGGAATACATCTGGGTAGTCCTGTACTATATGTATGTCTTCTATCTTGGAACCCTTCTTTTCCACTACTACAGTTGCTAGGAAAGCAATACAGCCTTTCTTCATCATGTTGTAGGCTTTTATGGCGAGACTAGAGACCGTTCCTCTTATGTCTATCCCAGAGAATGCCAGTTTAGGAAAGTCACTAAAGGTAACCTTCCCTTTCTTACAGTCGACACTTGCCCCATATACAAACAACCAATCGGCTCCCAAAATTACATCATAGCCTTCCATGGACATACACATCAGGTCGGCTTTTAGGTTATGGTCTCCGATCATTACATCGGCAGAGGAAAGTATTTGTTCATTTCTCCTTTTCCCCTAGTGGTTTGTGACAGAGAACACAACCCATGGATATAGGTTAGTATTCACAGTATCAACAAAGTTTTGAGATATAAATGAATGAGTAGCTCCAGTATCAAATAAAACAATGTTGATAATGAGAAAACTTGAAGGGTACCTTCTACCACCACGCCACCTCCATAGCAGGTTCCTCATCATGTAGGGCTTGCAGTCGCCCTGTTTCTTAGGCGCATTAGGGCGCCTTTCATTCTCTTTAGTAGCGGGCACTCAGGGATACGGTGCTCGCAACTTCCGCAGTGCAGACATGCACGGCTTTCCTCCAGCATTCATCAGCCGTGCGACCAGGCTTGTCACAGTGTTTGCAGTGGCTCTTGTTGGAGTGTTGGGTACGAAAACCTTGGGTTTCCTTTCTTGGCTAGATCCCTCCGTGATGTTGAAGGGACGCTTCTTACCATTGGTAGGCTTAGTAGATGACTGACCCGAGGTCACTTCCTTCTTGACAACTTCCCTTTGTTACGGTCGGTGAAGTCCGTAGCATCTTCTAGCAGCTGAGCCCTCTTCACCATCTCAGCGTAGGTCAGGATGTCGAAAGGTGAGAGTTGAGTGATGTAGTGGGGCTTAAGGCCATTTAGAAAGCACTTGGCCTTCATCCTTTCAGTGTTCACCAGATGTACAGCATAGCGTGCCAGTCTAGAGAACTGGGCTTCATATTCGGCCACAGTCAAGCTTCACTGTTTAAGAGCAGCGAATTCCGCAACTGTCCTTTCTTGAACACGCTCGAAGAATTATTTGGAGTTGAATGCTTCTTTAAACTTGTTCCAGGTGAATGGCCTATTCTCTCTAGTAGCTTCCACTGACCCCCACCAGGCGTGGGAGTCCTTCTCCAGTTGGAATGTGGTAAGTAGCAGCTTGTCCCCCGCTGCACATTGCATGACACGAAAATTTCTTTCGGTCTCTGGATCCAGTGCTCAGCTTCATCCGGATCTGTGGATCCGCTAACCTAGGGGGTTCAGACTTTTAAAGTTGCGATACAGGTCGCTGCACCACGATTGCCACCTCCTTGAGTGGCTTGCACAATGGCGCGTGTTAGTTCTTGGATGGTTTGTTGCATGCCCCTCATTTGAGCACGTTCGACAGTCATCTTGATTGCTTAGTTTCCATAAAAATAACTTAATGTTATGATACTGATGTGAAATTTATTTCGTGGGTGTGTCAGTTTATTTTTTCTAGTTACTCTTTGGCTCTAACCACAACTCACATGGGTAGGATAATTGACTCTAGTCGAGGTAGGTTACCTAGATCATCCTTACTAAGAATAACCTAGGCTCTAATACCACCAAACTATCATGCCCCGACGCGGAATATCGGAACGCAAGGCAGTTGCGAGAAAAGGGTATAGAGCGAGTACTAAACATCAAACCATTGCATAGTGAATAACACTAAAGCGAATTCATTTCATTAATAACTTTCCGATGTCTAGTTACAACCACTAATATCAGAGCCAATCTATGGGGCCCGATTACATTGGAATAAAGCAAAAGACTAAACTTCAAACCTAACTACTACAACGCTAAACAAAGCAATAGGACGCTAGGGTACTCATGACATCACTCCAGGTCGTTCCCGTCCTCTTGAGTTTATGGTTCATCCTCGGTCTCACCTGAGAACACAACGAAAAATAACGCAGGGCGAGCGAACATCGCCCAGTAGGACTTAAATCTCAGGCTCAAGCAGGCTTTAAATATTAATGCATTTAAGCAGAGTAACTAATGATAGAACGGGAGAGAGTGTCAAGTGAAAAATATAGCAGGACAGTACGTGAACGAAATACAAGACTTTCCAAATATAGACTTTCAAAGAATAACACAAGTGTCAGGAATAGCACAATAATAGAAAGATAGCACAAAGTCAAGTATAGCAAGATGGCCATAGTACAGATAGCACAACGAGTAGCATAGTACTTTGTTGTCAATGGACAACGAGATAACATAGCACTTTTGATTGTCATTTAGATAGTCACGATAGATAGCACTTTGTTGTCAATGGACAACGAGAAAATAGAACTTTTGATTGTCATTTAGATAGTCCGATAGATAGCACTGTTGTCAATGGACAATAGAGAACATAGCACTTTTGATTGTCATTTAGATAGTCACGATAGATAGCACTTTGTTGTCAATGGACAATGAGAGAACATAGCACTTTTGATTGTCATTTAGATAGTGATGATAGATAGCACTTTGTGTCAATGAACAACGAGACATAGCACTTTTGATTGTCATTTAGATAGTCCACGATAGATAGCACTTGAGTGTAATGCCAAACACTCTAATCATTTAACTCCCATGGGCACTAGCACTTTTGGGCGCACATCCCAGGACCAGATCGGGCCCTTTATATATTGCCAGGCATTAGTTATATTGTTTATCTTCAGACAATCAGTCAATGGCCAATATAGAGTACCAATAAGTAGATGAGAGCGCTAGATGAATAGACGAGATAGTAGAGTGAACGTGAATAGAAGAGCGAGTAGAGTATAGATGAGAGTTAGTGGACATTGCATGTAACGCGTTGAGTAAATAGGTGATAGTAACAGTTGCACAACACACGCACTTGGTGTTGGCAGTCAGGTGGAACTCACGACCTTACCACTGGCCATGTTAAGCACAGGTCCAGAGGTCCGGCATGATTCAAGACGAGAGTGAACTTCTAATAGCCGTGTGGATCATATAGATCCCTAAAAGGGGTGTAATAGGTGTTAGGGTATAACCGGCTCGTCGACCATGTGGGAATCCATAGATAGAGGAGACTTACGGAGGCCTTGAACAAAGATTTACTAGTCCGGCATTGGAGTATCTGACGGAGAGTTCATCCAAGTCAAGAGAGAAGGTATATAGAAACAAGTGCTCGACGTTCTAGAGGAGTTCTAGAACAGTGGGGTGTCGATATCGGTATTCCCAAAACGTTGTGAGAAACGATAGACAAGTATAGGGTAATTTAATTACGTAAGTTACCAGATGTATTATGAAATAGTTTCATGCCAAATTATGCCATAATTGGATGGTTCAAAGTGTGTGTAGGTGTCATGAAATTGTAGATATAAAAGATCATGTGCATGTATTTTAATCATACATAAATGTTCAATTTATAACATGTGTTATTTTCTGTGTATGACTGTTAAACAAGAGTACAAACACTGTAGATAATCAAGCATTACTGAGGCAGGGGGTTTCTTGAAAAAAGAACCCAGATCGCGATGTACCATGATGAAGGTCGCGACGGGGTCAACTGAGATCGCGACGGGTGCTTGTACGGGTCGCGACAGGCTTAGTCTGGTCGGGCAACAGATTGCGACGACAGGCCCTGTCGCGATCAGATCATGACAGAGGGCACTGTCACGACGACCCTTGTGAATGCGGCCTATCGGGCCGTCACATTCACAGGGTCTGCACCCGGGTCCGACAGGGAAAGGACATACATTGGATTGCGGGCCAAACATACCCTATTTGACACAGGGTAGTTCAGAAAATCACAACTAATTGTATAGTCAACGAAAAATCATGAAACTAGTTGCAGAACGACCTAGACATGCATGTGTACTTACAATAAATAGGATTGGAAAACAAGGGTTCATGAGACAGTTTACAGTGATGTTTTAAAGACGAGTAGCAAGATGAACATGAAATTCCATAGTTGAGATCAATGATTAAATTCGCAGGATAGGATGAATCAAATTTAGGGCTTTTAGGGGCAAAAGATGCCTAACATGGATCAGTTCCTAGAGTAAAAATCTCATGGCAGGGGGGGTGAGTATACAAGGAGATCAAGAATTAAAAAGAGGGTTCGGGGTCATGTCAGTTTTAGAACATGAAAATCAAGAACGACAGATATGCTCGATGGAAAATTTGAAACCAAAGGGCTTTTGTTCGTGATGACGTGACATCCTACAGAAAAAGTTTCATGGATTATGCTTGTGAGAATGCCTACCTTTGATCGTTTTCCTCTCTAAGGTTAAGACTTGAAGAACTCGGTGAAGAACTTGAGAGATCCTTCCTCTCCAAGATTCTCCTCCTCTTGGCCTCTCCTCCTGGTCTAGGAACCTCTTGGCATGAGCTAGGGCCGGCCATGAGGGTTTAAGAGAAGTATTTAGCGTCTCCTTATCCCTTTCCTAGTTTAAGTCTAATTCGTATTAAATTCTGAATTTCTTATTTTCCTCTCCCCTTTTTAAGCAAGAGATCTCCTATTTGGTTGGGAGAGAGAGGATTTCTTGGCCAACCCATTAGGGTAATTTAGGAATCCCAATCCAACTCAACTTCTATTTTTAATGTATAAATATCTCTTTTCTATTTTAGTAATATTTAGTTACGAATTTTGGGTATTTCTCTATTATTCCCCTTTTTAAAATCTCTATTTTAGCCCACTCATTTCTAATGGGTCAATATAGCAAAGCCCATTACTCCTTTTCTTTTAATGGGTTTTTATTTAATTCTCTCTTATTTGATTTCCTAGTTCATTTAATACATCTTCCTTTTATTTGATTTTCTAATTAAATAATATAATATAATTTTTTTCCCATAAATTTAGGGTTGCTACAAGTGCAGAGTGCGCCTCCAACCAGTCCATGCCCAGAATGGCATCAAAGTCGTGGAGCTGCAAGGCAAACAATCTGGCGTAACTCGTGGCCCTGTACCTCGACGGTGACACCCTCCAAGTAACCAAGGGTACGCACAAAGTCACCCGTCGGCAGCTCAACTGCAAGGTCACAGGCCCGCTCCAGAGCAAACTCAGACAAGGAAGCAAAGAACTCCTCAGAAACAAAACAGTGTGTGGCACCCGGATCAATCAAAACTCTAGCAGCTCTACCAAGGATGGGAATTGTACCGACGACTAGATTAGAGGCCTTCGCCTCCTCTCTGGTGATGTTCATCACTCGACTGCGACCACGTCCTCACTGAGGCTGCTGCTGCTGGCGCTGCTGGTATTGACTCTGGTGCTGCTGCTGCAGCTGTTGGTACTGACCATGTGCTGTTGCTGGCGCTGCGCTGGCTAGGGTGGATAGTACTGAACCTGAGGTGCCTCTGCTGCTGCTCCTGCTGTTGCCTCAACGGACACTCTCGGCTGTAGTGACCTGGCTGCCCACTTGGTAACAACCCGAGTCCTGCTGGCTCTGCTCTGCTCCCTACTGCACCGACTGCTCACATAGCTGCTGCTCCGACTGACGTCGCTGCTACTGCTGCTGTACTGACCCTGCCTCCAAGAGAGAACAACCTCTTCAACTTCAAAGTCAGCGCCACACCGCGCTGTCCCCGAAGAAGAAGAGAGGAACACCTCCCTCGACTGCCGAAGGGCGCTGGTATGGAGAAGCCTCTCTGAGCCCTACTCTGCTGCGGCTGAAACCGACCTCCCTTAGCAACCTGAATTTTTAAGAAAAATAAAAATTTAAGAATTTAAAACCTAGTTAAATGGATATTTAATGAAAAGAGCATTAAATAAAACCCATTAAATGGAAAGAGTAATGGCTTTGCTTAATGGATCCTCTAGAATTTATTGGGTCAAAATATGAATTTACAAAGGGAGAATAATAGGAAATATCCTAAATTCGTACTAATCATTACCTAAATAGAAAAGGGGTATTTAATGCATTAAATAGGAAGTTAGAGTTGAATTGGATTCTTAAACCTACCCCATATGGTTTAGCACGAATTTGGATCTCTTCCTAGCCTAAATAGAGATTGGAAAGCAAGGAAGGAAGGTTGGAGTTAGGAAATCTCGGAATTTAGAGGAATTAGAGTAGAAATAGGAATAGGAATTCATGCATGCATAATACACCTCATAAACCCTCTTGGCCGACCCTAGCTCATTGCCAAAGGTTGCTAGACGTGGGGAGAGGTCAGGAGGAGAGGATCTCGTGGGAAGAAGGTGTTCTTGAAGCTTCTTCCTCGTTTTTGGGAGTTTCACCCTAGAGGACAAATAAATCCAAAGGTAGGCATTCTCACAAGCTAAATCCTAATATTTCGTCTGTAGATTGTTCCATACATCAGGAACGAAACCCTCAATTTCATAATTTTCCCTCGAGCCAATATTTTCTTCTTGAATTTAGAAGTTCTGCAACTCTTATGACCCCGAACCTTCATGCTTAATTCATATCTCTTCGAATACTCTATCTCCTGCCTCCAAATTTTAATGGGAGATACTGATGCATGATAGGCATCTTTTCCCCTAAAAGCCCTAATTTCTGTTGAGCATGTTACTCGAACTAAATCGATCTTGCTCCCTGTATCATGTTCTATGTTACTTGTTCTTGTTTGTTCTCAAACCATGTTCAAACCATGCTCTCTCTTGAATTCCTATTTACTGGAAGTACTCTCGCATGTTTAGTTTCATTTGCCCCTGATTTCATGATTTTTCATCGTGTATATAATTAGTTATGGATTTCTGAACAACCCCCTATCAAAAATTAAATCCCTGGTCCGCAATCCAATGTCTGGTCTGACTCCTGTCGAGACAGGCGCAGACAACCAGAAGGCGACGCCTCGACATGTCGCTTTCTGGGGCCTGATTGCGACAGCCTCCCTGTCGCGACCAAGAAGGCGACAGTGAGCCGTCGCGTTCTCAGTACCCGATTTGCATGCCCTGTCGCGACCTGTGCAAGACCCTGTCGCGTTCTGCCTGGCCCATGTCGCCATCCTTACAGCCCTATGTCGCCTTCATAGAATTTGAGAAAAACCCATGAAAAATATTTTTGTCGCTTTCTAAATAATCCTTACGCCTTCTTACCGTTATACCCCCAGTAAAAACCCTACTTAAAAATGGTGCTATATTGAATGATTTAAAATACATGTTCACGACTTATTCTAGCTATGATTTCTCTTACACATGCACACACATGAACTATCCATATGGCTGAAATCTTGCAGAAAATATCTCATAATGTATCTGGTAATTACCGAAATAAAGAATATTAATTGCCCTATTTTAAGGACTTGTATTCGTTTCTCGCGTTGTTTCTACACCGATATCGACGCTCCACTGTCTAGAATTCCTCTAGAACGTCGAGCACCTGTTTTATAAACACACTTTACTTGGCTTGTGGTGAGCTCTCCGTCGGATATTCCTTTCGCCGGACTAGTGAACTCTTGCACAAGGCCTCCGTAATCTCTCCTCTGATCATGGATTCCCACATGGTCGACGAGCCGGTTGTACCCTAACACCCATTACACTTTTAGGGATCGATATGATCCAAACGGCTATTAGAAGTTCGCTCTTACCTTGAATCACGTCAGACCTCTGGACTTGTGCATAACATGGCCAGCGGAAGATCGTGAGTTCCACCTGACTGCCAACACCATGTGCGCGTGTTGTGCAACTGTTACTATCGCCTGTTACTCGGAAAGTTACGTGCGTTGTCCTTAGCTCTCATCTATACTCTACTCGCTCATCTATTCACGTTCACTCTACTTTCTCGTCTATTCATCTAGTACTCTCATCTACTTCTTGGTACTCTACTTGGCCATTAAATGATTGATTGTCTAAGATAAAACATGACTATGCTAGGCAACATTATAAGGGCCCGATCTGGTCCTTGGAGGAGCACCTGAAAGGCTATAACTCGCGGGGGTCTAATGATCAGGGTGATGGCATACACCTAACGCATGACACGCAAGATTTGATCTATGGCAATCAATTAATCAAACAGTCAATTATTGGTTTACTTGAATCTCGTGGTTGAAAGAATATCGACCAACACTTGCTATCGTGACTTGTGCACTGTTGTGCAACTTTACTTGTTACTTGTTATACGGCCAATCCGATATCAACACTTGTCGTGCTATACTCTCGTGCATTGTGCTATTGTTTCTCGTTATCATGTACCAGTACTTGCTATACGTTCTCGTTATTCTCTCTAGTTATCCTGCTTTATAAGACATTAATTACTTAAAGCATGCTTGATCCTGAGATTTAAGTCCTACTGGGCGTTATCGCTCACCCCTGCGTTATTTGTCGTTGTGTTCTCAGGTGAGACCGAGGATGAACCATACACTCAAGAGGACAAGAACGACCTGGAGTGATGTCTTGAGTACCCTAGCATCCTATTGCTATATTTAGCGTTGTAGTAGTTAGGTTTGAAGTTTAGTCTTTTGCTTTTTTTTCAATGTAATCGGGCCCTATAGATCGGCTCTGATATTAGTGGTTGTAACTAGGCATCAGAATGTATTATGAAATGAATTTGCTTTAGTATTATTCGTTGTGCAATGGTTTGATGTCTAGCACTCGCTCTATACCCGTTCACTTGCAACTGCCTTCGCGCTCCGATATTCCGCGTCGGGGCGTGACACTCCCTCTTCCAGGGCCGTAGCTCTCGCCACTGCCACTGCCAAGGTGTCACAGAGGTGACCAGCCCGGCCCACTCAAGTCTGAACGTAGCCCGCTAATGAACCGCTCGGTACGAGCCTGCTCACTAACTGCCACGTGGGGAACGTGTCGAAGTAGCTATAAAACACCTTTGGTGGTACTGTCCCACGGTCAAGTCTCCCTGCACCACTCATGGAACAGTTCCCTCCTCTCACGAAAAATGAGTCGGGGAGGAACTCACCATGGAAAGCCACCAGGAACTCTGCCCAAGTGATCTTGTCCAGCCTCCTACCCTGAAACCTGGTCTGCCTCACTGCTCTCCACCACTCGTGGGCTGACCCCTTCAGCTGATACACTGCTAACCTGACCTGATCCAGCTCTGCACAGTCCATGGTCTCGAAGGTGCGCTCGAGCTCATGGACCCAACTCTCTACCCTATCTGGATCACGGGCGCCAGAAAAAGTTAGAGGCCGAAGACGAAGAAACCTCTCTAGAAGTGCCGTGCGGTCCTCAGTTGCTGCCGCTGCAACTGGAGTCTGTTGCCGTACCACTGGGGGTACCTCTGGCTGAATCGGTTCTGCCTGCGGGGTCGGTGGTGGCTGCTCCTCTGCTGCCATCTCTACAAACTGCTAACCTTCTGCCGGCATCTACTGGTATGGCTGGTACTGAGGGTACTAAGGGTACTGGTGGCACTACGGGTACTGCGGGTACTACCAAGGACCCTGGAACATCTCTCTCCACCACTGCTCCATGATGATTGGTGGGGGCTGGGCTGAAACCACTGCTGCTGTTGCTGCTGTGGCTCTCCCTGCCGCATCAGGACACCCTACGGTAATGGGTCCCTAGGCTGCTCGAACTGCTGGAGCTGAGCATTGATTGGCACGTGCTCGGCTGCAACCGACCCGTCCGACTCGAACTCCTGACGCTCCACCAGTCACTCACGACTGCTGCGAGTGCGTGGAGGCATGTTCTGCAAAACAGACACAATAAGAAGTTAATAGATAAACTCCAGTGGCTTAGCATGTTACTTGTACTTCCTAAGGGACTTTACGTTATTACTTATGTCCACTACAAGTCTTGATAGACCCCTTTCTCTGATACCACTGTAAAGACCCCGGCGCCCGGACCCTCGGCTCCCACCAAGAATTCAAACATTGGGACCGCTGCCCACGGATCCAGAGACCTAGAAGGGCTAACAGATCGATCTAATAATATGTAACATAAATAAATAACAACCAACGTACTAAAGTGCACCACAAGTGAACGAAAAGTGTCCAACAATTAATAACAGTCTAGTACAGTCCCAAAGTAAATAAAGTACAAGTGCTGAAAAAAAGGGAAAGAACACGTCCCTTAGGGGCATACCCCGAGGTGAAGTACAACTGCTGGGGGAACACTGCCACTAGAGACGCCGACTACTTCGGGCCCGTCTCCTTAGTTCGCTGCGGAGGGAGCTACTGTGAATCTCACCAACAAAATAGGGAGTGAGCTTCACGAAGAAGCCCAGTAGGGACTACCAATCTCCCACTGGTTCTAACAGCAGAATAGAACTAAGTTCAATAAATAAATAAAGCAGTAAAGTTTATTCTACTAAACAAAGTCAAGTGTGGAAGCATGAAAGAAACTACATAGTCATCGGTCTAAGCTACATAGCGGGACCGGAAAACCCGTGTAACCAAGTCACCACAAGAACCCAACTGTAAACATAGACAGTGGACGCTGCCAGGACAAGCACACTAGCTACAAAATGCTACACTAGTCAGCCGGTCAAGTGCGCCACGTGCCTTACCCTCGACCAACGGTCCATGTCTAGCACCTCCCGTCAGAGTGAGATGCGGAACAAGAACAACCACAACTGCCGTAGTCTGGCCAGTCTACGGTCCTACGCCTGACCCCTCTAAATGGTTCCGGAACCACGTAGAGTGAGGCAGTGAGAAAGGACTAGCTGGTCCGCACTGTAAGAGCACCACACAACCTCGGAGAACCAGACCAGCTAAGAGAGCTCTACAAATGACTCCACACTGCTGTCCCCACCGTTTTCCCCTTCTGCTCCAAGTCCAGACTTGAGCACGCCCGCCGCCCGGAGAACTGCCTCTAATAGAAGTGTGGGGCTGGGGGTCCCAAGTAACGGTAACAACCTATCTCGTAGACAAGCCATCAAGTGCCTAGCACCGGGCGAAGAGACTACGTAGCACTGCACTAGGAACACACAAGTGCCAAGAAACCTGAGTCACAGTGGAACGGAAACACAAATAGGTCTCTAGTCAGCTCTCGATCAGAGGCGACTCGTCGGCCCATCGCGACCAGAACGCGACGGTTCTACCCGTCGCGACAAGAAAATCGATGGCGACCCTTAAGCGCATCGCGATAAGGTCGCGGCGGCTAAGAGTACCGCAACAAGCCTGAGTCGACTAATTGCGACACGTACCCTGTCACGATCTCATCGCGATGGAGACGGAGGTCACAATCGGGACGACCCCAAACTCCTGAATGCCAGCCACTACCCGTCGCGTTAGCAAGATGTGGCGGTCTGGGGTGCGTTCAAGAGAACGCGACGCCCCGATACGTCGCGACCTGGTCGCGACTGGGAAACCCGTCACGACCACACCGAGTGCCCAAACAGAGCACCCTCTGCCACCCAACCTAAACACAGGTACAATGGGGGACGAGCATGGAAAATGATAGAAACATATCAATTGCATTCAAACCCCCCAAACAACCCACATGCATGCAAGGAAAAGCCAACTACACTCACATAGTCTCACATGCTCAGTACTCTCATTGCAACCCATGCAACCCAAGCATGAATCAAGAAACACAGAACCATCCACATGAAATCCAGCACACAATTCCACATCCTATTCATGGAGTCTAGGTTTGGAGAAGGGGGTTTGGCCGTTGTAAACCCGTTTCCCAGCTTCCGTCCGATGTCGTGGGATGACTGGCAACTGACTCATCCAGGCTGGGTGATGCGTTGGTGTCATGTCGGGTGTGCCAGATGCGACAGTCATCCGTGTCACGGCGAGCTTGTGGGTCGCGTGTTGGTCGCGCCCTGGTTCTCCGTCGCATCTTGCTATCGCGCCCAGTCAACGGGCCACGACAGTGTTTTGTCGTGTTGCGTTGTCTGGTCGTCTGACGCCTGTCAGGGTGGCAAGTGTGTTAGTACAGCTTGTCGCGTTGTTGCGGCACCCTTGTAGGGCGCGTTCTTGTCGCGGTCCGTTGACCCGTCGTGTTAAGGTCCGTAACGCGACAAGGCGGTCTGTCACGTTCTGGTTGCCGAAGGTTAAAAGCCTTGGCCGGCGATCCCCCCCTCTCTCCTTCTTCCCTCTCCCTCTCCCTCCAGTGGTGCTCCACCTCCCCTTCTCCCCTTCGTGTGTTTCAGGCGAGGAGGAGGGCCGTGCGTGGTGCTATGGCGTCGTGGACCTGCATGGAGTGAGGATGAGGTGGCCATGCGTCGTGAAGGCCCTTTGTGGGTTCGGTTCTTCGTAACCGATAGGATTTCTTGTGCCCATCCCGATCCGGGTGGATTGGGAGCCCCTCGCGATTTATAGATAGCTTTACTGCTTTCCCCATGCTCCCCTCCCCCTTGTGTTTTTTGTTTGGATGGTTTGTGGGCGGCCCGGGATATAGGATCCCGTTGGTCTGCCTCCCTGCTGGTGTCGCGACGGCTCGGCGCGTCGCGAAATCAGAGGAGGCGTCGTCCCGCTCAGGCGCGACCTTATCGCGACACACGTTGGCGGTCGCAATAAGGCTGTCGCGCCGCGCTTCCCGATCGCGACATGATTGCTATCGCGGCGCATTTCTGCTCGATCGCAACAGGGCTTCACAGTGCCCTTCCACGTCGTGATGGTGTCGCGATGGCCTTGGGGATCGCGACAATACCTGTGTTGCCTCAGGTGTTTTCGTGGGCCCGGTTGTGTGTCGGCATGTGCCCCAGGGCAGGCTTTGCCCTTAGGACCTTCTGGTAGGGAACGCAGCTAGTTGCCTCCCTGCGTTCAGTGACCGAAGGTGACACCTTCATGGCCGTGTCCTGGCAGCAGTGCCAGGAGGGTCGTGTCTGCCTAATAATCGATTGACCGGTGGTCAATCTATTATTAGTAGAGTGATGGGTTTCCATACTGTCCGTTGGTTTTCCGAGGTTCTAGCCGTTCGTGCGTGCCTTGGTTGGCCGACGGCCCTTTTGAGGTCCGTGCGTGCCTCTCGCTCGCTGGGCTTGTCGTGTGTTACAAGCCAGCAGTTCGGCGTGGTTTTGTTGTGCTGCCCCGCCTGTTCGCCCGTGCTTGGCACTTGAGGGCTTGTCCCGTTTAGAGGTTGTCTCCGTTTCCTGGGACTCCATCCTCGGGAGCCTGTTGAGGGAGTACTCGGGCTACGAGCGTGCTCGAGTTGGCAGCCATGTGAGCGGACTGGGAGCTGAGGGGAAAACAAGGTTGGACACGGCGCTGAGTCGTTTGTAGAGCTCTCTTGTCTAGGTCTGGGACGTCGAGGGGTTCGGTGTGCTTTCCTGGCGTAGACCAGACAGTCCCTGTCTCACTGCCTCTCTCTAGGTTGGTTCCGGAGCCACGTAGTGGTGTCAGGCGTGAGGCCGCAGCTTGGCCAGGCTGCGGTGTTGCGTGTGTTGTGTGTTTCTGTGGCGGCTCTGTCTAGCCCTTGAGTGGGGCGGGAGGCAGGAGCTAGGCTAGAGAGCAGAGCGTGTGGACTGCGGGTCCCCCTCTTAGCTGCTAGCAACAGTGGCTTGGTTGTTGTTGTTGTGACGACATTTTCCTCACGACGTTTCCGAGTGTTCCTCGTTTGCCCTAGCTTGCACGAGGTTTTAGCCTGGCTGTGCTTAGCTCCCTGGGGCGTCGTTGGTCTGGCCTTGGGCAGACCCGCGCTTCTGGTAGTTCCCGCTTCGGTGTTTCTCAGTTCCGTGGTCCCATTCTTGGGTGCCAGCCGTGATGGCACCGGCGTGTGTAGCTTCTCGACCTGGCGGTGTGTCCGGGGTACGGGGTGGTTCTTCTGTGGGCCCTCAACCTTGTAGAGGTCTGAGGTGGCCGTGCTTGCGGTGAGACGTCGTTCTCACTTGGTTGTTATGTGGTCTCTACAGGTGTGCTGAGCACTGCTTCCGCTTTGTGCCCGACTCCGTTGGTTTCTGCGGGAGTCGTGTGTGTGCCACGACCTTGGTTGGTGGTCGTGGCATTGTACTGTTCTCTTCCACTGCTTAGTAGTACCATGCTGTAGGTGTTCCTCGCTTTACAGCTTTCTAGTGTAGTTTCCTATTTTCGGAGTTCCTGCTGCTCTGGCCGGTGAGGGACTGGTAATGTAACGCCCAAAAAAAAAAAAAAAGTGTTAAGAAATTATTAATAATTTGGTTATTATATTAGTATTGTCATTAAATTGAAATAATTAGAATTTGGGCTTAATTAATGGTAACATACGTTACCCCAGTGTCGTACACAGAGGTGCGCGCTCCCACAGGGCGACACAAAAAATGACAATGAAATAAAAATCCAAGAACACCATGATTTCCATAAAAATGTGGAGATCTCAAAATATAAATCTCTGAATTTTTCAACGTACGGACATCGAGGATAAGTCGACGCGACTATTTTCCGGGTGAATTTTCACCCAGTGTAAAATAAAATCCAAAAAATAAATAAAAAATCACCATAATTAGAAAAACCATAATATTAGCCTATGGTTAAAATTCATGACAAATGGATACCATTGAACATGTTTACATCAAGCTTAATGAGCCAGCCGAATTAAGGGCCAATTACGGGATAGATTTTCTGAGAATTTACTTGCTTACGTGTGAGAGGCTGGAATGGCCACCTCACCTCACTGAAATTATTACACGTTACCCCCCTTACATGTTGAGCTTGAGTGGTTCATGTGTAGCGTGTCAACCGTAAAATCCTTTGGTTTTTACTGCGACACCTCAGGCCAACGTGCATCTCGCATGGCTTATGCAAAGGGCTATAAAAGCACCCAGTGGCCACGTACTCACCTCTCTGACCCTACTCATGCTGCTATCCTGCTGCTGTGCTTGCAAGTCTCTCTTTGGTTGGGTGCTGCTACTGGAGTAATCTTGCTGAAGCTTGTCTTGCACTTTGCGTGGGAGGCGAGCTATGGAGCTGCTGCTTTCCTTGTTTGATCAGAATGTGAGAGCTGTAGTATAGAGGCAACTGCACCTTGGTTCCATCGAAACCATCGGAGTGAAAGTGTGACGGCCCTTGTTACACCGTATGGTTATACCAACCCACGTCGGTATAGCAAGAGTCCTCACAGTGGACATTTACCAAACGATACGTACACTGAGATACAATAATATACAACAGAGTAGCGGAAGTAAAAGACAATAGTCTCCATTCATTCATCACCCACATTAAACATACATGCAATTCGCCATTAACATAAAAGAAATAAAGGTCCACATGATTATTTCTGAAATAAATATACAATTGTCCACATTCATACATCCTTTTTCATAATACTCTAATACAATGTTCAATTTCAACTTATGAAGTACACAGTCTCAAAGAAACTCCAAAGCTAGCTAATCTCCGCGCTCGGAGTCCGTCTCTGCTGCCCCTCCAAAGGTGCCACCCACCACTACACCTGTACGCCGAAGCAGGAGTGAGTCGAAGGACTCAGGCAAGAAACACTATCATGATATACACTTACAAGTCCTAGTGGTTTCACTGCACATTTACGATTGCACACATAGATGCTAGTCAATTCAAGTTTCAACCTATCATGAAAGTTTTACACTTTTATACATGACTCATGCTTTCAATTTCAAACAATAAAATTCACCTTCACATGATCTCTATTCAATTTACTCATGAAACTTTAATCTTTAAAGAGCTAAAACATGAGAGCTATCAACATGAACATTTTACATACATAAAGGGAACACAACTAGCATGGATTTTCATATTTTTAAACACTACATAGACCTTTTCACATGCTTTAGATTGCTGATTTCATATGGTTTCATGGCTGAAAACCTATGCATGAGAGCTACAATAATGCATAAAACATATCATATTAACAACCATTCATGTATCTTGTGCCCGTGTTCACTAATTATCCTCAACATGGATTCTAACCATCTTTGCACATTTTAAACATGATGATAATAACATGAATTTACTGAATTCACATGGTTCCAGATTTGTCTCACATAGGTTTCAATAACACATTTTCACATCTTGGTTTCACATTTTCTTTACACAAATTCCCTCTTTCACATGGTTCACTTTACACATACACATTCACATTGTCACTTACACATTTACACATGGACGCATACACCTAACACATTTCACATTACACATTTTAGGTGCCGTGACCATAGTCCAAACCACCAAAGAAGGACATATACACATCACATTACACATAGACGCCATCTAGGCATTCCAATGGCGACTCTTGGACTGCGCAAACCGGGAGAACAAGTCTCCACCTTAACCAGTGGTACTTGTCCACCTCCAGGATTTCCCCCTAATGCCCTTAGGGTCACTTAACACATGAACTTTCTCAGGGGGACTTTTCCTGATACAGCTCCACTGCCCTCTACGGAAGCAGTGTCACATTGGCACAGTTACACATTTACACATTTACCGTTTTACACATGGTTTTACATTTTACACTTTTCATCACATTCACTTTCTTACTCACATGAATATCTCTATTTTTCCCTAACA
Organism: Colocasia esculenta; assembly: GCA_014218235.1. Lineage (NCBI taxonomy): Eukaryota > Viridiplantae > Streptophyta > Magnoliopsida > Alismatales > Araceae > Colocasia > Colocasia esculenta. The sequence continues at coordinate 52,441,027 of CM024756.1, forward strand.
TGGTACTACAGAATTTCAAGAGTCTAACACACAATAAACACACTAATCATGTTGGGTTTAGACAATATCTAATCACATTACGGTAATACACGTAGATTATCACATTTCACATGAAATACATAACTTCTTATTTACTGATCCAACGACCTGGAATTTTAACCACATGCTGCTTTCGGGTTCAAGATGATACCCTAAAATTTTCAGATTTTTCTGAGCTTCATAGAATTTACAGTAAATAAAACGCCTAATTAGCATGCCATTCACAATTTAATTTAACATGGGGTTTAACACATCTTGCAAATTGCCACTTACTGTTTAACAAAGGTTACTGATATATGCATGATTTGAGAATACCAGATTACCCTAAATCATACACCTATAGATAAATCATCACAACCATTCTTACATGCTTTATTTTACCGAATCGGATTTTATTAGCAAATTACACAACATGGATAATTTACCAAAATTGCAAACACACATACTGACACACTAACCTTCATGATCAGACCAAAACCAAGGCATTCATACTAATTCTAATCATGAACATAAGTTTTCAAGAATCTCAATAAGTCATGCTCACAAGTTTAAGGGATACCATTTCCCACATTCACCATCACACCCCACATTCATTCACACACCACAATTAACAATATACATAAAGTATAAGGTTTACCATATATCCTCATCACAGAAATCATCGAAATTAATGTATAAGAAGGGCAGAACAGTTCACTGTTCTGTCCTGAGGAACTTGCGGCGGTCTCTGGCCGCTGACTTAGGTCAGCGGCATGGTCGATGGACGCCAGCATGATCTGGGCGTCCAGGGACCTTGCCGTCGAATCAGGTCTGTGCAGAAACACAGACCCGAGCTTTGAAACTTGGGTGAATGGAGGGTCTAGGACTCGAGGAAAAAATGCTCAAAATCATAAAAACCGACCTAGACTCATAAGGGGACATCATGGGTAGGTCACTTGCCTTTCAAAAATTTCTCCAAGAGATCTAGGGCTCGGTGAAGACCTCCATGGGCAGTCCCAAGAAAGTTGCAGAAAGGCCTCCAAGATCACCTTCCTCCGGGTTCTTGGATGAGCTCCACAGTAAGGGGACGATGGGGAAGCCTTCTCCTTTGCTCCAGCTTCCTTCTTGTCGGGGAAGATGGCCGGATCAACCTCCAAGGGGGTCAGATTTGAGGGTGCTAAGATGGGGTTTTCTCACAGTTTTCCTCCTAGGGTTTTTTCTCTCTCTTTTCTCCTCTTGCAAGGGTGAAGGGAAGAGTGGGGAGAGGCCATTTCGGGTTTAGACTTAAGGAGGGTCTCTCTCCCACTCACTAGGGTGATAGAACACCCTCAGAGCCGTTGGGGAACATCCCCCAATGGGTGGCCATACCTTGTTTCAGAAGCTTGCAGCTCTGCTGCGCATGCAGGTCAGAGAAATTGGCGTCCATATCGCTGGACGCCAGGATGAGTGTTGGCGTCCATGTCTGGACGCTGACACCACTTAAACGGCCTGGGGTTGACGCCAATATGGCCTTCGGCCAGAACTCTAAATTATGCAGAAAACCATGCATACCATGCATATATACATGCAATATACATATGGTATCGTATCCATACTATCATCATGCAATACATACATTATTTATACTTATATAAACACATGCACATGTAATTATACTAATTAATGCGTACGTAAGTATGTACATACATACACAAGCACAATTATACACACACAAATACAAATAATGCGACGGAAATTCGAGGGTCTTATAGAAAGTAACATCCTTCAAATTTATGTAGGATTCTTTTCCTTCCTTTACTATCCTTACTCTTCAAACATGTTATGGAACCTCCTGTTTTGGTGGCTGAAACCTCAAGCTTTTGTTTTGACTCCCTAAATACTTCTGGAACTATGTGATCATCATGAAGGATTCGTTTCCCCCATCCTCATTCTGAGTTCTCCATAAGCTAAAGAAGCTCATGTTAAGTGTTTAATTTTTTGTTCATTCTTCAGTAGTTGTAGACTTTTTATGTTGGGAAGAATAAGAGTCTTTTTATTCCTTCTTCTTCCATCCTTATCCTTATACCTGCTATAGAATCTTTGTTATGGAGCCAAAACATCTTTAGAATAGTGTGCTCTTTCCTATTTAAGTGTTTATTCCCTTAGGCTTTGGATTTGACTCCTTAAATACTTCTGAAATTTGGTGTTTATCTTGTAGGATTCTCTTCCTTTCTCACTCTTTTCTAAATTCTTGTCTCCTACATTTGTTAAAGAATTCATGAACACCTACATATCTACCTTTGAACTTGGGAATTCTTAGGAGAACTGTGTGTCCATCACTTGTAATTATGTTTTAGTATCTGTGTATGTAGAATTCAGTTCCTATTCTTCTTCCTTCCACATATCAGCCTCGAATCATTGGTGTGAAGTAATCTAGCTTCAAGAGTATGCTATTTTTCCAGATTCAAAGGGAGCTCCATGATAGGAGATGAACCCTTCATCATGTTAATTATGGTTTAGTCATGGGAGGTAGTACATCACTCCTTTACCATCCCAACTTGTTCAAATCTGAAATCATGATGGTTCTTACTGTATAGTGTAGATTGGGCTATGACGGTTCTTTCTACCTTCTTCGTTTGATTTATTGAGAGACCATGAATGTCTCAGTGAGTGTACATTGATAAATGATCTATGGAAAAAGAAGAGAGAGTTTCAAAGGAATTGCTCTTCAGTAATCTTCCCTTGAGTTTGTCTCCTTGTTGATCATTCATGTGAACCATGTTCCATGTTCTCTCTATCCTCTTTCCTATTTGTTAGAATCCTAAGTTTGAATGTGTACTATATCCACACCTTGTTTTGTGTTCTGAAAAGATCAATAGGTTTGCCTTTCTTTCCATTGTGTTCATGCTTTAACTAATGCTCATGTTTTGGCCAAAATATACTTGTGAAGAATTCTTGTTAGATGTAAGGAAAAATCTCTTAGAAGGGTTGTATATGCTTTAATCTTCCTTTCTTCAGTTTTTCATACCATCCATGTTGTACAATTCTCTTTTTTCCTCTTCTTCTTTCTTTCTGACTGTTTTCTGAAAACAGAACTAGTGTCGACACACCCCTGGACTGTGTCGACACCACAGACTCCTTTGTTCTGACTGTTTGCTGAAAAACAGAACTAGTGTTGACACACCCCTAGACTGTGTCGACACCACAGACTCTCTTTCCTTTCACTGCCTTATGTAAATAGTGGCAGTGTTGACACCATAGCGAACTGTGTTGAGCCCATCTATTTCTTGTTGTTTCCACCACCTAAACACTTGATTGAATTACTCAAATTTCTTTCATCCCTACCTTGGGTTATTCCTTAAATGTTCCCAACTACAATTATTCTTTGTGAAGCTATTAACCCCTGTGATCTGTGAAAGAAGTTTCCAAGTTCTTATTGTGTGAATAAGTGGGTACATGAGTACTATTGAGCCATTATCAGAGTGAGTATGTTATGTTGACGAGTTTTGAGTTTTAGACTCGTTTGAGAATTATGCCTGGCAAATAAGGGCTGGTTCAGTCTTGGGGAGAGCACCCGAATTCGTCAATGGCCGCGCGGGGGCGTTGAGGACAAGTGGATGTTGGCATACATCATTACGTTCTTGATTAGTCGCCATATCATACTTGTGTGTGTGAATATATATACCTGAATTAGATCTTAAGTGTCATCTTGAATTATTGATCATGCTTCTACATTACTCTTGTTATACATGTGTTATTTAGTGGACTCGTTCGTTCATTCTTTTTGATACTCAGTGTTAGCAATATCGAAGTTCTTATCTTGAGACTTTACATCTGAGCCTTTTTTTATTTAAAGGAATAAATTCTACTGGGCTATTTAGCTCACCAAATCCTGCCTTTTCAGGTAATCTACAGATCTAGAAGGCGGGACTTCGGGATTTGTGTGTAGAGTGACCAACCTTGTCGGCATTTTACTCTTGAGATTGTAAATCAAAAACCATGTAACACCTACTGAATGACAACTAATACTCATTATTTATTGAAGCCTCTGAGCAAATTTACTGTTCAATTAGTTCAATTTTACTCTTGATTTCTCGTTTGCTCACGTTCCGACATTTATAGATATATTAAATGACGGGACGTGACAGAATGGTATCAGAGCATTAGTTCGATAAACCTAGGGATAACCTGTGATGGGTAGAAAGCCTGAGGTTAAGCTAGATAGGTAAAAGTCGGATATAGATTGTATTGAGTATGAATGTAATATCTAGAGATAGTTTTCTTCCTATGATTCAAACATCTCACCTTCTGCTCTACCCTTTATCCTTGAACTTATACACAAATTTACTGTTTGAATATTCGAGCCCTAGTTTTAAATTTCCCAAATGTCATATTGTATTGGTCTCTAGTTTATCATGGGTATTTATAGCCCCATAAATCCATAAGGAGCCTTAGGGTATGTGGGCACAATAACCTAGGCAGATTTCCTTGATCCCAAGCAGCCACGTGTCCAGAAAAATCATAAGTTGAAATCCAGCCAGAGTGTGTCGACACTACCAGGGAGTGTGTCGACACACTGTCCCATTTGTGCAAAACTGGTCTTCTGGGAGCTGAGATTAGTCTCGACACTGCCACTGGCTGTGTCGACACACTATCCCAGTCTGGCAACTGGGTCTTCTGGAGACTGGGTCTAGTGTTGACACTACCCCTAGACTGTGTCGACACTACTCCTGGATTGTTCTGACTATTTGCTGGAAAATAGCACTAGTGTCGACACTACCCCTGGACTGTGTCGACACTACTCCTGGACTGTGTCAACACCACAGTGAATATGTATCTGAACCAGAACATAAGGACAATAAACGTGTAGAACTGAAACTCATACCTTATTTACATTTTCATTTACTTAAGATATTACATGTAAATAAGGAAGTATTTGAATCCAATAAAAATATCAGAAAAATCATATCTTTTACCAATAAAAAGTCAACTCTGCCACCGAAGAAGAAAAACACGATTTTTGCGATTCCATCAAAATAGCGTCTTTCTAATTTCTCACAATTTGGCCTACCTGAAAATCTCATAATTCAATAAACCTAGTAGAATGCTAAGAATCCAAGGTCCGGAAAAAAATGATAAACACACATATAACTTCTCCAAGGGAGCCCTCTCCTACTGAAAGAAAAGTCAAACCTGTTCATCCCTTAATTTACATCAACATGGCTTTTGTATTGATATGTTATTATCTCCAACTTTAAATAAGAATTAGTAAATGAATGGTTCAATTGATTTTATAGATTTCATGACTATCCTCGTGATTTATTCTACGTTGACTTTCCAATTTTCTTGGATTCTAAATTATTATACCACTGAGATAGATTATTTAATCATTATCTACATCCATTCCTTATTAAATCAAGTGAAGCTCTTTAAAAACTTAAATGTGTGAAGCACTCACACAATTGATGAATCAAAATTTGAAGATTATTTTAAATCTCACGAATCTTATACATAAGGTAGGATTAAATCTATTTATCTCTACTGAAGTGGATAACCAATAGATTGGTGAAGAAAAGAAATAGAAAAAGAAATCTACTGGAGTAATTTATGAAGAAATGCAAGAATATGTAAACATTTTGTACTAAAGTTTGGATTTGTTAGATGATTCCTTAAACTCCTAATAGCATTTCTTCAGGCTAGAGTTTATTGCATTCCTCTTTTAACTGTAACATAAGGATCAATTGTCTTTAAGTTGAGATTAAATCTCAAAATTTTGCTTCAATTAATAAGTAGCTTGGCGTGTCAACGCACACAAACAAATTGACTTGGGACAGTGGGAAGTTTTAGAAAAATCAACTCCATGTTTTCTAGACTTGATCTCAGTCATGTGATCGCAGTTTTGATTAATTTAATTTAAATTTGTTTACTCAGCCCGCGTAATGGGAGAAGAAGCACATTGGAAAGAGGTTCAACATGCAATGAACAACCTTGTTCAATCCTTAGAACGGGTAGTTCCCGTTGTTGATCAAGGAAAAATGAAGCTGTATAAGAATATTAATAGTCCAAACTCTCAAGAAACAATAAGTATTACAGTGTCCATACGGAAGAAGACAGTTCTCCCAAGTAATAGAGAAATAGATGACAAACAGAAGATGAAGTGGAGCAAAGAGAAGAAAAAGAAAAAGAAGGCCAACAAGCAAGCGAACGTTAAGGCACAACTTAAGGAAGCTTGTGCATGTTGTCACAAACAGGTCATGTCAAAGAGAACTGTTAGCGGAAACTAGGAGCATGTTCAAAGTGCGGAGTCTAGAGCATCGGATCTCAGAATGTCCTGTACTCTCTCAGAGCAAAGATAAGAGTTCAGGAAAACTTGAAGCCATAGGGAAAAGTGACTAAAGCTATTTGAAGTAATTTTATGTATAAGTCAATAGGACTTGAGTATAGTGACAAATACTTGAGTTTAGTTGTTACAATATATCAAAACTGGTAAGTTTTGCCAATCAATGTAACTTTATAAGGTTGACTATAGAATTTTGTAATAAAAATCTTATGGGATAAATAAAATTCTTGTTGTCTCTCTCCATATTCTTCACATTCATCATTCTTGTCATACTTTATTACCCTTCCAAGGGAATATGTATTTACATAACCCTCTAAGGAGTAAGGTTTCCTTAGTGGGAGACTTTGAGTATAATATACTACTGCCAGAGATAGAGAACATAGTAAAGGTCGTATCTAATTGAACCCATGATTACAATATTGCTCTTTAATATCTAAAGATGCTAATATCTAGATTTCCATCAACTGACAATGTTAATAATAAATTATATAGAGAGTGTAAACATCTTATGACATAATAATCATGACACGATTGATGAGCCTAATTCAGATTAAATAAATTTTAAAAGACTAAAAACTTACATCTTTGTGATCCATCCAAACTAGTCAAGGAGTTTGGAGGACCAAACTCTTTTCTTAGTAGGGGAGAGTGTAACGCCCCAAATTTTTTTTTTTAAGTGTTAAGAAAATATTAATAATGTGGTTATTATATATTAGTATTGTCATTAAATTGAAATAATTAGAATTTGGCTTAATTAATGGTAACATACGTTACCCCAGTGTCGTACACAGAGGTGCGCGCTCCCACAGTGCGACACCAGAAAATGACAACGAAATAAAAATCCGAGAACACATAATTCCAGAAAAATTTGGAGATCTCAAAAATATAAATCTCTGAATTTTTCAACGTACAGACATCGAGGATAAGTCTATGCGACTATTTTTCGGGTGAATTTTCACCCAGTGTAAAATAAAATCCAAAATTAAATAAAAATCACCATAATTAGAAAAACCATCATATTAGCCTATGGTTAAAATTTCATGACAAATGGATACCATTTGAACATGTTTACATCAAGCTTAATGAGCCAGCCGAATTAAGGGCCAATTACGGGATAGATTTTCTGAGAATTTTACTTACTTACGTGTGAGAGGCTGGACGACCACCTTACCTCACTGAATTCTTACATGTTACCCCCCTTACGTGTTGAGCTTGAGTGGTTCATGTGTAGCGTGTCAACCATAAAAACCCTTTGGTTTTTACTGCGACACCTCAAGGCCAACGTGCCATCTCGCATGGCTTATGCAAAGGGCTATAAAAGCACCCCAGTGGCCATCGTACTCACCTCTCTGACCCTACTCTTGCTGCTATCCTGCTGCTGTGCTTGCAAGTCTCTCTTTGGTTGGGGTGCTGCTACTGGAGTACTATTGCTGAAGCGTTGTGTTGCACCTTTGCGTGGGAGGCGAGCTATTGGAGCTGCTGCTTTCCTTGTTTGATCAGAAGTGTGAGAGCTGTAGCAGTAGGAGGCAGCTGCACCTTGGTTCCATCGAAAACATCGGAGTGAAAGTAACATCCTTCAAATTTATGTAGGATTTTTTCCTTCCTCTACTATCCTTACTCTTCAAACATGTTATGGAACTTCCTGTTTTGGTGGCTGAAACCTCAAGCTTTTGTTTTGACTCCCTAAATACTTCTGGAACTATGTGATCATCATGAAGGATTCGTTTCCCCCTTCCTCATTCTTGAGTTCTCCATAAGCTAAAGAAGCTCCTATTAAGTGTTTAAGTTCTTTTGTTCATTCTTCAGTAGTTGTAGACTTTTTATGTTGGGAAGAATAAGAGTCTTGTTCTATTCCTTCTTCTTCCATCCTTAGCCTTATACCTGCTATAGAATCTTTGTTATGGAGCCATAAACATCTTTAGAATAGTGTGCTCTTTCCTGTTTAAGTGTTTATTCCCTTAGGCTTTGGATTTGACTCCTTAAATACTTCTGAAATTGGGTGTTATCTTGTAGGATTCTCTTCCTTTCTCACTCTTTTCTAAATTCTTGTCTCCTACATTTGTTAAAGAATTCATGAACACCTACATATCTACCTTTGAACTTGGGAATTCTTAGGGAACTGTGTGTCCATCTCTTGTAATTATGTTTTAGTATCTGTGTATGTAGAATTCAGTTCCTATTCTTCTTCCTTCCATATATCAGCCTCGAATAATTGGTGTGTAAAGTAATCTAGCTTCAAGAGTATGCTATTTTTCCAGATTCAAAGGGAGCTCCATGATAGGAGATGAACCCTTCATCATGTTAAATTATGGTTTAGTCATGGAGGTAGTACATCACTCTTTTACCATCCCAACTTGTTCAAATCTGAAATCTTGATGGTTCCTACTGTATAGTGTAGATTGGGCTATGACGGTTCTTTCTACCTTCTTCGAGTTGATTTATTGAGAGACATGAAAGTCTCAAGTGAGTGTACTTTGATAAATGATCTATGGAAAAAGAAGAGAGAGTTCAAAGGAATTGCTCTTCTAGTAATTTTCCCTTGAGTTTGTCCTTGTTGATCATTCATGTGAACCATGTTCCATGTTCTCTCTATCCTCTTCCCTCTTTGTTAGAATCCTAAGTTTGAATGTGTACTATATCCACACATTGATTTGTGTTCTGAAAAGATCAATAGGTTTGCCTTTCTTTCCATTGTGTTCATGCTTTAACTAATGCTCATGTTTTGGCCAAAATATACTTGTGAAGAAATTCTTATTAGATGCAAGGAAAAATCTCTTAGAAGGGATGTATATACTTTAATCTTCCTTTCATAAGTTTTTCATACCATCCAACGTAGAATTCTCTTTTTTCCTCTTCTTCTTTCTTTCTGACTGTTTTCTGAAAACAGAACTAGTGTCGACACACCCCTGGACTGTGTCGACACCACAGACTCCTTTGTTCTGACTGTTTGCTGAAAAACAGAACTAGTGTCGACACACCCCTGGACTGTGTCGACACCACAGACTCTCTTTCCTTTCACTGCCTTATGAAAACAGTGGCAGTGTTGACACCACAACGAACTGTGTTGAGCCCATCTATTCTTGTTGTTTCCACCACCTAAACACTTGATGGAATTACTCAAATTTCTTTCATCCCTACCTTGGGTTATTCCTTAAAAGTTCCCAACTACAATTATTCTTTGAGAAGCTATTAACCCCTATGATCAGTGAAAGAAGTTTCCAAGTTCTTATTGTGTGAAATAAGTGAGTACATGAGTACTATTGAGCCATTATCAAAGTGAGTATGTTATGTTGATGAGTTGAGAGTTTTAGACTCATTTGAGAATTATGTCTGGCAAGTAAGGGCTGGTTCAGTCCTGGGGAGAGCACCGAATTCGTCAGTGGCCGCGCGGGGGCGTTGAGGACAAGTGGATGTTGGCATACATCATTACGTTCTTGATTAGTCGTCATATCATACTTGTGTGTGTGAATATATATACCTGAATCAGATCTTAAGTGTCATCTAGAATTATTGATCACGCTTCTACATTACTCTTGTTATACATGTGTTATTTAGTGGACTCGTTCGTTCATTCTTTTTGATACTCAGTGTTAGCAATATCCAAGTTCTTATCTTGAGACTTTACATCTGAGCCTTTTTTTTATTTAAAGGATTGAATTCTACTGGGATATTTAGCTCACCAAATCCTCCCTTTTCAGGTAATCTACAGATCTAGAAGGGGGACTTCGGGTTTGTGTGTAGAGTGACCAACCTTGTCGGCATTTTACTCTTGAGATTGTAAATCAGGAACCATGTAACAACTACTGAATGACAACTAATACTTTTTATTTAGTGAAGCCTCTGAGCAAATTTACTGTTCAATTAGTTCAATTTTACTCTTGATTTCTCGTTCGCTCACGTTCCAACATTTATAGATATATTAAATGACGGGACGTGACAGGTAATCCCTACTGGGCCTTGTTCGCGAGGCTCACCCCCCTACTTTTTTCAGCTAGGGGCTCGTCGTCGGGGGAGCTCGGTGTTGGACGGGTTGCAGAGGCGGCTGTGGCGCCGTGTGTTGTCAGCAGCAGTGAGAGTGAGCATTGTGAGCTCTTGTAGCCTGAGTGAGCTGAGAGCTTTGTTTTGCAAGTCCTCAGGGTATGCCTCTTAAGGACTGCACCTTTCTTCTTGTACCTGTGCTTTTGCTTGGGACGCATTGTACAACCCTTTTGTATAATGTACAGATTATTATAGTTATTTGAACTCAGTACATATCTCACTAGACTTTTTCATATAACCCTTCCGGGTCTTCGGATCCGTGGGTGGCGGCGCGACCCTCGGGGTCCCTGGCGAGGGGTCCGAGAGGTCGGGTCGATACAGTTGGTATCAGAGCGAGGGTCTACTGAGATTTGTAAGGAGTTAATAACTATAGCTGTCCCAAAGGAAGGTACTAGTGCACTACTGACACTGTCCGACTAGTGTTAGGCTTGTGCTTTCAACTGTTTTGCAGGTGTGCGCTTCCCCTACATGATTCGTGCGCGTGTTGTAGGTTGCAGTTGTTGCTGTGTCGCGTGCGTGGCGAGTGTGGTCGCTCGGCGTGTTCGTGCCGTAGCGGCGCGGTTGGCGCTGGACTCGCTGGCAGGGTCTTCCATGTGTGGAGGATGCTTGCGAGCCAGTCCAGGTGCGGTGCTCTTGGTCATCTTTGGCGCATTTGAGCGTGTGTGCATCGCGAAGGTTGAGAGAGCTTGCGTGTTGTGTGGCCTTTACCGGTGCTGGGTTGTTGCCCTTGGAACCTGTGGAAGGTGTCTCTGCCTTGTTGGCTGCCTCTTGTTGTTGGGGTGTGTGTTGTGGTTGTTGTGTGTTTGGCCTTGTGTGCCTGTGCGCTGTGCTCGGGACGCTGAGCTGAGCCGGTGCTTTGTGTGCAGTGTTGCATCGCCAGTTGAGCACTGCGACACTTGTCTGCGTTTGTTGTCAGTCTGGTGCTGACTGGTTGTGAACTCTAGTGAGGTGCTCCTGGAGTTCTTCTCTGTTGGTTCTGGCGGGAGTGAGGTTTCCCCAGGACTGTGTTGTGCACATTTTTGTTGCTATCGCGTTGCCCTCTAGGTTGAGGTACATCCCTGGTTGTCTTGTGTTCTGGCGAAGTTTCCCAGAACCATTTGCTGTTTTCCTGGTGAGGTTCCTCTCAGGACTGTTCCGCGCTTGTTTCTGCTGTTGCCTTAGCTGGCGCATTCTGGCGAGTTTTTCCAGAACGGTGCCTTGGTGGTTCTGGTGGAGGTTCTCCCAGGACTAGCTTGCATTGCTTCTGTAGTTCTGTTGGCTGTAGTGTTCTCTCTGATGGTCTGTATTGTTTGGATCGTGCATTCTGGTGAAGGTTCTTCCCAAGATCGCCCTTTGTCGCTTCTGGCGGAGGTTCTTCCCAGGAGTGCTCTGTGTTCATTTCGGGCCACCGTTGTGTTGCCCTTGTGATTCGAAGTGTGCCGTTTGGTTGGGCTGCGTTCTGGTGAGGTTCTTCCCATAGCTGCTTCATGTTATTTCGGTTGTCGCTGCTCTCTCTCTTTGTAGAGATGAGCTATCGTTGTTGCCGTTGGACTATCTGCATTACAGTCTACTTGGGTGTTGTCGGTCAAGGCGTCGTGCGCTTGCCGTGCATCTGGCTATTGCGTTGGCCACTTGTCTCGTCTCGTTCATTTCCAAGTTTTCTCGGCCATGCTGGCGGACTTTGTGTGTCTCCGTGGCTCGGGTGGTCTGCTTTGTTCTTCCGGCGTGCTCTCGCAGATGGTGGTCTGGTGATTGTCATGGTGCTCGTCTGGCTGTTCTTCGTATGGAAGTGTCAATCTCGCATTGTGGTTTTGCCTCTCGCGTGTGGAAGAGACTCGTGCGTGTATCCTTCCTCTGCTTTTCGTCGGTTGCTCGGGGTGGTGGTGCTCCACTATGCTGTTGTGTTGCCGGGGTGCGCATCATTTCGACCTTTTGGTGGAGTAAGCTTCCCTGGAGTTGTTTTTGGGTCGAGTTGTTTGCTTCCCTCATGCCGTTGTTTCTGTATGGCACCGTTGGTCGGTGGACCTGCTTGTGCCATTTGCCGTCGTAATTGTTTCTCGCTACCTGCCAGGCTCAATTCGGGGCATTGGGTCCCTGTTGGTTTGGTGCGAGGTAGCATTGTTTTCTTGTTGGGCCGCTCGTGTGAGCGTTATTCCGCTGTGCATTGGTTTTTCGTGATTGGCTTGCTCGTGCAAGCATTGTTCCGTTGTATGCTCGGTGGTGCCTTGGAGGCTTTTCTTGCCGTCGTTTTGGTGTTTGGCCTCTCTATCAGTCGTGATAGAGGTGGTGCTTCTTGCTCTTGCGCACCAGGGAGTTGTTGCGGTTTTCACTCCCTATGTGGCAGAGTCATTGCTCCATATTTTGTGTTCTTCTTGGAGCATACGTGGTTGTCGCGCTCTTGAAGTAGTAGTTGTCGGCTTTCCGTGTGCTTCCGTTGTGGGTCTCTGGTAGAGAGTCCCCTTCGGTGGGGCCCGTGTCGTCTCAGGCCGTTGGTGCCACTGTGTGTGCTGCACCTTGAGCATTTTCTGCGATGCTTCGTGTTTTGTGCCTCAAGGGCTGGGGCCGACGTGGCCTATTGCACTCTTTCAGGCTTGCGGTTCTTGGCATCTGGCTTTCGGTAGGCCTCCTGTGGAGAGTCCTTCCTGTTAGCCATAGTGTTGCTTTGGCCGCTGGTGCACCTGGGTTGCACTTTGTTTACTTTTGGTGTTTGTGGTAGCACCATGTGCTCGTGCTCGAGCGTTTCGGTTTTGTGCCGTCTGGAGCCCTGGTGCATTGTGTTGTACCCTGGTTAGCTCCCGGTGCTTGTGATAGCACCCTGTGTTGTGTCGTGTGTCTGTTCGTGTGCTTCGTGCATTGTTTCACGAGTTTGCTCATTGTTGGAGGCTTCGAGTTTTCCGCCTCTGGGACACGTGTGCTAGCCTGAGTCTTATGGTCGTACCGTTACCGTTGTGGGGTGGCTGCTTTGCCTTGTCTAGGTAGCCCTATCGATGGTACACCAGGCTTTGGTCGTGACCTGTGTCTAGGTTTCCCCTCTCGCTTTTGGAGCGAGTGTGTTCGGTTGTGGTACCCTACTTCTGTAAGGCCCTCGAATTTTGTTGTATTATTTTATTACGTGTAAATAATTCATGTTTGTGTATGCATAGATGTACATATCTACGTATGTATTAACTAGTTATACTGATGTGTGCATGTGTATAATTAGTTGTAAATGTGTATGAATTGTATGGTGGTAGTGTGTACATGATAGTATATGTATGGCATGTTATATGTATAAGTTAAGCATGGTTTCTGCATGTTTTAAGTATGGCGAAGGCCGAGGACCGAATTGGCGTCAACATGGATGGACGTCCATGCTGAGTCAGCATCCACCTCGATAGATGCCAATCTTAAGTCAACGGCCATGGATGTGGAACTTAAGATCTTGACATGCATGCGTTGTAGACCCCGAAACTCTGGGGGCAAGCAAGCCCAGCCATTGAGGAGATGTCCCCAACGGCTAGCAGGCCTTCACATCACCTCTCTGGGGTTCCCCAAGCCCCTCTCCTTTAACCAAACTCCTTCTGCACCAAGAAAGAGTTCTCTTTGGCTCTTGCAAGGAGAAGAGAGAAACCCTAGCTGTGAGAAAAACCAGACTTTGCATGCTCTGATCCGGCAACTTGGAGCTTCATCCGGCGATCCCTTGCAACTGGAGGCCAGAGTGGACCAAGGAGAAGGCTTCCCCGACCCCAGCTTGCTGTGGAGGTCGACCAGAAACCGGAGGAGAGCTCTTTTGGTGCTTCTTGGGACTGCCAAGGAGAGCTTCAGCGACACCTTTGATCCCTTTGAAGATTTAATTAGAGGCAAGTAACCCATTCACTTCGTTCATGTAGGTGTCTAGTAGGGTTTACCCTTTTTACAGATTTCCTCGTGTCCTGGATCCTCACATTCCTCTGTTATTTGGAGCTCTGTCTGTGTTCTTGCATAGACAGGAACTTGGCGTCAAGTCCTCTTGCCGCCAAGATCTCTAGTTAGCGGCCAGCGATCTTGCCGTCCATCTCTTGAACGGCCAGACACTGCCGTCAAGTTCTTCAGGGCAGAACAGTAAGCTGTTCTCCCCTTCTGTATGATTAATTTCCGAAGTGTTCTCGCATGAGGATATAATGTAATCATATTGTTATGTAAAATAGACAATGTGAGGTGTGTGTAATATTCTGTGTTTGATGAATGGCATGAAATTGTCAGATTTATCAAAATACATGTTTGGAAATGGATTATGCATGATACCTACTGTCTACATGATTCCTAAGGAATTAAATGCCCCAATGTTTCTATACCATGTGTAGTGTGCCAGTCATACCCTGCAATTTGAGAATTTGTTCATGTTCATATGTTTACTGTAATTTTGCAATGGAAATAGAAAAGCATAGAGGTTATTCGAAATTTATAGTAAATTGTGTTGTGCAATAAATTCAGAGAAAATTTTTGTAATGATGTGTATGTTAGGTTCAGGGCTGTGAACTGTCAAACTGGGTATCATGTTATGTTCCATGATAAATTGAATTATGAAGGCATGCAATGAATGTTTTAATTTCTGTAAATGTAATATGACTCAGAAAATCTGGAAATTTGCATGTGTGGTCATAAACCTGCAAACAGTGTGTGCTTAAATTTTCATGTGATTTGGATAACAGAAAATGGTATTAGAGAATTCCATGTGAAAACGAATGATTAATGCATTATCATGAATGTGGTTTGATTAGGCATTTTCAGCCTGATTGTAAAGTATTGAATGTTTAAAGTCTGTCAACAGTAGTATCATGATTAGGAAACAAAGCCATGTGTGTAAGTGAGAGAATGTAAAGACGTGTGTAATATGTGTGTTAAAAATCGAAATGTGTAATGTGTAAAAGTGTGTGCCATGTGTGACACTGCTTCCATAGAGGGCCGTGGAACCGTACATGGAAAAGTCCCCATGGGAAGGTTCAATGTGTTAAGATCCTAAGGGCATTAGGATGAAATCCGGAGGTGGACAAGTACCACTGGTTAGGGTGGAGACTTGTTCTCCTGGTCTGCGCAGTCCAAGAGTCGTCACTGTATTGCCTAGGTGACATCTATGTGTATGTGTTATGTGATGTGTCCTTCTAATGGTGGTTGGACTATGTGTCACGGCACTAAATTGTGAAATGTGAATGTGATATGTGTAAATTGTGTAGTGTGAATATGTGTAAATGTGCAATGTGTAAAAAGGGAACTATGTGAATGAGTGATTGTGCAAACATGTGAAACCAATAAGTTAGATGTGAAATTGTGATCCATGATACATTAAGGTGAAATTATGTTATAACAACAACTAGTTGTGTTTATAAGAATGTTTTATAGGTGTAAAAATGCGTAGAATCCATGCTAGGAACAATTCTTGCTTATGTGTAAAGTCTCCATGTTTAAGTGCTATCATGGTGTAGACTAATCGGGAATGTGGTTCTCATGTGATAGAATGTGAATTGCTAAATCATGTCAAAACAGCAAACTTAATGTGTATAAAATGATAATGTGCATGTGTAATAATGTGTAGAAACCATGATAGGAATGCTTCCTTTTATGTGCAAGAACCCCATGTTTGGTTGCTTCATGTTATAGCCTTATTTGAAAGGTAGCTTTCATGTGATTACATGAGTGAAGGCATGTGATAGGATGTTATTTTAGAATGTCTTAAACCATGTACGATGTGTTACAATTTTGTAGAATTGTCATGATAGGTGTCTCTTATAAACGTTCAAGCATGTTATATGTTTTACTTTGTAAATTGGAATGAAAAACCTACTGTGATATATGCATGTATGAGGGTGTGGTGTTATTTGCTGAGTCTTTTAGACTCACTCCTTGCTTCGGCGTACAGGTTTAGTTGGTGACCCACACCTTTGGAGGAGACAGTGGAGAGTGACTCCGAGTGTGGCGAGTAGCCTGGTGGAGTCACGTTGTGACTTTTACTTTCATAGTATGTAACAAGGCATGTAATAGAACTATTAAAGAATTTGTGGACAAACTATGTATTTGAGTTTAGTATTCATTATGTGGACTTTAATTCTCTTGAATTTGTCATTGAATCATGTATGTTAAATGTGGATGATGAAATGAAGACAAGTAGTTCTTTTGCTTCCGCTACTCTGTATTTTATTTATGAGCATCAATCGTATGTTATTGTTGGGTAAATGCCCCACTGTGATAACGTTCACTATACGACGTGGGTGGTATAACCGTACAGTATAATGAGGGTCGTCACAGGGATTGGTATCAGAGCGACGGTTGAGATTGCACATGAATATATATAAGTCATCATCCCCATTACATGCTAAGTCTACATAGGAATGTCCACATGTGTAGAATTGATTAATAATGAATGAAAAATAGATATGGAAATGGTTAGGAAATAAATTAATGTAGCTCTGGTGGCTGAAATTTATTGCAGCCATGGCTTCGAGAGGTAGGCGTGGCGGAGCGCCGGCCCGTGAGGACGAGCCGAGATGTGAGGAGCGGGCGGAGCAGCAGGCCCCAGCACCGCAGGGTCCTGTACTTCCCCCACCGCCGCCTGTGGATTATGGAGTGTTCATGCAAGTTTGGTGCAGGCCCTGCAGACGTAGGCCCACACCCAGGCTGCACTCCAGGCTCAGTTGGAGCTCAGTTAGCATAATCAATCAAGTGTAGTCTGTTTTATTTAATTGTATGATATTATGTTGAATGTGTATTAATTTTGTTGGATGTAGCAGGCTCAAGTTCCAGCTCAGGACCATGGTGGACCTTCCATCATGGAATATTCAAGAGGACTGCCACCCTCTTTTAAGGGGGAGAGCGATCCATTACTAGCTGAGAGTTGGATGAGGGAGATTGAAAAGATCTTCCGAGCTATTAGGTGCGCAGATGAGATAAGGTTACTTTAGCCACCTATATGCTTCAGGTATGTGTTAGTTTGTATGTTTGTATGTTCTGTTAAGTTAGATTTGTTTAGATGGTGCTTATGAACGGTGTACTGCAGGAAAGAGCTGATGTATGGTGGGCTTCATTACTACGTACACGGTTTGAGGACGGCACGGTTGATGTTGCTTGGACGAGTTCATGAGGCTCTTTCGGGCCAAGTCGTCCCTGACATATTCAAGATCGGATGGAGCAGGAGTTCCTCTCTTTGACTCAAGGCTCCATGACCGTGCTAGAGTATGAGCAAGGTTTGCAGAACTATCTAATTATGCACCTCATGTTGTGGTAGATGAACGCAGGAAAGCAAGAAGTTCATGACGGGCCTGAAGCCATCGCTGAGGACGAGCTTGTGGCGTTCGACCATCGTCCTTGGACGAGGCCCTTATTGCTTCCTGTAGGCAGGGGGTGAGATGGAGCAATACATTGAAGAGAAAGGTTTCGCAGAAGAGACCTGCAACTACGTTCGAGCGACAGGACAAGAAGAGTGGTGTACCAGACACAGCAGCGATCAGTGGCAGTTGGCAGTACTCAGGTACCTTCTGTACGTTCCCCTGGTGTGAAGAAAGAGTGTCCCCATTGTGGGAAGACACATGGTGGTTCCGAATGTTGGATGTTGTGGGAAGTGCTTGAAGTGTGGAAGTAGCGACCACAAGATCAAGGAATGTCTGAGACTTCAGCAGGGAGTCCAGCACGGAGCGCCAGCCCCAGCAGCGGTAGCAGCAGCAGCGCCAGCTACAGGAACCAGGAAGGCCTCGAGCCTCAGCTCGAGTGTTTGCTTTAGCACGCGAGTACGCCGAGCAGGCGGAGCATGTCACCGAAGGTACGGTTTTACTTCTAGGTGTGCACGCTCGGGTTTTGTTTGATACAGGTGCTACTCACTCATTCATTTCCGAGCGGTTCGCTAGGCAGTTAGCCCTAGAGTCAGGCATAGAGTCTGAGGATTTAGAGGTCCTTTGTCTGTGCACACCCCTGCTGGTACAATATCGACTAGAAATTGAATTCCGTCGTTACCTGTGTGCATTGAGGATAGAATCCTAGAAGGGTGTTTCTTCTTGCTAAAGATGAAGGACTATCATGCTATTCTTGGTCTGGATTGGCTAGAGGAGCACTATGCATTAGTAGGTTGTCGTGGAAAGAGGAATGTTTTCCGCATTCCTGGTGAGGATGAGTTCTCTCATCCCTTGCAAGGAACTTGGCGGGAAAGTTGGTCATCTCTACCATGAAGGCGATGGCATGGTAAACAAGGGTGTGACGCTTTTCTTGCCAGCGTGGTATTAGTACCAGAGGCTGATGAGTCACCTACTCTTGTAGAGATCGAGGTAGTGCAGGATTTTCCAGACGTCTTTCTCAATGATTTTCTGGTTGCCACCAGATAGAGAGATAGAGTTCACCATAGAGTTGCTTCCGGGCACCTCTCCTATCTCGAAGGCTCCATATCGGATGGCACCTGTGGAGTTGCCGATTGAGGAGGCAGTTGCAAGAGTTGCTAGATAGGGATTTATTCGCCCTAGTGTTTCCCCTTGGGCGCACCTATATTGTTCGTCAAAAAGAAAGATGGGTCACTTAGGTTATACATTGACTATAGAAAGCTGAACCAAGTGACTGTGAAGAACAGGTATCCCTTACCTCGTATTGATG
Organism: Colocasia esculenta; assembly: GCA_014218235.1. Lineage (NCBI taxonomy): Eukaryota > Viridiplantae > Streptophyta > Magnoliopsida > Alismatales > Araceae > Colocasia > Colocasia esculenta. The sequence continues at coordinate 52,459,967 of CM024756.1, forward strand.
ATTTGTTTGACCAGTTGCAAGATCATCAGTCTTTTCTAAGATTGATTTGCGATCTGGTTATCATCAGTTGAGGATTCGGAGTGAGGATGTGTCCAAGCCGGCATTCAGATCCCGTTATGGACATTATGAGTTTTTGGTCTTCCTTTCGGGTTGACCAATGCCCCTGTAGCGTTCATGGATCTCATGAACCGGGTGTTTAGGCCGTATCTAGATAGCTTTGTTGTAGTGTTTATTGATGATGTACTGGTCTACTCTTCGGACGAGGCCACACACCGTCAGCATTTGAGGGTAGTATAGAGGTTCTTCGTGAGCACAAGCTGTACGCAAAGTTCAGCAAGTGCGATTTCTGGTTGCGCGAGGTTCATTTCCTCGGGCATGTTATCTCCGGTGCTGGTGTTGCAGTTGATCCAGCAAAGTCCAGGCAGTTATGGATTGGGAGACTCCTAAGACCCCTTCGGAGATTCGTGTTTTTCTTCTGGGTTGGCTGGTTACTATCGGCGATTCATTGAGGGATTTTCATCCATCGCCGCCCCATTGACTCAGCTCACCAGAAAGGGAGTGAAGTTTGTCTGGTCCGAGAAGTGTGAGAGTAGTTTTCAATTGTTGAAGACTAAGCTCACGTAAGCTTCGGTGTTAGTCTTGCCGAGCGGTGTAGAGGTTTTGCTATCTACATGGATGCATCTCGGTTTGGCTTAGGTTGTGTGCTAATGCAGCAAGGAAGGGTAGTGGCTTATGCTTCTCGTCAGTTGAAGGAGAATGAGAAGAACTATCTGACTCATGATTTGGAGCTTGCAGCAGTGGTTCATGCACTAAAGATCTAGAGGCACTATCTTTATGGTGTCAGATTTGAGGTGTTTACCGACCATAAGAGCTTGAAGTATCTTTTCTCCCAAAGGAATTAAACCTGGGGAGAAGATGGATTGAGTTCTTGAAGGACTATGACTTTGACCTTCAATACACCCTGGGAAGGCCAATGTCGTAGCGGATGCTCTGAGTAGAAAGAGCCATCTCTCCAGTAGGACTGGAAGATGGTTATAGGATGCGGCTTGCGCGTTGACTGAGTTAGCCATTGCTATGCCAGGCTTTTGTAGCTCAGTTATCCCTTAGGTTCCTCGGTTTTGGATGAGGTGATCGAGCAACAGAAAGCCGACCCTAGACTCCTAGAGTTAGTGGGCAAGGCAGGCATTGCTCGTGGTGAGGACGGTGTGATTAGATTCCATCACCGTGTTTTGTGTCCCTGATTTGGTAGATGTCCGTGAGCATGTGTTAGCGGAGGCTCACAGGTCGAGATTCTCTATTCATCCGGGTAACACTAAGATGTACCAGTATTTAAGAGGTCCTTTTGGTGGTCTAGCATGAAGAGGATATGGCAGATTATGTATCACAGTGTTTAGTGTGCCAGCAAGTGAAGGCTGAGCGACAGCGACCATCCGACCTTATGCATAAGATGGAGATCCCAGTGTGGAAGTGGGAAGCTGTCACTATGAACTTTGTTTCGGGTTTGCCTCGATCTAGAGGGGCAATGACTCGATTTGGGTAGTTGTAGATAGATTCTCGAAGACTGCGCATTTCTTGCCTATGAAGAAGAGTAGCGGTTGAGAGTTTAGCTAGATTGTATGTTAGTAGTGTGGTTAGATTGCATGGTGTGCCGAAGTCGATCATTTCGGATCGAGATCCGAGATTTACTTCGAGGTTGTGGAAGGGTCTTCAACATGCGTTAGGTTCGGAGCTGAAGCTCAGTTCGGCATTTCATCCCCAGACAGATGAACAGTCCGAGAGGACTATCTAGACGTCGAGGATATGTTGAGAGCGTGTGTACTGGATTGGAAGGATGATTGGGAGCGTCATCTACCTCTAGTGGAGTTCATATACAACAACAGCTTTCATGCGAGTATTGGTATGACTCCATTTGAGGCGTTGTATGGAAGGCCTTACAGATCTCCTTTATGTTGGGTGGAGACCAGTGATAGGCAGCTGATCGGTCCAGAGTTAGTTCAGGAGACTTCGGATAAGGTCCAGCTTATCAGGAAGAGGCTTGTTGCGGCGCAGGATAGGCAGAAGAGCTATGCCGACAACAGGAGGAAGGATTTGGAGTTCGAGGTGGGTGAGCATGTCTTCTTGATGATATCACCTACTCGTGGTGTCGTCAGATTTGGCAGGCATAGTAAGTTGAGCCCTAGATTCATTGGCCCGTATGAGATTCTCAGACGACTAGGCAGCGTGTCATATGAGCTAGCTTTACCCCCAGCTTTAGCTAGTGTTCATCCCGTTTTCCTTTCCACGTTTCTATGCTCAGGAAGTATGTCCGAGATCCATCTCATGTGATTAGTCATGAGCCAGTGGAGATTCAGCCAGATTTGTCATATGTGGAGCAACTAGTAGCTATTCTTGACCGAAGGTTCAGCATCTCCGGAACAAGGTATTGTGTCGGTGAAAGTTCTATGGCAGAACTTCTCGCGAGAGGAGGCTACTTGGGAGCTTGAGGATGCGATGAAGAAGAAGTATCCCCGTTTGTTTGAGTAGTTTTGTTTAAACTTCGAGGACGAAGTTTCTTTAAGGGGGAGAGGGTGTAAGGCCCTCGAATTTTGTTGTATTATTTTATTACGTGTAAATAATTCATGTTTGTGTATGCATAGATGTAATATCTACGTATGTGTTAACTAGTTATACTGATGTGTCCATGTGTATAATTAGTTGTAAATAGTCTATGAATTGCATGGTGGTAGTGTGTACATGATAGTATATGTATGACATGTATATATGTATAAGTTAAGCATGGTTTCTGCATGTTTTAAGTTCTGGCCGAAGGGCCAAATTGGCGTCAACATGGATGGACGTCCATGCTGAGTCAGCGTCCACCTCAATGGAGGCCAATTCTTAAGTCAACGGCCATGGATGTGGACATTAAGATCTCTGACCTGTATGCGTTGCAGACCCCGAAACTCTGGGGGCAAGCAAGCCCAGCCATTGGGGAGATGTCCCCAACGGCTAGCAGGCCTTCACATCACCTCTCCGGGGTTCCCCAAACCCCTCTCCTTTAAACCAAACTCCTTCTGCACCATAAAGAGTTCTCTTTGGCTCTTTGCAAGGAGAAGAGAGAAACCCTAGCTGCTGTGAGAAAAAACCAGACTTTGCATGCTCTGATCGGCAACTTGGAGCTTCATCCGGCGATCCTTGCAACTGGAGGCCAGAGTGGACCAAGGAGAAGGCTTCCCGACCCCAGCTTGCTGTGGAGGTCGACCAAGAAACCGGAGGAGAGCACATTTTGGAGGCTTCTTGGGACTGCACAAGGAGAGCTTCAACGACACCTTTGATCCCTTTGAAGATTTAATTAGAGGCAAGTAACCCATTCACTTCATTCATGTAGGTGTCTAGTAGGGTTTTACCCTTTTTACAGATTTTCCTCATGTCCTGGATCCTCACATTCCTCTGTTATGTGGAGCTCGGTCTGTGTTCTTGCACCGCAGGAACTTGGCGTCAAGTCCTCTTTCCGCCAAGATCTCCAGTCAGTGGCCAGCGATCTTGCCGTCCATCTCCTTGAACGGCCAGACACTGCGTTGAAAACGCATGACATTGTTGACTGTGCATCTTCGTTGTCCAAAGTTCTTCACACTCGTCAAAATGCGCACTTCCTCTAAACTGTCTCACAGAATTAAAATAGTAAAAAGGAACTAGTAGAATGGTGAGCACAGGTCATATCCACGGAGAGGCCGAATAGAATTTGATTTAGATTACTTTAACTTGAAATCGTTATACCCTCACAATGGAGGGATCAAACAATCACACAGGAAAAGAAATATAAATTGCAATATTGACCAATCCAGATGAAAATAGAAAAGAAATGAAATGGAAATCTCAAGAACAGAAATTAGCAAAGAAATTCACACAGAAGAAAAAAAATTCAAACAACAGAAATGAGAACTTAAACTAGATCGAAATCTCTCATAGCCCTCAAACTCTCACAGTAGAAGAACTCAGAAATGTCGAACAAGCTTTCACTGCCAAACATTAAACTAAGAAATGAACAATTGCATTGGATCGTTCTCCCTGAAACATAGAAGAAGTAGAAATGAATAGATGCACTGAATCGAACTATCCTGAACATAGAAGAATTGAAAATTGCAACACACTGGATCGGATTCCTCTAAACACAGAAGAAAATGGAACTTAAAACCCCAAAAAAAAGTAGAAACAAAACCCTCACAGCAGCAGAACACTCCACTGCCCGACTCCCTCAAATGTCGAACCATCCATCACTGCTTAAACATTAAACCAAGAACAGATGAACTGAACAAATGCACTGGATCAAGTTTAAACACAGTAGAAAATAGAAATTAAATGCAGAAGAAACAGATAGAAAAGCTCCACTGAATCGAACCTTCAAATGCTCAAATTCCTCACAGATGAAAATGGAACAATAAAACTCAGAAAACCCCAAACATCACAACCCGTCTACTTCACCTACTCTACTGCTCAAAGGAAATTACAGAAGGAAATGGCAAAGAATTAAACTCAGATCTGAACCAGAGAACTCCCCCCCAAATGCTAAACTCCCCAGATCTGAACTCGCCAACCTTGAAGAAACCACAAAGAAACTCAACTCCCAGTAGCAAGACCAGCAGAAGAATAGAACAATCTACAATATTGAATTAATGCAAATACTGAACCAGAGAAGAATCCTCACAGCTCTGCTCACAGAAGAGGATTACATGAAATGGAAACTAAAAATAAAAGACAAATCCCTACTTGTGAACCAGCCGAACCAGAGAAGATCCCCCATGGCGAACCAGAGACCAAGAGGAAAACCCCAACAATTATGAACCAAAAACCCTCACACCCCTCACAGCTCTGAGGAAAAAAAAAATACAGAAAAATTGAAAGCTAAAAATCCTACGAAATTCCTACTTGCCAACCCCGGAGAAGAGGACCTTGGGGTCCTTTTATAGGCTCCCTGGCTGCCTCTGCACGATCCGGATCTCACCTCCTAGCCAGTGCACAGCTTTCACTGGGATCGCCACACCAGTTGCTTCCATTTCTTTTCCCGCCCAGATCTGGCCGTGGCCAGCTCAGCACGGCACACACACACCGCCTTGCTCTCCTTCCCGCCCACAGGCCCAGCCGCACAGACCTCACATCTGCATGCGCCAGCAACCAACGCCTGCAGCCCATCCACAGTAGCCTCACGATCCGGGCTCCATCTGGCCAGCTCCAGCCCATCGCACGCAGCACAGGCTCCACACACAGGAGCTCCAGCGCACCCTGGCCGCCCAACTGCCACGCACGGGCCCGCCTCCGCAGCAGCGCACACGCCTGCACAGCACCGCCTGGCGCCTGCACCATCACGCCAGCCGCACCGCCAACCCTCCATCTGCACACCCATCGCTCCACACCGCACGGCGCCTGGCCCAGATCTGGCCGCGGCCACCTCCCATCGCGCCAGCACACCCCAGCTTGGCCCAGCCGTCCACCTCAGCCATCAGCAGCCGTCGCCCTGCGCCTGCTCACCTTCTTCCCGCCTGGGCTCAAATCGCCATGCCCTCCCTTGCACAGCACCGCCAAGCACCAGCCGCCCTTCTAGCTGCTTCCAGCAGCATCTGGTGGCGAAGACAGGGTAAAAAAAAGTTAAGTGGGGGTATGTGGCACATTCTAGTGAGATGAGAGGCAAGGACACAATGGATCTTAAAGGGGTGGGGTATGTGTCATTATGGTGTTGGGTGGAGTGTTTAAAATTTATTTAATAGGATGGGGTGGGGTTTTAAATTTTATTTATTTATTTATCCCTATTTATTTACCACTAAAGATATTTACAAGACTATTATTGTAACATATATTTACAAATGACTTTTATTTTTCAAAGTGAATAAAAGAAATGGCTTATTTAAATGAAAATCTAACAACTAATATGTTCAAAAAAATTATTTACAGATGAAATGAAAATTACCATCAAAATGCACATTATTTATGGACACAGACGGTCTAAAGTTAACTATATGTATGAAATTTAACCTGAAAACATTGTATAGTTATCACTCCCCCCTACTTAAACATTGCTAGTCCCTTAGCAATGAAAATTATTCCAAATGTAGGACTAGAGGATACAATATCTCATGCTAACCAACCATCATGCAAAAGATTAATGTAGAGATATGTCTTTCCTAATTGTAAAGGCTTATGGCGAGAAATTAGTGCACGAGTGATAGCACACTTAAGAGTTCACATCAGCCCTTCTGAAGCTCCTTTACCTCAGCAGTATTCGAGATTAGATTGATTTGAGGGAGAAGAAAAGAATTGTAGAGTAAGATCCTTGTTCAGTCAGATTGGGTTGTTTCTCTCAGTTCCATTCTGCCCATCTTCCTTGAGGATTATTTTGATCTGAGCTGAGGACTTTTGTCCCTTTATTTGCACTTTGTGCACTCAGAATTTCTTTATTTCTTTTTCATCCACAATGCTGCACAACCCATCACTTTCAAGAGTAGCGAGTCCACTTTACTCAGATCCGGGGCATTTTTCATGGATATATTTTTCTTTTGCTTTTGCTTTTGCTTTGCTTTTCTTTTCTTTCCTCTTTAAGGAAGAATGAACAGTCAAGTTCCTTGATCACATACCTTCACTTCCTTCACAATTCACTTAAGGGGAGGGGAGAAAACCAATCACCTCTCTCCTACTAGCCTTGACAAAATTGCTACATTCGGGTTCAGCTAATCTAAGTGGCTGTGTAGTGTGTGTATGAAACTTCCTGCCATAAATCCTTACATAAGGTAGACAAGAGGTACATGTAATCATTTACTAGATGCTATCTAACATGGATACTTGCAAGGGAATGAGACAACCACAAAATTTAATGGTTAAAGATCAGACACATAGTCTAGGAAATGACAAGCATTTTTATTCAAAGATTTTATTCAAATATGAAACATGTGAATTTATTTGCATATGTACAAGCTCAGAAAGGAAATGAAGCATTGGTTAGGGTGAGAACTATGAATGCATGCTTTATTCTACCTCTCCCCCCCTACTTATTTACAAGAAAAGAAAGTAAGATAGAGAATTACCTGATAAAAGAAATCTGTATACTTGGGTTGCCTCCCAAGAAGCGCTAAGTTTATCGTCTTCAGCCAGACGCAATTAGGCTCCATTCGGCTCAGGTAGCTTGGTAGAATCAATTTTTACAGAAGATGGGCTTTCAAAGAAATGCTTTAACCTTTGCCCATTGACAGTGAATGAATATCCAGTTTTTTGGTCAAGAATAATGACAGCACCATTATCACAGGCTTTGACAACAGTGTAAGGACCATCCCATCGGGACTTCAAGTTTCCACGAAGCCTAGAATTAAATAGCCAGACCTTATCATGCACTTGAAAATTTTTTCTATGAATGTGTTTGTCATGGAATGCTTTGTCTTTGGCTTTATAGATTTTTGGCTTTGGCTTTGGATTATTCTCTTCCTTAAACCCTAGAGCACAGGGTTGGTCTACTGCTTCTTTCTCACAAGCTTCCTCCAAGGAGTCTACCACTAGACAACTCTCTCCTTCATCCTGATGCCCAGATGCCTTAAAAATGCTGATACTAACCCGCTCATCCCCAAATGATATATCCATCATCCGGTAGTAGCACAATTAATGTTGGCTCTAGCTGTGGCCAAAAAGGGTCTACCCAAGATGACTATGGACTGAGTTAAATCTTGAGGAGTGTTCATGTCCAGAATGATGAAATCGGCAGGGAAGTAACACTCATTGATTTTTATGATAACGTCCTCAACTAAGCCTTTAGGAGTGGTGACAGAACGATCGGCTAGTTGAAGGACAACAGAAGTGGGTTTCAATTCTCCTAACTTGAATTTCTCAAAAATGGCATAAGGTAGGAGATTGACACTGGCTCCCAGATCCACAAGACTGCTCTCAAAAGTGACTCCACCGATGGTGCAAGGAATTAGTGGAGTGCCTGGATCCTTGAGTTTTAGGGAGTTGTTCAAGATAATGGCACTCACAGTTTCTGGAAGAATGATTGTTTCAGTTTTATTTCTCATTTCACGTTTTGGAGTGCACATTTCTTTTAAGAATTTGGCATAAGCAGGCACATGCTTAATAGCATCAAGGAGAGGAATGTTGACATGAACTTGCTTAAACAATCCAAGAGTTCTTCATTACCAGTGGATTTGTTTTTGGATTTTGGCTTTAAAGCTTCAGGAAAAGGAACTCTTGGATGTAACACTTGGGTCTTCATTGTCTTGGTTTGTCTAGAGGTTCTTCAATCATTTTCTCTTTTCCCTTGGATTTTTCTTTTTAATATTTTCTTCACTCTCTTCCTCAATCTCAATTTCATTTTCTTTATCCTCATTCAATGTTGACATGTGAGGGTGAGGATTTGTTCTGATTTTCCCACTTCTAAGGTTAACACAGCTTTCACATTTTCTACTTGGGAGCCCCCAGCTTGGGCAGGAGGATGATCCTGTTGTATAGGTTGGTTTTGATTTTGAGGTGCAGGAATGTTCTGGACAAAAGCTTGTTGTGGGTTTGTGGTGGAGGACCATTTGGTCTAGCAGGTGGTCTGTACCCTTGAGCTTGATGGTATTGCTGGTTCTGATAGAATCCAGGAGGGTTGTTTCTTGGGTTTGCTACGGTTTGACTTGGTAACTGACCAGTCTCCCTCCTTTGACATACATCAGCAATTTGAGACTCTATTTTGCCAAATTTGTTGAAAATTTGAGTTTGAGTTTGATATTGAGTTTGTTGTTCTTGCACAGTTTGGCATAGAGTCGCCATCATGTTTTGGAGTTGGTTCATTTTATCATCCCAATTGGGTTGAGGAGGTGGTTGATTCAATGAAGGTTGTTGGAAATTTGTGTGAGCAAATTGATTGGAATTTTGATTTCCTTGGTATTGTGGAGGTTTTGAGTTAGAAGATTGGCCGAATCCCGAATTTTGATTGTGATAGGATTGACCGTACATGGATTGCTTGAAGGCAGGTTGGGAAACTTGTTCAGATTGATTTTCCATGAAAAATTTGGATGGTTTCTCCAACCGGATTGTATGTGTTGGAATATGGATCATAGGAGGGTTTTGAAAACCTTGTGCAGCTTGCACTTGTTCTTGAATGAAAGGGGGTAATTGGGCAGTAGTGGGACAAGCATTTGTGGAGTGAGCTGGGCTAGCACACATAGCACAAGTTTCAGGTGTTTGAGAAAATTTGGGTGTGGCTTGCCCAGTCAAAGACAACAATTGATCGAATTTTTGTTCCCACTTCTGCTCTAACCTCTGATCAAGTTTAGCTATCAGATCTTCTACCCTGGAATCTGATTCTCCTCTCCCTCTTACTTCATACATCCCTGCCTTCTTTATGGGTCCTAATGCTCTCTCATAAGAGTAGAGTGAGGCATGATTGATAGAATTCTCACTAATGTCTCAAACAGATTATATGCCTCATCCTCACTCTTAGTCATGAATGCTCCTCCACATGAAGCATCAACCATTTGCCTATTCGATTCAGTTAAACCTTCATAAAAAGCTTGCACTTTGCCACCTCGACAAACCATGGTGGGGACATTTTCTAAGCAACTCCTTCAATCTCTCCCATGATTCATGCATTAATTCTCCCTGGTGTTGGGAGAATCCGGTGATTGCTCTTCTCATGGTGTTGGTCCGGCCAATCGGGTAAAATTTCTTCAAAAATTCCTGCTGCATTTCGGCCATGTTGTGATGGTTCTCCCTATGGTTCCAACCAATATTTAGCCTTGTCTTTTAAGGAGAATGGAAATAGGGTCAACCTTAAGGCGTTTCAGTGAAGTTTTGGATTCTTACAGTGGAACAGATCTCTATGAACTCATCTATATGCCTATAAGGATCTTCATTGGGATTGCCATAAAAAGATGGCAGCATCTGAATGGTTCCAGGTTTGATCTCAAAATGATTTGCCGGAATTTCCGGCCTAATGCAAGTAGCAGGTTGATAGTCAGAAGGAATGAAATATTCCTTCATTTGTCTGGGTGCAGCCTCTTCTACATTTCTAACAACTTGGTTTGGTTTTGGTTGGCCATCCTATGAAAGAATCTTTCAATTCGTCTATAGGTTGAGCCAAATCTGAGCGTCTACCAAGCATGCACAGATAAAAAGCCTTCTATTTATGATTTTTGAATTTTTTTTAAAGATTTTTATTGATTTGATGAATTTTTAAACAAACACAAACAAACAAAACACTTTCAAATCAAATTATCCTACCACTAAGTGTTCCTTGGACTTATGTTATTTTCTCAAAATCAGATTTATACTTGCTTAATCCAATTCTAACTCTTTTTGTACTGGCCAGGTAAGAGGTGGAGTAGAGGGAGGCCCCCCTTGCTTTCGCAAGGACCCAATTAAATAACCTCTAGCTCACTTAAGCGTAAGCTTTTTAACCTCTAATCCTAGACACCAGACTTAAAGAGAAGTTTTGAGTTCAAAAAAGGATAAATCTAATGATGAACCCTAGGGCCAAGTCTACTGATTTTTATTGAAAGTTTAGGACAATGCAAGAATGTGAATTTTTTTGTGATTTTTGGGCAAAGGAAAGGGTGATGAAATCCCACACCTTATCTTTTTATCTAATGGGTTAAGCCCTTAAGCAGTCCCAATTACAATTATGAAATGCAACATATCAAGTTTGAAACAAGGGTTTTCTAATGATAAGTCTAATGCATGAAAAAGTGGTGGAAGTCTTACCTTCCCCCGCTCTCTTCAATGCAAGAAAAAAATGAAATGACAATTAAAATGATGAATGTCCTAAAACATGGGATCCTAATCTTGAGAGATGAAATTTTTAATTACAAACAAACGGCTAACATGAAAGAGCGATTTGAGAATTTTTAGATTTTAGAAGTTTTAATTTTTATTTGATTTTTAAACTGAATAAAATGAAAGTAAGAAAATATAAAGTGGTACTATAGACTAATGCCAAACCAATCAAACCACAAAGAGGCCAATTATTACATGCCAACGAGAAGACATCTCTGTACATGCACAGAGAGTACATGAAAGCCTCACTACAAAGTTCACTCACACTCTTTCTATCTAAAATTCGGAATTAAAAGCAATAAAAAAAAAATTCAGCAAGCTTCTCCTCCAATGGGCTTCAAATCTCCAAGCCCAAATCTCCAAGTCCCACTCCAAGTGTGCAAATCTGAAATGAAAGCCCAATAACAAGTCAAATGAAATCTCAAGGTAAATGAAATCAAATTAAAGCAAATCTAAATCAAACTCTAATGCCTCCCCGGCAACGGCGCCAAGATGAAACGCGCGACATTGTTGACTGTGCATCTTCGTTGTCCAGAGTTCTTCAACCGTCAAAATGCGCACTTCCTCTAAACTGTCTCACAGAATTAAAATAGTAAAAAGGAACTAGTAGAATGGTGAGCACAGGTCATATCCACGGAGAGGCCGAATAGAATTTGATTTAGACTACTTTAACTTGAAATCGTTGTACCCTCACAATGGAGGGATCAAACAATCACACAGGAAAAGAAATATAAATTGCAATATTGACCAATCCAGATGAAAATAGAAAAGAAATGAAATGGAAATCTCAAGAACAGAAATTAGCAAAGAAATTCACACAGAAGAAAAAAAATTCAAACAACAGAAATGAGAACTTAAACTAGATCGAAATCTCTCATAGCCCTCAAACTCTCACAGTAGAAGAACTCAGAAATGTCGAACAAGCTTTCACTGCCAAACATTAAACTAAGAAATGAACAATTGCATTGGATCGTTCTCCCCTGAAACATAGAAGAAGTAGAAATGAATAGATGCACTGAATCGAACTATCCTGAACATAGAAGAATTGAAAATTGCAACACACTGGATCGGATTCCTCTAAACACAGAAGAAAATGGAACTTAAAACCCAAAAAAAAGTAGAAACAAAACCCTCACAGCAGCAAACACTCCACTGCCCGACTCCCTCAAATGTCGAACCATCCATCACTGCTTAAACATTAAACCAAGAACAGATGAACTGAACAAATGCACTGGATCAAAGTTTAAACACAGTAGAAAATAGAAATTAAATGCAGAAGAACAGATAGAAAAGCTCCACTGAATCGAACCTTCAAATGCTCAAATTCCTCACAGATGAAAATGGAACAATAAAACTCAGAAAACCCCAAACATCACAACCCGTCTACTTCACCTACTCTACTGCTCAAAGGAAATTACAGAAGGAAATGGCAAAGAATTAAACTCAGATCTGAACCAGAGAACTCCCCCCCAAATGCTAAACTCCCCAGATCTGAACTCGCCAACCTTGAAGAAACCAAAGAAATCAACTCCCAGTAGCGAGACCAGCAGAAGAATAGAACAATCTACAATATTGAATTAATGCAAATACTGAACCAGAGAAGAATCCTCACAGCTCTGCTCACAGAAGAGGATTACATGAAATGGAAACTAAAATAAAAGACAAATCCCTACTTGTGAACCAGCCGAACCAGAGAAGAATCCCCATGGCGAACCAGAGACCAAGAGAAAAACCCCAACAATTATGAACCAAAACCCTCACACCCCTCACAGCTCTGAGGAAAGAAAAAAATACAAAAAATTGAAAGCTAAAAATCCTACGAAATTCCTACTTGCAAACCCCGGAGAAGAGGACCTTGGGGTCCTTTTATAGGCTCCTGGCTGCCTCTGCACGATCCGGATCTGCACCTCCTAGCCAGTGCACAGCTTTCACTGGGATCGCCACGCCAGTTGCTTCCATTTCTTTTCTCGCCCAGATCTGGCCGTGGCCAGCTCAGCACGGCACACACACACCGCCTTGCTCTCCTTCCCGCCCAACAGGCCCAGCCGCACACACCTCACATCTGCATGCGCCAGCAACCAACGCCTGCAGCCCATCCACAGCAGCCTCACGATCCGGGCTCCATCTGGCCAGCTCCAGCCCATCGCACGCAGCACAGGCCTCCACACACAGGAGCTCCAGCGCACCCTGGCTGCCCAACTGCCACGCACGGGCCCGCCTCCGCAGCAGCGCACCGCCTGCACAGCACCGCCTGGCGCCTGTACCATCACGCCAGCCGCACCGCCAACCCTCCATCTGCACACACCCATCGCTCCACACCGCACGACGCGTGGCCCAGATCTGGCCGTGGCCAGCTCCCATCGCGCCAGTACACCCCAGCTTGGCCCAGCCGTCCACCTCAGCCATCAGCAGCCGTCGCCCCTGCGCCTGCTCACCTTCTTCCCGCCTGGGCTCAAATCGCCATGCCCTCCCTTGCACAGCACCGCCAAGCACCAGCCGCCCTTCTAGCTGCTTCCAGCAGCATCTGGTGGCGAAGACAGGGTAAAAAAAAGTTAAGTGGGGGTATGTGGCACATTCTAGTGAGATGAGAGGCAAGGACACAATGGATCTTAAGGGGTGGGGTATGTGTCATTATGTTGGGTGGAGTGTTTAAAATTTATTTAATGGGATGGGGTGGGGTTTTAAAATTTTATTTATTTATTTATCCCTATTTATTTACCACTAAAGATATTTACAAGACTATTATTGTAACAATATTATTTACAAATGACTTTTATTTTTCAAAGTGAATAAAAGAAATGGCTTATTTAAATGAAAATCTAACAACTAATATGTTCAAAAAAATTATTTACAGATGAAATGAAAATTACCATCAAAATGCACATTATTTATGGACACAGACGGTCTAAAGTTAACTATATGTATGAAATTCACCTGAAAAATTGTATAGTTATCAGCCGGAGTTCTTCAGGGCAGAACAGGGTTGTTCTCCCCTTCTATATGATTAATTCGAAGTGTTCTCGCATGAGGATATAATGTAATTGTATTGTTAGTAAATAGACAATGTGAGGTGTGTGGAATATTCTGTGCTTTTGATGAATGGCATGAATGAATGTTAGATTTATCGAAATACATGTTTGGAAGGATTATGCATGATTACCTACTGTCTACATGATCCTGAGGATTAAATGCCCCAAATTTTCTATACCATGTGTACGTGTGCCAGTCCATACCCTGCAAATTTGAGAATTTGTTCATGTTCATATGATTTACTGTAATTTTTGCAATGGAAATAGAAAGCATGAGTAGGTTATTCAAAATTTACAGTAAATTGTGTGTTTGTGCAATAAATTCAGAGAAAATTTGTAATGACTGTGAACTGTCAAACTGGGTATTCATGTATGTTCCATGATAATTGAATTATGAATGGCATGTAATTGAATGTTTTAATTTCTGTAAATGTAATATGACTCAGAAAAATCTGGAAATTTGCATGTGTGTTCATAAACCTGCAACCAGTGTGTGCTTAAATTTTCATGTGATTGGATAACGAAAATGGTATTATGAGAATTCCATGTGAAAACGAATGATTAATGCATGTTATCATGAATGTGGTTTGATTAGGCATTTTCAGCTTGATTAGTGTAAAGTATTAAATGTTTAAGTCTTCAACAGTAGTATCATGATAGGAAAATAGAGCCATGTGTGTAAGTGATAGAATGTAAAGACGGGTGTAATATGTGTGTTAAAATCGAAATGTGTAATGTGTAAAAGTGTGTGCCATGTGTGACACTGCTTCCATAGAGGGCCGTTGGAACCATACCATGGAAAAGTCCCCATCTGAAGGTCAATGTGTTAAGATCCTAAGGCATTAGGATGAAATCCCGGAGGTGGACAAGTACCACTGGTTAGGGTGGAGACTTGTTCTCCCAGTCTGGCGTAGTCCAAGGTCGTCACTGTATTGCCTAGGTGACATCTATGTGTATGTTTATGTGATGGTCCTTCTAAGGTGGTTGGGACTAGTGTCACGACACTAAATTGTGAAATGTGAATGTGATTATGTGTAATATGGTGTAGTGTGATATGTGTAAATGTGCAATGTGTAAAAAGGGAACTATGTGAATGAGATTGTGCAAAACATGTGAAACCAATAAGTTAGATTGTGAATTGTGATCCATGATATATAAGATGAAATTATGTTATAACAGCAACTTAGTTGTGTTTATAAGAATGTTTTATAGGTGTAAAAATGTGTAGAATCCATGCTAGGAACAATTCTTGCTTATGTGTAAACGTCTCTATATTAAGTGCTATCATGTTGTAGACTAATCGGGAATGTGGCTCTCATGTGATAGTATGTGAATTGCTAAATCCATGTCAAAACAGCAACCTTAAAGTGTATAAATGATAATGTGCATGTGTATAATGTGTAGAAACCTGATAGGAATGTTCCTTTTATGTAGGCAAGACCCCCATGTTTGGTGCTCATGTTATAGCCTTATTGAAAGGTAGATTTAATGTGATTACATGAGTAGAAGGATGTGATAGATTGTTATTTAGAATGTCTAAACCATGTATGATGTGTTACAATTTTGTAGAATTGTCATGATAGGTTCTTATAAACGGTCAAGCATGTTATATGTTTTCTTTGTAAATTGGAATGAAAAAACCTACTGTGATATGCGTAGGGTGTGGGTGTATTGCGAGTCTTTTAGACTCACTCTTGCTTCAGCGTATAAGTTTAGTTGTGACCTACACCTTGGAGGAGACAGTGTGAGTGACCTCCGGCGTGATGAGTAGCTGGTGTTTCGTTGTGATTACTTCATAGTATGTAACAAGGATGTATATAGAACTTAAGGCCGGGAATTGTATGATTAGTATGTATTTGGGTTAAACTCATTATGTGGATCTTTACTTTCTCTAATTTATGGCTTTGATGTCAGATACTTTGTGGATGACAAATGGTACAAGTGATTTCCCTTTGCTTCTTATCTCTTTTATTTATGCGCATCTAATCGTATGTGATTTTGGGTAAAGCCTCACTGTGGTTTTGTGACTATACCGTTGGGTTGTGGTATACTAGTATTATGGGGGTTGTTTATCCTTCTTGATGGTTCTCTCTTGTTACACCACTTTTGCCTTTCTGCGACTTTTCTCCGAACTGGTGTTGTCGTTGCGTTGGTGAGAGGAGCTTGGCAGTTTTATCCTTTTGAAGACCATCGGTTGTTCGGTGATGTGTTGGGGTGTCTATCCCGGCTAGCTGCGTCATTGGAGCGAGTTGTTGTATGGAACGTTCGAATAGGCTGTTGCTTGCTTGATCCCCAACATCTTCCCGATTCCGTCGCGGTGTGCCACATGTGGAGCATGTGAATCCTAGTTTTTGTGGCTCCGTGTGCATTTGGTATCCTTGTCAGACACGAGGAAGGTCTGGGTGAGACCTAGTGGGACAGTGGATGCCGTTTTCCATGTTGAGGGTTCTTCGCATGCATTTCCTATCCCTGTTGGACCGCAAGGAAGGGCTGGGTTAGACTTAGTGTGTCGGTGGAGGGCTGTTTCATGGTTGAGAATTCTTCGCGAGTGTGTCCTCGCTCTGGTTTGTGTCTCTCGCGGGGCTACTCGGTCGGTGGTGACGATGCTAGCTGCGGCTCGTGGCGTGAGACCATTTCTCGAGTGTTGTGTTCGACTCTCAGATGTTTCCCTTGTGGTTGTCGGCAACGATGTAC
>CM024756.1:52476556-52550860 GCA_014218235.1 Colocasia esculenta
CCCCTCTAGGACTGTGAATCTGCCCATTTCGATCCAACCACAGCCACCATACCAAACCCTAGCAAAATCTCAAGAGAAAAGTCTCTCTCTGCTGCTCTGCTTTAGCACTCCATCAAGAGCGAAGAAGAACCATCTTCTAAACGAGTTGAAGCCGTTTGTCCAATCGTTCAAGCTTCTACATCAACTCATACCTATCAAGATGAAGTTTGAAGCATATCTGATGACCATCGTGAAGAATTCTATTTCAAGATTTGATTCTTCAAGTCAGAACTCTTCTCTGTCTCTGTTTTTCATACTCTGTTTTTGCTGGTGAGTCAAGTGTCTCTTGTGCTTGATTCACGTGGGTCATGTTGTTCTGATTGTGTGTTAACATCAGACAACGTGAGTGTGTGTGTTGTAGAGTGACACTCGCTCATAAGTATCGTTTCTTCTTCTGCGTGCGTGTATGGACGGTGGACGTAGATACACAAGTTGTGTACTCCGAACCACCTTAAATCTTCGTGTCCTATGGTTTGCACGTTTTCACGATAGATTATTGGTAGGCACGCTGGTTCTACACACGTTAGATTGGCTGTTCTGTTCTGTTCACACAAGCACACTAATTGCAAGTCAACTAATCTTAAATCTGTTTAAGATTTCGATAAGTTTGTGTTTTCATCGAAAAGAAGGTAATGTGGTTAGAGTTAGTTGTAATCTATTCAACCCCCCCCTTCTAGATTACCATACTGGATAATTCCGCACATCTTTCAATGGAGATCGGTTGGTTGTACCATTGAAGTTTCCTAGAGATAGCGTGCACTTCCTCTCTTATCATGTTCTTGTGAGTGTGGATTTATAATCTTGACTTAAGCCCATTAATGTAACGAGTTAACTAAGTGTAATCGCACCGTATGCTACCGAAATTATCTCTCGACTATTGTTATTATGAAATCATGTTCCCATGACTTGCTATTCTTGACATCATCATCATGACGTGATATTACATTGCTTTATCTTGAACTCTCGTTATTGTCCATGAATGACTGTGGTATCTACATTTGAAATTAAGTGGATTCTGATCAGGCACGACGAGTGTCCAAGGGCTCCAATCTAGCCCCAGTGACGGAGAGTCATAAATATACTATTTACCATGGGGTATAATGATTACTGATGTTGCCTCTGTGCTGGAGTACTTGCTTGTTGAATGTTAGATACAATACCACATCCACTTGTCCTAGTGTGCATTCCAAGGTGGCATAGATCCTTAGTGCACATTAGTGTCATCGTGCCTGATTAAGTGTTAAGTGATAAAGTTCATGCTTGTGCATGTTTTGCTTGCGTGATATGGCCATTATACATTTATTGCAAATAAGTGATATCTTACATTCTTGCAAATTATTGACCTCTCGTACTCTTGCTTTTTTTTTTTTAAAACCGAAAGGGACACAGGAACGAAGAGCTAGCTAAGTGCGCTATCCCCCAGCAGGGGATAACGTTCTCACTCCCCTAGCCTTCTGCCCTAAATTTTTATATATGTGGAAAAATATACATGTAACACGGGGCATACCCCTGAACAACCAGAAATCACAGAAATCTAACAAAGGAGCCCAGATTTATCAAGACACTGGACCTTTACAGCTGGTAGGAATAGAAGAGAGAAAAAATCGATATGTGATGAGTGTGGCAGCATGGACGCCAAGGCGTCAGCACCCTATTGGCCTCCCTAAAAACGTGATCCACGCAAACATGCATCTGCAGCAGTATGAACGAGCCAGATTCCACCACCAGAAACCTTCCAGACGAACATTTGTCATGAATAAAAGACTGACTAAAACAAGAGAATCTGAGTACACAACCGTAACATGGAACCCATGTAGCGCAGCCAATCTAAGGCCATCAGTGAGCGCACGAACTTCAGCAAGCAAAATATCTCTATGGCCATAGAAGAAAGCGAAACTCAGAAGGACCTCCCAGCTGGATTTCATAGACACCCCCCCCGCCACAGGACCCGGGTTCCCCTTGCAAGCCCATCCACGCTGAGACAAACACCATGTTTCGGAGGTATCCACCTGACAATCTTGGGAACCTTGAGCTTTACTGTAGGTTTAAAACCAAGGGATGACATAATAGCAATGGAATCACAGTACATTCATGCTTAAACTTGACACCTTGAATGGCCCCACTCACAGCATATCTGATGTCTGCAATGATCCGTCTTATGAGTCGAATCAAACCTCTTCGCCATCTATATTTCCAGATCTCCCATAAAACAAGAAGCACAACATATATCGAAATGAACCCCATGGCGCTCTTGCAATTGACTGCAGAAATGATGTTCCATAAGGTAGATGTAATATGTGAACCAAATACCTGACCATTAAGGAGAGGGCGGGCCCAGTCCCAGAGCGCTACAGCAGATCCCCCTTGAGAAAAGATGATCAAATCTTCTTCTTCTGTAGATGGGGAAGAACAGCAGGAACAGGAGAGACCAGATGATACCACAATCTGAAATTCTATCATCAGTGGGCACCGCACGATGTAAATTCGCCAACCGAACAAAGATACCTGATCTCTCGTACTCTTACAAATAGTGATATTGCTGCTTGTACAAAGTGATCTACTGCTAGTCGTATCTTGTTACCTCATTCTAAATCTTGTTCAATTACTATCCCTCAACCTATCTTGTTCAGGTATCATGTTTAATGAGTTTTATTCGCACTATCTTGATAATCGTGCTTGCCTAGTTCTAAATTGCTAATCACTTATATCATTACCCGCACATTGAGATATAAATCCTATTGGACTAGTTTGCTCATTCTCTACTTTTAACCATCTAGTGACTATGAAGTGCAAGAGGAAACCAAGTCGAGGACGGGAATCCGTCCGAGTGATGAGCGTTCCAACATATGTGTTTTATCCATAGTTTACCTTGAGAGTATTACATGTAGTAGGTAGTGAGGAAAAATGTAATTTCCTTTTATTGAGTCACAGTCCTGTATACCACAATGAGAGTTGATGTATTAGTTATTTTGAAATGAAACAAACTGTTGAGATTGGAATACAAGCTTAGTTGAGTTTATTATTTGGGCCCTATTATCATGTTTGTGTTATTACACAACTAGTGCTTGCTAGATAGAGATTTATTTACCGACTGCTCACGTCTCATAATATCGACTTTAATTCTTTCGTATATTTCCGCTACGTAATTCTCGGACATGACACTAATACGCAACGTTTTTGAAACGTTGCGATTTTGGGGCAATTTTTGGCAATAAATCTTTCCTAAATGACTGTCTAATATGCGGCGGTCATCCGATCGCGTTTTTGAATCGCAACCACTGAATCCGTCACGATTTAACAGTCATACTGAATTCTCGACTTTGGGCTAAATCTCACAATCCTACTGTGTTTGACACACCTCGGAATGCATGCCAACCCCTATAAAACATTGTCTCACGTCTGCTTGTCCTCCCTAATGTCCTAATGCTCAAGAGATCCCTTTCTCTCTCCTAATGCTTCAATTTATTTTTTTTTGAGAGTATGTGAGAATTTCATACATCGTTGCCGCCGTCTGCCATGCATCTACGTCAACTCCCCATGTAGCGGCTCTCTTTTGAAGCTCTTCACGTGATCAACATATGCACAGGGAAGTCCTTTAAATTTCTTTTCTTCTCTCCAACCGATCTCTCTCCTCCTCTTCTTCTTCTTATTCTTTTTTGTTTATTATTATCCTCCATCCTCCAACCGATCTCTCTTCTCTCCTTCTTCTTCATTTTTTTAATTATTATCCTCCTCCCTCCAACCGATCTCTCTCCTCCTCTTCTTCTTCCATTTTTTAATTATTATCCTCCTCTCTCCAACCGATCTCTCTCCTCCCCTTCTCTTCTTCTTTTCTTTCAATATTTTAATTTACCTTCCTCTCTCTCTACCGATCTCTCTCTTCATCTTTTAAATTTTTTTTAACCTTTTCCTCTCCCCCCTTCCACCGATCTCTCTCCTCGCTATCTTTCTATTCTTTTTACTATTTATTTAATCTCTTCTCTCTCTCTCCCACTGCTCTATCTCTATCCTTGTTTCATTTTTTTTATAAAAAAATCTTTTCACCTCTCTCTCCACCGATTTCTCTCTTTAATTTTTTTTTTCTCTCATCTTTTTACAAAATCTTATTTTATGCTTTTTATTGATCTCACTTCCTTCTCTCTCTCTTCACAATCTATCTCCTTTCACTATGATGTGAACTGTCATATACATAATTGAATTTAATGTCATATGAAGTCATGCAAATAAATCATGCCATGAAGTGAAGTCCACATGCCAATAATCTCCCTTTTTTGTTTTTCTTAATTTAATACCATGCATAGCATGCCACGTTGAGATCTCCACTAAAGTGCACACTTGCACATCCACAACAATCTTTTTAATCACACCAACATGCACCATGCTTCTTACCTATGTTTTTAGGGGTTTAAAAAGCCCAACAAGGTGAGTTTACTCTATGCTTCATCTCCTTTATTTCTCTTTAAGATATGATAGTACACATTCACTTGGCTAATCCATATTGTCTTTCTTTTATCTTTGTTGTTTCAGGGTAATCAAATTGAGAAGCCTTCTACCACGGCTGGCCGTGTTTGTAGAAGAAGAGAAGAACCCCATTGTCTCAATCTCCCCGCTAAAGGCATTTCTCGTGATCACTCCTTATTTGCACTTGCTGCATTTCTTTATTTCATACTCCTTCGCACCCACGTGTGTCTGGCGATCACGTACATGTCCAGGATTTGTGCTCCATCTTCCTATTCTTTTCTCATTATTTTCTTTGTGGACGCTTGGAGTTCTTCAAAGACAAAAAGTATAATCTACAAACTGGCGATCACGGTGGGACTTCTTTTCGCCTCTTTCATTTGATTACCCCCCCCCGTGCCTCACGTGGCCCCTCCTCTTGCACCACCATCGCGTACCCCTTCCTTCTTTTCCTCCCCTCACTTGCTCCAATGATTAGCCAATTGTGGATTTCAAAGAAAATTTGAGAAATAAAGAAAAATAAATAAAAGATGGATGAGTTGATCCATGTTCAAGTAAGATTGTGTCTTTTTGCTTACTGCATTACCCTGAAAGCATGTTGGTGTGTTGATGTTTGTACATATCTTCTTGATTTCACTACTTTATTTTTATTCTCGGGCTGCCTTCTGAATTCGCGACTGACACAAGTGGTCGCGATTCAGTCTTTGATACTTGTTTAGTAATCGATCGCATTTTTCTTTGTTTTGTGACGGCTTGAGCCATCGCGTTTCTGTTTGAAGTACCGTCCATAGGGACCGGACGCATCTTTGACAGCCTCCTCACCTCTCAGATCCGCGACCAGTGACTGGACGTGATTATCTATTTGATTCGCAGCGACTGTGTCCATCATGTTTCTAACAGAAGACAGAGCACAACCTCTTGTTATTCAGAACATTTGTGTTTTAATCAGTTGCATATAGGGCATTCTGCATTTGGTCGTGGATCTCCTTCCCTCACTCCCTAGGATCCACACACACCTTCTTGGTAAGGCGACCTCTCCTTTGGGCATTCCGTCTCATTGGACTAGGGGACCTTTACCAAGACCTCTGTAAGTTTCCGTACCTCATGGATTCTCTCACGGCGGACCGAGCTGGTTGTACCATCCTGAAGACCCGGGTAGACATCCTATTGTATGGTGAGAGATGATTCTAGTTTACCCCGAAGTATCCAATCCATCCACTAGAATTTCACCTGGAATGTCACAAATCCTTCAATTAATTGTGAAACTCCTAAACAAGCGTTAAACATCACAACTTGTTTGAACTACAACCGATTGATTCTATTCTTATTCAACTTGTTTGCTTGTTGCCTTGTTAAAATGGACTACAATCATGTCAACTTCAATTATGAGGACTATAGGAGTAGTTTATATGGCCAGTCCTTCAATCTTACAACTCCTCTTTTCAATCCCATGTCCATCCATCTCACCACCGTGAGGGACAAACATCCACACATCATATGGTTATGTACGCATGCCGCGCACTAACCAATCTTATACTCCCTCACAGTTAACTCCAACATCAAAACCAGAGAGAGCCTTCTCCCCACCAGATTCCAATGTACAGAATGTCCAGACTGTAATAGATTAGCTCACCGCTCAACAATTAAATCTCATACAATCTTTGGTTGAGGTGTGACTCCTCCTCCCTCTCCTTCTCCAAGGCACCCATCCTGTATATGACGGCGACTTCGGCACCCCCTCCTGTACATCCTTCATCTTGGCTCCCTTGCCACTTTAACTCCCAATCTCCGGTTCGTACAGACCACCCTTGGGAAGGCCCATTAATTCATGGCCTCCCTCATGTACATCCTCACAGTCCAGCGGCAAGATCTTCACTCCAACAAGCTCTTCTCACAAAATGAACAATATGGAGAAACAAATCAACAAACTCTCTAATTCGAAGAGTGACCCCCGCTGCCGCCATGCCGGCTCTCCCTAAATTCATATTCATCCCTTGGGATGCCAACATATCGACTGTACAATGGCACGGACAACCCCATCATTCATTTAAAAGAATTTCTCTATGAGTCTTCTTGTCACGCCCCGACGCGGAATATCGGAACGCGAAGCAGTTGCAAATAAACGAGTACAGAGCGAGTACTAGACATCATACCTTAAACAAGAATAAACACTAAAGCAAATTCTTCTCTTAATATGTTCAATGTCTAGTTACAACCACTATATCAGAGCCATTCTATAGGGCCTAATTACATTGAATAAAAGTAGAAGACTAAACTTAGACTCGATCATAATACTAAGACGCTAGGTTACTCTTGACTTCACTCTTGGTCGTTCCCGTCCTCTTGAGTGTAAGTATCCTCCTCGGTCTCACCTGAGAACACAACGACAAATAAAGCAGGTGAGCGATAACGCCCAGTAGGACTTAAATCTCAGAATCAAGCAGACTTTAAGTGATTAATGCATTAAAAAGGCAGAGTAACTAATGATAGAGCGAGAGAATCAAGTGATGTGAAATATAGCATGATAGCACGTGATTGAAATAGCACAAGTTTCCAAATATAGTACAAGTGTCGAGTATAGCACAAATAGCAGGATGGCCATAGCACAAATAGCACAAGTATATTAATAGCACAACGAGTATAGTATAACACTTTTGATTGTCATGTATACAACGATAGAATATAGCACTTCGATTGTCATTTAGATAGTCGAGATAGATAGCACTCGAGTGTAATGCCAAACACTCTGGTCATTTAACTACCATGGGCAATAGCACTTTCGGGCGCACATACCAGGACCAGACTGGGCCCTTTATATATTCCAGGCATTGGTTATATTGTTTATCTTTAGACAATCAGTCAATGGCCAATAGAGAGTACCAAGAAATAATGAGAGCACTAGAGGAACAGATGAGATAGTAGAGTGTACATGAATAGACGAGCGAGTAGAGTATAGATGAGAACTAAGGGACATTGCACACAACACGTCGAGTAAACAAGCGATAGTAACAACTGCACAACACACACCTTGGTGTTGGCAGTCAGGTGGAATTTCTCTACCTTCCACTGGCCATGTTAAGCACACAGGTCCAGAGGTCTGGAGTGATTTAAGATAAGAGCGAATCTCCTTAGCCGTTTGGTACTTATTGATCCCTAAGGGCATCATAGGTATTAGGGTACAACCAGCTCGTCGGCCATGTGGGAATCCATGGGCAGAGGAGACTTACGGAGGCCTTGAACAAGGATTCACTTGTCCGGCAGAAGGAGTATGCAACGAGAGTTCATCCAAGTCAAAAGAAAGGTGTATATATAGAAACGTGCCCGACGTTCTAGAGGAACTCTAGAACAGTGGAGCGTCGGTAACAGTATTCCTAAATAACGCAAGAGAAACAACGACAAGTCCTTTAAAATAGGGTAATTTAATATATGATTGACATATATAACCAGAGTATTATTATGAGGTATTTTCATGCCAAGTTAAGCCATATTGAATGGTTCAAGTGTGTGTATGTATAAGAGAAATCATAGATAGAAAGAGTCATGTGCATGTATTTTAATCATTCAATAAAAATATGATTTATAACAACTTCCTTGACTGCGTTGGTAACTGTTACAAGGGTATTGGCACTGTAGAAAGTCAGAACATCACAATTTATGGGTTTTCCTGCAAAAACCTGAGGTTGCGACATACCCTGGTAAGGGTCACGACAGAGTAAGAGTAGAACGCGATAGGGTCATGCAAGGAACGTGACAGAGTGGTCAGAGCAGGGTGTTAGAACGCGACAGGGGTTACACAGACATGACAGGTCGGGCAGTACACGTTGTCAAACGTGACGCCACACCTGTCGCGTTCAGAACGCGACAGGTTCTCTGTCGCGATCCGCCTGAGAATGCGGCCTATCGGGCCGTCGCATTCTCAAGTCCTGCGCTTGAGTTCGGGCGGGAAAAGGATAGTGCATGGGATTACGGTCCAAACCTTCCTTATTTTGACACAGGGTTGTTTAAAAATTAAGAACAATAGTACAGACAATGAAAATCATGAAACCAATTTTAAACGACTCTAGACAGGTAAGAGTACTCACAGTAAATAGGAATTTGAAAACAAACATGGTTTCGACATGGTTCAATCAAGTGTATTCATGAAGAACATAGAATAGTGTACAGTTGAGATGAAAGATTTAATTCGAGCAACGTGGTGGATGATAATTAGGGCTTTCAGAGGCAAACGAAGCCTAACTGTCATCAGTATCTCCATTTAAAATTTGAGAGCATGGGGTCGAGTATACATGGAGAACAAGAATTAAGAAGAGGGTCGGGGTCATGCTAGTTGCAGAACTTCAAAAATCAAGAAGAAAGATTGGCTCGATGGAAAAATATGAAACTAGAAGTTTTTTGTTGCTGATGATTGGAATAATCTACAACAAAGTTTTATGATTTTTTCTCTTGAGAATGCCCACCTTTGGCTCGTTTTCCTTTCTAGGGCTAGAACTTGAAGAACTCGGGTTGAGGGCTTGAAAGATCCTTCTCCCCATGAATTCTCCACGTCCATGGCCTCCTCTCCACGTCCCACCCTTGGCAACAAGCTAGGGCCGACATGGGGGATTTAGGAGAGTATTTAAGCTTCCTCCCTTTCTATTTCCTATTAGGACTCTAACTATTATTAATTCCGGGATTTCCTAATTCCTCTCATCCTTCGAAGCTTTCCACTTCCTATTTGGTTAGGATGGGAGCTAAATCCTGGCCAACCCATTAGGTAGGTTGAGGAATCCAACTCCAACTCAAATTGATTATTTTAATGATTTAATACCCCTTTTCTATTTAGGTAAGATTTAAGTTGTGAATTTTGGGTTTTTTCCTATTATTCCCCTTTTAAAAGTCCTTATTTTGGCCCACTAAATTCTAACGGGTCTATTTAACAAATCCCATTACTCCTTTTCGTTTAATGGGTTTTATTTAATTCTCTTTTCTTGATTTTTCAATTAATTTAATTAATTAAATTATTATTGCACATATTATTATTATTATTATTATTATTTTGAAAAATCGAGTTACTACATCCTCCCCCTCTTAAAAGAATTTGGTCCCCAAATTCATAAGATCATAATGGAGAGAATGTCTTACCGAAAAGATCGGGGTAGTTCCATCTTATGATTCCTTCAGGTTCCCCATGTGGCTTCTTCCATACCACGATTATTCCATAGAACTTTAACCACATGGATGGACGGTTCCTGAGTTGCTGCACCTTTCATTCTAGGATCTTGATCGGCTTTCTCTTCGTATGTCATGTCCTTGTTCAGCACCAACTTCTCATGGCGAATGATATGCGTAGGATCATATACATATTTCCTAAGCATGGAGACATGGAACACATTGTGTACACATCCAAGTTTGGTGGCAACGCCAGTCGGTATGCAACCTCACCGACCCTTTTGAGCACTTCAAAAGGACCGATGAATCTAGGACAAAGCTTTCCTTTGACACTAAATCTTTGGATACCACGGGTAGGTGTTACCTTTAGGAGTACATGATCACCAACTTGAAATTCTAAATCTCGCCTTCTCCGATCAGCGTAGCTCTTCTGCCTGGACTGAGCAATCTTGAGTCGGTCTCTGATCACTTGAATGTCTCTTGTTGTATTTTACACCATGTCTGGGCCTAGCCATTGCTGTTCTCCCACCTCATTCCAGCATGCAGAAGATCTACAGTTTCTGCCATATAGTGCTTCGAATGGTGCCATTTTAATACTCACCTGGTAACTGTTGTTATAGGCGAACTCTATTAGAGATAGGTGCTCATTCCAATAACCTTGGAAGTCTATGGTGCAGGCTCTCAACATGTCTTCTACAATTTGGTTGGTTCTTTCGATCTGCCCATCAGTTTGTGGATGAAAAGCAGTACTAAAGTTTAGTACTAAGTGCACTTTACAGTCCCTTCTAGAAGTGGGACGTAAATCTCGGATCTCGATATGAGATATAGATGATGGGACTCCATGCAGTCTCACTATTTCCTTGACATATAACGCAGCTAGGACCTCCACCGACCACTTACTCTTTATAGCTAGAAAGTGGGCGGATTTGGTTAGTCGGTCGACAATGACCCATATGGCGTCGAGTCCACCACGAGTCTTGGGTAAACCCATGATGAAGTCCATGCCAATACTTTCCCACTTCCACTCTGGAATATCTAGTGGTCTAAGTACACCAGCAGGGCGCATGTGTTTCGCCTTTACCTATTGACAAGTAAGGCAATGAGCGGCATGTTCGGCTACCTCTCTCTTCATGTTCGGCCACCAAAATGTTCATTTCATGTCTTGATACATTTTGGTACCTCCAGGATGAATAGTGTACCTCGTCTTGTGAGCTTCATCCATTAATTTCCTCTTCAATTCTTCATTATCGGGGACGCATGTCCTACCTTGGAACACCAGCCTTCCATCCTCAGTCATGGCAAAATCAGGTCTTTCGGCTAGGTTTCCTTGATGCACCAAGAATAGATCGTTGTCTTGTTGAGCTTTAATTTCTTCCAACATGTCAGATTGAATCTTGATGTTGGCAACCAAGACTCGATCATCCCTATGGTCAATATTCAAGTCTAACCTTGCGAATTGTTCTAGTAGTTGCATTTCGCCAAGAACTAGACTCGATAAGATGCCATGGCTTTCGACTAAGAGCATCAGCCACGACATTTCCCTTGCCTGGATGGTATTGGATGTTGAAATCAAAATCCTTTAGGTATTCAAACCATCTTCTCTGTCTCATGTTGAGTTCCTTCTGGAGAATAAATACTTCAAACTCTTGTGGTCTGAGTAGACAGTGATTTCTCCCCATACAAATAATGTCTCCAGATTTTTTAGGCGAAGACCACGACAACCAACTCTAAATCATGCACAGGGTAGTTGACTTCATGCATCTTCAGTTGTCTTGAAGAATAGGCAATGACCTTCTCCTTTTGCATCAATACACAACCTAGCCCAATTCCTTAGGCATCGGTGTAGATAGAGAAACCTTCTCCCTCTACTGGAAGAGCGAAATAGGTGCTGAGATAAGACAGTCTTTAGAGTTTGGAAACTCTTCTCACACTCTTTACTCCAGGAGTAGGGATTCTCCTTTCGTGTCAGATGCGTGGAGAAAATGGTGATCTTTGAGAAGTCCTTTATGAACCGCCTGTAGTAGCCAGCCAGTCCTAAGAAGCTTCTGATCTTGGTGACACTGGTTGGTCTCTCCCAATTGAGTACAACTTAGACTTTGGAGGGATCAACAGAGATGCCATCCTTGAGATGACATGGCCCAAGAAAGACACTTCTTCGAGCCAAAATTAGACTTGCTCAGTTTTGCGTACAGTTTGTTGTCTCGTAGGACTTGCAGTGCGGTCCTCAGATGTTCTTCATGTTCTTCTTTGGTCCTTGAATATATAAGGATATCGTCGATGAAGATGACCATGAACTTGTCAAGGTATGGCCGATATATGTTGTTCATGAGTTGCATAAAGGCTGAAGGAGCATTGGTTAGACCAAAGGCATAACAACGATTCAATAGGTCCATACCTGCTCCTAAAAGCCATTTTAAGATATCGTTATCCTTGATCCTCATTTGATGATAGCCAGATCGAAGATCATCTTGGAGAAATATTGAGCTCTGGATATCTGGTCAAACAGTTCATCGACCCTAGGCAATGGGTACTTGTTCTTGATGGTGAGCTGATTGAGTTGACGATAGTCGATGCATAACCTCATCGATCCGTCCTTCTTTTAACGAACATCACAGGTGCTCCCCATGGGAAAGTACTTGGTCTGATGAACCCTTTCTCTAATAGCTCCATAAGTTGTGCCTTCAATTCCTTTAACTCGGCAGGTGACATCCGGTACAGTTGTCGTGATACCGGGGCGCACCAGGCATCAATTCTATGGTGAAGTTGACATCTCGTTCCGGGGGATCCCAGGTAGATCTTCGGGAAACACATCTGGGAAATCCTGGACTATGCGGATGTCTTCTATCTTAGAACCCTTCTTTTCAACTATTACGGCTGCAAGGAAGGCAATGCAACCTTTCCTTATCATGTTGTGGGCCTTTATGGCATACACTAGAGACAACTATCTCTTATGTCTGATCCCAGTAAATGACAACTTAGGGAACTCACTAAAAGTAACTTTCCCTTTCTTACAGTTGACACTTGCCCTATAAGTGGACAACTAGTCGGCTCCTAATATTACATCATAGCCTTCCATGGGCATACACACCAGGTCGGCTTTTAAGTTATGTTCTCCGATCATTACATCGGCAGATGGAAAGTATTTGTTCAATTTTTTCTTGTTCTCCTAGTGGTGTGGTGACCGAGAATTCACATCCCATGGGTGTAGGTTTAGCATCAGAGTATCATAAAAGTTTTGAGATATGAATGAATGTGTTGCTCTAGTATCAAATAAAGCAAATGCTAATAAGGAGAAGACTTATAGGGTACCTTCACCATGCCACCTTCCTCAGTGGGCTCTTCATCATGCAGGGCTTGCAGTCTGCCTTGTTTCTTAGACACATTGGTGCACCTCTCATTCTCCTTAGTAGCGGGCACTCGGGGATGCGGTGCTCGCGGCTTCCACAGCGTAGACATGCACCAACCTTCCTCCGCATTCATCAGCCGTGTGACCCGGCTTGTCACACAGTGTTGCAGTTGCTTTTAGATGGAGTGTAGGGGACAATAGCTTTGGGTTTTTCTTTCTTGGCTGGTCCCTCCGTGATGTTGAAGGGACACTTTTTGCCATTGTTTGGCTTAGTAGATGATTGACCATATGTCATTTCCTTTTTCATGAACTTCACTTTGATGCGGTAAGTGAAGTCCATAGTATCTTCTAGTAGTTGAGCTTTCTTTACCATCTCGGCATAGGTCTGGATGTCGAGAGGGTCCAGTTGAGTAATGTATTGAGGCTTAAGGCCGTTGAGAAAGCGCTTAGCCTTCATCCTTTTAGTATTCACTAAGTGTTCAGCATATCGTGCCAGTCTTGAAAATTGGGCTTCACACTCGGCCACCGTCAAACTCCTCTGTTTAAGAGCAGCAAATTCCGCGGCCTTCTTCTATTGGACATGCTCCGAGAAGTACTTGGAATTGAACACCTCTTTAAATTCAGCCCAGTAAATTGACCATTTGCTCTGGTCGCTTCGACTGACTCCCACCACGCGCGGGCATCCTTCTCTAGTCGGAATGTAGCTAGTAGCAGCTTATCCTCCGCTGTGTATTGCATAACATGGAAGATTCTTTCCGTCTCCTTAGCCAGTGTTCGGCCTCATCTAGATCTGTGGATCCACTGAACTAGGTGGGTTCAGACTCCTAAAGTTACGATGCAGCTCGCCTGCACCGCCGCAATTTCCACCTCCTTGGGTAGCTTGCATAATGGCACGGGTGAGTTCTTAGATGGTCTGTTGCATGCCCCTCATTTGAGCACGTTCGGCAGTCATCTTGGTTACTTAATTCCTACAAAAGTAATTGTTAGGATCTCAATATGGAGTTCATTTGTACATATGAGTTCACTTTTAGATAGTTACCCATGGTTCTAACCACATCTCACATAGGTAGGATAATTGACTCTAGTCAAGGTAGGTCAACCTAGATCATCCTATACTTAAGAACAACCTAGGCTCTGATACCACAAAACTGTCACGCCCCGACGCGGAATATCAGAACGCGAAACAGTTGCAAATATGGGTACAGAGTGAGTACTAGACATCATACCATTGAACAAGAAATAAACACTAAAGCAAATTCTTCTCATTAATAATTTCCAATGTCTAGTTACAACCACTAATATAAGAGCTATTCTATAGGGCCCAATTACATTGAATAAAAGCAGAAGACTGATCTTAAGACTCGATCATAATACTAATATGCTAGGGTACTCTTGACTTCACTCTTGGTTGTTCCCGTCCTCTTGAGTGTAAGTATCCTCCTCGGTCTCACCTAAGAATACAACGACAAATAAAGCAGAGTGAGAGATAACGCCCAGTAGGACTTAAATCTTAGGATCAAGCAGGCTTTAAGTGATTAATGCATTAAAAAGGCAGAGTAACTAATGATAGAGCGAGAGAATCAAGTGATGTGAAAGATAGCATGATAGCACGTGATTGAAATAGCACAAGTTTCCAAATATAGTACAAGTGTCGAGTATAGCACAAATAGCAGGATGGCCATAGCACAAGTATATCAATAGCACAACGAAATAGTATAGCACTTTTGATTGTCATGTAGACAACGTGAGAATATAGCACTTTGATTGTCATTTAGATAGTCGAGATAGATAACACCGAGTGTAATACTAAACACTCTAGTCATTTAACTCCATGGGCAAATAGCACTTTCGGGCGCACATCCCAGGACTAGACCTGGCCCTTTATATATTGCTAGGGCATTGTTATATTGTTTATCTTTAGACAATCAGTCAATGGCCAATAGAGAGTGCCAAGAAATAAATGAGAGCACTAGAGGAACAGACGAGATAATAGATGAACGTGAATAGATGAGCGAGTAGAGTATAGATGAGAACTAAGGGACATTGCACACAACACGTCGAGTAAACAAGCGATAGTACAGTTGCACAATACGCGCACTTGGTGTTGGCAGTCAGGTGGAATTCACTACCTTCCACTGGCCATGTTAAGCACAGGTCCAGAGGTCCGGCGTGATTTAAGATAAGAGCGAATCTCTAATAGCTGTTTGGGATCTTATTGATCCCTAAAGGGTATCATAGGTATTAGGGTATAACCAGCTCATCGGCCATGTGGGAATCCATGGACAGAGGAGACTTACGGAGGTCTTGAATAAGGATTCACTAGTCCGGCAGAAGGAGTATCCAACGGAGAGTTCGTCCAAGTCAAGAGAAAAGTGTATATATAGAAACAAGTGCCCGACGTTCTAGAGGAACTCTAGAATAGTGGAGCATCGGTAACGATATTCCCAAATAATGCAAGAGAAACGACGACAAGTCCTTTTAAATTACGGCAATTTAAATATATGATTGACATATATAACCAGATGTATTATGAGGTATTTTCATGCCAAGTTAAGCCATATTGAATGGTTCAAGTGTGTGTATGTGTAAGAGAAATCATAGATAGAAAGAGGTCATGTGCATGTATTTTAATCATTCAAAAAATATGATTTATACCAACTTCCTTGACTACGTTGGTAACTGTTAACAAGGGTATTGGCATTGTAGAAAGTCAGAACATCACAATTTATGGATTTCCTGCAAAAAACTGAGGTCGCGATGTACCCTGGTAGGGTGACGACAGGGTAAGAGTACAACGCGACAGGGTCATGCAGGGAACGCGACAGAGCGGTCAGAGTAGGGAGTCAAAACGCGACGGGTTTTACACAGAACACAACGGGTCAGGCAGTGCAGGTTGTCAGAACGTGACGCCAGCACCTGTCGCGTTCAGAATGCGACGGGTTCTCCGTCATGATCCGCCTGAGAATGCGGCCTATCGGGCCGTCACGTTCTCAGGTCCTGTGCCTGAGTCCGGGTGGGAAAAGGACAGTGCATGGGATCGCTGTCCAAACCTTCCTTGTTTTGACATAGGGTTGTTCAAAAATTAAGAACAAATAGTACAGACGATGAAAATTCATGAAACTAATTTTAAACGACTCTAGACATGCAAGAGTACTCACAATAAATAGGAATTTGAAAATAAACATGGTTTCGACATGGTTCAATCAAGTGTATTCACAAAGAACATAGAACAGTGTGCAGTTGAGATGAAAGATTTAATTCGAGCAACATGGTGGATGATAATTAGGGCTTTCAGGGGAAAACGAAGCCTAACTATCATCATTATCTCCAGTTAAAGTTTGAGAGTATGGGGTCAAGTATACATGGAGAACAAGAATTAAGAAGAGGGTTCGGGGTCATGCTAGTTGCAGAACTTCAAAAATCAAGAAGAAAAGATTGGCTCGATGGAAAAATATGAAACTAGAGGTTTTTTGTTCCTGATGATTGGAACAATCTACATACGAAGTTTTATGATTTTTGCTCATGAGAATGCCTACCTTTGGCTCGTTTTCCTTTCTGGGCTAGAACTTGAAGAACTCGGGTGAGGGCTTGAAAGATCCTTCTCCCCACGAATTCTCCACCTCCTTGGCCTCCTCTCCACGTCCAGCACCCTTGGCAACGAGCTAGGGCCGACCATGGGGATTTAGGAGAGTATTTAAGCTTCCTCCCTTTCTATTTCCTATTAGGACTCTAACTATTATTAATTCCAAGATTTCCTAATTCCTCTCATCCTTCTAAGCTTTCCACTTCCTATTTGGTTAGGATGGGAGCTAAATCCATGGCCAACCCATTAAGGTAGGTTTAGGAATCCAACTTCAACTCAATTGATTATTTTAATGCTTTAATTCCCCTTTCTATTTAGGTAAGATTTAAGTACGAATTTTGGTTTTTTCCTATTATTCCCCTTTTAAAAGTCCATATTTTGGCCCACTAAATTCTAATGGGTCCATTTAACAAGCCCATTGCTCATTTTCGTTTAATGGCTTTTATTTAATTCTCTTTTCTTTGATTTTCAATTAATTTAATTATTAAATTATTATTGCACATATTATTATTATTATTATTATTATTATTATATATATATATATTTTTTTTTGAAAATTGGGTTACTACCTTCTCATTGGCAACGAAATCCAATCGCCTTGGCATATCTATTTAGAAAATCTCTTGATGGCCCTGCACTTGAATGGTTCTACTCCTTAGAACCAAGAGAGGCAGAGGACTTCCGCATTTTGTATAAAAATTTCCTTCAATGGTACAAAGACTATGTCAGCCCATCTCTCTCCATTACGGATCTAGCATCCGAGAAGATGAAGTTTGACGAGGACTTTGTCCAATTTGCCGACCATTGGAGGTTCATGGCTTCAAGGTTGCAACAAGTGCTCTCGGAGTCAGAGCAAGTCAAGATTATCATTTCAAACTCTACTCTGAAGTTCAGGCACATCTTGGCCATGAACATGATCAATACAATGGAAGAACTTTATGAGGTGAGACGTTACATTCATACACATCTAATGGACTCTCCGATCATAGATTTATTCAAGAATGGTCTGAGGTACGATAGATTAGTGCACGCTATCCGCCATCCACCTCACCAAACATCCACTCCATATACACCTCCATATACATCCCCATACACCAACATGCCTCCACCCAGGCGTCCATTGGTCCGTCCTCCTCGGACGCAACAACCTCCAACTGGGCCATACAACGCCCCCACAACTGAAGAAGCTCCTGCGACATATGTTGCACATGCTCTGGCACCTATTCACATACCCATTCCTCCACTACAACAACAACAACCTCCATAACAACCTCCACATCCACCACAACCAATTGCTCGGGCTGAAGTTGTCAATAACCAACCCCTCCATGAAACTACCTGGTGTTATGAGGATGAACCTTTCGAGGTCATGTTTGTATACCATTTACCAACCCCTCTTACACTGCCATCCATTATCACCAAACCCTCCATCATTAAGCCTCCACCAACCATTAAACCAATCATTACACCTCCCATTACGCTAACACCATTGGCAACCCAGTCTGAGCAAATACTCCCTCTATTACCTATTATACCTCCACTAGCCATACGACCTTCCACTACACCCACCATATCCACCCCCATCCAACGGAGCAGGTGCACTCCTTTGAAGAGCGACAAGCAAGGTCAACAAAAGAAGGAGACCAGAGACCGGGAATGCTATACAAGTTACAAGAGTTTATTCCATGCATGTCGGTCATTGTCAACATACCAGGCACATTTACTGCGAGGAAGTCCTCTCCTCCATTCTTGGCTGTCAAGAGGCCTCCTAATATATGCCAATCATCCACGTTGCCAGCAACGTTAAACTCAATATACTCATAGTGAAATTTCTCCCTCCATGTTCTCATGACCCCTCTCACAGTTGTTGTGAACCTTCCCACTCAAGTGAAGGGGTCAACTATTACAATTGTGCTTACACGCTCCAAAGCCAAATCCTTGGCACATTCAATTACCCAAGAGTGCGTGCCCCTTTTCCTGCAAAACATTACATATCCTTCAGGCACGGTCCCTTCACTGTTGCTTCCAACTCTACCAGTGGAAATCCCAACTCTTTCTTTCAGCTATATTCCAAGGGGGTTGCCACAGTTGGTTGAAACTCTGATGGAACTCACAACCAACCAATCAATGAGAGCCATTCAATTCATGTGAGAAAGAGCAAGACCATCTATCCCCTGGGCAAAATAGTGAGGAAATACATGAGGATCCAAAAGCTGAATCTCAAGCGGAAGCTTAAACATCAGGCAAGGCTAAAGACTAGGGGATCTCCGCCTCTTTCATCCCATCCATTTACATCCTCTTTTATGCTTCTTAGCACCTTCCCATGGGTTCTCCACATTCCTTCCCTACGGGAGGTTTTTTATTTCCACCTTTTTTATGATCCACTCTCTTGTACTGGGCATCGCGACCCTATTTGTACCCCATATTCTCCGCCTCGTGACCCTCGTGGCACACTTCCTAGTAGTGCCTCACATGACACGTTTCCCTCCTGTGCCTCACCTGGCACATCTCCTTCTCGCGCCCCACGGGCACATCTTCATCCTGTGCCCCATGTTGCACCCTTCTCACACCCTCCTTTTTGGCCTCTCGCAGCCCACCTTTTCCTTTCTCTCCTCTGGACCCTCCGGATTCTTTTCCTCTTACCAAGCCCCGCGCCCCTCCTCTTTTGCTCACTCCGGTCCCCCCGGAATCTCCAAATTCTTCCCATTCTTCTCACCTTTCCATATTCAATCAGGGAATCCACCCTTTCTCCCATTGTTTTCGGGGTTTTAGTCCCCACTATCTTTTAATTTTTGAGTAATTCTGTACATTCTCCTAGACCTCTGAGTCTCACCCCAATGCAGGCATTCGTCCTCCTTTTACCCTCTGAATTCTTATTTTGAAAAGCTATTATACTACTTATCAGTGTCAAACAATCCATAAAAAGATGAATATTCAATGTTATCATGCTATCTCAACACTTTTGTTTATGAGAACTCCACGGCAGGAGTCCAAAGTTCCCTCTATTTTCATTAAAGTATGCCCTTGGCATGAGCCCCTTCACACACTTCATGGCACCCAAAGCCGATTGCTTTGGAAGACACTATCACTATCACGACTTTACCTGAGGGCATGAAAGTCTGTTTCTTTTTTCTCATTCGGCCAAAATATGGGTAGTAAAGGTAGTCTGGGCAAGACAACTAACCTGAAGCACTCCCTGATGAGAGGATCTATAAAAGGGCAATTAAGCAAATGACCAACGAACATCAAAGTCAAATGCATGTCAAGAGTGGCAAAGTCCCCACAGGATTCAAATGAACCTGGTCGTATGCATGCAAAATCAAATCCATCAATCAATATAACAGGGCATGGCAAAGAGTGGCAAAGTCCCCGCGGGTTTCAAAATGAACCTAGTTGTATGCATTTCCCTACAAATAAATGGTCCATCAATCAATTCTAAAAGCCCCCAATATTTAATGAGACTAAATCTCTGACGGTTATGCCAAGGAAAGAAGTCCAACCCAACTCTTCAAAACCCATATCAAGCTTATCTCCAAATTTTCTTTCCTTCTCCCTATCAGACCTAGTCACCTTTTAAGGTATGGCTTTGATAGTGACACAGTTAATCATGAGCAGTCAGCCATGGGCACCACTTTAGACGCACTCCTTACTCTGGGCACCCATGAATGAAAAGGGAGGTAACGAGGACCCTTATTGTAACGACTCGACCTCCCGAACTGTGAGGCCATGAATTTTCTGTCATTTTATATTGACCATGCGATATTCACCTGTCATAAATATAGTGTATGTATAAAACTTTGCATATTATAATTATTAATTGTTCATGTGCATATGCGTGTACGTATATTTTTTTTGTGAACATAAGTAATTAGCTAATTTTGTATATGATGTACTTATTTCAATACTATGCATGTTGTATTTAAGTAATGCTGCACATATAATATGAAGTACTACCATGCATCTTATAAGCATATGTGAGTTTACTTCTGTACATGTATTATATTAAATGTGTATGTATTATCTAATGGTTGAGGTGCATATTGTATTTATATATATAGTCCATGCATATTTTACGTAACTATGATGCATAAATGTAAATATGTATATGTTTATCTTGTGTAAATGATATCTATCTATTCTTGGCATGTTAAATTGTTTATAGAGTATATGGTACTTAAATAATACGGTGCATATATATATATCAAAATATTATAAGCATGGTATATTTATGTAAATCCATGCATGTTGTATGTAATTATGCTTTGTACACGTATAGATGTATAAGTTTAACGTTGTGCATATGATATGTACTTATCTCGATACCCATTAAATTGTTCATGACATATATGGTAACTGAATAATAATGTGTGTATTGCATTTATATATTCATGCATAATGCATGTAACTATGTTGTGTATGTATATATATGTATGTTATTTCAAGCATGTTATCTTTAATTGAGATTAGTATAAGTTTTAATTAAATAAATAATATATAATGCAAGTAGTTTATATAGTGAATGCATATATATTTATTTATGCACACACTACATTGTTGGAGCGTAATTGTACATTATTTGGATGCATATCTGTGTTTTGGCCAAGATGTATAGTTGGCGGCCAACATTGTGCCGCTGACTGCATGCCTGTGATTAGCGTCCAGATCGATGGACGCCAAGCACTGGGTAGGCGGCACCATGTCTGGACGCCAATCCCAAGTTGACTACACCAGATGTTGACGTCAAGTTCCCTCCTGTGTAATGGTTCAAGATTTGGTAACACTCGCGTCTTGCCCGGTTCCAGATTAGGAAAGCCATCCTAAGTCGTAGGGAACCTACCTTAAAGCGTACCCAAGCCATCCAACTCTATAAAAACAACATCTTCTGGCCGCGCCAAGTCTTTTGGTCTTGGTGAAACCCTAGAATATCCTGTGAGAAAAGCTAAACTTCCAAGGCTTGGATCCGGTGACTGGAGGAATTTCCTGGAGATCTACAATGATTGGAAGATAGTTCAACTATCAAGGAAGCATCCCCAACCCCGAGAATCAACCTACAACAACTGAAGACCGGATTTATGGAGTTTCTGAGCACCTTCTTGGCAGGGCCGAGGAGGGCTTCATCGGCGAAGTTTGATCTTCTAGGATTTAATTCGAGGCAAGTAACTTATGTATATCAATCCTATACATGTCCCCTTAGGTCCTAGCATTTTTCTGGATTTTTTTCTTGTGTCTTGGACCCTCCAATTTCCCCATGCATGTGAGTGCTGTCTGTGTAGTCTGCTGTCTGGAGGTTGGCCGCAACATCCTGTGCCACCAAGCTCATATGTTGGCAGTAAGGATGGTGCAGTTGCTTCAGTAGGCGGCCAGCACTGTGCGGCCAAGGTCTTTAGTGTTCAGAAAACTGCTGTTTGATCTTCTTTAAGACATTTGATTGACTTTCGGGTATGTGTGCTTGTTGTAGATTTTATGTGGGGTCAAAGGTGATAAGTAGGTCATGTCATGAGTTTTAGTGAATTTTCATGATTTGTGTTAGTTACTAAAATTCTAATAATTGGACTATGAGCATAAAATGACCATGTTTAATCTGTGTAAATAAGTCAGTTGTGAGTTAGGGTTTCATGAATTTTCTGCAATCATGTGATGACTGTATCTACGCATTGGCACTGTTAAATTTGACTGTTATACTGTGATTCCTACTTTATAAAAATTAGTGAGAAATGCACCTGTAATTTACTTTAATTGTTATAATATTTTCCTGTTCAGAAAAATTTGTAAAATTGAGTATGTGTTATGTTTACTGTTTTTAACCTGTGAGTTTTGATGACAATAGGTACTGTTATGGTTTTAAATGAGAAAATGGCCATGTTGAGCATGTTAGAGTTAATTATGTATGAAATAAGGGTTAGCAGCATGTTAATATCTTATTTTAGGTTGTTTATCACTGTTAAACAGTAATAGTGGATTCTGTAAACTGAAATGTAGATGTTATGAAAAGTGTATGTAAAATGGATGAAAGTGTGTATATAAGCATGAGTAAAATGTGACAAGAATAATATTGATTAATCTGAAAAATTGGCCGAGATTGACACTGCTGCCATAGGGGTCTGAGAGCTGTACCATAGAAAAGTCCCTATGGAAGGCAACACGTCGTGTATTAAATCCTAAGGGCATTATGATGAAATCCTGGAGGTGATAAATACCACTGTTAGGGTGGAGTGCTTCTCCCGATCTGCGTAGTATCCAAGATTTGTCACTAGCTTGCCCAGGTGACAAATATGTGAAAGTGAAGTGCTAAGTGCTTTGTGATAAGCACTAAGTGCTAAAGTGAGTGTTTTTCCTCTAGATGGTAGTTAGGACTATGTGTCACGGCGACTTAAGAGATTAAAAGTGAATAAAGTGCAAAGTGATAAGTGAATGTGGAACGTGGTAAGTGCAATTGTTGTGATATTGATAAAATGTGAATGCAAGAGTAAATGAAATGGAAGGAGTGTAAAT
Source organism: Colocasia esculenta (assembly GCA_014218235.1). Taxonomy (NCBI): domain Eukaryota; kingdom Viridiplantae; phylum Streptophyta; class Magnoliopsida; order Alismatales; family Araceae; genus Colocasia; species Colocasia esculenta. Next base: position 52,499,623 of record CM024756.1, read on the forward strand.
TGATATGTAAGGGAAAGTAAATAATAATGAAGTACAATTGCATGTGAAAACCAATGTAAAATGCATGTATATATATGTATATTTATTCATGTTATTCATTTGTTAACATCATAATTGTAAAATCATGTTTAATATCATGTTTAATATTATGTGATATAGTTTAATAGTCTCCATATGGTAGCGTATATGAATATGTGCATGTAAACATGTAAAGGAATGCAATGTAAAAAATGAGCATGTAGAATTGTCAAATGAATAAGATGGCATGTGAACAATTGTGAATTCATGTAATTAAGTTTAATTCATGTCAAAACAGTAAGCAAAATGAGATTATGATTATGTGAAATAATGTCTAAGTTCCATGATAGAATTATTATTCATTTAGTATATCGTTTCATGCTTAATTTGTAGATAATTGCCATCCGATTTGAATATGTTTTAGATCTTCAATCCATGTTAATAAAGGTGATATCATTGTGATTTATTCATATTAAACAGCAAATGAAATGTGTAGATAAATGAGAAAAATGCATGTGATTTATGATTAGATTTCATGTTAGGTTGCTATCTACTTTAGGCTTAATTCCTTGTTCTAGTTGATAGAGTGTTCAATGATATGGATAAGTTTAGATTAATAAATCATTTTACATGATAGGTGTAAGAGTGTATATGTTCATGTCATGTCACGTCCCGAGAATTACACAGCGGCTATTATAATAATTCGGAAATAATTCGAGACGATATCCCGAGACGTGAATAGTCGCAAATAAGCCTCTAGCTAGCACGCACTAAATTTATATCAACATACATCATCATAGGGCCCAAATATTGAACTCAACTAATCTTTTATTCAAATCTCAACTCATTGTATTCCAAATGGGAACTATTACAGGACTAAGACTTAATAAAAGTAAAAGTACATAATACCTCACTTCCTACTACATTATTCTAACACTCAAAATAAACTAACTATAAATAGACTCATAATTAGAACGCTCATCACTCGGACGCATTCCCATCCTCGACTTGCTCTTCCTCTTGAACTTCATAGTCACCTAGATTGGGTAAAAGTAGGGGATGAGCAAACTAGCCCAGTAGGATTTATATCTTAATGTGCGGACAATAATATAAGTGATTAGCAATTTAGAACTAGTAAGCACGATGAATGATATGCGAGCATGAATAAAACTCGTTAGAACATGATACATGAACAAGCTAGATAGAGTGATCATGATAGAACAAGATTTTGAACAGGATGACAAGATAGAACTAGCAATAGGTCACTTTGTACAAGCACGCAAGAATTCACTTGATGTCAAGAATGCAAGGTATCACTAATTGCATTAAATGCAGGATGGCCATATCACGCAAGCAAGCAAGCAACACGAGCACGATCATGTAACACTAATCAGGCACGTAGACACTAATGTACACCAAGAAAAGATCCATCAAGAATGTACACCAGGGTGAATGTGGTTATTGTATCTATCATTCAACACGACATGCACGACTCCCAGTGCAGATGCAATGCCAGTAATCATTATACCCCATGGTTAACAGTATATTTATGACTCTCCGTCATTGGGGCTAGACTGGAGCCCTTGGACACTCGCCGTGCCCGGTCAGCATCTCACTTAAATTTTAAATGTAGATACCCACAGTCAATTATAATGGCCAATGAGAGTTTCAATAAGTAAGCATGTGAATGTCATGTTCATGATGATGATGAGAACTAGTAATAAGTAATTGAACATGATTTCATGATAACAATGGTCAAGAGATAAATTTGGCAGCATAACGACACGATTTATAATTTAGTTCAATCTTTACATTAACGGCTTTAGTCTAGATTGTAATTCACACTCACGAGAACAAGACGAGAGAGGAAGTGCACGCTATCTCCGGGAACTTCAATGGTACAACCAAATCATCGACCATGTGGGAATCCATGGTTAGAGGAGATTTACGGAGGCCTTAGAGAAAAGGTCACTATCTACCTTTTCGGAATGACCGGTAGAGAGCTTCCAAATCCCCAAGAAAGGGCTGCCTAGACGTGTAAGTGTGTAGTGATGTACGCGTGTCTCAATTCTCAAACCATCGGTTTCAAACTTACGGAAAAAGCACTTAACATGATGGCACGAATGAACAATGCATTTAACTACGCATGGGCTTGTAAGATTTAAGAACGATAATTATCATTTAAAACATGGTAGAATAATGGAGAGATTAAATCATGAGTTGCATGAATGGATCATAACATTTAAGGAGCAATTAGAATAGCATTCATGTAATTAAAGCTTTTAAATGGGTTAATCACTTTTAAGCCATTAAAATATCCACAATGCAATGATCAGACCCAAAACATGTGAATTACACACTAAATATCATGTTAACCAGACCTCGGGTATAGCGGTTCGATTTGCAAGAAAATAAGTGGGGATTTAATGCAAAATCCTGAGATCGCGACGGGTGCATATGAAGAAGGCGACAGGGCGGTCAGACCCAAAGGTTAGGTCGCGACGGATCCCCGTAAGGGTCGTGACGGGTCGGGAACAGAACGCGACACTGGGATGTAAAGAACGCGACGGGGCAGTCAGATCAGGCAGCAAGGTAGCGACGGAGCGCTTCGTCGCGTTCAGAAAGCGAAGGGGTATCTTTGTGACAAGACTATAGAACGCGGCCTATCGGGCCATCGCGTTCGCAGGGTCTGCGCCTGAATCTGGCAGAGAAAGGACATGTTCTTGGATTGCGGTCCAGAACACCCTTATATTGACACAGGGTGTTTCAAAAATAGAGAACAAATTGTACAGTGGATGAAAAATAACGAAATTAGTTTAAACTAATCTAGACATGCGAGGGTGCTTCCAGTAAATCGGAATTAGAAAACCATGAGGATTTCGATAGGCTTTAATCAAGTCAAAACAAACGTAACACCAAGTGTAACCTGAAAAACGTAGTTTCATGCAGCAACCCTCTTACCATGCTTATAACTCTCTAACTAATGATATTAAGACAAAATGTACAACAGAAAACATGACAAGGACAACTAGTAGAAAAACTTTCATGTTGTGGGTTTGATCTAATTCGGTCTCTAATCACATGCAACATATAAAGAAAGAAAAAGCCCTGACATTGCGTGACTTGGGGAAAACACTTATAATTCAAAATCTATTCATTGGAATTCGATGAAACCAGTGGGAAATGAAAGTTAACTTGATGCTCTACACATTGGTATAGGATATGTTAAGTTGGCCCAAGAAAACCTACCTTTGGGTTGAAGAATTCCCATTCTTCCAGAAAACCCGTGTTCAGACCACTCGCAGGAGAACGCTTAATACTCTGTGTATACTGCATGGAATTTAGGCATTCCACTTGGGTTAGGATTGGACCTGACCCTCTTTCAGGGGTATAAGCCTTGCAAGGTTTGGTTAGGTTTGGCCTACCTTTGATCGGCTTCAAGCAGATAGTTTGTGCAGGTCGCAGAAGACGAACGGGGGAAGAAGATGTCCTTCTTGTGGTCAATCCACAGCTCCCCAGTCCCCAAGAGCTCCTCCACACGACCCCATAAAGTTGTAAACTCGTCCCTAGGGTTTGGATGAAGAGTATTTAAGTAACCAAGGTATTTAGGAGTCCTATTGTAACTATGAAAGAAGGGTTGTGGGATTGGCTTGTGTCTTTCCAAAATTTGAAGATCTCTCCCTCCATTAGAGAGTCTTGACCATCAAGAAACCTCTATGGGTGGATAGGCATGAATTTGGGTTGCCAAGAGTGTAAGATCTCTTCCCAATTCAACTCTAATTGCCTTTTTTTAATTTCAGCTAATTTAAGCTACGAATTTCTATGCATTTCCTAGCTTCATTTGATTTTTGGGTCATATGTGGTCCATTGGCCCAATTAAGATATTGGTCATTATATATAATGTCGGAGTCTCCCAACACTTTTATTAAATTTTTGGTTGCGTCGTATTTTCATGTTAATGGTTTTCCGACTTGTTTCCTAATTTGAATAATTGATCACAATAACTCTTAAACCTAGTCCAAATGATTTTTATTGACCCAAATTTCTTGACGGGTCATTAAAAATATTATTTGAAGCCATATATGATTTTTAGTTAATTTTCTGACTCATCCAAGTACGTGTGATATTGATTTTCCGACTTATTCATAAATTACGATAGTAAGTCGTGAAACACTTTAAACTTGGCTAATCCGATTTTTCTTGGCCTAAATTTCTTTGTGAAACTTTTAGTAAAATGTTTGGGGTTGATTATATTTTTTACGGATTTTTCCGATGTGTTTTAGCTCATACGATAATGATACGTATGTTTAAATACTCCGATATTATGGAAATTATTTATTTCCATTATTTTGAATTTTTATGTAATTAAAATTTCCGGGATGTTACACCCTCCCCCACTTAAGAGAATTTGGTCCCCAAATTCATGTATAGAAAGTTATTGTACAAGTGAGGTGTACTTACTTGTGAATAGCTCCGGGTATCTTTCGTGCATTGCTTCCTCGGTTTCTCACGTGTCGTCTTCATCCATACGTTGATTCCATCTAACCCTTACCAGTGGATGATCTTGTTCCTTAATTGGCGCAATTCCCGGTCCACGATCTTAATTGGCTTCTCTTGATACTTTCCATCTTTGTTGAATTCCAGGAGCTCATATTCTATGACATGCCACGGATCCCGTACATACTTTTTCAACATGGATATGTGGAACACATCGTGTATTCCATCCATTTGTGGTGGTAAAGCGAGATGATATGCCACCTCGCCGATTCTTTCAAGGATTTTGAAAGGCCCGACAAACCTTGGTGATAACTTGCCTTTAATGCCAAAACGCCTGATTCCACGGCTTGGAGACACTTTTAAGAATACATGTTCCCCAACCTGAAACTCCAGGTCTCTTCTTCTATTATCTGCATATGCCTTTTGTCTTTGCTGCGCCACTACCATTCTTCCTTTTATAAGCTTTACCTTCTCTGTGGTTTCCCTTATCATCTCTGGTCCTAGCATTTGTTTTTCACCAACTTCATACCAGCATATTGGAGATCGGCAACTCCTGTCATAGAGTGCTTCAAATGGTGCCATTTGAATGTTAGCTTGATAGCTATTATTGTAGGCGAACTCCACAAGCGGTAAGTGTTCGTGCCAGCTACCTCCAAAATCTAGGACACATGCTCTAAGCATATCTTCAATTACCTAGTTGGTTCTCTCCGTCTGACCATCTGTCTGTGGATGGAAAGCCGTGCTAAAGTTTAGTTTAGATCCCAAGGATAGTGCAGTCCTTTCCAAAATTGGGATGTAAACCTAGGGTCTCTATCAGATACGATAGACACCGGTACTCCATGTAATCTGACTATTTCCTTCACATATAATGCAGCCAAAACATCTACTGACCACTTATTCTTCACTGGTAAGAAGTTAGCCGACTTAGTTAAGCGGTCGACAATAACCCAGATACCATCGAATCCACCTCTAGATTTGGGTAGTCCGAAAATAAAGTCCATCCCTATACACTCCCATTTCCGTGCTGGGATTTCTAGGGGTTTGAGTTTACCTGAGGGTCGCAAGTGTTCTGCCTTGACCCTTTGACATGTTAAGCATCGGGCGACATATTCCGCCACCTCTCTCTTCATATTAGGCCACCAAAAGCTTCTTTTCAAATCTTGATACATTTTGGTAGTTCCAGGATGAATGGTATACCTGGTCTTGTGAGCCTCATCCATGATCATTTTCTTTGTCTCCGCATGGTCGGGTACACAGACTCGATCCCGGAACAATAGTCTTCCATCTTCAGTTAATGAGAAATCCAGCCTCTGGTCTAGATTAGCCTTAATCTCCACAAGTACAGGGTCATTATCTTGGAGTGTTGTGATGTCCTCCAATAGTGTAGGTTGTGCTCTAACACTAGTAACAAGGCATCCCTTCTTTTTGATGTCAGCATCAATATTTAACTTGGCGAAGTCCTCTAATAACTTCCATTCGTCCACCATTAAACTTGACAATGTGATCATTAGCTTTCTACTTAGAGCATCCGCCACAGCATGTGCTTTTCCTGGATGGTATTGGATCGTGAAGTCGAAGTCTTTGAGATACTCCAACCACCTCCGCTGTCTCATATTCAAGTCCTGCTGAGAAAACAGATACTTCAAGCTTTTATGGTCAGAAAACACAATGAATTTCTCACCATATAGATAATGACGCCATATCTTCAAGGCGAAGACTACAGCAGCTAGCTCCAGATCATGTACAGGATAATTGTCCTCGTGCTTCTTCAATTGTCTGGACGCGTAGCATATAACTTTCCCATTTTGCATCAGCACACAGCCTAGGCCGATCTCGGATGCATCGGTTTATACTTCAAAACTACCCCCAGTAACTAGCAGTGTCAGTACGGGTGCTGAGGTAAGGTGCCCTTTCAATGCCTGGAAACTTTCTTCACATTCATCAGTCCATGCAAATGGATTCTCCTTCCTGGTAAGCCTAGTCAATGGTACAGCTATCTTTGAGAATCATTAATGAAGCGACGATAATAACCGGCTAAACCAGAAAGCTCCTATCTCCGAACAGTTGTCGGCCTTTCCCAGTTATTTACCGCCTCCACCTTAGATGGATCCACAGAGATTCCCTCCTTGGATATGATGTGCCAAGGAAAGACACTTCCTCCATCCAGAATTCACACTTACTAAGTTTAGCAAGAGTTGATTATCTCTGAGCACTTGCAGAGCAACCTTCAAGTGTTCCTCATATTTTCTTTAGATTTGGAGTAAATAAGGATGTCATCAATGAACACCACTATAAACTGGTCCAAGTATGGCCTATAAATATTGTCATAAGTTGCATGAAAGCCGCTGGAGCATTTGTTAAACCAAACGGCATGACCACGAACTCATAGTGACCATATCTACTCCGGAATGCAGACTTGTGAATATCCTCCTCCTTTATTCTTAGTTGATGGTAGCCTGATCTTAGATCTATCTTGGAGAAATATTGTGCACCGAGATCTGGTAAATAGCTCATCGATGCGGGGCAGTGGATACTTATTCTTTATTGTCAACTGGTTTAACTGACGGTAATCTATGCATAGCCTCATCGTCCTGTCCTTCTTTCTAACAATAGCACTGGCACTCTCCACGGGGATGTGCTAGGCCTGATAAAACCCTGATCTAGCAATTCTTGGATCTGTCTTTTCAACTCCTACAATTCAACAGGGGACATGCGATACAGAGCTTTTGAAACAGGGGCTGCCCCAGGGAGTAACTCAATGGTGAAGTTTACCTCCCGCTCAGGTGGTATGTCGGGTAATTCCTCTGGAAATACATCAGGATAGTCCATGGCTATTGGAATGTCTTCTAGGGTTGGTTTCTTCTTTTCAGTTGCCAAGACGGAAACTAGGAAAGCATCACAACCTTGGTTGATCACCTTAGAATCCTTTAAGGAGGATATCATGATAGGGTGTTTGTGATAACGGTGCCAAGTAGCGATAGCGTTGGAAGGTTTGGTCTTTTAAAAGTGACCCTCCTATGGCGATAGTTTACATCGGCATCAAATTCAATTAGCCAATCGACACCCAAAATGGCATCATAACCCTTTATGTCTAAATAGATAAGGTCGGCAGGAGATTGTGTCCTCCAATTATAGTTTCACATTTCGCTAAGTAGTGAGTGAGTTCAGATTCTGAGCCTAGTGGAGAGGCTACAGTGATCTTGGATTTCAAGGGTACAGGTTTGACAGGTAGAGTTGCAGCAAACGTGGTGGAAATAAATGAATATGCAGCTCCAGTATCAATAAGCACAAATGCAGGTTGCGAGTGTATGGAAATGGTACCTTCCACCATACCCCGTTCCTCGGGTAGGTCAGCTTCTATGACAGCATTAAGGCGTCCCTGATGCCGTGGCACATTCTGAGCTCTACCTGCTGTCCTTCAGCATAGGACAATCAGGAATTCGGTGGTCACGACCTCTGCATTTCAAGCATTCCCCGAGCTTCTTCCAGCATTCTTCAGCTTGGTGTCCCAGTTTATCACAGAATTTGCAGTTTTCAGCCAACTGCCTACCTTCCACTTTGACTCTCTTGTTTCCAGCAACATCTCTTCCGACATTCGGCCTCTTGTTGTTGTTGTTGACGTTGTTGTTACGAAAAGTTGGAGCAATATTAGGTGCTCCCTTCTTGACGAAGACCGGCTTGGAGTTGTCCTTGCCCCTCATGCCCTCTACTTTGGCCATGGTGTCTTCTACCAGCTGAGCTCTTTGGACCATCTCAGTGTAAGTTTGAATGTTGTGTGGTCCAAGCCTTTCAATGAACATGGGCCTGAGCCCATCCATGAACCGATTTGCCTTAAGTCTTTCAGTTCCCACCAAGTGTGGGGCATACACAGCAAGACGGCGAACTGAGCCTCATACTCAGCCACGGACATCCCTTTCTGTTTTAGTGCGGCAAACTCTGCTGCCTTCTTCTCCTTGACTCTCTCAGAGAAAACTTTCCCAGAATATCTCCAGGAATCCGGCCCACTCCAGTTCGCCAACATTAGGCAGGTGGGCGATGTGGCCTTCCACCATGCTCGGGCATCCTTAGTGAATTGGAAATGGCCAGTACCACCTTCTCCCTGTTAGTGCATTGCATGACTTGGAAGATCCTTTCTATCTCCTCCTGCCAGTTCTCTGCTTCGTCCGGATCAGGATCCAGAGAAACGAGGAGGGTTCAAACTCCTAAAATTGCGGTGCAAATCACCGGCTCCATTCTAACAGCAGCAGCCTGATTTCCAGCCTGAACCACATTTTGCAGGGCCTGAGTCAATCCAGCTACTGTTTCTTGCATAGCTTGCCATTGGTTGCGAGCCATTGCAGTTGAGTGCAAGAGTTATGAGGGTTCCTGAGAAAAGAATGGAAACCATTAATGTCTCTAGATACATTATCAGAGTCAATGGGTAGGAGTGTTTATTCTTGCTAACATATTCCCAGTCTCTACCCATTCTCACCAGGTACTGTATTTAATTTCCATGACCTAGGTTCCATAGGTATCTCCTATTCCTGAGACATACATCCTATTTGGTGTTCCTAGGCTCTGATACCACTAAACTGTCACGTCCCAGAATTACGCAGCGGATATTAATATAATTCGGAAATAATTCGAGACAATATCCGAGACATGAACAGTCGCAAATAAGCCTCTAGCTAGCACGCACTAAATGTATAACAACATACATCATCATAGGGCCCAAATATTGAACTCAACTAATCTTTTATTCAAATCTCATCATTGTATTCCAAATGGGAACTATTACAGGACTAAGACTAATAAAAGTAAAAGTACATAATACCTCACTTCCTACTACATATTCTAACACTCAAAATAAACTAACTATAAATAGACTCATAATTGAACGCTCATCACTCGGACGCATTCCCATCCTCGACTTGCTCTTCCTCTTGAACTTCATAGTCACCTAGATTGGGTAAAAGTAGAGGATGAGCAAACTAGCCCAGTAGGATTTATATCTCAATGTGCGGGCAATAATATAAGTGATTAGAAATTTAGAACTAGGTAAGCACGATGAATGATATGCGAGCACGAATAAAACTCATTAGAACATGATACATGAACAAGATAGATAGAGTGATCATGATAGAACACGATTTTGAACAAGATGACAAGATAGAACTAGCAATAGGCCACTTTGTACAAGCACACAAGAATTCACTTGATGTCAAGAGTGCAAGGTATCACTAATTGCATTAAATGCAGGATGGCCATATCACGCAACCAAGAAAGCACGCACGAGCACGATCATGTAACACTAATCAGGCACGTAGACACTAATGTACACTAAGAAAAGATCCATCAAGAATGTACACCAGGACATGTGTATGTGGTTTTGTATCTATCATTCAACTTGACACGCACGACTCCCAGTGCAGATGCAACGCCAATCATTATACCCCATTGTTAACATTATATTTATGACTCTCTATCATTGAGGCTAAACTGGAGCCCTTGGACACTCGCCGTGCCCGTTCAGCATCTCACTTAAATTTTAAATGTAGATACCCACAGTCAATTATAATGGCCAATGAGAGTTTCAATAGTAAGCATGTGAAATGTCATGTTCATGATGATGATGAGAACTACTAATAAGTAATTGAACATGATTTCATGATAACAATGGTCAAGAGATAAATTTGGCAGCATAACGTACGATTTATAATTTAGTTCAATCTTTACATTAACGGCTTTAGTCTAGATTGTAATTCACACTCACGAGAACAAGACGAGATGAAGTGCACGCTATCTCCAGGGAACTTCAATGGTACAACCAACTCGTCGACCATGTGGAATCCATGTCAGAGAAGATTACGGAGGCCTTAGAGAAAAGGTCACTAGTCTACCCGATTCGGAATGACCGTTAGAGAGCTTCCAAATCCCAAGAAAGGGCTACCTAGACGTGTAAGTGTGTAGTGATGTACGCGTGTCTCATTCTCAAACCATCGGTTTCAAACTCGCGGAAAAAGCACTTACATGATGGCACGAATTGAACAATGCATTTAACTACACATGGGCTTGTAAGATTTAAGAACGATAATTATCATTTAAAACATGGTAGAAATATGGAGAGATTAAATCATGAGTTGCATGAATGGATCATACATTTAAGGAGCATTAGAATAGCATTCATGTAATTAAAGCTTTTAAATGGGTTAATTACTTTTAAGCCATTAAATATCCACATGCAATGCTCAGACCACAAAACATGTGAATTACCACTAAATATCATGTTAACCAGACCTCGGGTATAGCGGTTTTTTAATTGTAAGAAAATAAGTGGGGATTTAATGAAAAATCCTGAGATCGCGAACGGTGTAGCAGAAGGGCGACCGGGCGGTCTGCCCGAAGGTTAGGTCGCGATGGATCCCCGTAAGGGTCGCGACGGTCGGGAACAGAATGCGACACTGGATGTGCAGACGCGACGGGGCAGTCAGATCAGGCAGCAAGGTAGCGACGGAGCGCTTCGTTGCGTTCAGAACGCGACGGGGTATGCGGTCGCGACAAGACCACAGAACACGGCCTATCGGGCCGTCGTGTTCGCAGGGTCTGCTGCTCCTGAATCTGGCAGAAAAGGACATGTTCTTGGATTGCAATCTATAACCAGCCTTATATTGACAAAGGGTGCTTCAAAAAAGAGAACAAATTGTACAATGGATGAAATAACGAAAACTAGTTTTAAACTAATCTAGACAATGTGGGTGCTTCCAGTAAATCGGAATTAGAAAACACTATGAGGGTTTCGATAGCCTTTAATCAAATCAAACATAACGTAACACCAAGTGTAACCTGAAAAATGGTTTCATGCAGCAACCCTCTTTCCATTCTTATAACTCTCTAACTAATGATATTTAGACAAACATTCAACACAAAACAAAACATGACGAGAACAACTATTAGAAAAACTTTCATGTTGTGGTTTTGCTCTAATTCGTCCTCGATCATATGCCACATATAAAGAACAGAAAATTTCCTGACATTGGGCGACTTGGGGAAAACGCTTATAATTGAAAATCTATTCATTGGAATTCGATTGAAACCAGTGGAAACGAAAGCTAACTTGATGCTCCACACATTGGTATAGGATATGTTAAGGTTTGGCCTGAGAAACCTACCTTTGGGTGAAGAGTCGCATCTTCCAAAAAACTTGTGTTCGACCACTCGCAAGAGAACGCTTAATACTCTATGTATCCACATGGAATTTAGGCATTCCCTTGTTAGGACTAGACTTGACCCTCTTTCCGGAGTATATGCCTTGCAAGGTTTGGTTTAGGTTTGGCCTACCTTTGATCGGCTTCAAGTGGATGGTTTGTTCAGGTCATAGAAGACGAACGGGGAAGAAGATGTCCTTCTTGTGTCGATCAACAGCTCCCCAGCCCCCAAGAGCTCCTCCACACGACCCCAGCAAGTTCTAAACTCTTCACTAGGGTTTGGATGAAGAGTATTTTAAGTAACCAAGGTGTTTAAGGAGTCCTATTGTAACTAGGAAGAAGGGTTGCGGGATTGGCTTGTGGTCTTTCCAAAATTTGATGATCTCTTCCCTCCATTAGAGAGTCTTGACCATCAAGCACCTCTATGTGTGGTAGGCACGAATTTGGTTGCCAAGTGTAAGATCTCTTCCCAATTCAACTCTAATTGCCTCTTTTTAATTCAGCTATTAAGCTACGAATTTCCATGCATTTCCTAGTTTTCATTTGATTTTTGGGTCATATGTGGTCCATTGGCCCAATTAAGATATTGGGTCATTAATATATAATGTCGGGAGTCTCTCCAACACTTTTATTAAATTTTTGGTTGCGTCGTATTTTCGTGTGTAACGGTTTTCCGACTTGTTTCTAATTTGGATAATTGGTCACAATAACTCTTAAACTTAGGTCCAAATGATTTTTATTGACCCAAATTTCTTGATGGGTCATTAGAAGATATTATTTGAAGCCCATATATGATTTTTATTTAATTTTTGACTATCCAAGTACGTGTGATAATGATTTTCCGACTTATTCATAAATTACGATAATAAGTTGTGAAACACTTTAAACTTGGCTAATCTGATTTTTCTGGCCTAAATTTCTTTGTGAAACTTTTAGTAAAATGTTTGGGGTTGATTTATATTTTTTACGGATTTTTCCGATGTGTTTTGCTCATACGATAATGATACGTATGTTTAAATACTCCGATATTATGGAAATTATTATTTCCATTTATTTTGAATTTTTATTTAATTAAAATTTCGAGGTGCTACATGTCATGTATGTACTAATATGATTATGTCTAATTATGATAGAATGTTTAGTATCATGTTATGTAGTTATTAAAAAGCATGTGCAAGTGTCATGAGAGCATGATAAATTATACATTAAAACATCAAGTTAAATGTGTGATGAAATGATATTATTGCATGAGAAATGGGCTAGATACCATGCTAGAATTGTTCATTATCTTGTACATACCTTATGTTTAAATTGGTAAAAATCGTGCCAGTGATATGATAAGATTTGAACTATATATCATAGGACATTCCATGTGTAGGTGTATGTATCTTCCATGTTTTAATATGAGCATGTGTTAATTAGAAATGTGTTTGGGTGAATTATGTGTAATTGAGCATAAAAAGAAGGTGCCATGTAAATTGTTAGGGTTAGAATGATAGCATGTGTTCATTATTGTTAGCAACTTATTGTCTATGTGATATTTATAAGGTTGATGTTTTAGATTACTTGCTGAGCATTGTAAGACTCATACTTGCTTCGGTGTACAGGTGTGATAGGTTTCCCGTAGCTGAGGAGTGAATAGTAAAGGTTGATGCCGCATCAAGGAGTAGTTACTGGTGGAGATTTTCTTTTGTAGTTGCTTTATTCATAGTTGGATTTGTTATTATATGGACAATGTAATAGACAATGTAGTTCTTTTCAAGTTGTAATAATGTGGACTTTAGCACATCTTTTGCTATATAGACTGTGGAATACGAGATGACGATGGAATGAAGTTTAATTATTTCTTTAATTCCGTTGTACTCATTTAATATTCATGGACATATCAACCTTATCATTTAGTGTTGGGTTACTATCCCACTGTGACGACGCTCTTTATACCGATGGAGATTGGTATAATCGTATCGGTATGAGGAGGGTCATTATAGAGATGGTATCAGAGCACCAAGGTTGAGACTGTACATGAATAGACCATCATCTCACAATATTGCAAAGTCTTCTAGAAATTTGTCCATATGTGTAGAAAGTAATAATAATGAATGAAAGATAGTTAAGAAAATAGATAGGATTTAGTAACTTAGCTCTAACTAGATTGAATTGTTTTGCAGACAATGGCAGGTCATGGTAAGCATGATGATCGAGCTAGGAAGTATGCGCAAAATCGCAAGGTAGAGAAATTTATAATGAAGCTCAGACCATCACTAAGAGCCAGGCTTTTGGAATCTGACCCTGAGACTCTAGAAGAGGCTCTTAGAATTGTAAGCAAGAAAAGGTAGAGTGGAATCGCACGTGGGAGAGGCGCCTGAGTGCGAGCGATGCGGAAAACGTCATGGCGGATATGTATGCTGGCTAAAAGAAGGAAGATGCCTAAAGTGGGCAGCAAGGACCATCGGATTAAAGGATGTTCGAATATGAAAGAGATCGATCCATGAGATGTCCCAGCAACTGCAACAAAGGAGCTAGAAACACCAGCTAAGAAGAAAGAGGATTACATTTATTTCTGGAGATTGCATAGATGACGTCACCACTGGTACACGATGCGATCTTCGAGGACGAAGATCTTTTTTTTGGGGGGGGGGGAGAGGTGAGGCCACAAATTTTCTGTCATTTTATATTGACCATGCGATATTCATTTGTCATAAATATAGTGTATGTATAAAAACTTTGCATATTATAATTATTAAATTGTTCATGTGCATATGCATGTACGTATATTATTTTTCGTGAACATAAGTAATTAGCTAATTTTGTATATGATGTACTTATTTAAATACTATGCATGTTGTATTAAGTAATGCTGCACATATAATATGAAGTACTACCATGTATCTTATAAGCATATGTGAGTTACTTCTGTACATGTATTATTTTAAATGTGTATGTATTATCTAATGGTTGAGGTGCATATTGTATTATATATATATATATATATATATATATATATATATATATTCCAGCATATTTTACGTAACTATGATGTATAAATGTAATATGTATATGTTTATCTTGTGTAAATGATATCTATCTATTCTGGCATGTTAAATTGTTTATAGAGTATATGGTACTTAAATAATACGGTGCGTATATAATATATCAAAAATTATAAGCATGCTATATTTATGTAAATCCATGCATGTTGTATGTAATTATGCTTTGTACACGTATAGATGTATAAGTTTAACGTTGTGCATATGATATCTACTTATCTCAATACCCATTAAATTGTTCATGACATGTATGGTAACTAAATAATAATGTGTGTATTGCACTTATATATTCATGCATAATGCATGTAACTATGTTGTGTATGTATATATATGTATGTTATTTCAAGCATGTTATCTTTTATTGAGATTAGTATAAGTTTTATTTAAATAAATAATATATAATGCAAGCAGTTTATATAGTGAATGCATATATATTTTTTATGCACACACTATGTTGTTGGAGCGTAATTGTATGTTATTTGGATGCATATCTGTGTTTTTGCCAAGATGTACAGTTGGCGGCCAACACTGTGACTGCATGCCTGTGATTGGCGTCCAGATCGATGGACGCCAAGCACTGGGGTGGTGGCACCATGTCTGGACGCCAATCCCAAGTTGACTACACCAGATGTTGACGTCAAGTTCCCTCTTGTGTAACGGTTCCAGATTTGGTACGCTCGCGTCTTGCCGGTTCCAGATTAGGAAACCCATCCTAAGTCGTATGGAACCTACCCTAAAGCGTACCCAACCCATGCAACTCTATAAAACAACATCTTCTGGCCGCACTAAGTTTTTTGGTCTTGGTGAAACCCTAAAATATCCTATGAGAAAAGCTGAACTTCCAAGGCTTCAATCCGGTGACTGGAGGAATTTCCTGGAGATCTACAATGACTGGAAGATAGTTCAACTATCAAGGAAGCATCCCCAACCCCGAGAATCAACCTACAATGACTGAAGAACCAGATTTAAGGAGTTTCTGGGCACCTTCTTGGTAGGGCCGAGGAGGGCTTCATTGGCAAAGTTTGATCTTCTAAGATTTAATTCGAAGCAAGTAACCTATGTATATCAATCCTATACTGTCCCCTTAGATCCCAGCTTTTTTCCGGATTTTTTTCTCGTGTCCTGGACCCTCCAATTTCCCCGTGCATGTGAGTGCTGTCTGTGTAGTCTGCTGTCTGGAGGTTGGCGGCAACATCCTGTCCCGCCAAGCTCATATGTTGGCGCCAGGGGATGGTGCAGTTGATCAGTAGGCGGCCAACACTGTGCCGCCAGGTTCTTCAGTGTTCAGAAAACTACTGTTTGATCTTCTTTAAGACATTTGATTGACTTCTGGGTATGTGTGCATGCTGTATATTTTATGTGGGCTCAAAGGTGACATAGTAGGTCATGTCATGAGGTTTTAGTGAATTTTCATGATTTGTGTTAATTACTAAAATTCTGATAATTGGACTATGAGCATACAATGACCATGTTTAATATGTGTAAATAAGTCAGTTGTGAGTTAGGGTTTCATGAATTTTCTGCAATCATGTGATGACAGTATCTACGCATTGGCACAATTAAATTTGACAGTTATACTGTGATTCCTACTTTAGAGAAATTAGTGAGAAATGCACCTGTAATTTGCTTAATTGTTATAAATATATTTCCTGTTCAGAAAATATGTAAATTTGCGTATGTGTTATGTTTACTATTTTTAACCTGAGTTTTGATGACAGTAGGTACTGTTATGGTTTTAAATGAGAAAATGGCCATGTTGAGCATGTTAGAGTTAATTATGTATTAAACAAGGGTTAGCAGCATGTTAATATCTTATTTTAGGTGTTTATCATTGATAAACAGTAATAGTGGATTCTGTAAACTGAAATGTAGATGTTATGAAAAGTGTATGTAAAATGGATGAAAGGTGTATATAAGCATGAGTAAAATGTGACAAGAATAATATTGATTAATCTGAAAAATTGGGCCGAGATTGACACTGCTACCATAGGGGTCTGAGAGCTTTACCATAGAAAAGTCCCTATGGAAGGCTCATCGTCGTGTATTAAATCCTAAGGGCATTAGGATGAAATCCTGGAGGTGGACAAGTACCACTGGTTAGGGTGGAGAGTGCTTCTACCGGTCTGCGCAGTATCCAAGATTTGTCACTAGCTTGCCCAGGTGACAAATATGTGAAAGTGAAGTGCTAAGTGCTTTGTGATAAGCACTAAGTGCTAAAGTGAGTGTTTTTCCTCAAGATGGTAGTTAGGACTATGTGTCACGGCGACTCAAGAGATTAAAAGTGAATAAAGTACAAAGTGATAAGTGAATGTGGCACGTGGTAAGTGCAATTGTTGTGATATGTGATAAATGTGAATGCAAGAGTAAATGAAATGGAATGAGTGTAAATTGATATGTAAGGGAAAGTAAATAATAATGAGAGTACAATTGCATGTGAAAACCAATGTAAAATGCATGTATATATATGTATATTTATTCATGTGTTAACATCATAATGGTAATATCATGTTTAATATTATTAATATTATGTGATATAGTTAATAATATCCATATGGTAGCGTATATGAATATGTGCATGTAAACATGTAAAGGGAATGCAATGTAAAAAAAATGAGCATGTAGAATTGTCAAATGAATAAGATGGCATGTGAACAATGTGAATTCATATAATTAAGTTTAATTCATGTCAAAACAGTAAGGAAAATGAGATTATGATTATGATAAATACATGAAATAATGTCTAAGTTCCACGATAGAATTATTATTCATTTAGTATATAGTTTCATGCTTAATTTGTAGATAATTGCCATCCGATTTGAATCTTCAATCCATGTTTAATAAAGGTGATATCATTGTGATTTATTCATATTAACACAACAAATGAAATTTGTAGATAAATGAGAAAAATGCATGTGAATTATTATCAGATATCATGTTAGGTTGCTATCTACTTTAGGCTTAATTCCATGTTCTAGTTGATAGAGTTGTTTAAGGATATGGATAAAGTTTAGAATAATAAATCATGTTACATGATAGGTGTTTAAGAGTGTATATGTTCATGTCATGTATGTACTAATATGATTATGCCTAATTATGATAGAATGTTTAGTATCATGTTATGTAGTTATAAAAAGCATGTGCAAGTGTCATGAGAGCATGATAAATATACATTAAAAGAGCAAGTTAAATGTGTGATGAAATGATATTATTGCATGATAAATTGGCTAGATACCATGCTAGAAGTGTTCATTTTCTTGTACATAACCTTATGTTTAATTGGTAAAAATCGTGCAATGATATGATAAAGATTTGAACCATATATATATAGGACATTCCATGTGTAGAGAACTTGTGTAGGTGTATGTTATCTTCCATGTTTTAATATGAGCATGTGTTAATTAGAAATGTGTTTGGGTGAATTATGTGTAATTGAGCATAAAAAGCAGGTGCCATATAAATTGTTATGGTTAGAATGATAGCATGTGTTCATATATTGTAGCAACTTATTGTCTATGTGATATGTATAGGTTGATGTTTTAGATTACTTGCTGAGTCTTGTAAGACTCATAAATGCTTTGGGTACAGGTGTGATAGGTTTCCCGTAGCTGAGGAGAGAATAGTGAAGGTTGACGCCGCATTCAAGTAGTAGTTACTTGTGGAGATTTCTTTTGTAGTTGCTTTATTTCATAGTTGGATATTATTCATATGGACAATGTAATAGACAATGTAGTTCTTTTCAAGTTGTAATAATGTGGACTTTAGCACATTCTTTTGCTATACAGACTGTGGAATACGAGATGACGATGGAATGAAGTTTAATTGTTTCTTAATTCCACTGTACTCATTTAATATTCATGGACATATCAACCTTATCGTTTAGTGTTGGGTTACTATCCCACTGTGACGACGCTCTTTATACCGATGGAGATTGGTATAATTGTATCGGTATGAGGAGGGTCGTTACAGAGATGGTATCAGAGCACAAGGTTGAGACTGTACATGAATAGACCATCATCTCACAATATTGCAAAGTCTTTATAGAAATTTGTCCATATGTGTAGAAAGTAATAATAATGATTGAAAGATAGTTAAGAAAATAGATAGGATTTAGTAACTTAGATCCTAACTAGATTGAATTGTTTTGCAGACAATGGCAGGTCATGGTAAGCATGGTGATCGGGCTAGGGAGTATGCGCAAAATCGCAAGGTAGAGAAATTTATAATGAAGCTCAGACCATCACTAAGATCCAGACTTTTAGAATCTGACCCTTATACTCTAGAAGAGACTCTTAGAATTGTAAGCAAGAAAAAGGGTAGAGTGGAATCGCACGAGGGAGAGGCGCCTGAGTGCGAGCGATGCGGCAAACGTCATGGCAGATATGTATGCCGGCTAAAGAAGGAAGATGCCTAAAGTGTGGCAACAAGGACCATCGGATTAAAGGATGTCCGAATCTGAAAGAGATCGATCCACGAGATGTACTAGCAACTGCAACAAAGGAGCTAGAAACACCAGCTAAGAAGAAAGAGGATTACATTTTATTTTCGGAGATGGCATAGACGACGTCACCACAGGTACGCGACGTGATCTTTGAGGATGAAGAACTTTTTCTAGGGGGGGGGGGAGAGTGTGAGGCCCCGAATTTTCTGTCATTTTATATTGACCATGCGATATTCACCTATCATAAATATAGTGTATATATAAAAACTTTGCATATATAATTATTAAATTGTTTATGTGCATATGCGTGTACGTATATTATTTTTCGTGAACATAAGTAATTAGCTAATTTTGTATATGATGTACTTATTAAATACTATGCATGTTGTATTTAAGTAATGCTGCACATATAATACGAAGTACTACCATGCATCTTATAAGCATATGTGAGTTTACTTCTGTACATGTATTATATTTAAATGTGTATGTATTATCTAATGGTTGAGGTGCATATTGTATATATATATCCATGCATATTTTACGTACTATGATGCATAAATGTTAATATGTATATGTTTATCTTGTGTAAATGATATCTGTCAATTCTTGGCATGTTAAATTGTTATAGAGTATATGGTACTTAAATAATATGATGTGTATATAATATGTCAAAATATTATAAGCATGCTATATTTATGTAAATCCATGCATGTGTATGTAATTATGCTTTGTACACGTATAGATATATAAGTTTAACGTTGTGCATATGATATCTACTTATCTCAATACCCATTAAATTGTTCATGGCATGTATGGTAACTAAATAATAATGTGTGTATTGCATTTATATATTCAGCATAATGCATGTAACTATGTTGTGTATGTATATATATGTATGTTATTTCAAGCATTTATCTTTAATTGAGATTAGTATAAGTTTTATTTAATAAATAATATACAATGCAAGTAGTTTATATAGTGAATGCATATATATTTATTTATGCACACACTACGTTGTTGGAGCGTAATTGTACATTATTTGGATGCATATCTATGTTTTGGCCAAGATGTACAGTTGGCGGCCAACATTGTGCTGCTGACTGCATGCCTTTGATTGGCGTCCAGATGATGGACGCCAAGCACTAGGTAGGCGGCACCATGTCTGGACGCCAATCCCAAGTTGACTACACCAGATGTTCACGTCAAGTTCCCTCCTGTGTAACAGTTCTAGATTTGGTAACGCTCGCATCTTGCCTGGTTCCAGATTGGAAACCCATCCTAAGTCGTAGGGAACCTACCCTACAGCATAGCCAACCCATCCAACTATATAAACAACATCTTCTGGCTGAGCCAAGTCTTTGGTCTTGAATTCGACAAGCAGAACCCCCCTGCACCTTGGACACGCCACGAGGTCAGAGAACTACACCCTACAGTGCCGCCACGAACGACACCAAGGAATGGGTTACCGAAACAGCAGTTGGGTGCCTGCACAAGGCACCCCAAGAAAACCCACACTGTGGAAACCACTAAACACGGCCCATGAGGCCAAACCAACCAAACCCATGGAACTAGACACGGCTAGGCTACAACCACAGTGCAGGCTGGGGCGATGAGAAGCCGAATCTCAAAAAATAGCGTGAAACACCATCACAGCAAGAGCAACCAAGCCACCGCCATAGGCAACTAAGAGAAGGACACATAGTCCACCCCTCTTGCTCGCCAGCAGCTGACTCCTGCCTATGACCTTCCTAGGTAGAGTGAGGCTAGCGAGTCACAACAAAGAACGCAACCACAAACCACTGCAGCCCGGCCGAGCAACGACCCCACGCCTGACCGCCCTACGTGGCTCCAGAACCAACGCAGAGCGAGGCAGTGAGACGGACTAGCTGGTCCGCACCGGAAGAGTGCCTAAACCACCTCAGAGACCTAGACCAGCTAAGAGAGCTCTACAAACGGCTCACGATGCTGCCCCCACCGTTTTCCCCTATTGCTACCAGAGTCAGCGACTAGAGCAAACCCCGCCGCCCGGAGCGACTCCCTCTGACACAGACGCACAGGGACCGGGGGTCCCATGTAACGGTGACAACTTGTCTCGTGGACAAGCCCTCAAGTGCCGAGCACCGGGCGAAAGAGAACTGGCGTGGCAACCACCAATAGAAATAGCACAACTAGCTTGTAACTAAGACAAGCCTAGCAGGCACAGGCACACACAACACCCCTTCCGAAAACCCTCAGAAGGGCCGTTGGCCAACGCCGGCACACAAGGCACGACCTGAGAAATCGGAACACCACTAGATAGAACAGAAACCAACGCTCTAAATAATCAATTGACCGACAGACAATTGATTATTAGAAAAACGAGAGCCTCCTAGCACCGCTGCTAGGACACGGCCATGAAGGGTCACCTTCGGTCAGTTAACGCAGGGAGGCAACCTGCGCGTTGCCTACCAGAAGGTCCTAAGGGAAACCCTTCCATGGGGCACACGCCAACACACCAACCACGACCACAGAAACACCCACGGCGACACAGATGCTGTCGCAACCTACATGGCCATCGCGTTAAGAACGCGACGGGCAGAGCCACCGCGACAAGTGTTGAGTCGCGACGGGAAGGCGAGTCGCGACAAGAACCTTGTCATGACGGGGAACCAGGTCGCGACGCAACCCATATCGCAACGGCCACCTGCACCATGATAAGGTCACGTCCGACTAGGGCGACGCCTTCTCTGATGTCGCGACGCGCTCGGCGGTCACTGCATCAGCTGGACCGGGGTCCCCCACACGCTACAAACACTACAACCATGGGGAGGGGAGCATGGGGAAAGCATTTAAAGCATGCAAACACACAAAGGGACTTCCAATCACTCGGATTGGAAAGGGCACAAGAATCCCCACAAGAGAACGAAGAACCAACCCAAAAAGGGCCTTTACGACGCCACAGCTGCCTCCTCCTCGCTCCCACGACGCCGCTCCCGCTCCGCACGATCTGCCGGCCGCTCCACCTAGCTCCACCGCCGGAGAGGAAAGGGAGAAGACTTCCCTCCTCGGAGAGGAGGAAGGGAAGGAGAAGGGAAAGAAAAGGGAAAAGGAGAGCCGACCAAGGCATTTAGCCTTCGGCCCCCAGAACGCGACGGGGCGGGGCGTCGTGATACAAACCTTATCACGATGGCCACCCAGACTGCGACCAGAGCGCGTCCCCCAGGGACGCCGCGACAACCCGATAGGTCAGTCTTGTTGGATCGAAATGGCTAAGAAACAGTCCTAGAGGGGGGGGGGGTGAATAGGACTTTCCCTATTTTAAAATTTCTTCTGAAAATCACAGCATTAAGTAGATATGTTAGTACTAAGTGTGATGTGTGTGATTCAAGTGTAAACTTGGTGGAACAATCACACAAATAAATGCACAAGGGATTTATCCTGGTTCGGCCCTTCCCACACGGAAGTCCTACATCCAGTCCTCAAGCCAACCACTTGAGATTTCACTAAACTGCCAACAACTTGGCCTTCTCTCACCCTTGAGAGGAATTGCAAAACCCACTTGCTCCCAAGCAAGTGTTCCCTAAACAGGGGTACAAACACTGCCTTTCACAAGGCCTTCCCTTCACAGGAGGGGTAAAGCAGAACAGAACTTCTGCAAGAGTTACAACAGAAATAGAGAATTGAACACTTGTGTGTTTGCCTCAAAATTGAACACAAAACACACACAAACTCCAACAGGATTGAAGGATCAAGAAATTAAGCAAAATCCTAATTGAAGCAACTTGAGTGGACTTGAAGACAATAGCAATTCACAACTGCCACCCAATACACAAAACTTCAAAAGAAGACTTTCTGAAGTGAGGCTCTCAGACTGTAGCTTAGCAGGAAGGCTTTTGAGAGAGAGAGAGCAAGCTTGAAGGATTCGGATGAAGCTTTCAGGAGAGTTGACTTCAATGTATGTGGTCTCTGTGTATCTCTCTTGTCTGCTGTTGTTCTCTCTTCTTCTTCTTTTATAATCTTAAAAAATATAGCCGTTTGAAGGAGATAGCCATTGCAGCTTGGTGGCTATCTGCAAATTAGTCGTTGGAAGAGAGTTTCTGGGATCCTTTGGATCTTGAAAGCTTTGTCCAGAAGATCTTGAAATTTTCATGTTTCCAAGGTCTTCAGAATAGGAGCAGTTGTCACAGCTAGAGGATAAGCTCTTGTAGGCTGAGCTGGGAACAACCCATGCTAAACATGTGCTCTAATTAATGCCTGTTGCAAAGACAAGACAAGGACAAGCATATCTCCATACCCTTGTGGTAGGAGGGTCAGTTTGAGTACAACAAACAGTATGGAACCTAGTATTCTCAACCTTTTTAGAAAATAGAGCAGACAGACAAAAGTTAAAGTATGGGTCTGTCAGTGGTAGGTGAGATGGTCAGTTGCCATGCGTCTGAGATTTTTCATAAATGCTTTGAGTCTTAAGAAGGATATAAACTGAAGTAAAGGACATCAAGACTGTAAGACTCAAAAGATATTCAGAGAAATGTTTTGCAGAGATGAATAATTTGAATATACTATGTTCTTTCAGAGAAATATATTAAAATAATATCTTCTAAGATTTTAGTAAGTATGTTAGGCAATAGGCAATTTGACAATAAATTATGTCTAAGAAGTTTAAGAATCAGAAAAGGATTTTTATAAACTTAAAGACAGATATATTCCAAGACAGATAGAACTGATAGTGAAGTCGAATGCAATAGAACAGGTGATTCGACTCAAGAAATAGGCATGATTTGAATTTAAGAAGAATAAGGTAATTCGACTATAGTAGTGAAGACATCAATCGAATGTAGTGTAAGGCAACATTCGGCTGTATGAGTTGAAGTCGTGAGTCGAATACAATGTAAAGGACATTCGACTGTGTGAGTCGAATGTTATGAAAAATTGTGGACTTAAACAAAATTTGCAGGACTTGTGACTGAGTTTCTGAAGGAGTCGGATTTTGTAGTCAAAGACATTAGTCGGATTCAGTAGGCTATAGATTCAGATTCTGTGGCCTTAGAAACTTTTGAGTGTTCACAAAATTATTTTCTGTATAGAATTTTGTGATACATTTGGTATAAAACACATATTTAAAGATTTGTCATACCAAAAATAATATTCATAGAAATTTATAAAGTTCTTTAAATTTCTTAGGGGTAGTTGCTCAACAATTCTCCCCCTTTTTTGTTAATGACAAAAATCTTTGAATAGATTAGGCAAACTATTCTTTTATACCTTTTCTTCCCCTTTGTGACATTAACATAAAGGATAAAACTTAGAAGAACATAAAAGGAGGAAGAAATTGCAAAAAGTTTCAGAAATACAAAGTTTTAAGGCAAACAAAGTTCAGACTCTAGCTGAACGGGGTAAATACAGAGAGGCAGGGATTTTTGCTAAGAAAGGTTGGAGGAGTTCCCAGAGCTTTTGCTCATTTTTGACAAAGGAGTTGTCAAACAGTTCACCATCAACATTGTAAGTTGGATTGGTGGAGGGTAATTTCTTGATAGACTTGATGTGGCGCCTCCTGAACCAAGCAACTCTGTGATGAAATTTGTCTATGTCGACTCTCATTTTGAGGGGAACAAACTGTTTGGTGGCTGCCAGATGGAGGAATTCATTGAGGGTGATATTCCAGTAGAGACCATTGGAGATAGCTGTATCCTTGCTTGATAGTAGACAAGGTACCTTTAATCCCATCTATAACCAATGTTTTTGCGAAAATCCATGAGACTCTTAGAGTGGAAATCATTTAGGGAAAGTTTCATCTTCAGCCATTAGGAGTGATAGGATGGATAAGCTACTTGCCATTGCTCAGGGGTGAATCGTTCAGATTCAGCAAAACTTAACTGAATGTCTAGAAGATGATGAGAGTTCTTGGATAACTGGAAAAAGATGAACCATTGGAAGCTTAGCTTGGATTTGTACTTGATCTTGAATCTGGTGGAAATCCGGATGAATCTGTTGAAGATTGCTTCAGCAAAGGCACCTCTGTAGGAAATGGCTCCTACAAGGGGGGTGAAGACCTGATGGCATAGCCACTGACATAGATGGAACAATTTCTCTTTGCCCTCTTAGCAGATTCTCATACTGCCCTTTGGATACATCATGCAATCCTAGTTTGAACCTTTCATAGTTGAAGGTTCTCATTGCAAGGTACTTGGCCTGAAATGCCCTGAGATGTTCTGCAAATAAAGCATGGAACCTTAGGGAAAGGTGATGTCCGACTGTCAAGAAAGGGGTCCTGGATTGGTTCTCTTGAAACTTAGCTGCCTCACCAGGATAGAGATCAACAAATTCTTGGGTGTGAGGCAGTGGCTCTTCTGAGAGATGAGTTGAAGATCTGAAATGGAAAGTTGGAGGTTTTGATCAAAACAGGAAGTCAATGTTCAAAAGTGAACCCTGGCAATCCATGTACTTCAAGAAATGCTCTTATTTGAAGATATTCTCTAAACAGATTCATGTTGAGTTCAGAGTGATAGATAAAGGCATACCAGAATGGAGGAAGCAATAAGGAGGGTTTGTCTCCTAATTTGGGTCCACTGGAAGCTGACAGTTGGATACTAGGAAGTATGTCAACTAAATGAAGTAGAGTTTTCTTGGAGTCAGACTTGGAGGCAGTGGGAAGAGAGGAATAGAAGTGTGGGGGTTGAGTGGAAAGGTTCATGGTGAACTCTTTAAGCGGTTTGGCTTGGAATTTCATCGGGTAGATGGAAAATTTTGCTTCTGAAATGCCTGCAGGAGGAGGAGGAGAAGAGGAGTGTGAAGGCTGTAGAGGGGTTGAAGCCGAGGGTGCATTGGTTTGGGTTGCTGCTGGAGTGACCTGAGAAGGAGGAATAAATGGTGGAGAACTAGCCCTAGAAGAAGGAGAAGGGAGGACAGGAGCACCATTCTTGACTAGTCTTCTCTTCACCTTTCTCTTAAAAATCTGGATATCTTGAGAGGGCCCAAGAGTTCTCTTGGCTGTAGATTTCTTCTGGGTTGACTGATCCTCAAGGCTGGAACCTTCTACAGCTGCTGCCACTTCTTCTGGCTACTTTTCAATTTTGGGCTCTTGCTGCTGCTCAACTGGAGGTTCAAAAACTACTATTGCTAACTGAGCCTGCTGCTCAGTAGGCTGCTCATCTTTCTACTGCTGGGACTCAACTGACATAGGTGTTGCACAACCGGATTCTCAGGTTCTTTCTCAATAGACTACTCAAGTACTAGATCTTCAGGAACTGGAACATGGGATTCATCAGGGTGTTGAGGGTCTTGAGCAGGAGCTTCTCTTCTTCTTCTTCTTGCAGTTGCTGCTGAGAGGAAGCTGGCCCTGATGGCCTAGAAGTGCCCTGTTGGCACACAAACTGAAGCATAAGATCCTTGATCTGCTTAACCTCATCATCCAAACTATCGAACTTCACATCAA
Organism: Colocasia esculenta; assembly: GCA_014218235.1. NCBI lineage: Eukaryota > Viridiplantae > Streptophyta > Magnoliopsida > Alismatales > Araceae > Colocasia > Colocasia esculenta. Next base: position 52,526,218 of record CM024756.1, read on the forward strand.
TTAATTCCACTTGCATCTGGAGAACAGATAAGTTCTCATGCTGATTTCTAACAAGCTCTAAGAGGGTGCTAAGGCTATTACTGCTCCATGGGAGAGACTGGAACATCTTCAGAGACAACTCCTTTGCCTCTGAGGTCTCTTAAGACTACATTTATTGTATTTGAAGGAGCATCTGACTCTAGAAGAGAAGAGGAAGCAATATTCTCAACTTCTGGCTGAAAATCTTGATGAGAAACTCGCTGGGCTTCTTGCTGAACTACTTGCTCAGTTATCTGAACTGGAACCTCAGGGATCACTGTACTGCAGGGGCTTCAATTCTGACATTGGTGCTGGAACATCTTGTGTGAGTAGAGAACAAGGGGTTCATCAGGGAAAAAATCATGCTCACACTCAGGCACAGAGTCTTTAAACCATAGATTTTGCTTCTTACCTGCCAAGGAGTAGTGACTCCTTCTGAGAGTAAAGATGCCAATTTTCTCTTTTGTGCCAACAATCAATTCACCAGACAATCTACTGAAAATTTCTGGAAAATAACAGTAAGCAGGGATCCATAAGGGAGGGATTCCTGCAAATCCTTTGAAGCAATCATCTTTTCCAAAATTACTGCTGGCAGATTCACCTTGTGTCTCTGAACTGCCCAAAACAAGAGGTTCCCATCTCTTGCAGTAATGAAGGAGTGAGTACCTGCTCTAGGGGTGATGATGTTGGTGATTATTGAGTGGATCAATCTCTTCTCAGTAGATAACTCATTGACTGGAAGTCCTCTTTTGCAAAGGGTCCCCAAACTTCCAATAATCCCCAATTTTTGCTTTTCAAGGGGAATAAACTCACTGAGACAATGACCAGAATTTGGGCAATCCAACAATTCTACCAAAAGCTCTTCAAATATGGTAATCTAGGGCTCAACTTACTATGCCTGCCAAACCTGACAACACCTCGAGTAGGTGATATCTTCAAGAAGACATGCTCACCACCTTCGAACTCCAAATCCTTCCTTCTGTTGTCGACATAGCTCTTCTGCCTATCCTACGCCGCAACAAGCCTCTTCCTGATAAGCTGGATCTTATCCGAAGTCTCCTGAACTAACTCCGGACCGATCAACTGCCTATCGCCGGTCTCCTCCCAACATAAAGGAGATCTGCAAGGCCTTCCATACAACGCCTCAAATAGAGCCATACCAATACTCGCATGAAAGCTGTTGTTGTATGCAAACTCCACTAGAGGTAGATGACGCTCCCAATCATCCTTCCAATCCAACACACACGCCCTTAACATATCCTCGAGCGTCTGGATAGTCCTCTCAGACTGTCCATCTGTCTGGGGATGAAATGCCGAACTGAGCTTCAGCTCCGAACCTAAAGCATCCTGAAGACCCTTCCACAACCTCGAAGTAAATCTCAGATCTCGATCCGAAATGATCGACTTCAGCACACCATGCAATCTAATAATGCTACTGACATACAATCTAGCCAAACTCTCAACCGACTACTTTTTCTTCATAGGCAAGAAATGCGCAGTCTTCGAGAATCTATCTACGACTACCCAAATCGAGTCATTGCCCCGTCTAGATCGAGGCAAACCCGAAACAAAATCCATAGTGATAGCTTCCCACTTCCAAATTGGGATCTCCATCTTCTGCATAAGACCAGATGGTCACTGCCGATCGGCCTTCACTTGCTGGCACACTAAACACCGGGATACATAATCTGCTACATCCCTCTTCATGCCAGACCACCAAAAGGACCTCTTCAAATCATGGTACATCTTGGTGTTATCCAGATGAATAGAGAATCTCGACCTATGAGCAGACCTAAGGGATAACTGAGCCACAAAAGCCTGACATAAGGGCTCTAACTCGGCCATCGAACACGCCGCATCCTCCAACATCTTCCAATCCTGCTGGAGTGAAGACCTCCTCCTACTAAGAGCATCCGCTACGACATTCGCCTTTCCTGGATGATATTGAAGATCGAAGTTGTAGTCCTTGAGGAACTCAATCCATCTCCTCTGCCGTAGGTTTAGTTCTTTCTGGGAGAAGAGATACCTCAAGCTCTTATGGTCAGTGAACACCTCAAATCTGACACCAAAAAGATAGTGCCTCCAGATCTTTAGTGCATGAACCACTGACGCAAGCTCCAAATCATGAGTCGGATAGTTACGCTCATGCTCCTTCAATTGGCGAGAAGTATACGCCACTACCCTTCCTTGCTGCATTAGTACACAGCCTAAGCCAATCCGAGATGCATCCGTATAAATGGAAAAACCTTCAGCACCACTAGGTAATACCAATACCGGAGCGGAAGTAAGTTTAGCCTTCAATAATTGAAAGCTACTCTCACATGTCTCGGACCACACAAACTTCACCCCTTTTCTGGTAAGCTGAGTCAATGGGGCGGCGATGGATGAAAATCCCTCAATGAATCGCCGATAGTAACCAACCAAACCCAGAAAACTACGAATCTCCGAAGGGGTCTTGGGGGTCTCCCAATCCATAACTGCCTGGACCTTTGCTGGATCAACTGCTACACCAGCACCGGAGATAACATGCCCAAGAAAATGAACCTCACGCAACCAAAAATCGCACTTGCTGAATTTTGCATATAGCTTGTGCGCACGGAGAACCTCTAATACTACCCTCAAATGCTGACGGTGTGTGGCCTCATCCGGAGTAGACCAGCACATCATCAATAAACACTACAACAATGCTATCTAATACGGCCTAAACACCCGGTTCATGAGATCCATGAACGCTGTAGGGGCGTTGGTCAATCCAAAAGGAAGACCAAAAACTCATAATGTCCATAACAGGATCTGAATGCCTTCTTGGACACATCCTTGCTCCTGATCCTCAACTGATGATAACCAGATCGCAATCGATCTTAGAAAGATTGATGCATTTTGCAGCTGGTCAAACAAATCATCAATACGAGGTAAGGGATACTTGTTCTTCACTGTCACTTGGTTTAGCTTCCTATAATCGATTCATAACCTAAGTGATCCATCCTTCTTCTTTACGAATAAGACAGGTGCGCCCCAAGGGGAAACACTAGGGCGAATAAATCCCTTATCTAGCAATTCTTGCAACTGCCTCCTTAACTCGGCTAACTCCGCAGGTGCCATCCGATATGGAGCCTTCGAGATAGGAGAGGTGCCCAGAAGCAACTCTATGGTGAACTCTATCTCTCTATCCGGGCAATCCAGACAATCATCGGAAAGACATCTGGAAAATCCTGCACTACCTCGATCTCTACAAGAGTAGGTGACTCACCAGCCTCGGGTACTAACACTACGATGGCAAGAAAAGCATCACAACCCTTGTTTACCATGCGCATCTCCTTCATGGCAGAGATGACTAACTTTCCCGCCAAGTTCCTTGGCAAGGGATGAGAGAACTCATCCTCACCAGGAATGCAGAAAACAATCTTCTTCCCACCACAATCTACTAGCGCATAGTGCTCCTCTAGCCAATCCAGAGCAAGAATAGCATCAAAGTCCTTCATCTTTAGCAAGAAGAAACACCCTTCTAGGACTCTATCCTTAATGCACACAGGTAACGACGGAATACACTTCCCAGTCGATACCGTACCCACAGGTGTGTGTTCAGACAACAGGACTTCTAAATCCTCAGAATCTACGCCTACCTAGAGTTAACTGCCTAGCAAAATGCTCGGAGATGAACGAGTGAGTGGCACCTGTATTGAACAAAACCCGAGCGTGCACACCTAGAAGTAAAACTGTACCTTCGGTGACATGCTCTGCCTGCTCGGCATCCTCTCGTGCTAGGGCAAACACTCGAGCTGGGGCTCGAGGCCTTCCTGGTCTTCCTGTAGCTGGCGCTGCTGCCGCTACCACTGCTGGGGCTGGAGCTCTGCGCTGGACTCCCTGCTGAAGTCTCGAACAATCCTTGATCTTGTGGTCGCTGCTCCAGCACTTTAAGTATTTTCCCGCTACCATCCAACACTCCGAACCACCGTGTGTCTTCCCGCAATGGGGACACTCCTTCTTCACACCAGGGGAACATTGAGAAGGTACCTGAGTACTGCTGGCTGCCACTGGACGCTGCGGTGTCTGGTACACTGCCTTCTTCTTATCTTGCTGCTAGAAAGGAGCCGCAGGTCTCTTCTGCAAAGCTTTCTTCTCCTCGAGGTACTGCTCCATTTCACCCTCCTACCTACAAGCAGCGCTAAGGGCCTCGTCCAAGGTGCGATGATCGAACGCCACTAGTCTCATCCTCAGTGATGGCTTAAGGCCCATCACAAACTCTTTGCCTCCTACGCTCATCAGCTACTATGTGAGGTGCATACTTAGATAACTCAGCAAACCTGGCCTCATACTCGAGCATAGTCTTGGAGCCCTGAGTCAAGGAAAGGAACTCTTGCTCCATCCTGTCCTGAATATACTCGGGGACGAACTTGGCCCGAAGGAGCCTCACGAACTCATCCCAAGCAACCTCAATAGCGCCGTCCTCGAACCGGGTACGTAGTAATGAAGCCCACCACACATCAGCACTCTCCTGCAAGATAACCTTCATAAGCACCAACTAAACAACTTCAACTTAATAGGGGATATAAATAATAAAACTAGCATGCACCTGTAGAATATAGGTGGCCAAAGTAACCTTATCATCGTCCACACACTTAATAGCCCGGAAGATCTTCTCGATCCCCCCTCATCATCTCTCAGCTAGTAATGGGTCGCTCTCCCCCTTAAAAGAGGGTGGCAACATCCTCTTGAATCTTTCCATGATGGAGGGTCCACTATGGTCCTGAGCCTGGGGAACTGAAACCTGGGCCTGCTACAATAGACAACAAGCAATGCATGTTCAACACAACATCATGAAATTAAATAAAATAAACTACTCTTGATTTTTATTATTCCAACCTGAGCCTCCATCTGAGCCTGGAGTGCAGCCTGGTGTGAGCCTGTGTCTGCATGGCCTGCACTAAACCCTGCATGAACACTCCATAATCCACCGGTGGCGGGGGGGAAGTACAGGACCCTGAGGTGCCGGGGCCTGCTGCTCAGTCTGCTCCTCATGCCTGGGCTCATCTCTCCTCTGCTCGCCATTGCGAGTAGGTACACCACCACGCCTACCACGTGAAGCCATAAGCTATAATAAATTTCAGCCACTATTAGAACTACGTTATTTAATTTCCTAACCACTTCCTTATCTATTTTCCATTCATTATTAATCATTTCTACACATGTGGACAACTCTATAAAGATTTAGCATGTAATGAAGATGATGACTCAGATATTTATGTACAGTCTCAACCAAGTCGCTCTGATACCAATCACTGCGACGACCCTCCTTATACTGGTACGATTATTCCAATCCACGTCGGTATAGTGAGTCTCGTCACAGTGGGACATTTACCCAAGCACTACACACATGATTGAGATGTTCATAAATACAAATATAGAGTAGCGGAAGTAAAAGAACTACTTGTCATTTCATTTCATCATCCATTAATATGCATGATTCATATAACAATTTAAAGATCTAAAGTCCACATAATAAAATACTAATTCCAAATTACAAAGCTTGTCCAAAATTTCATAATGTTTCAATTACAATGCCTCAATTACATACTATGAAATCACAAAATGCTACAACGGTGACTCCACCAAGCTACTCCCCCTTGCTCGGAGTTGCTCTCCACGGTCTCCTCCAAAGATGTAGGATCACCTACTAACCTATACGCCGAAGCAAGAGTGAGTCTAAAAGACTCAGCAAATAAACTCCATTCACATCATACATGCATACATCACAAGTAAGTCCTACATTCAATTTCATTACATCAAAACGTATAGCATGGTTGAAACAATGATAAGAGACAACCTGTCATGATATTTCTACATAATTCACCACATGATATGCGTTTATGTCATTCCAAAATAAAATACCTACCGCATGCTTTCTACTTATCTATCCACATGAGAGCTGCATTCACAATTTAAGCTACAACATGATAGCAATTTAGCATGGATTTTCACACACATAAAGGAAATGCTCCTAACATGGATTCTTCATAATTTTGCACATGTAAAACATTGTTATAAACACATTAAGGTTGCTGCTTTGACATGAATCTAACATTTTCATATCATAAATCACAATTTCTCATTGTTTACTTTTACACATTACACATATACACATTCACACTACACAATTTGCACATATACACATTCACATTTTTCACATTTAGATGCCGTGACACATAGTCCAAACCACCACTAGAAGGACACATTCACATCACATACACATAGACGCCACCTAGGCAACACAGTGACGGCTCTTGGTACTGCGCAGACCGGGAGAATTACTCTCCACCCTAACCAGTGGTACTTGTCCACCTCCAGGATTTCATCCTAATGCCCATAGGATTTAACACATTTTAAACTTTCCTGTGGGGACTTTTCACGGTACGGTTCCACAGCCCTCTATGGAAGCAGTGTCACACACGGCACATTTTTCACATTCCGTTTTAAACACACATGTTTCACACGATTTACACATGACTTACATTTTCTCATTCATGCACAAGGCTCTATTTTATTAAATCATGGTACTACTGTTTGACAGAGTTTAACCACTCAGTAATTTACTCTAATCAGGTTGAAAACACATAATCAACCCTAATCATGATAGCATGCATTAATAACTCATTTTCACATGGAAATTTCACGATATACTCTAATGTTATCCAAATCACATGAAATTTAACCACAACTTCTTACAGGTTCTTGACCACACATGCAATTTTTCATATTTTTCTGAACTACACAGAATTTACAGAAAAGGAAATACTCATTCACATGCCGTTAATAATTCGGTTATCATGGAAGCACAGATAAATGTTGGATTTGACAGTTTACAGACCTGTACCTAACATGCACATTATCATATAAATTTTCCCCGAATTAATCTCACATCATACAATTTACTGTGATTTTTACAAGAATCTACACATGCTTTCTATTTTCAGTACAAAATTGTAATAAATCACATGATCATGAAAAATTTTCAATTTTGCAGAGCATAGACTGACATTCATACACATGGTCTATAAAAATTATGGCATTCAAATTCCCCACGAATCATGTGAACAGTAGACTAACACAACCAAGGTCTCATCTAACATGCATTTTTCATAATGTAACCATTCATACTATTTACAGAAATTCATAAAATCTCACAACGCATTCCACCATTCATAATACATAGCATAGAACGTTTACAATATATCCTCATGCGAAAAACGTCAGAATTTAATCATATATAAGAAGAACAGCTCACTGTTATGTCCTGAAGAACTAAACAGCAAAGGCTGGCCGTTCAAAGGGTTAACGGTAGCATCGTCTGCCGCCAACTGGAGATCTTAAGCTCCTGTCTGTATAGAAACACAGACCGAGCTCCAAAGATAGGGGAATGTGGGGTTCCAGGACACGATTTAAATCTGAGAAAAATACCTATGACCTACTGGACATACACATGGACAAGGTGGATGGGTTACTTGCCTTTAGAAAAATCTCCAAAGGGGTTTAAATGGCTGTTGAAGCTCTCCTTGGGCAGTGCCAAGAAGCCTCCAAGATCCATTTGCTCCGGGTTCTAAGATGATGTAGCCTCCAGTCCAAGGTCGGGGAAGCCTTCCCCTATGCCCAATCTCCCTTCCAGTTGCAGTGGATCGCCGGAAGAAGCCTCTGATCGCGGAATCCAAGCTCACAAAGTTCAATTTTCCTCTCTTCTTCTCACAGCTAGGGTTTTCCCTTTGTCAAGAGCCAAGAGAGCTCTCCCAAGATGCAAGGTGAGTTATTTTTAATAAGAAGGCATGGGATCTCACGCAGGGTCTGATGGAGGGCTGAGAGCCATTGGGTACATCTCCCCAATCGGTAAGCTAGCTTGCCCCGGATTTCGAGGTCTGCTGTGCACAGAAAATCAGAGAAGTAGACGTCCACATCCATGGCCGTTATTCAGGGGTTGGCGTCCATCGACATGGACGTTTACTCCTCATGGACGTCCATCCATGTTGACGCCAAGTTGCTCTTCGTCCAGAGCTTAAAAACATGCAGAAAACCATGCTTACACTATATATTTACATGCCATATATGTAATATGATGTACACACTACTACAACATGTAATCAAGCAATATTTACAACTAATATACGCATGCATACGTAAGTATACCAATATAACATCGTACATAAGTCTCATACGCATACATGATATATATATTACACAACATGACTCTACACACAATAAAATAAATGACAAACAATTCGAGGGCCTTAAACCCTCTCCCCCTTAAGGAAACTCGTCCTCGAAGTTTAAACTACACTACTCGAACAAATGAGGATACTTCTTCCTCATCGCATCTCAAGCTCCCAAGTAGCCTCCTCTCACGAGAAGTTCCGCCATAAAACTTTTACCGACGCAATCCTCTTGTTCCGGAGATGCTGAACCTTCCGGTCAAGAATAGCTACTAGTTGCTCCACATATGATAGATCTGGCTGTAACTCCATTGGCTCGTGACTAATCACATGAGATGGATCTCGGACATACCTCCTGAGCATAGAAACGTGGAATATAGGATGAACACTAGCTAAAGCTGGGGGTACAGCTAGCTCATATGCCACGTTGCCTAATCGTCTGAGAATCTCATACGGGCCAATGAATCTGGGGCTCAACTTACTATACCTGCCAAACCTGACAACACCTCGAGTAGGTGATATCTTCAAGAAGACATGCTCACCCACTTCGAACTCCAAATCCTTCCTTCTGCTGTCGGCATAGCTCTTCTGCCCATCCTGCGCCGCAACAAGCCTCTTCCTGATAAGCTGGATCTTATCCGAAGTCTCCTGAACTAACTTAGACCGATCAACTACCTATCGCCGGTCTCTCCCAACATAAAGGAGATCTGCAAGGCCTTCCATACAACGCCTCAAATGGAGCCATACCAATACTCGCATGAAAACTGTTGTTTTATGCGAACTCCACTAGAGGTAGATGACGCTCCCAATCATCCTTCCAATCCAACACACACGCCCTCAACATATCCTCGAGCGTCTGGATAGTCCTCTCAGACTGTCCATCTGTCTGGGGATGAAACGCCGAACTGAGCTTCACCTCCGAACCTAAAGCATCCTGAAGACCCTTCCACAACCTTGAAGTAAATCTCGAATCTCAATCCGAAATGATCGACTTCGGCACACCATGCAATCTAATAATGCTACTGACATACAATCTAGCCAAACTCTCAACCGACTGCTTTTTCTTCATGGCAAGAAATGTGCAGTCTTTGAGAATCTATCTACTACTACCCAAATCGAGTCATTGCCCCGTCTAGATCGAGGCAAACCCAAAACAAAATCCATAGTGACAGCTTCCCACTTCCAAACTAGGATCTCCATCTTCTGCATAAGACCAGATGGTCGCTGCCGCTCGGCCTTCACTTGCTGGCACACTAAACACCGGGATACATAATCTGCTACATCCCTCTTCATGCCAGACCACCAAAAGGACCTCTTCAAATTCCTGGTACATCTTGTGTTACCCGGATGAATAGAGAATCTCGACCTATGAGCCTCTGCTAATACATGCTCACGGACATCTACAATAGCAGGAACACACACTCGGTGGTGGAATTTAATCACGCCATCCTCATCACGAGCGATGCCTGCCTTGCCCACTAACTCTTGGAGTCTAGGGTCGGCTTTCTGTTGCTCGATCACCTCATCCAACACCGAAGACCTAAGGGATAACTGAGCCACAAAAGCCTGACATAAGGCTCTAACTCAGCCATCGAACACGCCGCATCCTCCAACATCTTCCAATCCTGCTGGAGCGAAGACCTCCTCCTACTAAGAGCATCCGCTACGACATTCGCCTTTCCTGGATGATTTGAAGATCGAAGTCGTAGTCCTTGGGGAACTCAATCCATCTCCTCTGCCGTAGGTTTAGTTCTTTCTGGGAGAGAGATATCTCAAGCTCTTATGGTCAGTGAACACCTCAAATCTGACACCATAAAGATAGTGCCTCCAGATCTTTAGTGCATGAACCACTGCCGCAAGCTCCAAATCATGAGTCGATAGTTACGCTCATGCTCCTTCAATTGGCGAGAAGCATACGCCACTACCCTTCCTTACTGCATTAGTACCCAACAAGCCAATCCGAGATGCATCCATATAAATGGCAAAACCTTCAGCACCACTAGGTAATACCAATACCGGAGCGGAAGTAAGTTTAGCCTTCAATAATTGAAAGCTACTCTCACATGTCTCAGACCACACAAACTTCACCCCTTTTCTGGTAAGCTGAGTCAATGGGGTGGCGATGGATGAAAATCCCTCAATGAATCGCCGATAGTAACCAGCCAAACCCAGAAAACTACGAATCTCCGAAGGGGTCTTGGGGGTCTCCCAATCCATAACTGCCTGGACCTTTGCTGGATCAACTGCTACACCGCACCAGAGATAACATGCTAAGAAAATGAACCTCACGCACCAAAAATCGCACTTGCTGAATTTTGCATACAGCTTGTGCTCACGGAGAACCTCTAATACTACCCTCAAATGCTGACGGTGTGTGGCCTCATCCGGAGAGTAGACCAGCACATCATCAATAACACTACAACAAAGCTATCTAAATATGGCCTAAACACCCTGTTCATGAGATCCATGAACGCTGCAGGGGCGTTGGTTAATCCAAAAGGAAGAACCAAAAACTCATAATGTCCATAACGGGATCTGAATGCCTTCTTGGACACATCCTCGCTCCTGATCCTCAACTGATGATAACCAGATCGCAAATCGATCTTAGAAAAGACTGATGCATTTTGCAGCTGGTCAAACAAATCATCAATACGAGGTAAGGGATACCTGTTCTTCACTGTCGCTTGGTTTAGCTTCCTATAATCGATGCATAACCTAAGTGATCCATCCTTTTTCTTTACAACAAGACAGGTGCGCCCCAAGGGGAAACACTAGGGCGAATAAATCCCTTATCTAGCAATTCTTGCAACTGCCTCCTTAACTCGGCTAACTCCGCAGGTTCCATCCGATATGGAGCCTTCAAGATAGAAGAGGTGCCCGAAGCAACTCTATGGTGAACTCTATCTCTCTATCCAGTGGCAATCCAGACAAATCATCGGGAAAGACGTCTGGAAAATCCTACACTACCTCGATCTCTGTAAGAGTAGGTGACTCACCAGCCTCGGGTACTAACACTACGCTGGCAAGAAAAGCGTCACAACCCTTGTTTACCATGCGCATCGCCTTCATGGCCGAGATGACTAACTTTCCCGCCAAGTTCTTTGGCAAGGGATGAGAGAACTCATCCTCACCAGGAATGCGAAAAAATCTTCTTCCCACCACATCTACTAACGCATAGTGCTCCTCTAGCCAATCCAGACCAAGAATAGCATCAAAGTCCTTCATCTTTAGCAAGAAGAAACACCCTTCTAGACTCTATCCTCATGCACACAGGTAACGACGGAATACACTTCCTAGTCGATACCGTATTCGTAGGTGTGTGTACAGACAACGGGACTTCTAAATCCTCATACTCTACGCCTACCTCTAGAGTTAACTGCCTAGCGAAATGCTCGGAGATGAACGAGTGAGTGGCACCCGTATCGAACAAAACTCGAGTGTGCACACCTAGAAGTAAAACTGTACCTTTGGTGACATGCTCCGCCTGCTCGGCATCCTCTCGTGCTAGGCAAACACTCGAGCTAGGGCTCGAGGCCTTCCTGGTCTTCCTGTAGCTGCGCTGCTGCTGCTACCGCTGTTGGGGCTGGTGCTCTTCGCTGGACTCCCTGCTGAAGTCTCAAACAATCCTTGATCTTATGGTCGCTGCTCCTGCACTTTAAGCATTTTCCCGCTACCATCCAACACTCCGAACCACCGTGTGTCTTCCCGCAATGGGGACACTCCTTCTTCACACCAGGGGAACATTGAAAAGGTACCTGAGTACTGCTGGCTGCCATTGGATGCTGCGGTGTCTGGTATGCTGCCTTCTTCTTATCCTGCCGCAGGAAAGGGCCGTAGGTCTCTTCTGCAAAGCTTTCTTCTCCTCGAAGTACTGCTCCATTTCACCCTCCTGCCTACAAACAGCGCTAAGGGCCTCGTCCAAGGTGCGATGATCGAACGCCACTAGTCTCGTCCTCAGTGATGGCTTAAGGCCCATCACAAACTTCTTTGCCTTCCTGCGCTCATCAGCTACTATGTGAGGTGCATTCTTAGATAACTCAGCAAACCTGGCCACATACTCGAGCACAGTCTTGGAGCCCAGAGTCAAGGAAAGGAACTCCTGCTCCATCCTGTCCTGAATATGCTCGGGGACGAACTTGGCCCGAAGGAGCCTCACGAACTCGTCCCAAGAACCTCAATAGCGCCGTCCTCGAACCGGGTACGCAGTAATGAAGCCCACCACACATCAGCTCTCTCCTGCAACATAACAACTTCATAAGCACCAATAAACAACTTCACTTACAGGGATATAAACAATAAACTAGCACACACCTGCAGCATATAGTGGCCAAAGTAACCTTATCATCGTCCGCACACCTAATAGCCGGAAGATCTTCTCGATCTCCCTCATCCAGCTCTCAACTAGTAATGGGTAGCTCTCCCCCTTAAAGAGGGTGGCAACATCCTCTTGAATCTTTCCATGATGGAGGGTCCACCATGGTCCTGAGCCTGGGGAACTGGAACCTGGGCCTGCTACAACAGACAACAAGCAATGCATATTCAACACAACATCATGAATTAAATAAAACAAACTACTCTTTATTTTTATTATTCCAACCTGAGCCTCCATCTGAGCCTGGAGTGCAGCCTGGGTGTGAGCCTGCATCTGCATGGCCTACACTAAACCCTGCATGAACACTCCATAATCCACCGGTGCGGTGGGGAAGTACAGGACCCTGAGGTGCCGAGGCCTGCTGCTCAGTCTGCTTCTCATGCCTGGGCTCATCTCTCCTCTGCTCGCCATCGCGAGTAGGTACACCACCACGCCTACCGCGTGAAGCCATAAGCTGCAATAATTTCAGCCACTATTAGAACTACGTTATTTAATTTCCTAACCACTTCCTTATCTATTTTCCATTCATTATTATCATTTCTACACATGTGGACAACTCTATAAAGATTTAGCATGTAATGTAGATGATGACTCAGATATTTATGTACAGTCTCAACCAAGTCGCTCTGATACCAATCTCTACGACGACCCTCCTTACCGGTACGATTATACCAATCCACGTCGGTATAGTGAGTCTCGTCACAGTGGGACATTTACCCAAGCACTAACACACATGATTGAGATGTTCATAAATACAAATATAGAGTAGCGGAAGTAAAAGAACTACTTGTCATTTCATTTCATCATCCACATTAAACATGCATGATTCATATAATATTTAAAATCTAAAGTCCACATAATAAATACTAATTCCAAATACAAAGCTTGTCCAAAATTTCATAATGTTTTAATTACATGCCTCAATTACATACTATGAAAGCACAAACTACAACGGTGACTCCACCAAGCTCCTCCCCTCGCTCGGAGTCTCTCTCCACGGTCTCCTCCAAATATGTAGGATCACCTACTAAACCTGTACGCCGAAGCAAGAGTGAGTCTAAAAGACTCAGCAAATAAACTCCATTCACATCATACATACATACATCACAAGTAAGTCCTACATTCAATTTCATTACATCAAAACGTATAACATGGTTGAAACAATGATAAGAGACAACCTGTCATGATATTTCTACATAATTCACAACACATGATACGCGTTTATGTCATTCCAAAATAAAATACGTACCACATGCTTTCTACTTATCTATCCACATGAGAGCTGCATTCACAATTTAAGCTACAACATCATAGCAATTAGCATGGGATTTTCACACACATAAAAGAAATGCTCCTAACATGGATTCTTCATAATTTTGCACATGTAAACATTGTTATAAACACATTAAGGTTGCTGTTTTGACATGAATCTAACATTTCATATCATAAATCACAATTTCACATTCTAACACATGGGGTTCACATGTTCACACATTTGCATATTCTCATTGTTTACTTTTACACATTACACATATACACATGTTTACACTACACAATTTGCACATATACACATTCACATTTTTCACATTTAGATGCCGTGACACATAGTCCAAACCACCACTAGAAGGACACATTCACATCAAATACACATAGACACCACCTAGGCAACACAGTGACGGCTCTTGGTACTGTGCAGACCGGGAGAAGTACTCTCCACCCTAACCAGTGGTACTTGTCCACCTCCAGGATTTCATCCTAATGCCCATAGGATTTAACACATTTTGAACTTTTCCGTGGGGACTTTTCCACGGTACGATTCCACAAACCTCTATGGAAGCAGTGTCACACACGACACATTTTACACATTCCGTTTTAAAGACACATGTTTCACACGATTTACACATGAATTACATTTTCTCATTCATGCACATGGCTCTATTTTCCTAAATGATGGTACTACTGTTTGACAGAGTTTAACCACTCAGTAATTTACTCTAATCAGGTTGAAAACACATAATCAAACCTAATCATGATAGCATGCATTAATAACTCATTTTCACATGGAAATTTCACGATATACTCTACTATTATCCAAATCACATGAAAATTTAACCACACACTTCTTACAGGTTCCTGACCACACATGCATTTTTTCATATTTTTTGAACTACACAGAATTTACAGAAAAGGAAATACTCATTCATATGCCGTTAATAATTCGGTTATCATGGAAGCACAACATAAATGTCAGATTTGACAGCTTACAGACCTGTACCTAACATGCACATTATCAAATAAATTTTCCTGAATTAATCTCACATCATACAATTTACTGTGATTTTTACAAGAATCTACAAATGCTTTCTATTTTCAGTATAGAAATTGTAATAATCATATGATCATGGAAAAATTTCCAATTTTGCCGAGTATAGACTGACATTCATACACATGGTCTATAAATTATGGCATTCAAATTCCTCACGAATCATGTGAACAGTAGACTAACACAACCAAGGTCTCATCTAACATACATTTTTCATAATGTAACCATTCATACTATTTACAGAAATTCATAAAGTCTCACAACACATTCCACCATTCATAATACATAACATCATTTTGCAATATATCCTCATGCGAAAAACTTCGGAATTTAATCATATATAAGGAAGAACAGGTCACTGTTTTGTCTTGAAGAACTAAACGGCAAAGGCTGGCCGTTCAAAGGGGTTAACGGTAGCATCGTCTGCCGCCAACTGGAGATCTTAAGCTCCTGTCTGTGCAGAAACACAGACCGAGCTCCAAAGATAGGGGGAATGTGAGGTTCCAGGACACGATTTAAATCTGAGAAAAATACCTATGACCTACTGGACATACACATGGACAAGGTGGATGGGTTACTTGCCTTTAGAAAAATCTCCAAAGGGGTTTTAATGGCTATTGAAGCTCTCCTTAGACAGTGCCAAGAAGTCTCCAAGATCCTCTTGCTCTGGGTTCTAAGATGATGTAGCCTCCAGTCCAAGGTCGGGGAAGCCTTCCCCTATGCCCAATCCCCTTCCAGTTGCAGTGGATCACCGGAAGAAGCCTCTGATTGCCGAATCCAAGCTCACAAAGTTCAGTTTTCCTCTCTTCTTCTCACAGCTAGGGTTTTTCCCTTTGTCAAGAGCCAAGAGCTCTCCCAAGATGCAAGGTGAGTTGTTTTTATAAGAAAAGGCATGGGATCTCACGCAGGGTCTGATGGGAGGGCTGAGAGCCGTTGGGGACATCTCCCCAATCGGTGAGCTAGCTTGCCCCAGAATTCGAGATCTGCTACGCGCAGAAAATCAGAGAAGTAGACATCCACATCCATGGCCGTTATTCAAGGGTTGGCGTCCATCGACATGGACGTTTACTCCTCATGGACGTCCATCCATGACGCCAAGTTGCACTTCGGCCAGAGCTTAAAACATGCAGAAAACTATGCTTACACTATATATTTAATGCCATATATGTAATATGATGTACACACTACACAACATGTAATCAAGCAATATTTACAACTAATATATGCATGCATACGTAAGTATACCAATATAACATCGTACATAAGTATCTACATACACATACATGAATATTATATATACACACATGACTCTACACACAATAAATAAAAATGACAAACAATTCGAGGGCCTTACACACTTAGTCTTTCATACCAAACTCTTGGAGCTTGTTTCAAGCCATATAGTGCTTTCTTTAAACGGAAAACATGATCAGGATGCTTAGTGTCTTCAAATCCAGGAGGTTGCTCAACATATACTTCTTCTTTAATAAAACCATTTAGAAAAACACTTTTAACATCCATCTGAAATAGATTAATATTAAGAGAGCAAGCATATGCTAATAAGATTCTAATTGCCTCTAATCTAGCCACTGAAGCATAGTTTCATCAAAATCTATGCATTCCTCTTGGGAGTATCCTTGAGCTACCAGTCTGGCTTTTTCCTAGTGATCACCCTTGATTTATCCATTTCGTTTCTGAAAACCCATCTAGTTCCAATAACTGGATGATCAGTAGGTCTAGGTACAAGGGTCCAAACTTCACTGCGTTGGAACTGATTGAGTTCCTCTTGCATAGCAAGGATCCAAGACTCATCACTCAGTGCATCATTGATTGTCTTAGGCTCAATTTGTGAAACTAAGGCAGAGAAATCACAAGAATTTGCATACCTCTTGTTCTTACCCTATCTTGGAGATTACCTATTATGTTTTCTCTAAGATGGTCCCGGTGGTACCTCAGTTCTCTAGGTAGCCCTTCTTGTGGTCTTCTTGTTGTTGAAGATCTTCTAATGGAGGATCTTCCACTTCTTCATCTTTTTCTTCTTCAAGAGAAGTCTTTTCAAGATTCCTGCAGAGATCATCAACACATTCTCTTCTTCTATCCTTTTGATAGAAGGGTTAGCTTCATCAAATAGTATATGAACTGATTGTTCTATGGTTAATGTTCTTCTATTGAACACTTTATAACCTCTAGGTTTTGAAATATATCCTAACAGAAAACCTTCATCACTTTTAGCATCTAATTTTCCTAAATTATCTTTACCATTATTTAAGATAAACACTTATAGCCAAAAGGTCGGAGATGACTGATATTGGGCTTTTTATCCTTGTACAATTCATATGGTGTCTTCTTCAGAATGGGTCTGATCATGCATCGATTGATGACGTAGCATGTTGTATTTACTGCCTCTGCCCAGAAGTACTTTGGTAGATTATACTCATTCAGCATTGTTCTGGCCATATCCAACAGTGTTCTATTCTTTCTTTCTGCTACTCTATTCTGTTGAGGTGTTCTTGGAGCTGAGAAGTTGTATTCAATTCCATTTTCTTCACAGTACTCCAAGAAATCTTCATTTTTGAATTCACCGCCATGATCAGATCTGATACTGGTAATCTGAAATTTTTGATTTTTCTGAACTATCTTGCTGAATTTTAGAAAAGCTTGAAATGCTTCAGATTTGGCTTCTAGAAAAGACACCCAAGTGTACCTTGAGTAGTCATCAACTAATACATAGCCATAGATCTTTCCTCCAAGACTGATTGTCCTCATAGGTCCAAATAAATCCATGTGAATCAATTCTAAGGGCTTAGAAGTTGTAACAATTGTTTTGGACTGAAATGAGGTCTTGGTCTATTTTCTTTTGCACAGGCTGAGCAAATTCCAGACTTCTTGATTTTTCTTGGGAAGACCTTCAACCAGGTCATGCTTTATTAATTTCTTGATCACTGAAGTGCTTGCATGACCAAGTCTTCTATGCCACAAATCAGACTCTTCACTTTTGGTAGTAGCCAAACACAAGTTTACTTCTTTTAATTCTGCTAGTTGCAATGTATACAAATTCTTCACTCTTTGTGCTTCAAAAACTGTCTTGTTATCCTTCAGAATTATACACTTATCATTCTGAAAATTTACTAAATGCCCTTTATCACATAGCTGACTAATACTTATCAGATTGTGCTTGAGACCTTCTACATACATGACATCTTCAATTAAGTCTTTTTCCTTAGTACCAATTGTACCACTTCCTAGAACTTTTCCTTTTCCATTATCACCATAAGTAACTTGACCAGATTCTTCTTAAAACTTGTGAATAGCTTCTTATCTCCTGTCATGTGCCTTGAGCATCCACTATCCAAATACCATTTGGATGCCCTCAGCCGACCCTTCAAACAAAGCTAAACTGTAACTTTTGGTACCCAAATTTTCTTGGGTCCTTGATGGTTAGTTTTAGGAATCCATCTCAAGTGTCTAGTAGTGCATGTGCTAACAGTGTGTCCTAGTTGGTTACAATGAGTGCAACACAAATCAAAATATTTTTCTTGTGTGTATTGTTACTGAATTTTTGTTTTTGTTGTAGACATGTTGATTTACCTTTTTGGTATTTTTTATGTTTTCTTCTGCTACAAATTTGGGAGTTGGATAGACTTTTGATGAATGATGTGTTCCTCATTTTGTAGGGGTGTGTATCCTACTCCATATTTCTTTTTCCCTTTTCTAGCACCTTTGAGATTTACAAATAAAGAGGTTTTGCATGTAGAAATCTTTTCCAAGGTAGCTCTTAGATAACTATTTTCCTCTTGTAATTTTTCTTCATTCTTAAGTTCTTTCAAGTTTGATTCTAATTCTATTTTTACTTTTTTTATTTTTTAAATCTTCACACAGCAATTCATTAGCCTTTTGGTTTCATTCAAACTTTTGCTCAACCTTTCTGTTTCATTTTAAGAAAGGTGTTAGTTTTTTCTTGGTTCAGTAGATTTAGCTTAACTACTTTTATTTGTTTTACTACTGTCTTATATTTTCATAAAGTTCATTAAAAGCATCTTCAAGGCTATCAGAATCGTATTCAGAACATGAAGTAAAGGAGGTTTCTGAGTTACCTGTTCTAGTCCTGCCATGAGGGCTAGATTAGCCTTTTCTTCTTCTTCGGATTCTGAGCTGGAGGAGTCTGAGCTGGTAGCATCTTCATTGTCCCAAGTTGCTGCCATACCCTTCTTTTTGAACTTTCTAAACTTCTTTTCTTTGCCCTTCTTCTTATCTGATTTTTCTGCTTGATCCTTCTTCTTGAGTCTAGGACATTCAGACTTGTAATGTCCTGGCTGATTGCACTCATAGCAAGTAGGTTCCTTCTTCTTATCTTTCTTGAAGAATTTCCTTGAGCCAACATTTTTCTTCTTGGCCAAAATTCTCTGTAATTTTCTTGAGAGCATAGCCTCATCATCACTGTCATCTGATTTTTCTTTGGAGTCTTCAGTTGAAGAAGTCTGCAATCTTTAAAGCATTTGAAAATTTCCTTTTTGAAAGCTTTCAGAAAATCTTTCCATGTTTATTTCATGTGCCATGAGGGATCCTATTAACTTGTCAATAGATAATTGCGTTAAATCATGGGCTTCCTCTATGGCTGTAACTTTAGGAGTCTAGACATTTGTTAGAGATCTTAAGATTTTTCTTACTGTTTCTTCATTGGTTAGGACTTTCCCTAAAGCACTTAATCCTACAATTATATTTGAAAATCTATTGTACATTTGAGTTATATTTTCATTTGGGAGCATTTTAAACTATTCATATTGAGATACAAGTATGTCTATTCTTGTTTGTTTAACCCTATCTATACCTTCATATGTTATTTGTAATTTATCCCACATTTCTTTTGCTGTTTTACAGGCTGAAAGTCTACTAAACTGTCTTTTAGATAAAGCACGACAAGATAATTTTTTTCTTTATAATTTAAGGACATATTTTTTTGCCTGCAATTGAAAGAGCACCAGAAGAGGGTTCTGCAAGGACTTGAAAATCACCTTGTTCAATTATCTGCCATAGGTCGAAGGCAGTACCTCTGATGAAGCATTCCATCCGCATCTTCCAATATTGGTAATCTTCACCATCAAAGAATGGTGGCCTATGACTGATGGCCTTCATAGTTGTGGGCTTCGGATGTCATTTCTTCTCAAATCTCTTAGATTCTTCTGAGAAGACCTTGCTCTGATACCACTTGTTGGATCGAAATGGCTGAGAAATAGTCCTAGAGGGGGGTGAATAGGACTTTCTCTGTTTTAAATTTCTTCTGAAAATCACAGCACTAAAGATATGTTAGTACTAAGTGTGATGTGTGTGATTCAAGTGTAAACTTGGCGGAACAATCACACAAATAAATGCACAAGGGATTTATCCTGGTTCGGCCTTCCCACATGGAAGTCCTACATCTAGTCCTCAAGCCAACCACTTGAGATTTCACTAAACTGCCAACAACTTGGCCTTCTCTCACCCTTGAGAGGAATTACAAAACCCACTTGCTCCCAAGCAAGTGTTCCCTAAACAGGGGTACAACACTGCCTTTCACAAGGCCTTCCCTTCACAGGAGGGTAAAGCAGAACAAAACTTCTGCAGAGTTACAACAGAAATAGAGAATGAACACTTGTGTGTTTGCCTCAAAATGAGCACAAAACACACACAAACTCCAACGGATTAAGGATCAAGAAATTAAGCAAAATCCTAATTGAAGCAACTTGAGTGGACTTGAAGACAATAGCAATTCACAACTGCCACCCAATACACAAAACTTCAGAAGAAGACTTTCTGAAGTGAGGCTCTCAGACTGTAGCTTAGCAGGAAGGCTTTTGAGAGAGAGAGAGCAAGCTTGAAGGATTCAGATGAAGCTTTCAGGAGATTGACTTCAATGTATGTGGTCTCTGTGTATCTCTCTTGTCTGTTGTTGTTCTCTCTCTTCTTCTTTTATAATCTTCAAAAATATAGCCGTTTGAAGGAGATAGCCGTTGCAGCTTGGTGGCTATCTGCAAATTAGCCGTTGGAAGAGAGTTTCTGGGATCCTTTGATCTTGAAAGCTTTTCCAAAGATCTTGAAATTTGCATGTTTCCAAGGTCTTCAGAATAGGAGCAGTTGTCACAGCTAGGATAAGCTCTTGTAGGCTGAGCTGGGAACAACCCATGCTAAACATGTGATCCAATTAATGCCTGTTGCAAAGACAAGACAAGGACAAGCATATATCCATACCCTTGTGGTAGGAGGGTCAGTTTGAGTACAACAGACAGTATGGAACCTAGTATTCTCAACCTTTTCAGAAATAGAGCAGACAGACAAAAGTTAAAGTATGGGTTGTCAGTGGTAGGTGAGATGGTCAGTTGCCATGCGTCTGAGATTTTTCATAAATGCATTGAGTTTTAAGAAGGATATAAACTGAAGTAAAGGACATCAAGACTGTAAGACTCAAAAAGATATTCAGAGAAATGTTTTGCAGAGATGAATAATTTGAATATACTCTGTTCTGTCAGAGAAATATATTAAAAATAATCCTCTAAGATTTTAGTAAGATATGTTAGGCAATAGGCAATTTGCCAATAAATTATGTCTAAGAAGTTTAAGAATCAGAAAAAAGATTTTATAAACTTAAAGACAGATAGAACTGACAGTGAAGTTTGAATGTAATAGAACAGGTGATTCGACTCAAGAAATAGGCATGATTCGAATTTAAGAAGAATAAGGTAATTCGACTATAGTAGTGAAGACATCAATCGAATGTAGTGTAAGGCAACATTCGGCTGTATGAGTTGAAGTCGTGAGTCGAATACAATGTAAAGGACATTCGACTATGTGAGTCGAATGTTATGAAAAATTGTGGACTTAAAATTTTTTTGCAGACTTATGACTGATTTCTGAAGGAGTCGGATTTTGTAGTCAAAGACATCAGTCGGATTCAGTAGGCTATAGATTCAGATTCTGTGGCCTTAGAAACTTTTGAGTGTTCACAAAATTATTTTCTGTATAGAATTTTGTGATCCATTGTATAAAACATATATTTAAAGATTTGTCATACCAAAAATAATATTCATAGAAATTTATAAGTTCTTTAAATTTCTTAGGGGTAGTTGCTTAACAGTCTGCAGCTTGCCACTCTGACAGCTTCAGACGACCAAAAAGCGGACGCAGTCGTCGACCCGTTGACCTGCATGACAAGAACGGATGCTGAAAGCGTCGCAATAGGGATGACTGTCACGACGGGCACCTCCTAGCGCACTACACATCGACCAGACCAGACTCGTTAGTGGCCAGTCATCCAACACGCATTGGAAGAATTCCGAAAGCCCGAGATGTTACCTTATCCAATTATTGTCATAACCTTAGTCGCCATGGCATGATAATGTTCTCAAAATTTTAAAAAAATGAATATTTTTCAAAACCTACAAAACAGATAATACTTGCAAACTTCATAAAATTCAATATTTTCAAAATCTTAAAAAATTTAAATATAAAAAACTTTATAAAATTCAAATATTTTCAAGATCTCCATAAAAAATCAAACATTTTCAAAAACTCCATAAAAATTTGAATATCTCCAAAATCCAAAATAATCCTTGATGGTATTGCACAGGAAAGCACATTGCACCTAATTCAATCCAATTCTTCTAATCATTGGTTCCTCCTGTCTTGAACTCCAATTCTAATTTGGCCAAGTCCCACTTATCCTCATGGTTTAAACAACAATTGAATCAGCTTATGTCTGCTATTGAATGCTTTACCATGCTCCATACTTGAATGATTTTATTTCATGATATCTGTTATTCTTAGCTAATGAAGTTTTGAGTGCAGATTCGAGTTACAATCATTTGGCACTACCACAGTAATCAGGCTGCAATTGCCACCCTTCCCATTCAGTTATCCTGCATCTTACTATATGTTATGCCCCTAGAGCATATCAAGGACCTTGTGACTCTGTGGAATTTGGGATTTGAATTCCCTTCATAAAAAACATAATTATCCAGAGGATGCTTAGCTGTATGAATAGGCCACTGCGTTTGCATTATGAGGACGACGGACCCCAGACTGGTGCATCTGGTGTCATGACTTAACTCAGCAACACAACATATATTATCCTTTTTATTTTCTATTTTGATTTGATTTAACCCTTATTTTTTTTCTTTAGCCCAGCATGCATTCACATAGGTTTTGAATTCACTGTCAATAATCACTCAAAAATTGTATTTTTGAGAGCCATTGATCTTCAACTCCCAAGTAACTTGAGATATTCCATTTCGAATCAAGTACCCAACTACCTTTATTGTTGCCTCTGGGTTGATTTCTTTGAAATTTCTTGTTTGAATTTATCCTTCTACCATTCATCCATTATCTCCAATAGATCCACCTTGGCTGCGGCACCTCCACAAGCTGGTAAACACCCCCCAGTGGTGAAACCTAACGGATTGTGTCTTTAGGTACTTCCACCACGCTGGAAGTTGGTCTCTCGTTTGTGGCCCCATGTGGCACACCTCCTTCGTGTACCTCGTACACACCTCCCTTGTGCCCTTCGTGCACACCTCTTCCATCTAAATTTGGTATTTTCTTGGACTTCTATCCAGAGGTGGTTCACTGGCATTGGTGAAAGATTCTCATCAGGTGGTGTCACCAATTGTTTAGCGGTGTCTATTTTTCACCTTGGCGTCAGCTTGTCGTCCTCTCCACTTTGCTTCATTTCACTACGCTTCATTCCTTTTCATTCCATTAAACTATATTTCATCCACTGCGCTCCATTTCGTGTCTCTCTGTCTCACTCCCTTGAAAAGCAGACGCCAAGGCGTGGCAGCTGTAGACACGTCAAAAATGACTTCACAATGAGTAAATCTCATGTTACACTAAAATATACCACGTGCATTCCAAATTGCAATTATTGAGTGATTTTCCTTATTTTTATCATTTTCTCACATTTTCTATTTTTTGAGATTTTTTGAAAATTTTCTAACATTTTATGACATTTTTAAGAAGCATTTCAAAGAAAAACAAAAGAAAGGAAAAACAATATTCTAAATGGGTGGCGGCGGTTGAAAAGAAAAAAAAAGGGAATCAAAATAGCGACCAAACAAATGGTCGCTATTTTGATCTTTGCAAATGGCAGTGGCGGCCGCTTAAAATGGTAAGAAAATCTTTATAAATTGCGACCACTTAGTGGTCATGATTTAAAAAGTTTTTTAAATTTATTTTTGGCAGTCTAATACACCACGGTTTGATATATCGTAAATTTGAGGTGAATTTTTGGTAATAAAATGTTTCCTAAAATGACTGTCCAATATGTGTATGGTCATTTGATCGCGTTTTTGAATAGCGACTATTGAACCCGTCGCGATTTAACAGTCGCACTGAATCTCACTTTGGATCAGATTTCACAATCCTATTGTATTTTGACACCTGGGATGCGTGCCAACCCTATAAAATAGGGTCTCTCGTCCTACTTGTCCTCCTAATGTCCTAATGCTCAAGAGATCCTTCTTTCCTAATGCTTCAAATATATTTTTTTGAGAGTCTGTGAGAGTTCATACTTGCTGCCGCCGTCTGCCATGCATCTACGTCTAACTCCCCATGCAGCGGCTCTCTCTTTTGAAGCTCTTCACGTGACCATCATATGCATAGGAAAGTCTTTAATTTCTTTTCTTCTCTCCAACCGTTCTCTCTCCTCCTTTCTTCTTCTTCTCTTTTTTTTTTTTCATTATTATCCTTCTCCCTCCGACCGCTCTC
>CM024756.1:52550960-52892475 GCA_014218235.1 Colocasia esculenta
TGAGGTTCGAGGGTAAGAGAGTACCAAAGAAGAGGAAATAATGGTGAGGAGGGGATGCTGACAGAGGATGATTGTTGCCTCTTTTTCTTGGCAGGACTGGGAGGATCAGTCCTGTGGATAGAGTGGCAGTGAAGAGAATGGTGATAAGGATATTTCTCTCAAATCATCCGGCGATTTGTGTCAAAGACACCAAGTAGTGAAGGTTTTTCCGAAATGAAAGTGACAGAGGAAGGAGGAGTAGGAGGATAGAGAGGTGTTTGGATTGAAGGATGTAGACGGGTGAACTGGAGTGGTTTGAGTGAGAGGTGAAGAAGGTGAGAATGATGATGGAGCTGAGGTGTGAGAATGAGTGGGAGAGAAAGAGGTTGAGTGAAATGACGAGAGGGAAGAAGGTTTGGGTGCGAGACAGAGGATGTTTGAGAGTGGGTGGTGCTGGAGGGGCTGTAGAAGGAGATGAAGGTGAAGAGAGGGTTGGAGTTCCAAGAGTAGAAGTGTCAGGGGCCTTGGTAGCTTCAAGGGCTCTTTCCCTTTGGCAGACTTTCTTTGACAACTGAAGAGGGTCCTGATGACACTGAAGCTTGCACAGATGGCTCTGGTGGCCCTGATGCTTGAGCTGATGGCCTGCTGGCCGGGACTCTTGAGCTGGAGCCCTGGTGGCGGGGAACAGCAGCTGGTCTGCTCTGAGTAGCTGCAGGAGAAAGTCTAGCATTGTCCTTGAAAGCACAGATAACATCGATTCATGTCTGCCATTCCTTGTTGAACCATTCATAGCATTTCGACTGAGGATAGTTCAGAAGTCGTAGAAGCTTGGCTAGCAATTATTCCTTGGACACTAGATTGCACTGCTGACAGAATCTCTCCTGAGCCTTCAACAATTCCAAAACAGGTTTCAGATTGACTTTCCTGTGGCTCTTTCTGAGTTTCTGTGAACTATCTCTGCCTTTCCTTGAGGTGCTGGTTCTTCAATAGACTGCTCCCCCTGACCAGGAGCTTCCTCTTCAACTTCATTTGCTCCCCCTGAGCAGGAGCTTCCTCTTCAACTGGATCTACTGAGCACTGGACTGCTCCACAGGAATTGATTCTCAATGGGCCTTCTGCCACAGCTTCTTCATTTCAATTCACACTGTGAGTCGATTCGAGTGGTGAGAGCTGATTCAACTAAATTCCTAAGAATTGAGCCAATTATTAAGGTAGGCGTATCACTGGCTTTATCAGCCACTTCCTCCTCAACTACAGAAGCTGTAAGAGATTCTGGCTGAAATGCTGGTGCTACTGCCTGCTGCTCTGCTGCGAACTGAGCTGCTGCGCTCTGCTGGTGGGTACTGCATGATGCTCTGCTGCTGACTGAGCTGCTTTGCTCTACTGACTCTTCTGCTGCTGATGCTCTGCTGGGTGCTACTGATTGCTGATCTGCTGATGGTGTTATCTGCCATTTCCTGAACATCAGGAATTTCTACATCACCAATTATGGCCTCTCCTCGGCCACAGTGGTCTTAGACCATACACCTTCAACTACAGAGAAACCACTTTTCTTGAGATTTCTGGACCCTATAACACTGGCCATCTTCTCCACAACTGCGCCAGATAATCTATTCCAAAGTGTTTGAAAATCTTTGTAAGTAGATGAGCATAGGGCAATGAGACATTTAACTTACTTTTGTATCCCTATGATCTCTGGCAAATTTCATCCTTTCCAACATGACTTGCGCCATATTAATCTCTTTTGTGAATCGCCCAAAACATCATATCAGAATCTGCCCTAGTGCACGTTGAGAAGGTGGCACTGGGAGCGAGGACCAAAATTGACAGATAATGAAATGAAGAAGACGGGTGTATGCATTCATCTGATTAATATCCATTTTCCGTCTCTTAGTCTAAACCCTGGACCTATAATGCCAAGGCCTTTGCTTCATCGTTCACTGCGTGAACCCCACTGAATCCAGACGTCTTCACTCCAAAAACATGTGCAACAACTCATGATCGACTTTAATTTGGATTCCCTTTACCGATGATACAAGGGACCCATCTGCCTGATCTTAAGCACACATAAAATGCTTTCACCAGGTCGGGATAGCTTACCTTGGTGAAAGTGGCAATTTCCATCCACTGCATCCTTCTCAGAGTTTCTGCTATACTTCCCATGCCATTTTCTCGAGATTTGGAACATCCACTGCCTTGTTTCCGCATACCTTTGTCTTCACAAGGTGACCTTTCCTCGTTCTGCGGACAGGTACTCAGCACTGTAGCCCCTACACTTCCGGAGATCATCGGAGCGGCCATGGGTAGAGAGAAGAAGAACTGTTCTGGAGAAGGGAGATGATGGAAGAGATGGAAGCCCTCGAGGGATTCTTCGCGGAAGAGGGGAAAGCTTCAAATCTTGCAGAGAGTCGATGCCGGAAATCGTTAGGGCATCGGCTTGGGTGATAGATAAAGGAGAAAGGGTAAAGGTAGAAGATGAGTCGTTCCAGAACGATTTGACTAATTAGAATTATTTATCGAAAACAGGAAGCGCAAAAGCGGTAACGGCGCAAGCGACAAAAGGGTTTGACGAGTCAAACTGCTTTTAACATAGTAGCGGTGAAGGAAGAGTAAATAACTGAGTTTTGCTTAAAGTGAGAGAGAGAGAGAAAATTTTCATTTATTCTGAAAATTTATATGCCATTTTAAATACAGGAATCTTTTCACAAATTGCACATCCCTAATTCCCTTCTAAGAGATGTAAATCTCTCTTCAGGTAGGGCTTTGTGAAGATATCTGCTAGTTGGCATTTGTATCAATAAAGGATATTTCTATATTTCCATTTGCAACATGATCACGAATAAAATGATATCTAACCTCAATATGTTTTGTCCTTGAGTGCTGAACTGGATTCTTGGTCAGATTAATGGCACTGGTGTTGTCACACAGCAATGGAATTGATTTGATATTTAATCCAAAGTCTTCAAGTTGTTGCTTTATCCAAAGGAGTTGTGTACACAACTTCCAGCAGCTACATATTCAGCTTCAGCTGTTGATAGTGCCACTGAGTTTTGTTTCTTTGAAGACCATGATATCAAACATCCTGCAAGAAATTGACAACAACCACTGGTGCTCTTTCTATCTATCTTGCATCCAGCATAGTCAGCATCAGAATATCCTACTAAATCTATTTCACATGATTTGGATACCAAAGACCTAAATCATGAGTTCTAGCTAAATATCTAAATATTCTTTTACAGAAATTAGGTGTGATTCTCTAGGGTCTGCTTGATACCTAGCACACATGCATACACTAAACAAGATGTCTGGTCTACTTGCTGTTAAATAAAGTAAAGACCCTATCATACCTCTATAGTTCTTTTGATTACCTTTTTACCATTTTGATCACTGTCCATTCTGGTTGATGTGCTCATTGGAGTTGACAGTGGTTTGGCATTATCGAATCCAAACTTCTTCAGGAGTTCCTTGGTGTATTTGGCTTGACAGATGTGGGTGCCTTCCTTCCCTTGCTTGACTTGCAATCCAAGGAAGTAGTAGTTAGCTCCCCCATCATACTCATTTCAAATTCTCCCTGCATAAGCTTCTCAAAATACTTGCAAAGAGTTGTCAGTAGAACCAAAAATGATATCATCTACATAGATTTGAACTAATAGTATGTGATTGACTTTGACTTTATGATAATGTGCTATCTACTTTGCCTCTATTGAAACCATGATTTAACAGAAAAGAGCTAAGCCTTTCATACCAGGCTCTAGGTGCTTGTTTTAAACCGTATAATGCCTTATGGAGTTTGAAAACATGATTGAAAATTCGGTGTCATCAAAACCTGGAGATTGTTCAACATACACTTCCTCTTTTATAAAACCATTTAAGAATGCTGATTTAACATCCATTTGAAATAGTGTCAAGTTTAGAGCTGATGCATATGCAAGTAAGATTTAATAGCCTCAAGTCTAGCTACAGGTGCATAGGTTTCATCGAAATCTATGCCTTCCTCTTGAGAATAGCCCTGAGCTACCAATCTGGCCTTGTTTCTTAGGATTACACCGTTTCATCCAATTTATTCTGAACACCCATTTGGTGCCAATAACTGGATGATCTGATGGTCTAGGAACAAGTGACCATACTTAGTTTCTCTTGAATTGATTTAATTCATCTTGCATGGCTATTATCCAAGATTCATCAGTTAAAGCTTCATTGACTGTCTTAGGCTCTATCTGAGAAACAAAGGCTAAATAATCACAAGGATTACATTACCTCTTTCTTACCCCTATGGATGGATCACCAATGATATTCTCAAGTGGGTGATTTCTTGTATCTCCATTCTTTGGAAGATTTTCATGAGTAATTTCTTCTTGTTGTAATTCTTCCAGAGGTGGATCATCCTTGTCCTCAATTGATGTATCTTAAGCTTTTGGACAGTTCATCTGCATCATCATTATCACTATCTACTTCCTTTCTCAAGGAAGGGTTAGTTTCATCAAAAATAACCGCACAGTTTGTTCAATTAATAGTGAGCGTTATTGAAAACTCTATAGCCTCTGGGTTAGAAGTTACCCCATAAAGATGCCTTCATCTGACTTGGCATCCAACTTACAATGTCCCTTTTTCCGTTGTTGTGAATAAAGCAAGGACATCCAAAGATTCTGAATGACTTATCTTTGGCTTCTTTCCTTTGAACAACTCATATGCAGTCTTCTTCAGTATTGGCCTGATCATACTCGGTTGACAATGTAACTGGCTTGTGTTGACTGCTTCAGCCCAAAAATATCTTGGTAGCTCATATTCAGAAGCATGGTTCTTGCCATAATCCAAGAGAGTTATGTTCTTCCCCTCTCGCTATACCATTTTGCTGTGGTGTCCTTGGTGCTGAGAAATTGTGCTGAATTCCTTGATCATCCAGAATCTAGCAACTTTTCATTTTGGAACTCACCACCATGGTCTGATCGAATGGACACAATATTGAACTTCTGATCTTTCTGGACCTTCTTACTGAAACTGACAAAATTATCAAAACTACTCATCTTTATCTCTAAGAATGATACCTAGTGAATCTTGAGTAGTCATCTACTATGACAAATCCAAATTCTTTCCTCCAAGACTGGTAGTCCTCATTGGTCCAAATAGATCCTATGTAGGAGCTCTAAGGGTTTTGAGGTAGTCACCACTGTCTTTGACTTGAAGGAACTCTTTGTGTGCTTTCCTTAGCACGGGTCTACAAATACTTTCCAATTTTCCATTGACTTTTGGTAGACCTTCACAAGATTCCTCTTTCTGAGCTTGTTCAATCCGTCCAAGCTGCAGTGGCCTAGTCTTCTGTGCCCACAGCTCAGTTGATTTGTCTTTGCTGGCTGCCAGACCCACATTTTGCTCTTTGAGTTCTTAAGGTAGAGCCGTACAGATTCTTCTCTCTATTTGCTTCAAAGATAACTGCTCCATCCTTTAGTATGCTGCACTTTGATTCTTGAAACTTGATTTGATGACCTCTATCACACAGCGACTTATACTGATGAGGTTGTGCTTTAATCCTTGACTAATAGCACATCTTCTATGACTGTTTTTCCTTTGCTATTACTGATCCACTGCCTACTACAGTTCCTTTCCCATTATCTCCATAAGTGACTGTTCCTTCTTCAGCTTGGAGATGGGAAAATAGCTTCAGGTTTCCTGTCATGTGCCTTGAACCCCCCTATCCAAATCCATTTGGATGCTCGAGGATTAACTGAAATTAAGACATCAAGCTTTAGGTACCCAGTTCTTTGGGTCCTGATGGGTCAGTATCATTTTTTTTACTTTCATTATCCACTTCTTATGTCTTGTTGGACAGGTGGATTTTAAATGACCTAGCTTATTACAGTGACTACAACATGATGTTTTTGTTACTCTTTCAATGACTTAAAATTAGTTTATAGCTGTATTTTCCTCAGGAACAAATTTTGGAGTTGGATACACCTTAGGTGGAATTATGTTTCTGCATTTCAGGTGGTGTGTAGCCTACACCATCTTTTCTCTACCTGAGCGTCTAGCTCCTTTTAATATTAAGGGATTCTTACCATTTGTAAATTTTTCTAATGTGCTTGCTAATTTCTCATTCTCTTCATTTAGATTTTTAATCTTTTTCTTAATTCATCTACACTTTCTTGTTTTTCTAATTTTGTTATTTGTTTATTCTTAACTTTTAAGTCTTCACACAACAATTCATTTCTTCTTTTTAGTTCGATTAATTGCTTTTCTAGTTCTTCATTTTCTGTTTTTAAGTTTGAGTTAGTGTTTTCTAAGCATGTATATTCTTCTTACTAATCGTAAGTAATTTAGACACCTCTTATATTTGTCGTAAAGTTCATTAAAGGCGCTTTCCAAATTGTCAGAATCTGAATTAGAATTATTACAAGAATCGAAAGAAGAGTCAGAGGTACCTTTTCTTCGATGTTGGCCATGAGAGCCAGGTTGGCTTCTTCTTCATCATGCTTGAGCTTGACTTACTGTCTGAGTCACTGCTGTTCTCCAAGCAGCTGCCATTGCCTTTTTCTTGTATCTTCTGAACTTCTTGGAGCTATCCTTCTTCTTGTGATCATTTTTCTTAGCATTGGACAATCTGCCTTGATATGTCCAGGCTTCTTGCATTCATAACAGATGACTCTGTCTCTCTTTCTTCATTTCTTTGCCATCTATCTTTTGAAGTCTTTATTTTTCTTAAGTACCTTCTACCGATTGAAATTTTTTCTTCTTGGCCAGGATGCGCTGCAATCTCTTAGAGAGCATTGCTTGTTCATTTTCGCTGTCTACCTCACTCCCGCTAGAGCTTGCTTCTGATGACTCTTCTTCTGCTTTCAAAGCATTGGAGTGCTTCTTTCTGCTAGATGATTCTCCTAGCCTTTCCATGTTGATCTCATGGGCCATGAGGGACCCGATGAGCTTTTCTACTGACATTCTCTTAAGGTCATTAGCTTCTTCGATAGCTGTGACCTTTGGTGTCCATGAGATGGCAAGGATCTGAGAATCTTTCTTACCATATCTGCAATCTCATAGGACTTTCCTAGACTGGCTAAACCATTGGTGATGTCAGTGAATCGACTGAACATCTGGGTGATTGACTCACCTGACTGCATTTGAAATCTCTCATACTGAGTGACAAGAATGTCGATTCTTGTCTCCTTACTTTATCTGTACCTTCGTATGTATCCTTAGCTTTTCCCACATTTCCATGGAGGATTTGCAGGCTGAGACTCTGTTAAACTCCTTCTTCTTAGAGCACAACATAAATGCTCTTGGCTTACAGTTCAGGAGATTTTCTTTCTGTCTTCATCTGTCCATTGTGCTTTCTCATTTGTGACAACCAGGTCACCTTCTTCTACTATCGACCAGATTTGATAGTCGGGGCCTTGTAGAAAATATCCATTCTAGTCTTCCAATACGGATAATCTTCACCATCGAACAAAGGGGGTCTGTTGACTGACTAACATTCGAAGTTGCCTTGGGCTGCCATTGATCTTTGCTCTTCAGATCGTTGGATCTTCTTCTTTGTCGAAGAGCTCGCTCTATCCCACTTGTTGCCCAGCTAGCTAGCCCAGAGGGGGGGGGGGTGATGGGTTATTAAAGAAACTGATCTTTGATACCTGTTTACTAAAAAAAAATTACACAACAACTTAAATGAAGGTTAGAGTTAGATGAAATGAGATAGCAATCACACAAAATATAACCACAAGACAGTAGGATTTTTATCCTGGTTCGGAACTCCTTTCCACAGGAGACCTACGTCCATCCCTGAGCAATACCTCAGGATTTCACTAATCAAGGGTACAGTCCCCCTTAAGGACACAAGAAACCCAGCTCAGCTGGTCTTCCTTCACACCCGAAGGGAACAACACCCTGGATACCACAGGTCTTCCTTCACCCAGAAGGGAACAACAACCCTGTACCACCAGGTCTTCCTTTCACACCCGAAGGAAACCACAAGAGAGGTTTGAAAGATAAGCCCCTAGATCAAACTGCAACAAGCAATGAGCTGAGGACCTAAGCACTAGAGCAAGAATCTAAATCTAGGCTCCTCTCAGAACTACACAAGCCCTCTTCAAATGATCTTTCACTAGCCATAGAGAGCAAAGATCAAAGCTAAGATGACTGAAGTTTTCTGCTCTAAACTTTCTTCAGAAGAATTTGACTGTTTTTCTTGAACGTGTCTGTCTTCTGTTCTTCTTACTTTTGATATATCATGGTTTTGCACGGCGGAGCGAATCGGCTCGATTCGCCCGAATCGGAGCGAATCGACGCCGGCCCGTAAGCGTGATCCGCCTGGATCCGCCGTCCGCCAGGGAATCGACCGGATCCGCCTCGATCCGGCCCGATTCGCCCGGCCCGACCCGCTCCGCTTCGCCCCGCCCCGTAAGAAACCCCCGATGCCCTGCGAATCGAGACTGTGCAGTCCCGATTCGCAGGAGCCACGCCGCAAGAGCCCTTTTCCCCCTTTTTCCCCCTTCTCTCTCAAGGAAACGCCAGATCCACACTCTAGGAGACCCAAGGAGGCTTCCTAGGTGGATTGGAAGGTGCTTGGAGGTGTTCTTGGGCTTCTCTCATCCCTCTCTTCATCTTTTTCACTGTTTTGAAGGTAAGTCTCATTCTATCTTCCATTTTTTTCTGTTTTTTGTTGATGGATGGGATTCATGGGAGGTATATTCATGGGAGATGATGTTGCAAGTGATTAGTGTTCACTTGCAACCATTTCTCCCTTGAATCTTCCATTTTTTAACATAGATTTACCCATTTTCTCCTATTTTCGAATTTCTGAAAATATTTTTTAAAAAATCAAAATAATTGAAACATGATATAGCAAGTGTTTAATGTTTAGTTTCCACCATTTCTCCTTTGAATCTACATTTCTTCCACAATTTGGCCATGTTCTTCCATTTTTTATTTTCTGAAATTATTTAAATAAACAGAAATTGCAACGAAATTATATTTAAAAAATCAAAATTTAGAACCATGATGTTGCAAGTGTTTAATGTTCACTTGCAACATTTCTCTCTTGAATCTTGAATTTTTCCACATACATTTGCCCATTTTCTTGTAATTTTGAATTTCTGAAAATATTTGTTTAAAAAATCAAAATAATTCAAACATGAGGGTGTAAGTGTTTAATGTTCACTTTCCACCATTTCTCTCTTCAATCTTAAAATTTTCCACATAGATTTGCCCTTTTTCTTTTAATTTTGAATTTCTGAAAATATTTGTTTAAAAATTCAAAATAATTCAAACATGATGGTGTAAGTGTTTAATGTTCACTTTCCACCATTTCTCCTTTGAATCTATCTTTCTTACACATACTTTTGGCCATGTTCATCTAATTTTTTATTTCTGAATTTATTTATAAAAAAATCAGAATATATTTTTTAGATGAAATTTAATGAATAACTATTTTATGTAGATGGCACCGAAGAAAGCTGCTAGTGAGGACATTGGGTGGCAGCACGGGACTGCAATAGGCAGTAGGCACAATTACAAGTGCAACTACTGCGGCCATACGGGCCAAGGAGGGGGCGTCTCCCGCCTCAAGAAGCACCTTGCAGGTGGGCGGCTTGCAGGGTACCAAGATGTCCAAGGTTGTAAATCCGTGCCTGCTGAAGTGAAGCGGCTCATGATTGAACACTTGAAGGGTGTTCGTGCTGAGTCGCAAAGAAAGAAGGCGGACAAGGGCATGCAGGAGAGGATCATCTCGGGAAGGCAACGAGATGAAGATGACGATGACGAACCTGATGTGCCCTTATCCCTGAGCAGATAGGGAGCTTTGAGGTTGGGAGTGGTAGTGGTGGCAGTGGTAGTAGAGTTGGGGGTGAGACGCAGTCCCGTCGGTACTCCAATGTGGGTGATTACTTCACTCATATTCCATCCTCAACCAACGTACCAAACCCAGACAGAGAGCAAGGGCAAAGGAAGAGATCCACGGGTGTAACCTTAGAAGAGGTGGATCCGCATTTATATTCTCGGGAGCATGGAAAACAAACCAGAATTGATGATGCATACAACAAGCAAGGGCCTAGATATAAAGTGGGCCGTGCAGTGGCAAAATGGTGGCATCATTCGGGCATTTCATTCAATGCAGCTAATAGCCCGTATTACAAAAGTATGATCCAAGAGGTACAACAACAAGGGCTTCATGTGCAACCACCCTCATCAAGAGACTTGGCAGGGAGATATCTAGATGAAGAAGTGCAGGAGATCAAGTCATATATCCAAGGCTTCAAAAAAAAGTGGGAAAAATATGGTTGCACACTCATGTGTGATGGTTGGTCAGGTACGACCAAGAGTAGTCTTATCAACTTCCTTGTGTATTGTGATAGACAGGTGTTCTACCACAAATCTGTTGATGCATCCGATAGAGTGCACAATTCTGAATATATTCTAAGTTTGATGCGGGAGGTTGTGGATGAGATAGGAGAGCAATATATTGTGCAAGTGGTGACCGATAATGGCTCTGCATACAAGAAGGCAGGTGAGGAGTTGATGCTTCTTTATCCTCATCTTTACTGGACTCCTTGTGCAGCACACTGTGTAGATTTGATGTTGAAAGAGATTGGCACATTGCGACCTGTCAGGACGGTGGTGGAGGCTGGGCAGAAAATCACAAGGTACATTTATAATCATCATGTTGTGTTGGCGTGGATGAGAGAGTCCACAGGTGGAGAGTTGTTGCGGCCGGCTATCACCCGCTTTGCAACTAATTTCATTGCTTTACAAAGTCTCCTAAAGCATAAAGATGGTCTAAAACGCATGTTTAGGACAGACAGATGGATGCACAGCACTTTTGCAGGGACTTCTGATGGTAAAGAGGTAGAAGGGATCATCTGCAGCGCTAATTTCTGGGACCGAGTCTTCAAGCTGGTGCAAATCATTGAACCTCTTTATGAGGTTTTGAGGGTGGTTGATGGGGATAGGAGACCAAGCATAGGTTTGGTTTATGCAAAAATTGAAGCTGCAAAGAAAAAGATCCACGATGTGTCCCCTCGTTATGCACACTTGGTCTTAGACGTTGTTGAGGATCGGTGGGACCGACAAATGAGTCGGGATCTACATATGGCGGGTGAGAAAATTTTAGTTCAACTTGGTACTATATTTTTTTAGTACAATCACACTAATTGATTTTATACCATAATTACAGCTTACTATCTCCATCCTGCTTACCATTATGCGTTCGAGCTATCGTACGAGGATCACTTGATTGCCGCCTTTACACGGGTTGTTGAAAGACTGTCAAGGAGTCCATTGGATGCAGCAGATGCTATTGATCAGGCGAGCATTAATACAAGTACATCATGTTTATGTCAATTAATCAATTGCAGCTTTTTCTAATGGACTTCATTGCGGCAGATGAAGAGCTTTAGAGAAGGGGTGGGGAGTTTTGCAGAGCCATCCGCTATTGCTGGTCGGGACCGCATTGATGGCGGTAATGTGCTTTCCCTTTTATAATTACATATTAGTAAACTCAACGATTGACTAATGAGTGCAACAATATTTTTTTTACAGCTGATTGGTGGTTCAACTTTGGGCATTCGACACCCATATTGAGAAAATTGCAGTAAAGATCTTGTCCCAGACCTCCTCCTCAAGTGGGTGTGAGAGAAACTGGAGCACCTTCGCATTGATACACACCAAAGTCCGGAACAGGTTGTCACATAGGCGGTTGGACAATTTGGTGTATGTGCATTATAACATGAGGTTGAGGGTGAAGCATTTAACAGAGGATCCAAAGAGGGGGGAGGTGGAGGATGATCCGGTTGACATTGGGTTTCTACGAGATGATGAAGACCCAATGGTTGCATGGGTTGCACGAGCGACCACAGAGCGGGGAGAGTTCGAGTTAGATGAGGAGGCAGATGATCCGGAAGATCCACCACGGCCAAACACATTTTTAGCTAAGGCTATCGAAGCTGCAGAAGCGGAGGAGGGGGGTGATGGAGATGTGGGAGGGGGCGGCCAACCACATTCTAGTCAATTTCGGGCCGAAGAAGAAGATGAGGTAGATCTTCTTGGCGAATTATCAATTGGGGCAAGAGGTGAGACAGTAGTTCTAATTTGTTAAACATGTTCATTCTTTGTTTTGTCATTGTCTGTTGTATAATTTGTGATGTTGGGGACTATTGCAGGTGGTGCAATTGTTGATGATGATGCAGAGTTTGAAAGATTGATGAATTTAGGCCCGTCAGCCCACTCAGAGTTTATGAGAGAAGCACAAGCAATTGTTTCCGCAGAACCAAGAAGGAAGGGATCACATAAGGAACCTGCTGCTCTCTCCCAAGCTGCAAAAGGAAAGGCGGTGGCGACATCCCAACCAAAGAAAGGAAAGGGGAAGGACATAGGTCCAGCAGGTGGCCCAGCCAAAGGCATTGTCATTACAGAGCCAACCGCCCCAGCACAAAAGAAAAAGAGTTGGTTACCCTGGGGATCCAAGAAAGGGAAAAAATTGGCTGCCCCTTCTGTAGATCCACTTGACATTGCAGATTTAGAAACATTGGATCCAAATGCAGAAGAAACACCTCCAGAGGATTCGCCACGATTACCCAGCAGCCGCTCCCATGACTCCATGACAACTGGTTCACCGGGTGGGTCTGTAGGGGGAGGTGATGGAGATGGGGGGGGGGCGATGGTAATGTTGGAGAAGGGGGAGGGGGCGGGGGTAATGATGGAGATGGGGGAGCATTCACAGCGGAGGAGCATCATGGCGGCCCAGTGAAGTACAATAGAAGGCGAAGGGTTAGGGGAGGTGGTCGTGCAGAAGGTGCAGCAGTGGATAGTGATAGCTATAACACTATGATGTCTGATTTTGAAAGAATGAGTACAAATGAGTCTGTGGGATCCTATGGATATGGGGGACATAGTTATCAGCCAGAGTCCGACACAGGCTACTCTAGTGGCTATAGTGGCTATAGTCATGGTTTGCTGGTGCGCCGATTCGGGGCGAATCGGGCTCGCCCTGATGCGCTCCGATTCGGCCCGAATCGGGGCGAATCGATCCGATTCGCCTGGAAACTGTTGGGCAGTCATGGTTGAAGCCCCAGTTTGGCCAGATTCGCATGGTTTTGATATTTTTTTGGTTGTTTCTATGTTTACAACCTCTTGTGAAGAACATCATGTATAACTGATGATATTTATGGCATGTAATACTACACAAACATCCATTTTCATTCAATTGTATTGGAAATTGAGAACAAACTTCAAAGTATAAACATGAAATGTGAAACATGAAACTCAATTCCAATTGAAAAATACAATGAGACTCATATCAACTAAAAAGTACAAACCTGAAATTCAAATCCAAATACAAAGTACAATGAGTCTAGTATCCCCAATATCCCTGCTGATATGGATCATATGTACCCCACTGGGGTTGGACAGACTCATCCGACTCTGAGGGCAGCTCCCCAATAAGATGATAACTTTTGGTTCGAGACACAAATGAACGGAACTCATCCCAAGTCATCATGGTGTTGTATCTGCTCCGAAACTCCCTCACAAAGTGGTCCCACACCTCGCATCCAGGACGGACTATCCTCAAACTCGCCATTTGACTATCCTCAAACTCATCTAAAAAATATATTCTGATTTTTTTATAAATAAATTCAG
This sequence comes from Colocasia esculenta, assembly GCA_014218235.1. Lineage (NCBI taxonomy): Eukaryota > Viridiplantae > Streptophyta > Magnoliopsida > Alismatales > Araceae > Colocasia > Colocasia esculenta. The sequence continues at coordinate 52,564,554 of CM024756.1, forward strand.
AAATAAAAAAATTAGATGAACATGGCCAAAAGTATGTGTAAGAAAGATAGATTCAAAGGAGAAATGGTGGAAAGTGAACATTAAACACTTACACCATCATGTTTGAATTATTTTGAATTTTTAAACAAATATTTTCAGAAATTCAAAATTAAAAGAAAAAGGGCAAATCTATGTGGAAAATTTTAAGATTGAAGAGAGAAATGGTGGAAAGTGAACATTAAACACTTACACCCTCATGTTTGAATTATTATGATTTTTTAAACAAATATTTTCAGAAATTCAAAATTACAAGAAAATGGGCAAATGTATGTGGAAAAATTCAAGATTGAAGAGAGAAATGTTGCAAGTGAACATTAAACACTTGCAACATCATGGTTCTAAATTTTGATTTTTTTTAAATATAATTTCGTTGCAATTTCTGTTTATTTAAATAATTTCAGAAAATAAAAAATGGAAGAACATGGCCAAATTGTGGAAGAAATGTAGATTCAAAGGAGAAATGGTGGAAACTAAACATTAAACACTTGCTATATCATGTTTCAATTATTTTGATTTTTTTTTAAAAATATTTTCAGAAATTCGAAAATAGGAGAAAATGAGTAAATCTATGTTAAAAAATGGAAGATTCAAGGGAGAAATGGTTGCAAGTGAACACTAATCACTTGCAACATCATCTCCCATGAATATACCTCCCATGAATCCCATCCATCAACAAAAAACAGAAAAAAATGGAAGATAGAATGAGACTTACCTTCAAACAGTGAAAAAGATGAAGAGAGGGATGAGAGAAGCCCAAGAACACCTCCAAGCACCTTCCAATCCACCTAGGAAGCCTCCTTGGGTCTCCTAGAGTGTGGATCTGGCGTTTCCTTGAGAGAGAAGGGGGAAAAAGGGGGGAAAAGGGCTCTTGCGGCGTGGCTCCTGCGAATCGGGACTGCACAGTCTCGATTCGCAGGGCATCGGGGGTTTCTTACGGGGCGGGGCGAAGCGGAGCGGGTCGGGCCGGGCGAATCGGGCCGGATCGAGGCGGATCCGGTCGATTCCCTGGCGGACGGCGGATCCAGGCGGATCACGCTTACGGGCCGGCGTCGATTCGCTCCGATTCGGGCGAATCGAGCCGATTCGCTCCGCCGTGCAAAACCATGGCTATAGTGGGTACGCCACCACAGGCTACCCAGCACCATATTTTCATCCTCCTCCGTTTGTTCATGTTCATGTTCCTATTCCTGTTCCTATTCAGCAGATTGATGCTTCTGCAGAGGATGTGCAAATGGCGAGTTTGAGGATAGTCCGTCCTGGATGCGAGGTGTGGGACCACTTTGTGAGGGAGTTTCGGAGCAGATACAACACCATGATGACTTGGGATGAGTTCCGTTCATTTGTGTCTCGAACCAAAAGTTATCATCTTATTGGGGAGCTGCCCTCAGAGTCGGATGAGTCTGTCCAACCCCAGTGGGGTACATATGATCCATATCAGCAGGGATATTGGGGATACTAGACTCATTGTACTTTGTATTTGGATTTGAATTTCAGGTTTGTACTTTTTAGTTGATATGAGTCTCATTGTATTTTTCAATTGGAATTGAGTTTCATGTTTCACATTTCATGTTTATACTTTGAAGTTTGTTCTCAATTTCCAATACAATTGAATGAAAATGGATGTTTGTGTAGTATTACATGCCATAAATATCATCAGTTATACATGATGTTCTTCACAAGAGGTTGTAAACATAGAAACAACCAAAAAAATATCAAAACCATGCGAATCTGGCCAAACTGGGGCTTCAACCATGACTGCCCAACAGTTTCCAGGCGAATCGGATCGATTCGCCCCGATTCGGGCCGAATCGGAGCGCATCAGGGCGAGCCCGATTCGCCCCGAATCGGCGCACCAGCAAACCATGGTATATATATATATTCAATTTGAAATTTAGACGTTAAAGAGTTCGTTGTCTCTCTTTTGAGTAGTCGTTAGACTGAATGACATCTGGAGTCTTGGGAGCTTCTTGTCAACAGTCTTTTGATTACTTGAGCACGCAAAGAGATGAGATCTTCAAAGATATCTGATGGCTTCTATTTGTTTAACATTGTACCATGAAGCTAGATCAGAGGTCTGCACATATGTCAATCTTAAATAGCAGACAGATAAGCTGTCTCTGATGTCAGTCAACGTCAGTAGCAATAGTCATGAAAATAGTAATGCCAAAAGACTTAAGTCTAAAAGACGTTATCAGAGTAGGCACGATACAGGATGATATGGTCTGCATGCATGCAGAGATATGTTCAGATCTCATAAATGCAAAAGCGTGAGAGAGATGTCTATGTGGACTTTGACTGGTCAATGCTTTAAGATGAATAAGATATGAATATATGAAAACGGTGATTGTATGATTTATGAAATCGTTATGAGTCATAGCAAATCGTTATGAGCGCAACAAGTCGTTATAGAGAGTAATTCGTTACAACAAGCAAGTTGTTGCGAGTTCTAATGAAATTGTTCTGATAACTTATGAAGTCGTTACGAGAACTAAAGAAATCGTTACGGCTACCAAGTCGTTACGAGTTTCAAAGAAATCGTTACGAGAACTAAAGAAATCGTTACGGCTACCAAGTCGTTACGAGTGTCAAAGCAATCGTTACGAGCACTAAAGAAATCGTTACGGCTAGCAAGTCGTTATGAGTTCTAAAGAAATCGTTACGAGAACTAAAGAAATCGTTACGGCTAGTAAGTCGTTACGAGTTTCAAATAAATCGTTACGAGAACTAAAGAAATCGTTACGGCTAGCAAGTCGTTATGAGTTCTAAAGAAATCGTTACGAGAACTAAAGAAATCGTTACGGCTAGTAAGTCGTTACGAGTTTCAAAGAAATCGTTACGAGAACTAAAGAAATCGTTACGGCTAGTAAGTCGTTACGAGTTTCAAAGAAATCGTTACGAGAACTAAAGAAATCGTTACGGCTAGTAAATCGTTATGATTTTATAAAGAAATCAATGCACAAATCCTTATGAATCAATTAGGAAATCGATGTGCAAATCGATGTGAAGTTCCTAAAGGAATTGTTATGAAATCACTAGGGAAATCGTTATGAAAACAAATCGTTACGAAGTCTAAAGAAATCGTTATGGTATCGATTTGTTTGCAATTTGGTCAGAAAGGAAATCGATCATAATACTTGTAAATTGTGAGTCTTACCTGATTGTCTTGAACTTTTTTTTGCTTTTATTTCCTGTCCTCAAGACTCAAGTAATTCATTAGTAATGTTTTGTTAATCATCAAAATTAATATATAAATAAATGAATTATTTTATATGGAGAAAGTTAAGTCATCACGAAGTGGCAAGGATAGTCGTACAAAGCACCGGTGACCGCATGGCGGAACCTAATTTGGTCCAGCATGTCATGATAATAGTGCAGGACCCCCATCAGCCATTCTGTCACGCCAAAGCGAAAACAATGGGAGGAGACTACCGACCACCGGTCATACCAGTTAGCAGTGCTCCCCCTCATGATCTGATCAAGGAAGCAAATACGGTCATAACCCTCTGTAACAAATTGACTACCAGAGGGCAGTAAAATATGTCTAGCAAAGGATGGTCTTGTCTTGTGCTGCCCGTATAGTTCCCAAACGGCCGGTGTAACTGAGGCCCCCCTGATGGGGCAAGTCGGCACGGAGCTAAAAAGCCCCAACTAGTGCGCATCTGGAAACTGCACTTGCACGAGATAGCCAAGTGGAAAATTGGGATAGTTGAAGCCACACATGCCCAACATCCCATCCTTGCCCGCCTATATGCCCCTCTTTAACTACATCCATTCAGTTGCCAGAAGGTCATCAGGGGCATCTCATCCCCGGGGACGAACCTCTGAATAAAAGGGAACAAATGCTCATCCAGAGGAAAATGCCTGGGGTAATCATCGCCCCTCAAATAGCAGTAGACCCCGTCAAGCTTGACAATCAAACTCGGGTCCACCATACCCTTTGTCGGTGAATATTCCTCCAAGGGGTCTCGAGCACACACCAGGAAGCTGCAATCAAGCTTGGACATATTCTCCTTCGTGATACTGCGAGGAGTAAAAAGAGGCATTGGAATATCAATGCGCCGAACAGTCCCCTCCTGCCTACGGGACATGTCGCTACTCTCTCCACGATAGCTCATCATACGGGACATCTTCAAACCTGCCATGCAAAAAATTGATTGTCAGAAGCGACATCAATACAAATGTACAAATAATGATATACACAAATGCAGGAAAATGCAATCTAGTAGGCACGGGCCACCTGCCGTCGCCCCGGCTCCGATGGATATCTCGTGGGGGGAATTTTTTGAACCCGGAAAAAATGCTGGGGTTCGAGCAAAGGTCGGGCAATAAACGCGCCTGGAAAATTGTATGGTTTTGGGAAAAATCCTCGGACTCGCCTATTTCGAACACCTGAGATAAACGAGTTTGATTATATTTACTCCGATTCAATTCGGGATAAAAATTTTAAAATATGATGTTTGACAACGCGACGGGCTGAGGTATATAACCTCTGCCATGCAAGGTCAACTTCAGTTCGAGCCCGATGTGATGTACACGCGAGTGTTCAGGCCAACAAAACGACCTCGACACGGTAAGGCAGAAAATAAACGGGCTTCAAACGGGCTAAATAGGCCTTAGGTTGGCAAAAGGAACTCGAGGGGCCAACTTTTATAGTGTGGGCTGGCTGACCACCCCCCACGGGGGTGTTCTTGCGCTTGACCACCCCCCACGGGGGTGTTCGTGCGCCGGAAACCACCCCCCACGACCAAAGCCGCCCGTGGGGCCTCCCCTTGGCCCCAAACTCCTATAATGTATAAACCAAGGGTCGGAGGAAAAGGGGAGAGATCCACAGAGACATTTAGAGGCCACATCCAGAGAGAGAGGGGGACAGAAGAAGAGAGGAGGAAGTACCTCTACCTGGTGGTGCTTGGAAGGATCTCTGTCTGGTGGTGTTTTGCCTGGTGGTGAAAGATTGGTGGTTGAAAGGAGATACTGCAGGTCTTTATAATGACCATGCCCTTTTTGTAAATAAGTCATTCCATGTTCTAAAATAACACATATGAATGCACAATGTTTTTCTTGTAACATTTGATGGTGGTACATACACCCTATTAAATATATAAATGCAAATGCGACAAAAATATTTACGGATATAAATTGTGGATGTCTAAATACCGTTTCTAATCCCATAGTCGGAAAGGTCTTTTAATAAACGTATCATATCAAAGGTGTTTGGGTTTTCACTCGATGTAAATGAAATACTGACTCCGGTCGGTGGGGAATGGTCCAGTACACGATCACCCTAATCGCCTGGTAAAATGGACGCACGCGGAACATATATATAAATGTTCTAGTGCTTAGGGCATTTAACCCCATGCATCCCATAAAATATTAAATTTTGTTTGTTTTTCTCAAAACAGTCTGGTACTCCCATGCATATCAAAATCATAAGTTCCGAAAAGGACCAGAGTTTTCTCCCCCCGTGTTTCCCGTCAGTTTGCACAATTTTGATAGTTGCAGAATACTGAGTTTTTATTTTAGCATAAAAATTTTAGAATACAGACAAACATTAGATCTTGACTTGAGAAGGGACACCAAGTCATGCGAGAAAAGTCATCTATAAAGGTAACAAATAACAAAATTTGATTCTAGAGGGAACGCGAGAAGGCCCCCAGATATTGGAGTGAACCACTGAAAGGGAGCAGTGCTCCTTTTATTACGACTTAAAGGAAAGGACATACGATGGTGTTTAAGCAACTCACAAGCATCACATTGGAGTTTATTGAATGTAGAAGGGATCAACACAGTTGTCTGGAGATTCGGAACCTTTAAAAGGGATGGATGACCTAGACTGCAATGCCAGTAATATACATCCTCACTAGTTAACAAAGCCTGAGCAGGCTGGAGAGGTTTATTTGCGGCAAGATAGTAAAGTACACTAGATTCATACCCCTACCAATTGTCGTCTTCGTCCAAAGGTCTTGAAAGACACAAGAAGGTGGATATAATGTCATTGAACAATTCAACGAGCGAGTTAGCATACTAATGGAATGAAGATTGACAGGAAACATGGGGATATGAAGAACATCACTCAAGGTAATGTTAAATATGCTAATTGTGCCTTTGCTTGCAACTGATGCGTGAGAGCTATCGGCTACAACAATTGACATATGAGAATTGGAAAGGGCAAGTGAGGAAAGGAGGCTCCAGTCATCTGTCATATGACATGAGGCTCCTAAGTTCACAATCCATGAGGAATTGTGAACAATGAGTGCACTACCTGAGGGAGTATCAGTGTGAAATGAAGAGGAAGAAGTAGACGTCAAGGTTTGCGCATCGCCGATTCGTATCGAATCGGGTTTTCCCTGATTTGATCCAATTCAGTTCGATTCGCTTGGATGCGAATATATTATATATAATGTATATATATTACCCATGTGAAACACCTATTTACCTGAACATCATTTAAGTACTTAAGATATACATGTAAATAAGGAATTACCCCCATTTGAATCCAATAAAAATATAAAAAAATCATCTCTTACGAATAAAAAGTCAACTCTCCCATCAAAGAAGAAAATCGCGATTTGGTGATTCCATTTCCATCAAAATAACGTCTCTCTAATTTCTCATAATTTGGCCTATCTAAAAATTTTATAATTCAAATAAACCTAATAAAACATTAAAAATTGAAAGTCCAGTGAAAAAAATTAAATGTGCATATGACTTCTCCAAGGGAGCCACTCTCCCACTGACAACAACTAAGTCCGGTAAATAAGGTATTATACATATACAAAGAAAATCGGGTATATGTATGTCATACATACATATAATACATATATATATACATTTCTATGTCACAATATAATTATATATGTATGTATATACATATATATATGTGTATACCATATAATATAATATATATACATTATATTATATATATATTAGGTGAATCGGACCGAATCATCGTATTAGGGAAGCAGATTCTCCCTGATCTGCCACGATTCACCCGAATCGGACCGATTCGATCCGATTTGGAAAACCAACTGGATAGCCTCGTATTCCTCCTGGGATGAAGTAACTCCACCATCCTGCCGAGAAGGTGCGGTAGTTAAGGAGTCGGACTACGGGCAACAATAGGCGGAGGATTAGAAACAACTCAAAGATTAGCCACTGGGTTTGATTTGCTGCCCCCTTTCCATACTTCTTCTAGCAGAAATTAGATTGATGATTGAACTTTCCACAGTGTGTGCATAGCGGTTGATTGCGACAACGTCCAGTTGTGGCCAACGCAAACGTGCTTCCCATATTCTGCAATGACAATTGGTTGTCCAATGGTGGAAGATCCAACATCAATATGAGGTGTGGTGCTCGCCTGTAGCATGTGTGAAAAAGCATCCGCTAGTTGTGGTATAGCAGTGTCAGTCAACAAATTGTCCTGGACGTGTTGGAGATTATCATCAAGGCCGGATAGAAATTTAGCAAGAATAAATTCTTCCCGCTGTTTCTGTATTGTTGAGGGATCTGTGGTAGGCTGTTGATATAGGAGAAGTTCATTCCATAGCCCTTGGACCTCCTAGAAAGAATCCCCCATGATGAACACACATGGACAATGGAACGAGAAGAGAAGACTAAGTGTCGTAGCCGAGACAAGTGTGATCAGTACATATGAGCAAAGAAACTAGACATGCATTCTTATGTACTGATCATAAATGAGGACGAGACATCCCTCTAACATACTTTGGCTAGATGAAGAGAAAGCGTCTCTGATGGCACGGAGGAGGTTAGCTGTGATTGTTGTTGTCCGACCAGCCTGGCCCACGCACGGTCACAGCACCGCGAGCGGTCGTCCTCTCCTCAGCCATGGCTAGCCTGGCGTGCGGCCTGTATGCACGGTTCCTTGACCCCGCGGCCTGAGGCATATGCCTGGCCCCAGCAGGACACGCTAGTTGCAGTCTGCCATCACGCACGCCCTCACGTGGGATCTCCTGCTGCACTGGCCTGTGTTGACTGGCATTGCGTGTGCGGCCTCATGCGCTGGCGTGCGCGGACCGGGAAGAAGGAGAAGAAGTTTCGCGGTGGGGGAAGAGATGAAGGAGAAGAAAGGGTGGCGGCCAGAACCTTGAGCTCTGATACCATGTTAGGGAGAAAGAGAAGAGAGGTTAGATTAGCATGATTAACAAACATGGGGTATCTTATGGCTGAGTACACAATCTAGGTATATTATAAGCTAAAGTAATCCCATTAATAATATAACATTTTGCTTTGACAAGAGGGCATTGTCTTTGAACTTGTAGTATATTTGTGGTCTTGCAGTTACATTAGAAGCTCTTTTCCTGAACTGATCACAATTTGATTATGCTGTTATTTGGTAGTTTACGGCATTTTGTGTCATTCTTGAATCCTGTATGTTTGTGTCTTGTGATGCATTAAATTCCAATTGGATTTTATTTAGGGATATCAGCTGTAGAAGCTCTCAAAACTCTGGATGTCTTATCTCTATATATTTATTTATAAAGTTTATTGTGTTTCCCACCTTTCCTTAAAGAAGAAACTGTAGCAAGTTTACTATTTCTACTTTTACCTGGCTCATGAATTTATTTTCAAAGCTGCTAATGCTAGTCACACAGGCGGCTCCCAGTTGATCTAAAAGAATAGACTGTTTAACCACAATCTATTTCTCAATGAATTCTTACATAATATTGTCATACTTATTTTATTGTGGGAGACAAAATTTGACTCAGATTTACATTGTACTCAATGAATTTATTTTCTTTTGCAGCTCTAGTGATGATGAAATTTGGGCTATGACAATTAAAGGTAGTGCTTTCTTGTGGCATCAAGTTCGATGCATGGTTGCTGTGCTGTTTATGATTGGTGAAGGACATGAGTCTCCTAGTGTATGTACATGCATATCCGCCAAATTGACTGACTTCTAGAGCTGTCGCAATGTGGATAATGATCGTTTTACTGGAAAGTGCATTTTACTTATGGTTTTATGCTGTTGCTGCAAGGACAAACAAAAGTATTTGAATTGTAGGCTAGTGTGTCTTTGTGCATTTTACTTCTGCCTTTTTCTCTGTTTTATCTTGTCTTTGTTTGTTTCTTCCCTGCCTTACAATCTCTGTAGGCTAGTTGCACTTTTTCATTCATTTTCCTTTTTCTTTTCTTCCTTTTGAACTTGTGCACTTTCGTTTTGGTTATCATATTACCTTTCATTATCACTTTTGTTGCCTTCCAAAAAAATGAATTACACACTAATAATCCGAATTATTGTTGTTTCTGTTTTGTTTTTTGAAAAAAGGTTGCTGTTTCTGATGTTCTGAAGTAGAGCAATGAATGCAAGATTCCTTTCTTTGGATACATATAATATAGGATGTTGTTGAACCCTGAAAATTTTGCAATGGATACCACAAAGGGATGCCAGGAGCCATTTATATTGATCCAATGATTACTTAGGTAATGTCATGGTTACTTAGGTAATATTGGATCCAAATCCCTTTCTAATTAAAGGAGGGGATTTATTGATGAAGTCAGCACCAACCCCTTTAATGAAGTATAGGTTCGGGAAGAACAACGCTTCGAAGAAGATGAGTTACGAAAGAACTTCGGCAGCACAAGGTCAACAAGACCAAGTTCGAAGGAAATTACAACTCCAAAATACGCCTGCAAGAGGAAGCACTAAGCACTTGCAAAGACCGAATTCAAACAACACTTTTTCAGAAGGATCCAAGAAATACGAAGTTCTTCACAGCATCAACACCCCTCGTAAAACACGAGGGTGCATATTTATAGAAGTCAGGGGGAGAAAACCCCGTGTAAATCCCCAACTGAAGGGATTTCCCATCGGTTAAAGGGGGAAGCCTTTAACCGGGGGGACCCCCCTCCAGTTAAGCCCCTAACCAAGGGGAAGTCTCCCCGGTTAAGGCTCAACCGAGGGACCTCCCCCCAGTTGAAGCTTAACTGGGGGGATGTTGAACCCTAAAAAGTTGTGGTGGATATCTACCAGAAGAAGTGCCAGGATCCATTTATAGTGGTCCAACAGTTACTTAAGTAGCCCATTTTGGTTGCTTAAGTAATAAGGATGAAGTCCCCTTTAAGGGGTGCCTTAGAGGCAAAGTAAAATTATTACTTAAGGTAACCCCATGGTTGCTTAGGTAATATTGGATTCAAGTGCCCCCAAGTTAAGGTTGGCAGCAAGCCCTCCAAAGGAGCAGGAGTTCAAGAAAGAACAATGCTTCGAGGAAGATACAAGCACAGAAGAAATCCGGCAACACAAGGTCTATAAGACCAAGTACGAAGAACAAGTACAAAGAACGCTCATAGCGGAAGCTCTAAGGATGTGCAAATCCAATTCTTCGCCGAGCAAAACTCCGAGGAAAAGAAGCAAAACTCCAGCAGCCCAACACCCCTATAATGGGGCATATGGGGGCCTATTTATAGGCAAAACCCCCAAGCCTTCCCCAACTGATGGAAGTCCCATCGATTGGAGGGGCATCTCCCTCCAACGATGGTACTGTCCATTGGTTGGAGGGTTGAGGGGTGAAACCCCCCAACCGATGGTTTTGTCCATTGGTTGGATGGGGGGTTCCATCGGTGAGGGGTAAAACCCTGTTGGAACGCGGAATTTTCTTCTTTTTTTTCTTTTTCGATCCATCCCTCTCGTCTTCGAGATGGATCTTTGCCGTGGGCGTGCCAGACTGTTTGCGAGAACAGACAAAGATTATTTTATGAGGAGTATTGGGTGCGAACCCTGATACCCTCGAATTTATTTTCCGCGTGCGCTCGCGTTCAGGGCGATTGGAGTGGACCGAAGTCGATGTTTCATTTACATCGAGTATAACACTCGAATACCTTCGAATGCGTAATGTTTGTTAAAAGACCGTATGCCGAAATTTAAAGAAGAAAAGGCAGATGACAAATGAATTTCCACAATTTATTCAAGCATGCTCATGTCATTTATATTTATGACATGACGTTTACATTTACATGTACGCCTTTAGTGGGGTTTTGTACCTCCACTGGGCGTGTATATAACAAGCCAAGTACATGGACGTCGACGACAGGGTGTATGTGCCTCCGTCGGACGTTTACACGATAGTGGGTACATATGTGTTACCAGTGGGGTGTTTGTGCCTCCATAGGTCAACATGCCTCAACGTGTGCCTTTTACGACACCGGAGGACTTAAATATATGTGCCTCAACGTGTGTCGTTTAAGACACCGGGAGGATTAAGTACATGCCTCAACGTGCGTCGTTTTATGACGCCGGAGGACTTAAGATATGCCTCAACGTGCGTTTTATGACGCCGGAGGACTTAAGTACATGCCTCAACGTGCGTCGTTTTATGACGCCGGAGGACTTAAGATATGCCTCAACGTGCGTTTTATGACGCCGGAGGGCTTAAGTACATCTCGACGTGCGTCGTTTCATGACACCGGGGACTTAGACTATGCACAAGGACTTCGTAACCACTGTAGCGTCTCTGTACGGGCAAGCGCAGCAGGGCTCGACCACGAAGACAGAGTACCGACGGGTGTTGACACGTGCGGCCTATGTAAGCTGCGCACGGGAGGCGTCTTGGGCTGGAGGGCGTTGGTGGGCACGTTAGGCGAATGGCATCGGTAGGGGCCGAATGGCGTGCCCTCGAATGGGGGAGTACCCCCCTATTTATAGGGCTCAAAGGGTTTTCCCCCGGCGGGGGTGCCTCCCGGCTCGAGCGTCGAGGCGGGCGCGGGCGCCGAGGCATCGCGGACGGCCCCGCCGAACCGGCGGGGGGTGCAGCCCCCGCCCGGCCCGGCGGGGGTGCGCCCCCTGCCGAACCGGCGGGGGGGGCGCACCCCGCCTAACCGGCGGGGGTGCGGCCCCCGCCCGGCCCGGCGGGGTGCACCCCTGCCGAACCGGCGGGGGGCCCGCGCCCCGCCTAACCGGCGGGGGTGCGGCCCCCGCCCGGCCCGGCGGGGGTGCGCCCCTGCCGAACCGGCGGGGGTGCGCACCCCGCCTAACCGGCGGGGGTGCCACCGCCTGGCCCCCCCCTATAAATGGGGTGGGCCTCCACTCCATGGCCATTTGCTCCGGTTTCCGCGGGAGAGAGCTCTGTGGGCCTCCGTGCATTGTTTGTTGGTCGACGGCCGTGCCGCGCACGTGCACGCGTGCGCCGCTTGTGCTTCTCCGGCCGTCTCACGTGCGTTTGTCCCCGTTTTCGGAGGCCGGCGGGGGTGCGCCCCCGCCTAACCGGCGGGGGTGCCACCGCCTGGCCCCCCCCTATAAATGGGGTGGGCCTCCACCTCCATCGGCCATTTCCTCCGGTTTCCGCGGGAGAGAGCTCTGTGGGCCTCCCGTGCGTTGTTCGTTGGTTGACGGCCGTGCCGCGCACGTGCACGCGTGCGCCGCTTGTGCTTCTCCGGCCGTCTCACGTGCGTTTGTCCCCGTTTTCGGAGGGCACGTGCATTTGACCTTTCCGGATCCTTCGGCTTCGGCGCGGCTTCGAACGTTGATCCGGACACGGAGTTTCTGGCATCCGGAGTACGCATTCTTCGCCGTCGACGAGCTTCTCGGGCACCTCGCTTCCGGGCCACTCCGGATTGATGCGAGCACTCGGGTTCATCTTCCCGATGTCCGAGCGGGGGATCGGGAGCTCATCCCTGGTTCCCCCAGGGCGTATTTGTCGCCCGGGGTTTGTTTAAGCCCCGATATTTTCCGGGTTCAACAAATGCCCCCCACGGGACATCCGTCGGAGACGAAGACGACGGCGGGTGTCCCGTGGTGCCTTCGAGACATATTTTTTTCTTTCGCAGTTGTCTCCTTCTGCCTTGTTGCGACGTTCTTTCACCTGACGCTCGGGCAATTCATTTGGCAGGATTGACGATGCCTCGTTCCACCAAGCATCGCGGGGAGAGTAGCCGGGCGTCGCGTCGTTCAGAGGATGACGTGCGGCGGACGGGGGATCCGATGCCGTATTTCACCCTTTCCCCGGTGAGGGAGGACGACCCGGAGCGACTTGACAAGGGCGTCAAGGTATGTGCTTTTGGGCCTTTGGAGGAGTCGTCACCGCTGGAGGGCGTCGTGGACATGCGCCTGGTGGACCGGACCGAGCGGGGGTACCGCTATCGGAGGGGCAGTGATTACCCCGGGCATTTTCCGCTGGACGAGCATCTGTTCCCCTTCATCCAGAGTTTTGTTCCGGTCAACTGGGAGGGCCCGGACGGACTTCTTCTATCCGAGCGAGCTCAGCTGGAGCGAGCTATTTTGGTCGGCCGCGACAGTATGATGGGGACTTGCGGCTTCCACTACCCCAGCTTCCCTATGGACTACACCGCACAGGCGCATTTTCCAGAGGCGAGCCAACTGGGGCTTTTTGGCCGGGAACCCGCTGACCGGGTCGGGAGCTCATGCTTGCGCAGGGTTTGTGGGAAGTACACGGGCTGCCCAAGACCGGGCCTACCTTCACCGGGCATATCCCACTACCTTCCGGTTCTGAGTTCGTGTCGGAGGGTTATGACCGGTCCTGTTTCCTGGACCGGATTATGAGCAAGGAGGCCGCCGGGTGGTATGATCGGTGGTCCGTCATCTCGTCTCACCGCTTCCGCTTTGGCGCCACAGAGTGGTTGATGGGTGTTCTTTATCATTACCATCAGTTGCTGTCTCGGGTCGACCTTCTTCATGCTGTGGTCGCCGCTCTTTACAGCTACCCATGTCATTCCGGGCTTCTGCAGGCCCTGGCGGAGAGATTCAACCGGAGGTTCAATACCTTCTGTGTAGCGGACGGGGAGGCATGCCTCGACCTTTGGGCTTTGCACAGAATTTCTGGTCTCCCGATCTCTGGCCAGTTTTATGAGGTGTGTTTGAATGACCTCCTTCGGGACCAGTCCACTGGTTCGGGCTCCTATGTTTTACCCCACAGCTTTCGTTATTTGATGAAAGTCTGGCGGGATCTGGCCCGGTGTGGTAGAGATGAATGTCCCAGTGCTTCCAAAGGGACAGTGAGGGTGAGCTGCGATGCTTGGCTCCGCTTCTTTTACAACGGGCCTTTCTGCTTCCACAAGGAGTTTGCCAGCGGGAGCTATGATCCGGCAGACTATTTGCAGCTATCAGTCACCCTGGAGGACAACGTAAGGTTTCTCTACGCGCCTCAGGGTCGGGGCTGGAATCCGAGGCAGCTCCCAGACCGGACTTATCTGGCGGCATACCTGGTGTACTGGTTGAGTACCTTCGTTGTCCCATTTGGGGAGGAGGGAAACATCAGGCCGGAGGTCATCTATCCGGCTTGTTCCTTGGCTAGCGGTGTGCGGCTTGCCCTGGCCCCGGCGGCGCTGGCCAATATTTTCCATGGCTTGGGGGACTTGACGGCGAGCCCTTCCCCTCGTGATAGGAGTATCGTCCTGCCGACGCACTACTTGAGCGCCTGGGCCGGTCTCCTCTTGCCCGAGCTGTGTCACAACGTCAGCCTGGAGAATCCCTCCATGCCGCTCCTCTTCATGTTCCGGAATCGTCCGGAACAGGCACACCAGCGACAATTGGACGAGGCGCGCCGACGACTTTCTTTTGTGCCATCGGCGGGGCAGTCGGGACTTGACTATGCTTGCTGCTCGCGAGATTTCCGCCCTTATGTGAGGAGAGGAGGGGAGGGCAAGTTTACCGCCTCCCCCACAGTCCCGCACCGAGCGCATCTTTCCGCAAGGAGTGGCTTTGGTGCATTCGCCCCAGCGTTCTGCTCTTCCGCAAAGGGGGGTCCCTGTTCATGGAGCCGTACTTCCCGCATCGCTTCGCACGCAACTTTGGGTATGATCAGGCTGTACCTCCCAATGCCGATTTTTCGCTTCCCGACAGGACATACAGGGGCTTGGATCGGCACCTTGTGGCTTCGAGCTGGTGGTGCTTTTTTATCAGACGCGACCCGTCTCAGGAGTTCTTCATCCCCGAGCAGCGGCGGGACGGTCGCGTAGACATATTGTACGCCCGGTGGTGGACCCGGCATAATAAGACGTTCCGGGAACACACCGACGCGGTGAAGGCGGCGGAGGGCGCTTACTTGTCTCGAGCGGGCGCCTCCATCTCTTCGATCACGTCGAAGTTCCTCCAGCGGGAGTTCCCAGCGCTTGTGGGGAAAGTATCGATTGTGGGCCGCCGTCGAGCGAGGGCGCAGGTCACCGATCCAGCAGAGCGCAGAGCCCGCGCAGAGGCTTTAGAGCCCCTAGCGCGCCCCGAGGGCGGTCCGGCGACTTCTCGGGACAGCGGAGAGCCGCCTCTTGTCTACTTTTGGTGGCGCCACTTCCTGCTGGACTGTGGGTACCAAGTGGACACGGTGCTTTCTGCCCTTATCCCTCATGACGTGTCTGGAGCTTGGGAGCGACATCTCTGCCATTCAGTTGCCCGCGTCGGCCCGAGGGAGTTTATCAGTTGGATCGAGAACGGGACCACCTTGCAGCATTTCTGGGATGCTATTGTTGAGGCGGGCAAGGCTGTGAAGGTCCCTTTCGACCAGGTGGTGCTCCCGCCACCTTTTTCCCCGGCTCCGAGTGGTATGTTGTTACCTGTTCGTTTTCTTCTTCTTCTTTTCTCTCTCTTTTTTTTTTCGCTGACGGGACTTCCCTTGTTTCTGGCTTGAACAGAGAGCTTCATTCTTCCGGCGGCAATGCCGAAGCCCGACACTTCACGCAGTCGGAAGCGACGCGCGAGCAGGGAAGCCGGCTCCTCGCAGCCAGGCGCTCAGGAGGGGATCCCCGAGCCTTCCGCTTCGGTTGGAGGAGGTGAGCCTGGCCTTTTGTCTTGCCGGCCGGGGGGAGCTTTTCGTCCCCTCTTTCCTTTCCTCCCCGATCAGGGCATTGATTTTGTTGCTGTTCTTTCTGCAGCTTTGCAAACTCCGGGGAGCGAAGAGGTGGCTGGGGCGACCCCGCGTGAGGACCCTACCCCTCCTGCCGAGGACAACTACAACCCCACATTTGATGGGACGCCGTCCCCAGACATGACGGGGCTCCCTCAGGTGGCTCTGCCTGAGCCAGGTGAGCGGCCGGCAAGTGCGCATATATATACGCGCCTCTGCATCTTCCCTTTTTTTTCTTTGGGCTCGTTGTTGTGGCCATGGGCCTGATTGCCTGACCGCTTCGTCTACTTCCTTAGGGTACGTGCCGGGGGAGGCGTCCGCTGGCGGAGGCACCTCGCATCGGACTATGTTGACACCCTCGCTTCAGGAGATTCACCGCTTGTTGGTCTCCAGCCCCCGGGGTGAGCTACCCGGTTTCTCGGACTTTGCCCCGGGGCTGCTCGAGGGAGGAGCTTTGCCGCGGGCTTCGCATTGCGCCAGTGAGTACCTCTCGGTCTCTGCATTTAGTTGCTGCACCGCCTTCGCACCTTTTCCTCTTCTCTCTCCCCCCCCCTCTTTTTTTTTCGAGGAAGCGATAAGTGACTTCGTCTTCCTCTTGCAGTGACGATCGCCTCTCCGGCTGCGCTTCCCGTCAGGTCTCCGCGGGAGGAGGGTGAAGTTCTAGAGAGGACAGTTGGGGAAGACGATGGTACGGACTTTTGCCCAAGGGTGGACTTCCTTTTATTGCTCACCCTAGGTTTTGCCAGGGCGAAGGGGAATTCCCGCTTGACACGTGCGTTCATTCTTTCTGCAGAAGGCGCCGAGATCGTGGCGGAAATGATGGAGATGGGTCCCTCAGTGGCCGTTTTTTCCTCGGCTGCGACTCAGGCCGGGGCGGAGGGGGCCCCTCACGGCGTCGCGGCGGCTCCACTTCTTTCGGAGCCCGGCGAGTCTTCGACAGGTGTTTCCCTCCCCCTTGTCTCTTCCTTTGTTGTAGCCTCGCCATTACTGCGCCGTGCTGACATTCATTTGCCTTTGGCAGCCGCCGGTGGCGATGCGCTCCTGCCACCTTTTGCCGCAGCATCGCCTGTGGAGCTTGCCCCTTTTCCGAGCCACGGCGTTCTTTGGCCGAGTGAGCCTCAAAGCATCCAGATGGCGGACAAGGGCGGCGTACTGGAGACCCTGATGGGGCTTGCGCGGTCCGCCATGGAGGAGAGTAGCCCCCCATGCCTTGAAAGGGTGCGGGGGTTCCTTCACAGGAATACCCGCGCTTATCACTTGATGGGCTTCCCACGAGACCCCTGGATGGCTGCTGTCGACGCTGTTTGGGACGAGGTGAAGCAGCGATGCCAGGAGGCGACCCGCCTCAAGATCCAGGAGCTCTCAGCAGAGGTGGCCCTAGAGAAGCAGAGATTTGAGGCTCTTCGCTCACAGAGAGGGGGCGTGCTCAGCCGCGTCGAGACCCTGAGAGCAGGTTGCGCCCAATGCCATGCTGATATTGTTGGCTTCCAGCGGGCGATTGAGGAGGCCTCGAAGCGCCTTGCCGATCGTCAGGCCGCTTACCAGGCGCTGACCGAGGGGGCGGCGGAGGCCGAGGCAGCAGCGACCGCCTTGGAGCAGGAGTTTGCGGATTCCCAGACCAGGCTATTGGCCCTTCAGGCGAGTCTGGCGGATCTCCGGGGAGGACCCCATGCCTCTTCGTGAGAGGGAGGGGACTCCATAGTTCCTCTCGTCCCTTTTTGGTTTTAGCCGATGTATGTACTTCATCAGCTACCCCGAGGGCTTGTCTCGGGCACCTTATATTCAAGGAATGACAAACTTTAGGTTACTGCCAATGCCTTTCCTTTGACACTGTTGCAACCTTCGTCTGTATTCAGGTAGCCTTTTGAGGGTCTTATTTGGGACTCCTCCTTTTGGACGCCGTGTTTCTTGGCTTGACTTGTCCTGCGCTCTACTCAGTTTCTCGGACCGGTGAGCGTGAGTGGTGTCTTTTGGACGTTGCATTTCTGGCATTCCTCCAGATCTGATGCAACATTTCGGGTGCTGGGGCTGGCCTTCTCGAGGCTTTGTCCGGCAACCCAACTTTGACTTGATGACGATGATGATGATTTTTTTTTGTTCATCTCTTTTTTCATATTACCATCCCAAGTGCCCTTTCGGGTTTTCACCGGGGATGGCCCCCTCTAGCTTTTTCCGGCGCGCCCTTTCGGGTTTTCACACCGAGGGGTTGCCCATTTTTACCTGAGGCGCCCTCTCGGGTTTTCACCTCAGCTGGGTTTGAGGCCTTTTTGCCCTTGAACATCCCTTTTTGGAGGATGATCAAGTCTGCCGGGACATCTCTATTTTTAGTCCCTTTTCTCTTTCTCTCTTTTTTTTGATGGGTCCAAGGCCGGACCCCGGGGCAATTGATCGCGGGATCTGCCCTCTGGATTTAGCCTACCACTGTGGTTTGCTGGCTAAAGGGCTTTGGTTAGCCTACCGCTTGGGGTTTGCTGGCTAAGGGTTTAGGGTTTGACCGACCATGGAGGTTTATTGGTCAGAAGATAGCCTACCTTCTTGGGGTTTGCTGGCTAAGGGTTTTTAGGTTTGACCGACCGCGGAGGTTTGTTGGTCCAGGGGATAGCCTACCTTCTTGGGGTTTTCTGGCTAAGGTTTTGGGTTTGCCTACCTTCTTGGGGTTTTCTGGCTAAGGTTTTGGGTTTGCCTACCTTCTTGGGGTTTGCTGGCTAAGGATTTTAGGTTTGACCGACCGCGGAGGTTTGTTGGTCAAGGGGATAGCCTACCTTCTTGGGGGTTTCTGGCTAAGGGTTTAGGGTTAGCCTACCTTCTCGGGGTTTGCTGGCTAAGGGGAAATGGCTTGATCCACCATTTCGGTTTACCTACCAATCAGAATAGGGGCACAACCTAGCATTTGTTTACTGGCTGCGCGAAAGTGCCTTGGTAAGTGACGATTTGATTTTGATTGATTTTTTTTGATTGATTTTTTTTTTTCACATTACTGACTCCTGCGCCCTTTCGGGTTTTCACAGAAGCCAGCCCCCTCTAGCTTTTTCCAACGCGCCCTCTCGGGTTTTCACGTTGAGGGGTTATCCATTTTTGCCTGAGGCGCCCTCTCGGGTTTTCACCTCTGCTGGATTTTGGGCATTTTTACCCTCGGACACCCCTTTTGGGGAGTGGCCGAGTCTGCCGGGACATCTCTATTTTTAGTCCCTTTTTCTTTTCTTCTTCTTTCCCTTTTTTTTTTTGCAGTTGGTGTCCGAAGCAAGGTTGCAGAACCTCGGCTAGGGGATTCACCGTTTGGCTTTAGCCCACCATTATGATTAGTGGGCCTAAGACGGCGCAGCCTACCAGGAGGTTTACTGGCTGAGGGGCATTGCTTAGCCGACCTTTTTGGGGGTTTATTGGCTAAAGGGTTTACTTGTTGACCAGGGTGGTTTGCTAACCAAGGAGGAGTTTTAGCCGACCTTCTGGGGTTTATTGGCTAAGGGAGTTTGACTTGGTCGACCTGGGCGGCTTGGTGACCAAGGAGGAGTTTTTAGCCGACCTTCTGGGGGTTTATTGGCTAAAGGGTTTGACTTGGTCGACCTGGGCGGTTTGCTGACCAAGAGGAGTTTTAGCCGACCTTCTGGGGGTTTATTGGCTAAAGGGTTGACTTGGTTG
This sequence comes from Colocasia esculenta, assembly GCA_014218235.1. Taxonomy (NCBI): domain Eukaryota; kingdom Viridiplantae; phylum Streptophyta; class Magnoliopsida; order Alismatales; family Araceae; genus Colocasia; species Colocasia esculenta. The sequence continues at coordinate 52,584,035 of CM024756.1, forward strand.
ACCTGGACGGTTTGCTAACCAAGGAGGAGTCTTAGCCGACCTTCTGGGGGTTTATTGGCTAAGGGAGTTTGACTTGGTCGACCTGGGCGGTTTGCTGACCAAGAAGGAGTTTTAGCCGACCTTCTGGGGGTTTATTGGCTAAAGGGTTTGACTTGGTCGACCTGGGCGGTTTGGTGACCAAGGAGGAGTTTTTAGCCGACCTTCTGGGGGTTTATTGGCTAAAGGAGTTCAGAGGACTGTTGCCCTAAGAATTCATGCTCAGGGGCAAAGTACATTTTCAAATGTTTGCCATTTAGTGGTGGAAATGGGCGATCGCCGGCGTGTGTTGCCAGCGTGTATCCCCCGCCTTCATACACTCCAGTGACCACGTACGGCCCGCGCCAGTTCGGCTGGAGTTTGCCACTTGATTTGCCTGCCATGACTTCTCTTTGCTTGACCATGACGAGGTCACCTTTCTTGAAGACACGAGGCCTGACTAGCTTGTCGTAAGCTCGGGTCATGCGGGCTTGATAGGATTGGAGGTGTTTGTATGCTTCCAACCTTTGGCCCTCTAGGTCGGACAATTCTTCCAACCTTCTTTCAATTTCTTGTCGCTCCTCGGGTTGGAGACCGGTATAAACGGCTACCCTGTAGGATGACATTTCAATTTCGATGGGGAGCATGGCTTCAGCTCCGTACACCAGAGAGAAGGGAGAACACCCCGTAGGGGTCTTGTAGACCGTTCGGTATGCCCAGAGAGCTTCGTGTACTTTCTCCCCCCAATCGCGTTTGCGGTTGCCGACTATCTTGGCGAGCAGTTTGCAAAGGGTCTTGTTGAAGGCTTCGGCCAGACCATTGGCTTGAGGGTTGTATACCGTTGACGTCCTCCAATCTATTTGGAATTTGGCCGCCAACGCATATATCGTTTTGTTTCTGAAGGGCGTACCGTTATCTGATACGATCCGATGAGGGGTGCCGAACCTGTAAATCAGGTGTTGCTTGACAAATTTTGCAACGGCTACCCCGGTCACCTCCCGGAGAGGGATTGCTTCTGCCCATCGGGAAAATAGTCGGTGGCTGCCAGGATAAACTTGTGGCCGCCAGAGGACGGTGGGAATGGTCCCACGACATCCATTCCCCATTCGGCGAAGGGCCATGTGGGGGCGGTTGGGTGTAGTTCGCTCGGCGGCTTTCTTGGCACCGAACTGAAGACCTGGCATTGATGACATGCACGGGCGTACTGGACGCAATCTGCGTACATAGTCGGCCAGAAGAAGCCTTTTAGCTTGATGTTGATTTTCATCTTGTCTCCCGCTTGATGAGCTCCGCACAGTCCAGAGTGGACTTCGTGCATGATGACTTTGGCTTCTTTAGGGGAGAGACATCGGAGGAGGACAGACTTGTCTTTTTCATGGACAAGCCGATATAGTTGGTCCCCGATCATTTGATACGACGCGGCCCGCCGCAGCAGTCGGACTCGTTCGGCCCGATCTGAAGGCAGCCAACCGTCCTTTATTTGAATGATCGGCTGGCGCCAGTCTTCTTCTTGGCTGGCTTCTTCTTCGAGGGCGTTGACCTCTGCATTTTCTGGGTCGGAGTCGTCCTCGAGAACGCTGGGCATCAGCCTCCTATGTCGGACAGTTATCCCCAACTCCCCTTCGGGAGGAAGCTTTAGGGCGGACGCCAGTTTGGCTAGCGCATCCGCCTGAGAGTTTTGCCCTCTAGGGACATGTCCGATTTCGAACAAGCAGAATCTCTCGCGGAGCTTCATTACTTTGGCATGATAGGGGATCAGTTCCTTTTTCCGAACTTCGTAATCTCCCAGCACTTGACGGATGACCAACTGTGAGTCTCCGTAGACTTTTATGCACTTGATGCCCATTTCGGCAGCCAGTTGAAGTCCCACGATCAGCGCTTCATATTCTGCTTGATTGTTGGTCAATGGCTTCATGAGGGCACATGAGTTGTGCAGTATTCCCCCTTGTGGAGTCACCAGGACAATGCCCGCTCCGGAGGTATACGTTGTGGTGCCGTCAGTTTGCTTGAGCACCCGGGAAGCGCCATCAAAGTAGAGTTCCCAGTGTGGTAACTCTATGGCGAGAGTGTTCCCACTTTCTTGAATGGGGACTTCTTTTTGTTGGGTCCCCTCCCCGTGAGGGGATGAGAGCGTTTCCTCCTCCGGAAGCTTGAACTCGAGGGGAGAGCCGGCTGGGAGTGGATGCGCCGCCAGGAACTCCGCCATACCTTGCCCTTTGATTGCTTTTCTCGGGACGAAGGTGATATCGAACTCCATGAGGAGAAGAGCCCATTTTCCCATCCTTCCTGACAGTACAGGTTGGGTGAGGAGCGCTTTTAGCGGGTCTATCCTCGAGATGAGGCTGACCTGATGGGCTAGCAGATAGTGCCGTAATTTCTTGACGGCAAATATCAATGCCAGGCACACTTTCTCCACTGGGGGATATCGGTGCTCCGGACCCACGAGCATCCTGCTGAGGTAGTAGAGCGGTTGCTCCTTGCCTTCCTCATTTGTTTGCGCCAGGAGCGCTCCCAGCGACGTTTCCATGGCCGCGATGTAGAGGATGAGCGGCTTATCTTTCACCGGGGCTCCCAAGACAGGGGGAGTAAGGAGATACTCTTTGATTTCTTCAAAAGTATCTTGGCACTCTTGGTCCCATATGAATGGGGCTCCTTTCTTCATCAATTTGCTGAAGGGGGCGCACCTGCCCGCAAGGTTGGAGATGAACCGCCTTATGTAGGCCAGCCTTCCTTGGAGAGATTTCAGCTCCGTTAAGGTTTTCGGCGGCGGCAGCTCTCTGATAGCTTTGATTTTAACGGGATCAATTTCTATCCCGCGGTATTTGACAACGAAGCCGAGGAATTTGCCGCTCGACACGCCGAAGGCGCACTTCATCGGGTTCATCTTCAGTTGATGTTGGCGAAGCCTTTCGAAGACCTGGCGTAAGTCGCCTAGGTGATCTTCCCGCCTTTTGGTCTTGACGACCAGATCATCAACGTAGCACTCGACCGAGTCATGGAGCATTTCTCCGAAGATCTTGGTCATGGCTCGTTGATAGGTGGCTCCGGCGTTCTTCAGGCCGAAGGGCATTCTTTTATAGTTGTAGATCCCTTTGGGGGACCTGAAGGCGGTATGACCCTTATCTTTGGGAGCCATGCGGATCTGATTGTAGCCTGACGACCCGTCCATGAAGGAGAGCGCTTCATGCCCTGTGGTCATGTCGATCATAGTTTCCGTGATCGGGACCGGGAAGTCATCCTTCGGGCAAGCTTTGTTCAAGTCCCTGTAGTCGATACAGATTCGGACTTCGCCGTTCTTTTTCTTGACCGGCACTATGTTGGCTAGCCACGTTGGATAGATGCATGGCTCGGTGAAGTCGACTTGAAGAAGTCTGTCCACCTCGGCATTTACTTTCAGCTCCAGCTCGTGGCGCATACGCCGTTGGGCCTGCTTGACCGGCTTCGCTGCGGGGAGTATGGACAACTCATGCTCAGCCACGGAGGGGTCCAGGCCTGGCATTTCTTTGTATGTCCACGCGAAACAGTCTTTGAATTCCAGCAAGAGATGCCGGTATGACTGTCTTTCTTCCTCGTTCAGGAGAGCGCTGACGAAGATTGGTCGAGGTTCTTTTGGTTCCCCGAGGTCGAGTTCGACCAGTTCGTCGACCGTAGCTTGTCCGCCGTCTTCGAGTTCACGGGGTGCTGGCTGCAGGTCGATGAAATCCTTTTCCTCATCGGAGTCAGCAACGTGGACGTCATAATATCTGAAGCCTTCTTCTGTGATCGGCCAGAAATGACTTCCTTCGCTTTGAGGTGCTTCTTGGCACGACGTCCCGTTTGGTGGGACGAGGGTGACCTCCCCTTGCTGCTGCTTTGTAGCGGGGGTGGGAGATTGCCCATCGGAAGGGCAATGATCAGGTGAGGGCGCGAGCCCCACGGTGTTGACCGTATGGTAGGCCTCGCATTCCGCCTCCTGACCATAGCCCAACCCCCGAGTGTCTTTTGCACAATAAGGGGGTTGCCCTCGGAGTTGCTTCGGGTACCACAGCTGATGGAAGTACTCCCGTCGCGAGGGATCTTGCATTTGTGCAATCTTTTGCCTTTGGCACAATTTCTTGATGTGCTCGGGCATGTCGTCCATTTCTTGAACGGGCTCTGGGGCGACTTGAGTCGCTTGGCTCCAGCCGAAGTCGTCTTCGAGGGGCCCATATGGAAGCGGGTCTCCTTTGTAGAAGAGGATCGGCTTCGGCGTCTCGCCTTCTTCGAGACTGTCGGTTCTGTAATGGGTGACAACGAATGTCTTTAGTTGTTCCACCCATTGCTCCTCCCTATGGAAGGGCAGCTGCATGTACGCCGGCGGCAAGGAGATGCTTCGGTTGATGATCTCGCCGATGGCGTTTGCTTCATAGTTGATTTCACGCCTTTCTGGACAACTTGGCCCGGGCGTGGTGGATTCGGCGAGGCGGCTGAGCCGGTGAGCTTCAAGGAGGTCTTTGTTGACCGTGAAGAGCTCTTCCTCGTCCCGATCTTGGCTTGCTTGGTTTGCGTCGGCATTTTGTTTTTCCTTGCCTTTTGACGCGGTGGTTGGCTTGCCGAGAGGCTCACCGAAGTACAGCTGAGCGTCCGCCAGGTTGCATTCATTTGGGCGGAACGGGGCTCGGTCGGCAAAGACCGTATGCTGCTCTCCTTCTTTGATGTATTTTATACATTGGTGGAGAGTCGAGGGGACGACCCGATTTTCATGGAGCCAGGGTCTTCCCAGGAGGGCTTTGTAAGACGTGTTTGCATTGATGATGTAAAACACGACCTTAGTAGTGAGGCCGTCCATGGCCAGCTGTACTTCCACCTTTCCCAAGGCGTTCTCAGAATTCTGGTTGAATCCAGCGATTCGGATGTCATTTACCCTCTGCAAGTAGGGCGTGAGATATAAAGACTTGAAAGTCTTTAGGGGCATGATGTTGATCGACGCCCCGGGGTCAACCAGGATCCGGTTGAGCTCATGCCCGTTGACTTTTCCTTGCATATACAACGGGCGGTTGTGATATAGCGTCGGCAACAGCATGTCCTTGTCGGAGAAGGTCACCTCCGCCACCAGTGCTTCTAGGGCTTGCGCTTGGAGTTCGGTCACGTCAGCTTCGTAGACCTCGGGCTCTTGCAAGATTTTGACGAGCGCCGTTCTTAACTCTTTGCTCCAGGCAATGGCGTCCCATATGGTGATGTTGGTTGGGAACCGCTTCATATGCTGTATGATTTTGCGGTCAGCCCGGGCACGGGTTTGATCCAATGGTGGGACGGTATCCTCCAGGGCCTTTATCGGTTGCCCGAATTGGTTGACCCGTCTTGCCACTGGCTGCTCGTCCGGCTTTTCTTCGAACAACGAGCCTAGGCCATCCTCTTCCGGGGCGGCGGTTTCTTCTTTGCCGCTTCTGGACGGAGTGGGCCGGACGGCCGAGACAGGAGTTTTCCGGTTGAAAAGCTTGCTGGGGATCGCCCATCCCCCATGCTCTTCGTCGTCGGACAGGACGAAGGGGACTGGCTGGGTGGCCCTCCGATCGGAGAGCCCACTAGCGATGTCCCGCTGCTCTTCTTCTTCCTCGTCAGATGGGTCGAAGATGAAGGAGTTCGCCCGCACCTCTATTTCCGGGGCAGGCCGAGGCTCTTCTCCTCGGAAGACAATAGTCTTGCCCAGGTCGGGCGAGCTGGTTTTCTCGCTGGGGGACGGAGAGGATTTCTTTCCTCGTCCACGGCCCTTTCCTTTGCCTCGGTTGCGGCGCCGATATGTTGCCACAAGGGGCGTAACAGCCGGTGATTGCAAGCTTGCTGGCGGCGGTATCGACACCATGTTGCACGAGAAGTCTTTCAGCATTTCTTCCAGCTTCTCGATAGTGATTTCATCTTCCTTATAGAAGATGGCCAGTTCTTCGGGCAGAGGCAGCTTCTCGCCTTCTTGAGCCCTTTGCAGCATTTGATGGAGCCAGCTTTTAAGCCTTGTTTTGCGCTCCATTTCTTCCCACGGGATGTATATGTCCAGAGGGACTCCCCAAGTAGGTTTAGAGGGGATATACTCCTCCAGATCATCAATGAGCTTTTGCAGCTTCTGGAGTGGAGTGAGCTTTGCTGGGGCTGCCGCAGCCTCCTCTTGCTCAGCTTGCTTCTTTAGGCGCCTTTTCATGTTCTTGCGCCGGTTCTTTTCTTGCTGCACTGCGCGCGCCATTTCGAGCGGCGTCAGCGGCTTGGCTTGCTCTGTCGCTTGAGGGGTAGTCTCCCGGCCAAGACGACCGTGCGACCTTCCCCTCTTAGGGAACACTGACAGAGTGCGCATTCTGGACGCCACCGTCGTCCATCCAGCTTCATCTTGTTGATGCTGGAAAGTGGAGTCAATTGCCTGCTCGACTACCTCGGGCGGCAGTTGTTGGAATTCGGCCCAATAGGGGCTCGGTTCCGGGGCGGCTGGCTCTGTCACCGGCTTCTTGCCCCTGCAGCCTTTTTCTTGGCGCTTGAGTATTCGCGGAGGCGAGTCCTCGAAGCACTGCCCCTTGCTCTTATTTTCCGGAGCTTGCTCATGGGGAGGGGAGACTTGATGTCGTCGAGACCCCTTCTTTCGCCGAGGAAGTTGTTGCTGGGCTTCTTCCCTGACCTCGGCTCGGACTGTCGGATTGCCTTCTGAGTCGATCTTCCCTTCTTGGATGAGGGACTCGACCCAGTCTCGGATAATCGGACACATATCCGTAGGATGCAGCAGCATGGCATGGTATTTGCAATACATGGGGTGGTTTAACTCCCTCTCCGTGTATGTTGGTGGCGGTTTATGCGCCTTTACACAGCCTTGCTGCAAGAGTCTTTCGAAGATCTCCCCGGTCTTTGCGGTCGCAAAGAGATTCGGGGAGACTCGCCACCCGGGATACCATAGGGCAGGGGCCTCGTCAGATGAGCCGCCTTCTGTCATATCCGGGTCCTCTCGATTGCATCTTAAGATGGGCTGCTCTTTCAGGGATATGTTCCTGAATTGCTGCCCCAAGCTCGCGCCTTCAGCGTCAGCTATGGACGACATCGGCGGTACGAGCCACCCTTGTTCATCAGCTTCGGGGGCTCGGAGGTTCTTGAAGCGCATATAGTCGCTTTCTTCAAATTCCCGCTGGGCTGCTTCCCTGGCTCTCATCAGGACCATGGAATTGCCTTCCGGGTCGATTTTCCCCTTTTGGATAAGGGACTCGACCCAATCCGGGCGCATCGGGGCACCTGTCTGTAGGGTGCAGCAGCAAGGCGTGGTACCGACAGTACATGGGGTGGTTCAACTCCCTTTCAGTGTACGTCGGCGGCGGTGTATGAGCCATCACGACACCTCGTTGTAGGAGCTTTTCGAAGATTTCCCCAACGTTTCCGGTCGCCAAGCGGCTGTGACGGGGAACTCTCCCTCCCGGGCACCACCAGGTAGGGGCTTCGCCGGATGAGCCGCCTTCTACCATATCCGGGTCCGGAAAGGTGAAGGCCACCGGTGTATAAATTTCCGGCGGGTCGATGACGTTGACTGTATGCGTGACAACGTCAGCTGAATGGTCCGTCCACTCGCGGATGTGAGGCTGCGGCGGGTTGACCCGGGAGTTGCCCAAGTCGATAATCCCTTGGTTGACCCATGCTTCAACCTTGTCTTTGAAGACGTGGCAGTCCTCTAAAGCGTGCCCCGCATCTTGATGGTATATGCAGTAGTTTGGCGGGACGCTTGTTGGCGGCTGGCAGCCCAATAGTCCTGCTCGCAAGCAGGTGCGGTAGAGTGCCAGTGTCCGATGTCGCGGGAAAGAGTACAATCTCCCGGCGATTTCGTCATCAGACGGATTCGAAGACTCCTCCGAGATCCACCCCCCGCAGGGAGGGCGCGTCCGGGGCGCAGGTGTGCCCACGGGCCCTTGGAGTCCTTGCTGGAGGGTTGTCAGGCTTTCTTGCATGGTCCTCAGGTACATCAACGTCTGGCGCTGACCGTGCCGCAGCGACTGGACCTGCCTTTCCAGGTTTTGCACTGTCTCGGACCATGTCCTGTGCTCCGAGGCTGAGGGGTGATCCCCCTCCCATCCGTTGGTGGAATGAGCGTCCCAAGGATTTGCCTCGGGGTCTTCTGGCTCGGGAGGCGGCGCATTGACATGGATGACATTGGCCGACTGCCTCGATTGGTCCCAAGCATGGGGCTGTGGGGGATCGACCAGATGTTCGTGCATGGTGATGAGGCGACTCTGGATCAGCTTCTGTACCTCGTTCTTGAAGACATAGCAGTCCTCGACGGAGTGCCCCAGCATGCGGTGGTAGAGACAGTAATTTGGTTCATCCACCCTATCCGCTTCACTTGGTCTTCTCAAGGCCGGAAGCTTGAGCAAGTCATTCTTCATGCACAGCTTGAAGAGCATCTTCGTATGGTCCCTTTTGAAGGAATACGGCGTGCTCATACGCTGTGGCAGCGAAGTTGGAGGCGGCTTTTCTTCCACCTTCTTGCTTGGAGCGCCGGAGGTCATGACCTTCTTCCCCTTGCTTTGCGGGGCGAAGTCCACAGCATTGGCTTCTCTGCCCACAGCGCGCTCCTTGCCCGGCTTGATTTTTGGGGAGCTTGCATCGGGTTGTCGGCGAAGAACATTTCGATCTCTGCCACGACCGCATTGAGCTGGTCGAAACCCTTGATGTTTGTTCCCAGCAGCTTTTCACTTATTTGCGCCGCCAGGCCCCGTCGACAGATGGTTATGGCATCTTCTTGTGTCGGGGGGTTGTCGCACCTCATGCTGAAGTCACGCCACCGCTTGATGAAGTCGAGTGCCGTTTCTCCTTTTCTTTGCCTGAGGGAACACAGCTCCGCGAGCGACACCTTCCTCTCGGCCGTCTGGAAGCGGTCGATAAATTTCTTTTGGAGGTCGGCCCAATCGACAATGGAGTTGGGCCTCAACCTGGAGTACCACTGGAAGGCGGTGCCTGTCAGGGACGTTGCGAAGTAGCGGAGGAGGTAGGATTCGTCGAATGCCAACTCTCCCATGGCCGTTATATAGTAGGCCAGATGCTCATTTGGTGAGCCTTGTCCGTCGAACTTCTGCAACTTTGGCGCCTTAGGGAAGTCCGGTGGCAGCTTTTTGAATTGATGGTGGACGGGATACGGCACACTGTAGAGATCCACAGTGGCAGTTCCCTCGCCTCGCTGAGCGAAGCGGTCGTCCACGATCTTCTCAATCATTCGTCGCTGGGCGACGATATCTTCAGCCGCGGAGGCTTGGGAATTTATGCCCCTGCGTGGCTGTTGGACCGGATCGACAGTATAGTCGTTGACCGCGGCTATGCGTGTGTTGACATCGGGCAGGTCGCCTTGTTGATGTCTTGTCCGAGCATTTTGGTTTGCCGTCGGCACTAGGCGGCGTGGCGCATTTGCCCCCGCCTGTTGTCCTCGCTCGGCCAGGAGGCGGCCATTTCAGCCTGCCAACGCTGTATGAAATCATACTTGGCGTCGTCCGTCATCGCTTGGAAGGCAGCTCTGGTTGGCGGCATGAGGAACACTTCAGTTTGCTCCCCGTCAGCCGGCAGTTGCTGATCTCCGAGGCGGAGGCTGGCGACTTCGTCTTCTTCCCCTCCTTCGGGGTCCAGTTGGACCTGACCCGGAGGGGCCTTTGATCGCGATCGAGTGGAGGCTCGAGAAGTTGTCCCAGGTTCGAGGGCTCAGCCTGAGTGCCTTGCTGACCTTGTAGGGGTCTTCTGGCCACGTTCCGGGTGTACCGGAGGACAGCTTCGTCGTCCTGCCCGGGCTCGTTTATCCTGAGCGCTCCCGCAGGGATGCCGGATGGCCCAGGTGCTTCCCTTCCAGAAGCGTAGCAGGTGAAGATCTTCATGCCTCCACCTTCTTCAGGCGTCCGCTGCACTCTCCGCTTCTTGGGCTTCTGAGTGCTTGGACGGATTACTGCTCCCAGCCTGGTGAAGACTGAGGCGCTCAGTCTTTCAAAGACCGAGACTCGAGATGTGGAAGCTCCGGCCTGACTCGCGTCTCCCCCTTCAGCAGTTTCCGCTTGGGCGGGGACGAAGTTGGGCTTCCTATAAATGCCCCTGCGTTTGTGTCCGCGGGGACGAGGAGGTTCGGTTTCTTGAGCTTTTTCTCGCCCAAGTACCGTCGCTTCCTTGGGGCTTTCGGCGGGTTGATCCGCTCTAGCCTGTTTGATTCGGCGGGCTTCCTGCTTGGTCACCCACATTTGCCTCATTTTGCGAGGCGGTTGGGGCGCCGAGCTTGATGCCTGCCCCTGTCGGGCTCCTTTTGGGGAGTCCCGATCTTCTTGACGCATCCCTTGGAGGGGAGCGAACTGGTTGGAGGTTGCCACCGTAGGGACGCTTCTGTCCCGGGGCAGTATCGGCTCGCCTCCATCGAGCCTAACGCGGATGTCGCCAACTAGCACCGTTTTCCCGGAGTTGGAGACGACCGCGCGGGGCTTGCTGCCCCTGCGTCCCTGGCGCTGTCCCCGTTTTCTGGAGATGGCCACGCAAGAGATGGTGTTAACCGAGAAGACTCGGCCTTGACTTGGACGGGGTTTGATGCCCCTGACCGCAGTAGCTCTGGACGCCGCCTTTGGAGTAGCTTGGACGGCGGGGACCACCCCTAGGAAGTAAGGGGATCCCACCACTGCAGGGAAGTCGCCGAACACGAGCGGGACGGCGAGGTAGCCACATTGGGCGTGGCAGGCGATGACTTGCGGACCGTAGGTGACGGCGGCCATCGGGCAAGCTTGAATTGCAGGTGGAGACGGGCTTCTGACGCCGGCTTTCGCTCCTTGTACCTGTGATGTGGAAATTAGTCATCTTTTATTTCTATATCGGCATACGGTCTTTTTACATATGCATGGAAGGCAGGAACAGTCCCACCGGGCGTGCCAGATTGTTGGAACGCGGAAATTTCTTCTTTCGATCCATCTCTTTTATCTCCGAGATGGATCTTGCGTGGGCGTGCCAGACTGTTTGCGAGAAACAGACAAAGATTATTTTATGAGGAGTATTGGGTGCGAACCCTGATACCCTCGAATTTATTTTCCGCGTGCGCTCGCGTTCAGGGCGATTGGAGTGGTCGTGTACTGGACCGTTCCCCACCGACCGAAGTCGATGTTTCATTTACATCGAGTATAACACTCGAATACCTTCGAATGCGTAATGTTTGTTAAAAGACCGTATGCCGAAATTTAAAGAAGAAAAGGCAGATGACAAATGAATTTCCACAATTTTATTCAAGCATGCTCATGTCATTTATATTTATGACATGACGTTTACATTTACATGTACGTCTTTAGTGGGGTTTTGTACCTCCACTGGACGTGTATACAACAAGCCAAGTACATGTACGTCGACGACAGGGTGTATGTGCCTCCGTCGGACGTTTACACGATAGTGGGTACATATGTGTTACCAGTGGGGTGTTTGTGCCTCCATAGGTTAACATGCCTCAACGTGTGCCTTTTTACGACACCGGAGGACTTAAACATATGTGCCTCGACGTGTGTCGTTCTATGACACCGGAGGACTTAAGTACATGCCTGACGTGCGTCGTTTTATGACGCTGGAGGACTTAAGTACATGCCTCGACGTGCGTCGTTTTATGACGCCGGAGGACTTAAGTACATGTGCCTTGGGGGTCTTGTAACAACCTGTGATGTCTCCGTATGGGCGAACGCAGGTGGGCTCGACCACGAAGAGGAAGCACCAACGGGTGTCGAAGACCTCCCCCGACTCGTGCGGCCTATACAAGCTCACGCACGGACCACGCTTTGAGCACCGGCAGACTTTGGGCCGAGAGGCGTGTGTGTGGGCTTAGAAGCGCGCTATGGTCGAATCCTCCATCTTCAAATGGGGGTATGCCCCCCTATTTATAGGGGCTCGAAGGGTCGAACCGGCGGGGGTGCCCTCCCCGGCGGGGGTCTCCCGGCTCGAGCGTCGAGGCCGGGCGCGGGCGCCGAGGCACCGCAGACCGGCGGGGGTGCGCACGCGAACCGGCGGGGTGCACCCGGACTGGCGGGGGTGCGCACGCGAACCGGCGGGGGTGGGGGCGCACACCCTGCCCGGACTGGCGGGGGTGCACACCCCGCCTGGACTGGCGGGGGTGCGGCCCCCACCTGAACCGGCGGGGGTGCGGCCCCCGCTGGACCGGCGGGGGGGGGGGCGCCCCCTGCCGAACCGGCGGGGGTGCGGCCCCCCGCCGAACCGGCGGGGGTGCGCCCCCCGCCGAACCGGCGGGGGGTGCACACCCCGCCTAACCGGCGGGGGTGCAGCCCCGCCGGCCCGGCGGGGGTGCGCCCCCTGCCGAACCGGCGGGGGGCACGCACCCCGCCTAACCGGCGGGGTGCGCCCCCTGCCGAACCGGCGGGGGTGCGCACCCCGCCTAACCGGCGGGGGTGCGCACCCCGCCTAACCGGCGGGGGTGCCACCGCCTGGCCCCCCCTATAAATGGGGTGGGCCTCCACCTCTATCGGCCATTTCCTCCGGTTTCCGCGGGAGAGAGCTCTGTGGGCCTCCTGTGCGTTGTTCGTTGGTTGACGGCCGTGCCGCGCACGCGCACATGTGCGCCGCTTGTGCTTCTCCGGCCGTCTCACGTGCGTTTGTCCCCGTTTTCGGAGGGCACGTGCATTTGACCTTTCCGGATCCTTCGGCTTCGGGCGCGGCCTCGAACGTTGATCCGGACACGGAGTTTCTGGCATCCGAAGTACGCATTCTTCGCCGTCGACGAGGTTCTCGGGCACCTCGCTTCCGGGCCACTTCGGATTGATGCGAGCACTCGGGTTCATCTTCCCGATGTTCGAGCGGGGATCGGGAGCTCATCCCTGGTTCCCCCAGGGCGTATTTGTCGCCCGGGGTTTGTTTAAGCCCCGATATTTTCCGGGTTCAACAGGGACTCATCGGTTTTGTCTTCACTAGGTGACACCACCTGCTCTGTAGGCTCAGCTTTAGTAGAAAGGCTTGCTTCTTTAATAGCTGGATTAACCCATTCCTCCTTTTTTCTAGGGGAGTTGAGTATGAAAGGTACTCCGCCCGACGTTTGAGTTTTTAAAGCCGAAGTGGATTCCGTCGAGGAGTTGGGTATAAAGGGGACACCCCGAATCCGAACCTCTAGAATAGGTCTTGGTTCTTCACCTCTGGAGTTGAATTACTTTTACGTCCACGACCTCGTCCTCTGCCGCGGCCTCTACTATTTCTTACTGACCGATGTTGATATGTTTTCGTAGGGGCATCACGACCGGGTCCATCTTTGGGGGGCGAATTTATACTATTGGGCGGCGGGATTGCTACCATGTTGCCTGAGAGTTCGCGGAGCATCTCTTCGAGTGCCTCCACTGTAAGCTTCTCATCTTTATAAAATAGGGAGAGCTCTTCCGGCTTCGGAAGTTCCTCACCGTCATGCAGGCGTCAGACTATTTCCTTAAGCCAATTCATCAGTTGAGTCTTATACTCAAATCTTTCTCAGGGGATGTATTTGTCCAAAGTGACTACCAGTGGAACACACTGAATTTTCTTTCCTTTAAAAAATAAGATGGCTTGTATATGATAAGGAGGTTTCTTTTTATGTGCATGGGCGTGCCAATCTGTCAAACCGACAGAATTTGAAACTCGTTTGATGCGGGGAATTTGTTTGTCCATTTATTGGACGAGTACGCCTATATTTTGGTATATTTATTCCGCGCATTGTTTTATCATGCGTTTAGGGTTTTGTGTACTAGACCATTCCCTACTGACCAGAGTCGGTGTTAATTTACATCCGTTTGAATCCGAATATCTTTGATAATGATGCCAAGATTCATTTTGGCATGAAGTCCAAAGAATTTGAAAAAATGTAATTTGGATTACAATTTGGTCTTTCAAGACTCTTACAATTGGTCCTGATTATATAATCGAGTCTTCAGAATTATGTTCCATCGCAGTCAGACTCTTTGAATTTACTCATGACTACATTTGGATTGATTTGCTTCATTTCCATCATGATTAGATAATTGACTTTGCTTCTGTCATAATCAGACGATTGACTTTGCTTGATAGTCATAAACACTCTTTTGATGGTGATCAAACCTTTGGAGTGGACTTGGTGTCCGTAAAGGGTATTTCCGCACAAGGCCGAGTATATTTGACCCTCTTTAGGTATTTGTTGCAGTTTTTACCCTTTCTTGGGTATTTTGCAATTTCACACCCTTTGTGGGTCTTTCAGCAATTTTATACCCTATATTGCAATTTTAACCTTTTATGGGTATAATTGCAGTTTTTGACCCTTTCTGGGTACAAATGTAATTTCTTTGACTTTCTTGGACATTATTACCACTTCTTGACATTTTCGAGCGTTTATGTCATTTCTTGACCTTTCTCGGATATTTCTGCCATTTCTTGGCATTATATGACATTTGTACCATTTCTTGGCTTCCTTGGATATTCTTGCCGTTTTAGGCATTCCTGGCTTTTCCGCCATCTCTTGGCATGTCCAGGATTTCTGTCATTTCTTGACAATCTCATAACTTGGAGTGGCCAGCCATAAGTCGAACTTAAGAGAGCGCACGCCGCTTTAGAGAAGTGATATAGATCAGGGAATCAAAACTCGGCCAACTCGGGATCGGATCGCCCGAGTTGGCTCGGTTTTGGCCCCTCCGATCCGAGCCGGGGTAACCTGTCCGGTCCCCTGCGCTCGGATCAGTCGGGCTCGGCTGGGCTCGGCGGGATCGCCGAGCCCGGGCCGGTCCGCCGCGGATCGGCCCGGACCGGGGCGATCCGGGCCCCAACGGCTAGTTCAGAACTAGCCGTTTTCTAGCCGTTGGGGACTGTTCCCCAACGGCCAGAAACGGCTCTTTGGAGCCTTTGGAGGCCTTGGGGGTCTATATAAACCCCCCAAAGGCCCCCAATATGTTCTAAACTCAAGTTTTGAGTTCTCCTCCCCTCCTCTCAATATTTTGGGCATTCTCTCTCTCTCTCGGGCGCTATTTTGCACTATTTGGGAGGCGATCTCATCTTTCACACTCTTGGGATTCTTGTTCGACTATTCGGGCTCTCTCACACACACTCTTGGCCCGAACTCTTGGCTGCGATTCATCTCCCTCTCTCTCATCCGCAAAAAAAAATTATTTATTTTCTGTTTTATTATTATTTAACTTCTTTTTTTGTGTTGTAAGTGATGGCCGCCGAAGGTGGTGCTGCTCCGGCTCCCCATTCTTCAAGCAACCCTCCTAGCACCGATCCCGCTTGGGCTCATGGTATCGTTGTGGACATGGCTCGAAGGAAGGTCCAATGCAAATATTGTGACCGGGTCTTATCGGGCGGCATATTTCGTTTGAAACAACATCTAGCGGGAATTAAAGGTGAGGTGGCACCATGCTCGAGAGTTTCTGCTGAAGTTCGAATGCAATTTTGCCAATATATGAAGGAGAAAGAGACATCCAAAGCAAACACTAGTAGAAGACGGCAACAAATCCGGGAAGATTTATCTGCCCCTCCTCGAAGGTCCGTAGATTTACCAAGAGGGAGACAATTCTTTGATCTTGATCAAGATGAAGAAGGTTAGTAATTAGTTAACTTACTTTTGGAACATTTATTTTAGTTTAAGGCTTTAAGCACCCTCCGACCCTCATTCTATTTCTATCTCATATTATAGAACAATTTCGTCGGGCATCGGAAGCAAGTCGAAGGTCTAATGCGGAAGAGGACTATCTCCGACGTACGGTCGTCACGTAGGTCAAGGTAGTGGCCATGGGGGTAGCGGACAAGGGAGTTCAAGTGCTGGAATGAGTTCAAATATACCTGAGGTTCCAGTGGATATCCCTAGAGACGGAGATCCTAGAGTGGGACCAATAGACCCATTTCTCACCAGGCGAAGGGAGAAGCAACCATCCATTTCTGCAGCATTCAAGAATTTGAAAATATGCAAGGAGAAGATAGGGAGAGCGACGTCAAGATGGTTCTTCTTCAACAGCATACCGGCTAATGCAGCAAAAGGACCATATTATGAGTCCATGATAGGACTATTGGTGAAGTGGGCAAAGGGGTGGAAGGCCCTACTTCATATGAAATCTACAACAAATACTTGGATATGGAGGTTGAAGATATGAAGGCATATGTTTCCACATTTGAACGAATATGGGATGAATATGGTTGCACGTTAATGTGCGATGGATGGACAGGTATGTACAAGTGTTTGGCTAGTTAACTGTTATTCACTTATTCATTAATAAGACATAGGTTTTAATTTTTATATGGAATTGTGCAGGCATTACACGAAGAAGTATGATAAACTTCTTAATCTACTGCAAAGCAGGGACTGTTTTTTGGAAGTCGGTAGACGCTTCTGGCAAGGTGAAGAATGCGGACTACCTATTTCAGTTGATGGATGAGATGGTGCAGGAGATTGGAGAGAAAAGAATTGTCCAAGTGGTAACCGACAATGCAGCGGCTTTCAAGTTGGCGGGCCAAAAACTAATGGAGAAAAGGGAACACTTGTATTGGGTTCCTTGCTCCGCGCACTGCATTGACTTAATGCTAGAAGACATTTGTGAAGATCCAATGGTGGAAAATGTGGTCAACAATGCAAGGTTCGTAACCACTTTCATCTACAACCACAACAACATATTGGACATCATGAGGACGCATACACATGGACGGGAGTTGCTTCGGCCAGCACCTACAAGGTTTGCATCCCAATATATTGCATTGGATAGCATAAATGGGCAACGTAGCAACCTTATTAGGATGGTAGCATCGGAAGAGTGGGAGAACTATATGTCCCGACATGCTCCTACACGGGTGAGGGAGAATGGAAAGAAGGTGACCGACATTATCCAATCAAAGCCATTTTGGAAGGGGGTCCAAAATGTGTTGAATGTAGTAGAACCGCTTGTTCGAGTGTTAAGGGCGGTAGATGGGGAGAGGAGATCCGAGATGGGTTACTTGTACGAGGCTATGGATCGAGCAAAGGAGCTTATCCAAATGAACAACAAAACAACGTATGCCAAGTGGTGGGAAATCGTAGATCGGCGATGGGAGCACACATTGCATCATGATCTTCATGCTGCAGGTAAGCATAACACTTCAACTATTGTGAATTGTGATTACATATTATTTACAACTCATGTTTTAACATTTATCTTCTACATGTAGGGCATTTCTTCAACCCCCAATACATGTATAGGACTGATGGGAGGAGGGAGAACTATGACAATTCCTCCGAAGTGTTGATTGGGGCCAAAAATGTAATCAAACGGATGCTAGACAATGAGGATAGGGCAATCATAGCATGCAAACAAATGCATGATTATAGACTTCAACTCTACCACTTTGGTACTAGCACGGCACAACGAGCTGCTCAGATTTTGAGTCCAGGTTAGAAGTTACTCATCATATTTATTTGCATGTAGAATGAGTTGGTTCTATTTTCTAACACATTATACATGCTTCATTTACAGCGGATTGGTGGTTGGATCATGGAAGAACTTATGGATATGAAGACTTGGCCTATGTAGCTATTCGGGTTTTAAGCCAAACAACGTCTGCCACAGGGTGTGAGAGAAACTGGAGCACATTTGGCTTGATCCACACAAAACAAAGAAACCGGTTGAAGTCTGCACGTCTTGAGAAGTTGGTATTTTGCCACTACAACATGAGATTGAAGCTTAAAAACCTCCAATTAATCAAGCAAGTTCAAGATAGAGAGAGATATAGATCCTCGGGGCAACAACAAGCTGAAGCAACTCCATCGGAGACAATAGATATAGAAGAAGTTTTTGAGGAGGAACATCCACTACATGCATGGGTAAATGCAAGCACTTCGGTTCAACCAGAGTTCGACCCGCATGATCGTGCATGGGCTGAAGGTAAATGACATTTACAATGTACATGCATCATTTATAAATTATTTATTTCTCATTTTAACATGTTTATGTCTCATTTAGGTGAGCTTGATGATGTGCCTTTGCTTCCGGAGTTCGAAACTCCCCCAGCCCCTAAACGCCAAAAGAAGACAGTGGGTGCAAGAGGAAGGAGCACGAAACATGGCATTAGCATTGCAGACTTGGACACGATCGAGGAAGATATAGATGATGAAACACCGGAGCCAAGCGATAATGTTCAATACCAAACTTCTAATGACTCGACATCGAAGACAAGTACTCCTAGTGAGGGATCCGATCATGGAGGAGATGTCCTAGTTGTCAGCAGTGTACCGCCACCGGCACCGCCACCCGACCCTATTGTATTCACCGGAGAGGAAGACTTCACCCATGCTACTCAAGATCAACATCATGGGAGTAGGGAAGGGAGGGAAGCACAAACCTCAAGTCAAAAATATGCACGAAAGGGGAAGAAAGTGGCATCTCAATTGCAAGGGCAAGGGCAAGGCCAAGGAGCATCCGAAGATTCGGGATACAATCCCAACTTCATTCCGCATAGACGGAATTGGTTAATGAAGAAGAAGAAGATGCAAGAGGAGTGGGAGCGTCAAGAAAAGCTACGGATGGAGTTTGAGACCATGGAGCAAGCGTCAGATACATCATCTTATGCTTCCACTGAAGGATATTACCAAGGGCAGGGAGGCTACTTGGGATATCCTCAATACCCGGATGCATCATATTACACCGGAGGTGGAGCATATGCACAATCCACTGAGTCCGATTCACATTCACATGACTCATATGAGTCATATGGCTCATATCAAGTGCCTGAAATACCGGGCTACACACCAATCACTATCATATATGCGAACACGGATGCCTATAGTCAATATTTGACTCAATATGAGGCATATTACCAACATTATATGTCTTGGACAGATTATGTAAACCTTATGTCCACACAATATAATGTACGATTCCAATAAATATTTTTTTCATGTATTTCAGTCCATAAATACAATGTTCATATATTTCCTATTTTTTCATATTTTTTCTAATTTTTTTTCAATTTTTTTAAGGGGGGCGATCCACCCCCCTTTTGCTTGGCCAGACCCGGTCGGGCTCGGCCCGGATCGGCCGAGCCGGGCTCGGGATCGCCGGGTCGGATCGGTTTTGGGCCGACCGATCCGATCCCGATCCCCGAGATTTTGAACCTTGATATAGATCCCGCTCCACCGAGCCGTGTAGACGACATGAACCAGGCTTGGAAGTCATTTCTTGACATTTCCAGGGTATTTATATCATTTCTTAACCTCCCTGGGCTTCTCTGTCATTCTCTGACTTTCTTAGCCATATGTTGAACTCAGGAGAGCACACGCCACTTCAGGGAAGTGACGTGGGTTCCGCTCCACTGAGCCGTACAGACGGTGCAGATATGATTAGAAAACTGAAAATTTAGCCAATGTTGTCGTCTGAAGAAGAAGATTTGGACAACATAGTATTTGTGCCTTTATCAGGACTTCTTCATAATTTCTCCCCTTTGAGAACATTTCTGCAATTATTGTATTTTCGAAGATCCTTCTGCATTTCTTATTCTCTCAGGGGCTTCTTACAACTTTCCGTCCTTTTGAGGACTTTTCTGCCATTTCTGCTCTTTTGGAGAGACTTTTTGCAATTTCTCCCCCTTTCAATTACCTTTTTGTAATTTTATATGCACACCATATATCAGATGAATAGCCCTTGCAACCCTTTGAAGGGCTTTCAGCTTTTCTGGAGCTCCTCAACACCTTCTTCTTCATTGCTTGAAGAGAGCTTTGGCCAATGGAGAGCTTGTAGCACTTTATAAATGAGGGTTTTCATTTTTTGTCTCTCATGATTGCACGATGAAAATGGGATTTATTTCCCAATTGGAAACATGTCTTTCTTTTCAATTTGCAACAATCATTTGAAGGACATCATACCCTACAAGGGGGCCTTCTTCTTCCTATAAGAGGGGTCTTCATAAACGCATGTGTTAAAGTCCACATGGTCTCCACATGGAGAGACATACACATGAACATTTCATGAACACATGGTCTCTATGTACACATATGGTCTTTATGACCACATGGTCTCCATATGGAGATATATGCATGAACGTGCCTCGAATAGAGTCTCTGCACGGGTAGCGCCTCCACATAGAGGTATGCATATGAACATATAGACATTTTACCCCATGGAGCTAGCTCGACATGGGGGTATACATATGAACATTTATATGTCATCTCTATGGAGCTAGCCCAACATGGAGATATTTTTCACATTTGGAGACGATCCTCTCGTATTGCCTGGCACCTTCTTGAAACTTTCCATGCTGAGAGCTTGCAAACGCTCTTGAGAGTACCCCTAAGGGGGGGGGGGGTTCTTTAGCCGTCTAGGCAGCAGGGGGACAAAACCCCAAGGCCAACTGGGGGGGGGGGGTTCATTTGAGCCCCTTGGGGGCTTTTTATAGGGACAAAGGAGAGCTTGCAGGAGGGACCTCCGGGTAGTCTATCGTAGGTGTGAACCTCTGGGTAGGGGGTTTAGGGACCTCTGGATGTTGGCTTGTTGATTTTGAATAGAAATTGGCTCCATGGACTGTCAAAGGCTTGTGCTACCCAATCGCTTCATCTCATGTAAGAGACTGGCCATTTCTAAGTGTCATTGCTGCATAACTTGATATTTGTCGTTGTCCGACATTGCCTGGAAGTCTGCCTTCTTAGGAAAGTTGATGACGGGATCAATAGTGAATACAGGCGACCTGCCCTCCTCGTCTTGAGCAATTTCTTCTCCTATTGGCTTGAAGAAGGGAGCTTGAATTCCTTCGAGTTGTTACTCCTGTCTGATGTTTTGAGGCCCACCATGAGGAGGAGCTTGACCAAACGTCTCTGCTTGTCCGCTTGAAGATGCCTGACGGTTCCTTTTAGAGAATTGTCTGGTGTTGCGATAAGCAGCCTCAATAGGGATGTTTGGATTGACTTCAATAGTTTGTTCTGCTTGTTCGCCAGAATCCTTTTCAGAGGCATAACATGTGAAGATCTTGAGCTTGAGTTTCTCTCTCGTAGCCCAGGCGATCGCCGCCTTTTTGATGAGCAGGTACCGGCCTTGGGAGTTGCCTCTAGCTTATTAAAGATTGAGATTCTCGTTAAACGGTCAAAGACCGATACGCGAAGCTTGTATTTCTCTGTAGAGTTTGTCTCCACCACTCGAATAGGCTCTGGGTCTTGAGGAGTATAATTTGATTTTCTGTACACCCCTTTTCTTTTTTGTCCCTTGAGGTGTTTGAGTTCAGCAGGCTGAAGAAAGGTGCATTTGGCGTCGTTACTTCCTTCCGACCTGCCCTGATGCATTTGCTCGAGTCTTCTTGATCTTTTGGGTCTCCTTTTTGGGGATCCACACTTGCTTGACCTTGGCAGGCTATCGTATCTTTTGCTTGATTCTGGCTCCTATCGTAGAGTCTTTTTGTTTTCCTCGAAGCCACTGCAAGAGTGAAAAGCGGTTTGAGGTAGAAATAGTAGGAACATGCTTGTCGCGAAGGGTGACAGGCCGACTGCCATTAAGCCGCACCCGCAGGCTTCCGACCATCACTGACTTGCCAGATCTAGAGGTGGTGGCGGACGATTTCTTACTTGTATGATTTTTATATTGCCCCCGTTGTGAGGGGACGACATCAGCAACAAACTCTGCAGAAATCATTCGAACAAAGTAATTTTGTCTTTGTGTTGGGTGGGGCTTAACCCCCTTGACAGTAGCACTTTTTGAGGGGATCTTGATGCCCCCCATTAACAGCACCGAAGTGGGCTTTGACATGCTCGATCTTTCTACCAACATTCTTTGTAGGTTTGTTGGCAGACAACTCTTGAACAACATCATCTTGTATAGTCGGGACGACCCCCAAAAAGAAAGGGGACCCGACAATGGCTGAAAAATCTCCAAACACAATCGGAGTCGCCAAGTAGCCAAACCTGGCATGGTTGTTGATGATGACAGGTCCATAAGTGATTGCCATCTCCTTCTGATGCCTGTTATGGACGGAAGCTTAAACCTGTTGTTTTGTCCGACGACTCCTACAAGAAATCATCGTAGTCAGAATCTCTATAAGAAAGACTTAGATCTCGACTCTTACTATGAAACGACAAGAAAAGGTCCCACTGGACATGCCAATTTGTAGAATATGCGGAGTTTGCAGCTATGGATTTTTGGGGACTCTTAAAAATAATAGTAATGGAAACATGGAACATGATGACATGTTATTTGTATTTTCCTTATTGTTATTTTTTTTATGCGTGGGCATGCCAATATGTTAAACAAGTAAAATTTGGAACTCGCTTGATGCGAGATTTCATGCGTCTTGATTTAGTGCATTTATTTTGCATGTTTATTTTATCAAGCGATTTGGATTTCATGTGCTGGACCTCTTCTCCACCGATCGGAGTCGGTGTTAATTTACATTGGATTGAATCCAAATATCCTTGATAATAAGGTTGAGATCTATTTTATAAAGACAAGGACACGTTTGTATTAACAGATGAAACAGAATTTGACAGTGAGCATGTGCTCCATTTACAAATTTAACATGCACTTTAGTAGAAGAAATGGGTATATACTCGAGAATTTATTTGACATTTGAATGGGATGTGCCTCAGGCAGAGTCTCTGCACTGGTAGAACCTCTACATAGAAATTCACACATATGAACATTTCACGAACACATGATCTCTATGAACACATGGTTTTTATAACCACATGGTCTTCACATGGAGATATATATACATGAACGTGCCTCAAGCAGAGTCTCTGCATGGGTAGTCTCCACATGGAGGTTTGCACATATGAACACACAAACATTTTGTCTTCATGAAGCTAGCTTAACATGGAGGATTCTATGAACATTTAAACATTTTACCCCCATGGAGCTAGCTCGACATGGGGGTTGCACATAAACATTTAGATTTCATCTCCATGGAGCTAGCTCGACATGGAGGTATGCACATGAACATTTATATTTTACCCCTGTGGAGTTAGCTCGAAATGGGGGGGGGGTACACGGGAGTTTCACATTTGGGGACGACCTTGTTTCTTCTTGTTGAGCACTTTTTACCAGCAATTCGCCAAAGAGCTTCTTTCTTCAAAACTCTGTGCGTCTTCACCACGACCCAACCGGAGTTCCCTTTTTGTTCAGACAGGGGAGTTGTTTACAAGGGATTACCCGGAGGCACCCCTAAAAGGGTTTGAAGGAGGGGAGGTCTACCTCCGGGTAGACTGCTCGGAGGTAGGTACTTTAGGGCAGACTACTCGGAGGTGGCCAACCTTCGGGTAGGCTACCCAAAGGTAGCCTACCTCTAGGTAGGCTTACCCGGATCTCCCTCACCTCCAGTTTGGGTAGACTACCCGGAGGTGGGGTATCTTTGGGTAATCTTACCCAGAGGTGCCCCTTCCCCTACCCAGAGGGACTTCGATGGCTTTCACCCATTCCCCTATAAATACAACCCCTCAGCCATTTCACCGAAGGTTGTTCTTTGAAGGTTATTCTTCGTGGACAGTGAGACTTAGAGCTTTGTTCCCTTGTATCCTTCCAGCGACAAAGAGTGGACTTGTATTTTTCTTCGACGATGAAGTGAAGTGGAAGTTGTAACCTCCTTTAACACGAAGTGAAGTTGATCTTGTACTTCTCTTCGAAAAGAAGTGAAGTTGATTTTGTACTCCCCTTTCAAAGAGTATTGAAGTGGCCTTAACAATAAGTTTTCGTCTTTGACTTAATAAAAAACCAAGATCCAATTTCTCTTTAATAAAATTGGATCAATGTAAGAGATTTTTCCAATATCTCTATTCAAACCTAAATTTATAGGGTTCAACAATCTCTTTAAATCGGGCCCCTATAGAAGTTCGAGGGGTGAGATGGCCATGGAGGGCCAGTGTTGAACCACTCCTATATTTTATCATTTATTTTGGTGATAATAAAACCGATGTTTAACTTAAAATATCATTAATATATGTCATATCATGTTTTTCTCATACAATATATTATGATATTATCACTTCAGATTCACACTAAGTTTCAACTTCGGCATGCATGTATTATACTATATATATCTCATTAGTCAGTTGGTGTTGACACACTAAGCCTAGGTGTCGACACACTCGTTAAGAAATTTTTTTGAGTCCACATCGATTACTGTTTTACATGTCATATCGATTGCTGAAGTCCAACTCCGACTCTTAGAAAGTCGAAGTGGATATCGATTGATGAACAATCAAAGTCTGACTCCGACTCTTGGACAGTCGAAGTTTTCACTTACCGATTGCCTTTGTAAACATCGATTGTCTTCTTTCACACGATTACTTTAGAACATCGATTACATTAATTAGACTTAAACATCGATTACAATTAACTTAAACACCGATTCTCAGTCCACATCGATTATCGTTTTGAGTCCACAATCGATTCACTCAAACATCGATTGTCTCAAACATCGATTATCGTTTTGAGTCCATAATCGATTCACTCAAACATCGATTGTCTCAAACATCGATTACTGTTATAATCATACATCGATTGCTTCAACATTGATTGCTTATATCGATTATCTTAAAACATCGATTGCTTTAACATTGATTGTCTTTAAACATCGATTGCCTTTGAGCAACATCGATTGCCTTCATACATCGATTACAGTTGTTTCACATCGATTGTCTTTCACATCGATTACCTTAGAATATCGATTACATTAGAACATCGATTGATTCACTTAAACATCGATTACCTTTATGAAACATTGATTGCTTTTGTAATATCGATTACCTTTAAATAAACATCGATTGCCTCTACATTTCAAATGCTTCAAAATGTCTTTGGCGCCCAAATGAAAGTTCAAATATACTTCATATGTTTAACTTATTATTTCTCTGATTGACTGAAGATCTTTTTGCTGTGTACCTTCTATCTTATCAGGGTAGGTAAGCAAAAGAGTCGGTAGAAATTAAGGACTGAAAGGACTCCTTCCTTATGCTAAAAAGCAAATGCCTTACCTAACATATCTAGATGTCAGCGGAAATCATGGACCTACACATAAGAAGGTATGGACTATCTGTCAAAAGACTTCTCAGTCTAACATTCTCTTCCATGCATTAAATGTCTCCAGGAGTCTAATTTTAACATGAGGAATCCATTAAGACTCAAGCAAGCATCTGTTAGACACAATGATAGCAAAAGAAGAAGAAGATGAGCAACGGCTAGAAGAGTTCCAACGGATCTAAAAGGATGAGGCTATAAAGAACAAATGAAGTGAGCCTTCCTGAAAATCCTTCTGAAAGAGTGTACATCCAGTGAGAAGCCTCAATGCCATACACACTCAAAGTAAGAGAGAAAGAGCTAGAGCCCAAGAAGAAATGTGCGCGCAAGAAACCATATGAAGTCTTCAAGCATTCAAGCTTTTTTCCTCTCTTCACTCTCTCAGCGCTACATTGTAAATCTGGGGAGAGTCTGTGGCTGAGAGTTTAAGTTCCTTAGTGTTCATCTTGTATAGTTCTCAGTCCGTTCTTTTTTTTCTAAGAAAGACTTGGTCCAACTGTAGGACTATATACAGTGTTCCTCTTCCTGTGTGAAGAGAAGACCAGCGGGGTGTTGGTGGTTTCTGTCCAGCTATAGGATTGTATACAGTGTTCCCCTTGGGTTAAGGAAAGAACTTAGCTAAGGTTGGTGTTAGAAGAACCTAGCTGGGGGTTTAGCTAGCGGAACCAAGTTGGGGTTTGTACCAACAGAACCACACTGGGGTTTGTTCCAAGAGGGTGACTTCTTGACCTGTAACAGAAGTGAGTTTTCTTCCTACTTGGAAAGGAAGAGGACTAGCAGGGAGCTGGGAGTTTGTATATCCTTCGGGAGATTGTACCCTGGTTAGTGAAATCCCAAGATTTGCTTGGGAATTGGATGTAGGTCTTCCATTTGAGAAGTACCGAACCAGGATAAAATTCTCTGTGTTCTTTTGTGTGATTGTTTGTTTGAACTACTTCCGCATAGCTACTCCATTTCTACACACAACTACATTCACTAACCAAAGTTTTCAAGTGGTGATTTGTTTCAGTTTTTAAGATTATCCTATTCACCCCCCCTCTAGGTTTATCCTTGTTGCCATCTGTGGGCCAACAACCAGTGGATTCAACAGGCCTCAAAATGAGGCTATTGGACCCACTAGGGCGCAAAAAGAAGGCTAAACCCGCTGGCCCCCCAGTGGGTTCAACCAACCCCAAAAGGGGGCGGTCAAACCTACTGGAACCCAGTGGGTTTTATCGGACTCTTTCGAGGCTGGTTGGACCCTTTGGAGGTCCACTAGGCCCTTCTGGACCCGTGCAGGGCAAATTAGGCCCAAGAGAGGGGCCACCGGGCCCGCGCGGCGCATCCAGATGGCCTGTCGTACCTGATAGGGGCCCTTTTGGGGGAGCAGCCCTCTCCCCTCTCTTTAAATCCCTCATAGGAGGCGTCGAAACATGGTGCAAGTCTCCATAAGATCTTCCGCTCGCAGTACGTGTCAGAGGTTAAGGAGCTATCATGCGTGTGGCTCATTCGTCATTTTCCAAGCATTGTTAGGGGGAATTGAGAAAGGCTTAGTGCACTTTTGTATTGCACTTTAAGTGCAATATGACTAGGCAAGAATCTATGTGGCACCACTCACATAGGGAGTGATAAAGTGGCAACCCAATTGTTAGATGCCACATGGACGATTGCCTAGTCATATTACACTTAAAGTGCAATACAAAAGTGCACTAAGCCTTTCTCGGGGGAATTTGCACTCCTCCGGCTTGCGTGGTACATGTCTCCCTTCTCCTCTTGAGTGTGTAACTGACGGAACCCTTGGTCATGATCGTGTTAAGTTGGTGGATGGACCCAGAATGTGGAGATTCTCCATGGGACAAGGATGTTGGCCTAACACCACTTTTCACTCGTCCAGGATGATAAAATTTTGACACCTCGACGTAGTCGAGAATAAAACGGCATTATAACACACCACAGAGTGACGACTTTGGCTATGTGCCGGTGGTCGTACACTTCCGTATTTGAATTAACGTGACGTAGTCGACGCTTGTATATATATCCCGATTGATTCGAGAAAAATTATGGTGCAACATCTATCTTGCACAACCAACTTGGTTGGTGAGTTAACCACATCAGGTTACCACATAACATCTATGAATTAAACTAAAAACTTAGCTCTTGGTCTTTTTCATGTGGAGTGCCTAGCAATATGAACTTGGATCCATCCATGGGTTTTCACCCTTAGGTCTCAATGGCTAACACATAATATCTTTTAAATTCAATCACACAAACTCAAACGGGCTAGAGCTACGAGAAAAATTGCACATATCTAACGTGGATCCATGTGTTTATACCCTTAAGGCATCGAAAAATTAACCCATCATATCATTTACATTCAATCCCACAACCTCAAACATGCTAGTGGTATAAGGAAAGTTGCATTTGTGATGAACTGGAAAAAAGAAGAAGAAAGAAAGTAAAAAATGATAAAGCAAAGTGCTGTCTTACATAGAGGATTCTAGATGTAAAATGCTTTAGACATCATTAACATACAAACTCTTCTTTTCAGCTATCACAATCATGTATTAGAACATCCTCATATGTTGGATTATGGGGTCCAGCAACTCCCTTAGGGATTCGCTGTTACTACATGTTGGCTCGGGATCGGGTGTGTGTAGTGACATCGGTGCTTGACAGTCCAGCTCGCCGCAGGGACTAACCACCTTGTGCGAAGCTCCTCAGGCCAACCACAGCATTGACGTAGGGTTTTGCACTGCCATAAAGGAAATACGGTCCACCTTCACTATCAGCTCGAGCTTTTGGTGCAACGGTTGGGGTTTGATCTAAGTCCAACAAGTGGTATCAGAGTGCCCAGCCCGCCGCACGGACTAACCGCCCTGTGCGAAGCCCCTCAGGCCGACCACAACGTTGACGTGGGGTTTTGTACTGCCATAAAAGAAATACGGTCCACCTTCACTATCAGCTCGAGCTTTTGGTGCAACAGTTGGGACTTGATCCAACATCATAGTCATATAAGTTTGTTTGCATTATGTTGCTTAGACCATGAATGTAGGGGCTATTTTTTTTATCTTAGTTTCACATCTGCATCGTCTTAGTTTCTTATCTACATTTTTGTTTGACTATTTTCATTCCCTACTTTTGATATTATGTGTTCTGATTTTTAATTTCAAACAGTTCCTGCTTACCTTCCAAAAAAAGAGGATCATTAACCTAGGGACCATTGAGGTTATACCCCACGTATTTACGTTCATGGAAGGCAGGATCGAAAATGGATCGGGATCGCGAAGGGCCGATCCGATCTAGATCGGGATCGGATCTTGAGATTCGATGGATCCAAGGTAAATCTGGCCGATCCTGGATCGGCTAGACTAAAAAAGTTTTTTTTTTAAAGAAAAATTCAGATAAAAATAAAAAAACTGCAAAAATCAGGAAAAATTGATAAGTTGAAAGAACTAACATTTGCATTAAAAATCAATTGTACATGCATTCATAGTATATGAAACATAAAATTAAAGGCTTTGTGTATTATTACTACTATAATAACACAAGAAAAGCATAAAATATTAAAGACTTCGTATATTATTTACCTGAATACCAATTAAGTAAATGTTAGAATTTGTACTTTCATTTACTTAAGATATTACATGTAAATAAGGAAGTACCCCCCATTTAAATCCAATAAAATATCAGAAAAACCATCTCTTACTAATAAAAAGTCAACTCTCTCATCCAAGAAGAAAATCGTGATTTGGTGATTCCATCAAAATAACGACTTTCTAATCTCTCATATTTTGATCTATTTAAAAATTTCATAATTTAAATAAATCTAATAGAATATTAAAATCCAAAGTTCGATAAAAAAGTCAAACGTATATATGACTTCTCCAAGGGAGCCACTCTCCTATTGACGGGGACTTGCTGTCAGTAGGAAAGTGGCTCCCTTGGAGAAGTCATGTGCACGTTTGACTTCTTTTATCGTACTTTGGACTTTTAGTATTCTATTAGATTTATTTGAATTATAAAATTTGTAGATATACCAAAATATGGAGATTAGAAAGTCGCTATGATGGAATCATCAAAATCGTAATTTTCTTCTTGGATGGGAGAGTTGACTTTTTATTGGTAAGAGATATGATTTTTCTGATATTTTTATTGAATTCAAATGAGGGGTATTTCCTTATTTACATATAATATTTTAAGTAAATGAAACTACAAATTCTAACATTTACTTAAATGGTATTCAGGTAAATAAGTAGGAGAATCGACTTGGATCAGTAAGCAGGAGAATCAGTTTGGATTAGTCTAGAATCGGCCGACCAAGTTCGATTTTACTCGACTCTGGCCGACCCAACTGGAAGTCTAGGCGTCCAAGGGGCTTTCCTCGGAATCGGATCGCAAGCTGTCGATCCAATCTTGAATTGGCCGATTCAAGGCCGATCCCACTGATTTTGCCTTCCATGTTTACGTTGGACTACATATCCATGTGTTTAATGAACTACACTAACATAATCATCTAACTACTCATAAAGAAATCATACTTAAAAACTGTATCACATAGGAAATATAAAATCTCTCCTTAGTGATAAGAAGAATTTTCATGGGTATCTGTGGTGGCCAAATCTGGCCACCTAGGCCCATGATGGCCCACTACGACCCTCGCCTGTCCTGTCAGCTGACATGGCCCCATCCTAACGGGTCACGTCCCTTCCAAGACGGTGTGAAGATCTCCAAGATACCGCCACCTTGATTGGACGCTGTCAAGCCTCGTGGCGGTATGACCCGAGCAGGTCATCTGTCCTTCCGCGACCGAACAACTGCGGAAGGCTTCCGAGCAGGAACAGTAACCCTGCTGCGCGGAACAACCCTCAATATCACCGAACAGCACGTTCGACCCCCATGTGGGTCACCTGCTCGGAAGGTGTGTCCAAAGGGTGCCGAGCAGGCTCTCTGGCTTACGGAGCGGTCGTAACCGTCCCAGGCCACGTCCTCCACCATCAAGAGGCACGAATTGCCTGGCAGCCCAACGGGCACCTGAGCGCATAACTCCTCCCGTTATACGCGCCCATCATGGCGCCTTTTCAGGCACGATCTACCAACGTTACGCACGTTGGCCCTGGCACCGACGCCTATAAAAATACAGGTACAGTACCATGCAACGGTACGTTCTCTTCCTCACGTGAACACACTCTCATACTCCGAAACCCCTGCCTTGCGAGCTCTCCACTGACTTAGGCATCGGAGGGTTTCCCCGGTTTTCACCGGGCCCCCCTGATCCTCTTCTGGTCTTGCAGGTCCTCGTCCTCACCGGCGATCGTCTTCCCTCTCTCTCTAGTGGAGGCCCGTTTGGCTCCGGCCCAAACAGGATTACATCACCACATTTGGCGCCGTCTGTGGGAATGACGCTGCCATGGCTCGAGGACGATCCTCATACCAGAACGTAGGAAGCAGGGCGACGAGGTCCCGCCAGTCGCGAGGGGACTCCCGTCGCTGATCCCCCCTTGGTGACGTCGCCATCGCCCCCGCTGGCGCAAATCACGACGTCTCAGCACCAACGACTGCCGCACCCGCAACTGCCCTCGAAGTAGCATAGCTTCGGGGGCAAATGCAGCAGTTGACGGGCGTCTGCCTCGCCCTGCAGGTTCAGTTGGCGGGAGCAGCGGCCCCGGCGGTTTCCCTGCCGCGCGAGCGGCAGGCGGAATCGTCGCATCGCCGCTCCCGCGTCCCCCCGGCGCCTCAGGAGCAGCAGGCGGAGTCGCCGCGCCGGTCCCACCGGGCCCCGTCGGAGGAGCGGGCACCAGAGCGCCGCAGGCGCTCGCCCCGCCGCTCTATCGTCTCCCCCTGTCCGCCACGATCAGTCGTGGGAGGCAACTCCCACGCCTCTGGACGAGGGGGCCCCGCCAACTCCGAGCAGGAGCTCGCCAGGCGCCTAAGGCGTGTGGTCGACCTCGAACGCCGCATGGACGCGATGGTTCAGCGTGCGGAGGGGAAGGCTCCAGCGGAGGATGACTTGGACTTCCGCTCCCCATTCAGCAGGGAGATCCTGGAGGCCCAGGTCTCCTCCAAGCTCCCTCTACCCACCATCGCGCCCTACGACGGCACAACCGACCCGGCCGACCACATCCACGGCTTCGAGTCGCACATGGTGTTCCACGGAGCATCAGACGCGGCTAAGTGCAGGGCCTTCCCTGCGACGCTCAAGGAGACCGCCAGGGCCTGGTTTGAAACCCTCCCTGCGGGCTCCATCACCTCCTTTCGCCAACTGAAGAAGTCCTTCAGGGACAACTTCCTTGGCGGAAGGTTGCAGCCGCGAACGGCGGCTTCTCTTCTGGCTGTGCGCCAGAAGAAAGCGAGGCACTCTGGGACTTCGTCAAGAGGTTCCGAACAGAGACGCTTCGCATCTCGCACCTGGACGTCCCTCTGGCAACCAGTGCCCTCATCTAGGGCACTCGCGACGGCTTCTTGTAGAGGACCCTCGGCGTCCAGCAGCCCGCCACCCTTGCCGAACTACTCTCCATCGCACAGCGCCACGCAGCTTGCAAGGAGAGCCTGGCGGCGAGCAGGGCGGAGCAGGGGGAGCAGTCGGACAAGAAGCGGCCTTCCGACAACGGTTCCGACCGAGATCGGAAGAAGGGACGGCGTAATGGCGATTCTCCGCGCCGTCCGCGCCCCTTCACCAACTACACCCCCCTTACCGTGGCACCCGAACAGATCCTGGCAGAGATCAGGAATGAAGCATTTGTTCGGTGGCCACAAAGAATGCGCTCCGACCCCCGGAAGCGCGATCAAAATAAATACTGTCGCTTTCATCGCGACCATGGCCACGACACCTCCGAGTGCCGCCAGCTTAAGGACGAAATTGAAGACCTTATCAAGCGCGACTATCTTGGACGGTTCGTGCGCCGGAACGAAGAGCGCCCTCGACGCCGAGACCGCACTCCCGAGCAGCCGATCAACAACGAGCCCAATGGGCAGGAGATCAACGTGATCGCGGGAGGCTTCGGCGCGGGCGGAGAAAGCACTCAAAGCCGACGCGACTACTCAAGGCGAGTGCATGTCGTAGATAGGCCTCCGGCACCTCGGCCGGCTCCATATCCTGCCAGTCCTGCACGCGCACAGCCCGAGGAGGCTATAACCTTCTCGGATGAAGATCTTGTAGGGGTTACGACCCCACACACTGATGCGTTGGTCATTTCGGCCACCATCAATCACTGTAATGTGCACCGGATTCTGGTAGATAATGGGAGCGCCCCCGATGTCTTGGCTTACGACTGTTTTGTCCTCATGGGCCTGCGAACCGATCAACTCACCCCTGTAAACTCGCCACTGTTCGGCTTTTCGGGAGTTTCGGTCCAGCCCATGGGAAGGGTTCGCCTTCCGATCACCTTGGGAACGGCTCCTAAGGCTGTGACCAAAATTGTTGACTTCCTAGTCATCAACAACATGCCTGGATACAATGCTATCCTTGGCAAAGGTCTGATCGGATGCATCAAAGCAGTACCTTCGTCACTCCATCAGAAGATGAAGTTTCCTACTCCGAGCGGAGTGGACGAAGTGCTCGGGTGTCAGCGCGAGTCTCGCCGTTGCTATGTCCTCTCCTTAAGGGACAAGCAACCACTCGCTGATACAGCTCCTTCAACCTCCGATCAGCTCTCCACCAGCCGAGGGACGCCTGCGGAAGATTTGATCCCCATCCAGGTGGACGATGACCCCGAACACGTCTTGTACATTGGTGCCTTGTTGACAGAGGCCGAGCAGCAACGTTACACAGCCTTCCTGCTGGCCAATTTGGACGTGTTCGCCTAGTCTGATGACGAGCTCCAGGCATCCCCCCAGAGGTCATGGTGCATCGCCTCCGGTGGATCCCGGATCCCACCAGTTCAGCAAAGGAGACGACCTGTGAATCGAGAACGGCAGACCGTGATTCAGGATCACGTGGTCAAAAGCCGAACTATTGGGCTCCTCCGAGAAGCCCAATATCCAAGATGGATCTCTAACGTGGTCCTGTGCGCAAGGCCAACGGCAAATGGCGTGTGTGCGTGGATTACAAAGATCTCAATAAGGCAACGCCCAAGGATAACTTCCCTCTGCCGCGCATTGATCAGCTGGTGGACGCTACTTCCGGGCACGAGCTTCTCAGCTTTTTGGATGCCTACTCTGGTTACCACCAGATCAGCATGCATCCCCGGATCAAGACGCCACGACGTTCGTTACAGACCTAGGCTTATACTTTCACCAGAATGCCTTTGGTCTGAAGAATGCAGGCGCGACTTACCAGCGGCTGGTCAACAAGATGTTGAGCAGCAGATCGGGCGCAACATGGAGGTCTATGTTGATGACATGCTGGTCAAGACACTTCCGAGTACTGACCACATTTCCGACCTCCAGGAAACTTTCGCAACTCTGCGAAGGTATAATATGAAGCTCAATCCCGCCAAGTGCGTGTTTGGTGTTCGGTCGGGTAAGTTCCTCGGGTTCCTCGTATCAAACAGGGGAATAGAGGCGAACCCGGAAAAAATCCAAGCCGTGCTTGAA
The DNA here is from genome assembly GCA_014218235.1 of Colocasia esculenta. NCBI lineage: Eukaryota > Viridiplantae > Streptophyta > Magnoliopsida > Alismatales > Araceae > Colocasia > Colocasia esculenta. The sequence goes on from CM024756.1 coordinate 52,617,472, forward strand.
ATGAGAAAAACAGTGCGCGACGTCCAACGCCTGACGGGGCGTCTTGCGGCACTGAACCGGTTCATGTCCCGAGCAGCAGAAAGAAGTTTTAACTTCTTCAAGTTGCTCCGAGGCCCTAAAAGCTCCTCGAAGCAAGGGGGGCAAGTACGGTGGACTGATGAGTACGAGGTTGCCTTCACCGAGCTGAAGGCATATTTGGCAGCCCCTCCTATTCTCTCAAAGCCTGTGCTCGGAGAACCTCTGTTCGTGTACCTTTCGGTCACCGAACACTCCATCAGTGCAGTCTTAATCAGAGAAGTTGGAGCGGCGCAGCATCCTGTATACTACATCAGCAGGGTCCTCCAAGAAGCTGAAAGGAGGTACCCCAGAGCAGAAAAACTCGCCCTTGCTCTCGTCACGGCTGCACGGAAGCTCAGGCCCTATTTTCAGGCCCATTCCGTTACAGTTCTAACCGATCAGCCGCTGAAATCCATCCTTCAGCGGCCGGAGGCTTCCGACAGGTTGGTTAAGTGGGCGATAGAGCTTGGTGAGTTCGACATCAGCTTCCGACCGAGGACGGCGATCAAAGCACAGGCGTTAGCAGACTTCGTGGCGGAATGTACCCTTCCGGCCGAGCAGGATCCACCGTTGGCAGATGAGCCCCCATGGGAGCTTTATGTTGACGGATCCTCTTGTGTCACCGGAAGCGGGGCAGGTTTGGTCCTCACCTCCCCAGAGGGGTTAGAGTTCCAATACGCCCTCCGTTTCCGCTTTCCAGCCTCCAACGTCGCCGAATACGAAGCTTTACTGTCCGGTATTCGCATGGCTAGGCACCTTGGGGCCATTCGGCTTAGAGTCTTTAGTGACTCCCAGCTGGTTGCCAGCCAGGTGAGCGGACAGTTCGGAGCAAGGGAACCTCGCATGGCTCAATACCTCCAACAGGTCAAGAGCCAGACAGAGGGTCTCGTATACTTCGAAGTCATACATGTTCCACGGGAGCAGAACGCGCGAGCTGATGCACTGGCCAAATTGGCATCTTCAGGTGACATCACCTTCCCGCTCTGTGTTTATTGAAGAGCTCGCCTCGCCGAGCACGGAGATTGATGTAGCCGCCATAGAAACAGGCCCACCAACCCCAAGTTGGGTGGACCCTCTCTTGGCGTACCTTCTCCGAGGTGAGCTTCCGCCCGAACAGGACGAAGCTCGGAAAGTCAGGATGCGCTCTCAGCATTTCACCCTCGTAGAAGGCAAGCTGTACCGACGGTCCCTTGCAAGACCTCTTCTGCGTTGTCTCAACCCTGAGGAGGCCCTTGCGGCCACAGAAGAAGTTCACGAGGGGCTGTGCGGAAGCCACCTGGGGGGCAGAACGCTAGCACGCAGCATCATCCGAGCAGGATTCTGGTGGCCTTCTCTTCAGAAGGATTGCATGTCCTTCGTTAGGAAATGTCCAGAATGCCAAAAGTTCGGGGTACTCATTAAGCAGCCAGCTGAACAGCTTCACAGTCTGTTCGAGCCGCGCCCTTTCGCCAGATGGGGCATTGATATCTTGGGTCCCTTTCCAGAGGCCCAAGGTCGGAAGAAATTTCTGTTCGTAGCCATCGATTACTTCACCAAGTGGATCGAGGCCGAACCCGTTGCCACAATTACTGAATAGGCCGCGTGGAAGTTCGTATGGAAGAACCTCCTCTGCAGGTTTGGCGTCCCGAAGGTAATCACTTCTGACAACGGGAAGCAGTTTGACAGCACCTTCTTCAAGCAGAAGTGCGCCGAGCTCGGGATCTACAACCACTTCACCTCTGTGGCTCATCCCCAGGCTAACGGTTTGGTTGAAAATGCCAACCGAATATTGCTGCACGGGATTCGCACAAGAGTGGAGGCTGCAGGTGGATCATGGATTGATGAGCTCTCAAACGTCCTTTGGTGTCATCGAACAACTGCTCGGGTAGCTACAGGGGAAACACCTTTCCACCTGGCCTACGGCTCGGAAGCAGTTGTACCTCTGGAAGTAGCCCTTCCAACCATCCGAACAACCCACTTCGATGAAGCTGCCAATAACCGTGCTCTTCGAGAGAACTTGGACATGCTGGGCGAACGACAAAGCGACGCCAGCATTCACCTCGTTTCTTATCAGCAACGACTCGCACAATATTATAATGCGCGAGTTCGGGAAAGGCGGTTCAATGTGGGAGATTTGGTTCTGCGCCGCTGTTCGGCTTCGGACCCCCGAAGAGCAGTAGGCAAACTTGCCATCAAATGGGAAGGACCTTATCAGGTCACCCATGTCCTTGGGAAAGGCTCATATAAGCTAACTACTCTAGTGGCGAAGCCATACCCAGGACTTGGCATGTCTCAAATCTTAAGGCTTATCATATATAAAAGCCTTTCTTTCCAGCATCCTACCTCTCTTCTCCCAACTCCTGTCGCTTCACAAGCATTTAGCATATACACCTGATCGGAATCTCCTTTACGGTTCCCCACGATCTGCGTTTTACATGCAATGCTTACGGAGCCTAGCGGATTCCGATCCGAGCAGGAACAACCATAAAAGGAAGAAGATAGAGAAAGTGAAGCTACAGAACAATCTCATGAACAGAAGACTTCGTTCACAAAAAGTTTTTTTTTACAAGTGGGATCTTTTCAGCCGCGGTTACAAAAAGGAGAGCATAAGAAGACAAGGAGCATAAGGGTCAAGGGGCCTACTGTGAGGGACCAGCGTCATCACCCGAAGGGGGCATCCGCCCAGACTGGAATTGTGCGAACCGCACACCATCCAGACGAGCGTCCTGAGTGCGACGCCGGCACTCCCGAACAGCAGCCTCGAAGGCTTCTCGGGCGCGTTCAACCCAGGAAAGCCGCTCTCCAAGGTCCTTCCCAGCATTGAGACCCACTCGGTAGCAGCGGGCCCCATACTGCTCCAAGTCTTCCTGGTACTCCGGTCCGGCCTTATAGTCAGCAACGGCGCGGACCCCCGCATCCACTATCACCTTGGTTAAGGCATCCTTCTCGGCCCGCACCAAGGTGGCCTCGAGCTCCGAAGCCTGGAGGGCGGCCTTGAGGTTCTTCACCTCCTCCTCCAGTGCCGTCTCGCGAAGCCTTATGCCTCGCGGTGAGGTCCTCACAGAAAGCCACCTGCGCCTCATTGAGATACTTCTGCTTCTGACCCCGAACAGCTAGAGCCTTGAGGGTGCCCAGCGACTTGGATATGCCATCCAAGAGCGCCTCCAGATCAACATCGCTCACGCCCTCATCATCTAGGCCCTCTGGATGGTAACCTTCCACCGGCCTCTCCGGAGTCTTCTCGGAAGGAAGGTCCAGGCACCTTGCTAGCTGGTTAAGGTGAGAAGCAGTAGGACTCGCGGGCAGCTCCCTGGGCGCGCTCTCCATACGACGAAGGGTCGCCTCCAGAGCCGCCACCGAAGGGTCTGCAGGAAGCTTCTTTTGCAACACTTCACTAAGGGGTCTTCGGTCGTCTTCGGACTCTTCAGCCCGAACACCGTCCCCAGCACCCGCAGCATCCGCCCCAATAGCTTCGACTACCTTGGAGGTTGCATTTACAATAGCAACCACCTCGGTGGGGGGCAGGATACCCCCAAGGGTAGCAACAACCTCTTCGGACGTCCCCGTCGTTGCAGCCACTTTTTCAGTGGCCCCTGTAGCAGGAATCACCTCCTGCCCCTCGGACGGAGCTGCGCCTGGCGCCGGAGCTACCGCGCTGCTAGCTATCACTCCAGCAGGGGTGGAAATTGTCATAGCATCAACGTCCTCCTCCCGCCGAACAGGAGACGCTGCAATCTCTCCACTCCTCCTAGAGGAAACCTCAGCGGTGTTGCTGGTAGCACCGTGCTCGGCACCACTAACGTTGGAAGCACCGGAGGGCTCTCTATTCCTCAAGCTGGAGGAGCCCCTGGCCTCTCCTCCAGCAGGGCTCCCGGACCCCTCGCTTACAAAAATGAGCCCCAGCTCGGTCGCCATCTTCTGCGCGACCTCGGGGCGCGTTGCGGAGGCCACTTGTGGCACTCCCTGATCGGCCGATTTCATGGCTCTACTCCTTCTACGCAGCAGCAACTGCGCTTCGTCTTCTTCTTCGGTCACCTCCTCGTCACGCGGAGGGGTAACGGGGATGGTCTTCTTCCTCTTCTGAGCACGGAGTTCTTCCGCCTCCTCCGCGCTCTCTTCGAACAGGACCGGCCTCTTCTTTGCGGAAGCGGAAGGCCGGCTCGCTCCGCCACCCTCCGCTGGTGAGGCCCGAACTCCAGCCGAAACCACCTCTTTGGTGGCCTTCTTCTTCAGGCGAATCCTTCCAGGCCCCTTTTCAGGAGCCTGTGCCTTGGCTGGGCGCCCCCCAGTTGGCGAGGGAGCAACGAGCGCCGTTGTCACCGCGGCACCAACCCTCACTGCAGAGGAAACCCGGACAACGGCGGCGACATCATCGCCTTCATACACCATGTGCGCCAGCACAGGGATCTGTTCGGCAAACTCTTCATTTGCCTCCTGATCCCTTCCGGCCTCCAGCTCTGCGGCCGCTGCGCACAAAGAAAACAAGAAGAAGAAAAGTTAGTATGAGATCACCAAACCTAAGAGTAAACAACCAAGAGGTAGTAAACTTACTCCATGGTTTGCTGAGCCCGTACTTAACAAGCATGAACTCGGTCACATATCCTTCTCCGTTCCGAACACCTGCTCGGAGAAGTTTGTCCGATGCCCTCGCCTCATCCTGGATCAGCTTCGGAAAGCTGTCCTTCCGCGCCGGGCGAATGACAGTGGGGAATCCCCACTCGGCACCACTCCGGTGGCGCACAAAAAGCAGCCTGTCCATCCAACCCTTGTTGTTGGAGTACTTGTTGGACAGGCCGATGTGCATCCGGTCTGTTCGGTGCTTGGCGTAGTAGATGTCTGCTCCCGACGCCCGCGAAGCAGACAGCTTGAAATGAGCTCGGAAAACGTCCGCCGAGCCCCGGATCTCTTTCAGCTTGCAGATAACACCGAAGATACAGATGTATCTCCAGGTGTTGGGCGTCAGCTGTATCGGCGAAACGCCCCAAGTGTTCAGGAGCGCCTTCGCCACCTCCGGCAACGGCAGCCGGAAGCCTGCCTCCAGGTGATCCACGGAGAGCAGCAGACAGCCTGGCTTGTTCACCAGGATTGAGTCGCTTTCCCTGGCATCGATGATTTCGTACTCGTCCCCGATCTTGAAGCGCTCACGAAGCCCGCTGAAGTGGCGGCATCGTGGTCCGCTTGACGCCGCGACGGTCACCCCGCTCGCTCCGGCAACGGCCTTCCCTTTGCTCGCCATCGCTGGAAGGATCGTAGGAGGCGGCGACGGCGCAAGGGGACGAAGGAGAAGATGGAAACATGAGAAGGCAATGAAGCACGAAAGTTTCAAGGCTGGAAGGTTTCTGGGAGGCGTAGCTCCCGCCCTCATCTCTTCCCCTCCTTATAAGGAAAGAGGAGGGAACGAAATTCGAGGTGGGCCCTGAAACGCCGCTCCTTCCCGTTTTTGAAAGTGCCCCTTCGGGTACAGCGTTGGCGACCGTCCGAACGCGATGACGGCACCTCAAGCATGGCGCGGCTTTGCACCCATCATGATGGGTTAACCGCCTGCCAAGGCTCCAAGCGGCGGCACCCCGCAAACGGGCCATCGCATTAAATGCAGAAGTGACGCCCTCGAAGCGCTCGTCTCACTGAGCCACTCGAGAGCGTGGGGGGCAAGTGTGGTGGCCAAATCTGGCCACCTAGGCCCATGATGGCCCACTACGACCCTCGCGTGTCCTGTCAGCTGACGTGGCCCCATCCCAACGGGTCACGTCCCTTCCAAGACGGTGTGAAGATCTCCAAGATACCGCCACCTTGATTGGACGCTGTCAAGCCTCGTGGCGGTATGACCCCGAGCAGGTCATCTGTCCTTCTGCGACCGAACAACTGCGGAAGGCTTCCGAACAGGAACAGTAACCCTACTGCGTGGAACAACCCTCAATATCACCGAACAGCACGTTCGACCCCCATGTGGGTCACCTGCTCGGAAGGTGTGTCCAAAGGGTGCCGAGCAGGCTCTCTGGCTTACGGAGCGGTCGTAACCGTCCCAGGCCACGTCCTCCACCATCAAGAGGCACGAACTGCCTGGCAGCCCAACGGGCACCTGAGCGCATAACTCCTCCCGTTATGCGCGCCCATCATGGCGCCTTTTCAGGCACGATCTACCAACGTTACGCACGTTGGCCCTGGCACCGACGCCTATAAAAATACAGGTACAGTACCATGCAACGGTACGTTCTCTTCCTCACGTGAACACACTCTCATACTCCGAAACCCCCTGCCTTGCGAGCTCTCCACTGACTTAGGCATCGGAGGGTTTCCCCGGTTTTCACCGGGCCCCCCTGATCCTCTTCTGGTCTTGCAGGTCCTCGTCCTCACCGGCGATCGTCTTCCCTCTCTCTCTAGTGGAGGCCCGTTTGGCTCCGGCCCAAACATGATTACACCACCACAGTATCTTTCCATGAGCACCTGTTGTACAATCATAGCAATGCCCGACAAATGTTTTTTTTGTCAATAGCCTTGCTGCATGTGACTGCATATTCCAAATTTAGAGTGTACATTCCAAAGTATTGGCTATGAGATGGGAGCCTTCTAGACTCTGCTCCACTGCGGTCTTGAAGTCTGTCAATAATCGAACCCCACACATGCACTAGACTTTAATCACATTGTTAACCCATGTAGAGATTATCTGCTGCATGTGAGAGATTGGTAACAATGTTCTGATGCTTACTAATAGCTTTGGATGGGTCAACTGCTTGAAGTCCCAAGGTTTATTGTATTTCAACTTCAGGTTCATCAGCAACGAATGGTGGTCCCTTTGTGAAATGCAGCAACCAGTTACTATGAGAATGTGCTCTATTATACCCATAATTGGTTCTAATTGAGTATTCTATATCTCAAGCATCTCTAGGCACTTGCTGATATCACCTAGGCCTATGAAACTGTGTTTCGTCCCATCGGTACCTATGGAGTATATCCATCATAAGACTTGAAATTTATCAGTGACCCTGTGTTCTGAAACTCATTTATAGATACAGCACCCCTAAGGCTGCAAATAACATTATTGGGAATTCCAGATTAGATGTATATTATTTAGTACACCCTCCAAGAGGTTGCATGTGAATTATTAATAATTTTTGAGCAGCAAATTTTCTCCTGCTGCTGGTGGCATGTTGAGCCTATTTAACATCCTCCTCGATGATAAAATTTGGGACAAATGTTGCTGTCACTTAGGCGACAACCTCAGTGATTGGACAGTGTTTGTCCATGTTGTGGTTTAGTCCCATATCATGAATCTGTGGGAGTTCCTCTATATATGTAGAGGATTCCCTCAACTCAAGGCCTAGCTTTTGGGTTAGAGTTTGGGCCTTTAACATGTTATCAGAGTCGGTTTACCTATCAGATCCTCTCTCCGTATGTGAACACTTGTCTGTACCTGTGTTGTTCCTCAAACCGGTCAGTTCGGTGCGAGGGAGGGTGTTGTGGTTTATTCCCATATTGGAAATGCACAGTCCCATATTCAAAATGGACAGAAGATTCCCTCAACTCGATGCTTAGGTTTTGGCTTAGAGTTCGGGCCTTTAAAACCCTACCTGTGTTGTGCCCCAAACTAGTTGGTTTGGCACGAGGTGTTGTTGGGGGGGGAGGGTTGTTGTGCTTTAGTCTCATATTGGAAATCCATGGGAGTGTTTCACCTCTATATATGTAGAGGATTCCCTTGACTCAATGCCTAGGTTTTGGTTTAGAGTTTGGGCCTTTACCGCTCCATAAACATTGCACATCAATCCCCTATTCAACTACATCCTGCTTTAGCTCAAGCATTGGTAGGCGATCTGGATTAGGTTTTGAGCCCTTGCTAATATCTGATCAACCAATGAACATAACACTGGTGTAAGATCCAACTTCATGAATCATTTGTCTCTTACAATGAGCTTTTTACATGGATCAACAAATCAATGTAAGACTGGTGTAAGATCCAACTTCAACTTCATGAATCATTCTCTCTTACAATGTGGGTAGCTTGAGTAATACGCCATTGCAATGCCTGCATATGCTGCGATTAATAGGGATGTTACCACACACCATGCATAGTTATCAGTCCATAGCTGGAGAAAATTCCACCATTCAACAGCCACCTGGTGTGGATTTTGTTATTCATATACTTAGTATAGCTAGTGGAAATTCGGTGTTAGGTGGAACTAACCAGTTATAGCCAATGTTTCTATTGAAAGGATAAGGGTATAGGGCTCCAGTATAACATTGGTCCGACCATGGCACACCAAAATGCTATGGCACATGTTGTTTATCCATCCTTTCTTACCATGATTGGAAGAACAACCAACTGTCGGGTTAATACAACATGTTAATCGTGGATATCCTATCTAGCATAAGGTCAATAATTGAGTGAACAACAATCAAATGGCAACTTCCAAGCTTGGTGTGGGAGAAAAAAACAAGGGCATCTGCCATCTTGGCTGTTTTGTCTGCATGTGTCAGCACATCTGATGCAGCAGAAGATTTGAGGTTCCAATAAAGTATCACATGTGATGGAGTCTGCACACTGGAATGAGAAAGTTGACACAGGTACTGGGCTGCAATCTCGCAGGGGTTTATATGCTAAGATAGTACCAAGAGAATGATAAATACTAGCCAATGCAGCTGGGGAAAGCTGTCTTTCAGTTTGTCTGTTTCATGAGAACCTAATCTGATCATCTGCACATGCAATGTATGCAGTGTACTGGATGATGGGTAGTTAGACATCATGAAAACGTAAGCCACTTTTGCATTCTTTGATGTTTGCTTGTATTTATGACTTGCTTATTGTACTTCGCTCTCAATTGTTTGGCAGATTTCAGAGAATAATATATGCATAACATTAATAAGATGGCTTCATCTCTATTTTAAAAATAATCCTCTGGTTAATTATTTTTTTATCATAGCGCTTCATGTCTTACTATTATGCATTTGGTTCAGACTGCAAAGACCCCTGAACTTATTCCGGAGGACAAATATCCTATTTGGCCAATAAGTACCCATAGCATTGTGTCAAGCAGTAACTCAGTAAACAAGAGATTACGAAACATTGTAAGAAATATATGATCACATGGCAGATCCCAGACTAGGTCCCATCCTCATGTTGGGGGCATGCATTTCATTTGGTACCATTTGGTTGCAGAGTACTCCGAGTCCGACTAAGCCTGTTGAGAAGGTAAAAGCTTACATCTGACATTTTCTTTCTGTAGTATCCTTTTTCAAGATATTTTTGTTTCGCTTTTCTGCTGCAGTAAATGATTTTCCACTGTATTGTTTTTCATTGATCATGGAACTATATAGCCATTTTCTGCCATTGATGAGTGATGGTGCTTATGAGTGCCTCTCTAGGATCTGTATAAGTACTGATGTCTTGGACTGTACTAGGGTTCAGTCAAACGAAGACAATTAATGACTAGAAATACACAACTTTCAACCTCAATTATTGGTTAATAGGGAAAGTTCCAATGGACATCGATGGCATTTATTGTAGCATCTAATCCTTTCTTGTTTCTTTGGTGGTCTCCCTACATATCTTGACATGAAAGTTTCAAGCTATCACAATCTAGATAAATGGCATTACATAGTACAACATTTAAACATACAGGTAAGACTTGACTTTAAAAGAAATTGGTGCATCTCCACTTCATTTCCATCCTCAATGGCAGCTCACATTTTTTTAAGGGTTTTTTAGTTTTTATGCCCTGTGATCTTTTGCAATTAGCTTTCAGTGCCCATAACTTGGCTATTTAGCCTTGAGAAACATAGCTTTCTTTAAACAGGTCTTTTGGTAATATTTACCGTTAGCTTTAACTTCCTGAAAGCAACTTGCTTCTAAGGAAAGTTGGGTTTGTTCGATTCAGGGCTAAATAGTCAAGTTCTATGTTATCGAAAGCACCCTAGGTCACCTGGGCTGCCCCTGCGGCTCTTCCGACCCTGCAAGGAAGCAAGCAGTGATGAGCCTCAGTGAGCTCCTGTATACACACACATGCTCTCTCTCTCTCTCTCTCATGGACATACGTACACACCGGAGGGCTCACACCCCCATCCACTGGACTCAACCTTGGATCCCTTGCGGCTTACCTCGTCCTCTTTCTCTCTCTCATGCGCAGACGTACAGACAGAAGTGTCACACCCCCATCCACTGGACTCCACCTTGGAGCCTCTGCCTCATCCTCTCTCTCTCTCTCTCACACACACACACACACACACACACACATACCCACATACACGGGGCTTGGCCCCCTCTCTCTTAATCATTTTTGTGAATCATCATCATCATCATCATCATCATCATTAGAGCCTGGCTACATGAATCTTTTTCCGCCAAAGATTTCTATGAAGTGCCATATTCATGCTTAAACTCAAGAAGTCCAAGCCCTTCCTAATAACATCGTACCATCTCATTTTAGGCCTTCCTCTAACTCTTTTACTAGCATCCACTATGATTTGGTCACATCTTTTAACTGGCGCCGATATCATCATTTTAACCGGCCTTCCCCTAATATCGTCATCATCATAATCATTTTTGTGAATAAAACAAAAAAAATTATGCATCTGGATATTATCTGACTTATTTATATTTTTAAAATAATTTCTCACTTCAAATGCCTGGTCATTACCTTAGTCACCCTAGGCTCCTCTTGCCTTGGATTTTTCTCAATGGTTTTTTAGTTTTCTGTTCTTTGTGATCTTTTGCAATTAGCTTTTGATTCCCATAACTTGACTATTTAGCCATAACCAAAGAAACTTAACTATAATTAAGGCTGGTCTTTTGCTAATACTAATTATTTACTTTTACTCCCTGAAGCAACCTGCTTCTATTTCTTCCATGCATGGCTAAATAGTCAAGTTGTGGGGCTAAAAGCTGATTGCAAAAGATTACAGGGATGGAAAACTGATAAAACAAACCTTTTTTAATTGCCAATATTTTCAGAAAATTACTGAAAAGGGCATAAGAACATTTAATTCGTTTAAAGGTACTAAAAGAATTGAAATAACTAAAAAGGAGATTATAATAAAATTGTAGGGAGAAAAGGTCATAAATGGAATTTAAGGGTTTTTTTCCATAACATATCTTGATAGATACTATACCTGTGGTATCCTTTTACCGTTTATGGTGAGAGCAATGGCATAAAATGAGAGGCATCAAGGCTGGAAGATTTACTCTCTTTTACCCTCTTTCTCTTATGATTGTTTTTATTTTTCCAAAAGAACGTATGTATACCGCCTATTTTATTGCTAAACTCTATCTTATTCATAATGCTGGAATGTTAACCCTGTTATCTCCGCACTGGCTGTTGAGGATGGAAGGAAGATGGAGGTAGAGATGGGGTTGATGGTGGCAGCTTGAATAGTCTCTGCATGTGCTGGAGATGGTGCAAATTAAGAGTGGATCTGCCCCTCCATCTCCTCTCCCCACCCGCACACCCCTGTTGTACTGATACTTCTTGCTGCCGCCGGCTGGGAACAATATCAGCCATCTTGCTCCATCTACATTTGTCTTCTTTCCAATCTGATCTCTCTTTCCTTCACCATCTTTCTCTGTTCTTCCTGAACAGGTTTCCCCGTCCATCTAGCTATTTATGTGCATCTTATTGTCATCTCCTTTGGGAAGGATACTTTCAGTTGGGAAGGTGTGATAAACTTTTGATTTTTTTCGTCCCTTTGGCATGGCATGTCAATGGTGTTCTTGAGGTGTCCACTATAATAATCTGAAACATAATCTATATAACAAGATGTGATGTCCCTAAGCTTCAGTATGCATGCAGTCGTGATGCTGCAAGTCTTGGTCCTAGGAGAAAGGTGGTAGGGGGTTGGAGAATCTTCCCTCTTGGAGTAAAAAATGAGGGACCTTTCTAGATATTGAATAATGAAGGGAATAAAAGTCGCATCACCTCCCATTAAGAGCGAAATGGTCTTTCCCTCAGAATATATTTTTGGTGATATGTTTAGAGAAAAGTGGAGTTCACTTATAGATATCACATTTACGGGGAGTGTACTTTTTTTAAATTTAAGATCATGGTGCCCTTATTACAAACTTCAAACTTTTGCTCTTTTAGTAATTTTCTACATTTTAGTTTATCTCCTTCAGACACGAGTTAGATGCCGGGTAACCATCATGAATCTTTTTTCCAGGTGGAAGGTGGCAGTAGGACAAGGAATCACAGAGGGTCGAGTGTGCAGCACGGTCAACAGTCTTCAATTGCAGACGTAGCACCAACAGATGCATATCAATTGTTATCAACTGATTCTGACTCGGATTAGCTGCCTGTGCTAAAGCCAGTATTTATCACGTTGGCATTTGTCATTACAATCTTGCGGCAATGGTCCTTTTTCCCCCCTCGTTTTGTTTTGTTTTATTTGGTGGGGATGGGGGTGGTGATGAAGATAGGCTGCAAGAGCGGTGTTGACTGCTTTTCCTGTAAATTGGCTTTTCGGGATGATCTCCAGCAGATAGATTTCCATTTACAAATTATAATCTGCAGTATAAACTGGCATTTACCCATTACTGCTCTTTGACGAGTTTGATGAGAATGAAACTCGCAGTGTGTTCTGTGTACAATAAATCATCATAAAGAGTTGTCTCCCGACAAAACCAACTAACCTGGCACTTTTAACCAATTTAATGTCGAATACTATTGTCGGAGATGTGGTGACGTTTGGCAAAACTTTTGGTTGAAAGTTACTTTAAGTTTGTGCTTTACATGGTGACACAGGTTCCCTACGTCTCCACGTCTTGGGCCTCAGCCTCAGCCAAGATCAAGGTGTTGCTTAGACCGGCGAGGTTTATCTTTCCTAAGAATAGGGCAAACTTATCTCGGCCAATTCCGACATGGAGCTCACGACATGGCTGTGGGAATCCTAGGCATCATGGCTCATGTAATGGGCCACTACTTGATTGTTGAGTCAATGACTGCGGATCGTGCGCCTTGTAATGGCGATCATTAAGGTTACGATCTGGTTGATGAGACATGATGGTTACACGATCGTGGCATGAGATCTGCAAGAAGGACCGACAGTTCAAGACTACTTAGCCTATTATATATGGGGGTAGATTTGACATTCATATGTACGCAAACTCTTTGCTTTAGACTCTACCACACTCTTCGGCCATTTATTGATTTGAGTATCAGAGTCTCTTTCCATCGGGACCTCTCGGAGGATTTGTAGGTCTCGGGCATAGGTCATATGTCACCTCTTGTTGACAATGTTGACTCATCGGCCCTAGCAATATCCGCTTAGGTTGACATTAGGAGTCTTATTGCATCATTTTTTGGCATCGTCTGTGGGAAGCTACTTGACTTCCATGGCTTCTAAGGGCAAGTCCGTCATCGGTCATCCTATTGACGTGAACATTGGCCTAGTTGAGGGCCATGAGGGAGTCGTCAGTGGAGGGATTGGTGCAGACGACCAGAACTTTGTTACCTCGTCACACCTCGATCGAATTGGGCAGTCTTTTCACACCATGTGGCAAGTGATGAACCAATTGACAGAGTAGAACCAATGTTGCCCACGATGTGAAGCGAAGGATGAAGCGGGCCTTCACTATAGGGGGTCCGGTCGAGACGCTTAGGTATTGACGACCTTGTCTTACACAAGTTGGCCGTCTTGGATCCGAGAGCGGCAGTTGGTAAGCTTTTTCCAAACTGAGGACAATATTGAGTTGTTGAGATCTCGACCAGGGGGCCTATCAGTTGTCGGATTTAGAGGGTTCGACAATTCCCAAAACTTGGAATGCCGAACACCTTAGATGTTATATCCTTGATGTGAATAAAATGAACTTTTATCGCATTGCTATGGTTCCTAGCATCGCTTTATTAAGCATCCCTTGTCAACATTGCTCAACTGAGCATCGTCTCGGCCCCTGGCTTCTACACAACGAGTCTCTTGGCATCGTCTTAGTTAACATCGTGGACCTTAGAGTGGCTAACGTACGAGGTCTCTATGACGCTCTTGGTTAGCTTTGACGTCATGAGTTAATGAAAATCTCGCCGTTTGGCATCGTCTTGGTTAACGTCATGGACCTCAGAGTGGCCGACGAATGAGGTCGCTATGACACTCTTGGTTGGCTTTGACATCACTAGTCAATGAAAATCTCGCCGTTTGGCATTGTCTCGGTTAACGTTGTGGACTTCAGAGTGGCCGATGAATGAGATCATTACGTCGCTCTCAGCCGGCTTCGACATCATGAGTTAACGAAAATCTCATTCTTTGGCATCGCCTCAATTAACATCATGGACCTTGGAGTGGCCGATGAACAAGGTGGCTACGGTAGTCTCAGACGGCTTTGATGTCACGATTTAACAAAAATCTCACTGTTTGGCATTGTCTCAGTTAATGTCGTGGACCTCGGAGTGGCCGACAAACGAGGTCACTACGGCACTCTTCGCTGGCTTCGACATTATGAGTTAACGAAAATCTCACCGTTTGACATTGTCTCGATTAACGTCGTGGACCTCCGAGTGGCCGATGAATGAGGTCGTTACGACACTCTCGGCCGGCTTCGACATCAAGAGTTAATGAAAATGTTGCCATTTGGCATTGTCTCTGTTAATGTTGTGGAGCTCAGAGTGGCCGACGAATGAGGTCACTATGGCACTCTCGGTCGGCTTTAAAGTCACGAGCTAACGAAAGTTTCATCATTGCCTCAATTAACATTGTGGACCTCGGAGTGGCCGACGAATGAGGTCGCTACGACACTCTCAGCTGGCTTCGATGTCACGAGTTAACAAAAATTTCATCGTTCGACACCGCCTCAATTAGTGTCGTGGAAATCGGGGTGGCTTGTAAACGAGGTCTCTACGACGCTCTTGGGTAGCTCTGAAGTCACGAGTTAAAGTAAATGATGCCTTTGGGCAATGTTTCAATGTTTCGATGTTGCGGGTAACATCATGAGCGTCAGGATAGTCGGTGGAGCGAGGTCGCTTTGGCACTCTCGACTGACTCCAACCTTACGAGTTAGCAAAAACACTAGTTTTAGACATCGGCTAATGTCACAGATGTTGGAATGAGCACCTAACGAGCACAAGCTCACGGTTGGTTTCGATGTCACGAGTTAGCAACATCATTCTTTTTCGGCTAGTGTCAGTGTCTCGAGGTAACCTAGATTCGTTCTCGGTGGACTCCGACATCACGAGTTAGCCGTTCAAACACAAACCATGAGACAATATACAGAAAGGAAAGTTCATTATATTTCAGGTCTGAGCACAAGGCCGAGACATGTTTCTTACAAAAGGTCTCGACACATGGTCGAGGTAGCGGATTTACAAAATGAAAAGAAAAACCCATGCACGGGCCTCCTAGTTGTCGGTGGTCCCGACGTCAGTAGTAGTGGGGTTGTCGTCAGTGGATGCAGTGACCTCGACGTCGGTCGGGACAACATTGTCAGCAATAGCCTCAGTGGCCTCATCATCCTCAGCGTCTAACCCCAACAAGTCTAGGCTGGGTAGAGCACTTGGACTTTCTGGCAGCAATATTTGAAGCCACTTTCAAGGAGGTTGTCAATTTCCTTGCCGAGCTCCTGTGAGTGCGATACTTAATGATTGCCTGAGCTTACATTGCGGCCACTTGGTTGTCCACCTTGGTTCATAGCTTGGAGTCGGCTTCCTCCTCATCTCGGAGTGACTTGCGGAGCTGCTTAGCCGTTCGCTTCGAGAGAGAGGCCTTCTCCTCAGCTTTGGTTGCTTGTCTCTCTGCCTCGCCTGTAGTTTTTCTGCCTCGATAGCCAGTTTCTCGGCCTCAATCAACTGCCATTCAGCCACTTGGTGGGTGACGTCCACCTTCTGGAGGAGGGCCCTGAGGAGGCTTAGCTACTTCTGTTCCCAAGCTATAGAGACCTAGAGGGGGGTGAATAGGTCCTAATTGTGATATTAAAATCCATTTGTTGATTTATCAGGTTGTAACACCTATTTAGCTAAAGATATGAATATTGTAACAAAGATTGATCGATAAGCAGAAGTTAGATATGGTGGTAAGATAAGAAAAACCAAAACGGTTAAGATAATGCAACCACACAAGTATACATACAGTGCACCCCAATTTATCTTGGTTCGGTGTTGATCCACTCAACACCTACGTCCAGTCCTCAAGGTGAACAACCTTGATATATGTACTATCTTTCTGAATCACAGCCAAGACAACACCACTAGATACAAACCTCCGGTTGGTCCTCAATTCACCCTAAGCACCTCAGGTCTTCACCCCTTACCAGGTGGAATCACACGCCTGACCACAGGCCTTCACCTTCTAATCGGGGTGGAATAACCCGCTTGAACACATGCCTTCATCTAACATAGGTGGAACAACTCTTTAACAAGAGTAAATGGTGCTTGAAAGAATGTCTACAGATTAGACAAAATGGCACATATGAAAATGCAGCAAAGAAGCTCTTCAGAAAAAATGTAGCTTGCAATAGAATGATGATGGACTTTGAATGCGCAGTAAGAAGGCTCTTGAATGTGTAGGAGTTGAGCAGCAGTAGCTTCTATTCTTCTAGGTGAGACCCTCTTCAATGAATGGTTTGTTACAGTATGCAGAAGAGGTTGGACGCCTTTGATTGCTGGAGTGAGGAATACTTTTGGTGCTTACCGAACCTTGAATTTTTCTCAAAGTATATCTTCCGGGCTCTTATCTCCTTTTTTTTTTTGTTAGTTTAACACGCTCTCTGTGCCTTCAATACACGACACGGGTTCTATACACGTAACCCATCTTCTATCTGTTATCTCTCATGCAGATGTATGTTAGATACAACATAAGAGAGGTAGCTATTGAGTCTTCTCATGATATAAAAATAGAGATGTACAGTAGGCACATTTCTGGTCCGTGGTTTCTTGTTTAGTGTAAAACCTCGTACTGTACGTAGTGGACATTAAATAGACCTACATAAAATATTTTATCTAGACAGACCAAAGGTCTTGTCTGATCTCCTTCGTAAGACTAAACAATAAACAAGTTACTTTATGTCTAGATATTTGACACGTGTAAAGTACCTTTTTTCTATTGCATTAAACAATGAATGTGTGTCATCTTTCCATCAACAAGCAAAACAATCATATGAAAACTTTGAAACGAATGTCCTTTGTATACTATTTGACAATCAAGTACATCTGTCATGATATATGTTTATTTTTACCAAAACAATATTTACATAGCCATGCTATTGATTATTTTAACCATTTCTAAACGAACATAGAATAATAGATAATTTTTGTTCATGACTAGGAAATAATAGATTAATTCAATTCTGTATGACCACAGAATAACCAATTATTTTTTTTTCATGACCAAGAAATAATTGATTAATCTATCAGACATATTAACCTGTTATTTTGTCATCTGTTGAAGAGATAACTGATTATATGAATCATGGTTATTCCAGTAAGCAAACAACAAGGATTAATGATAGGTTAAAATGAACATTAATGATGTTAATTGTTCAGTATTTTGTTAATCATTCATAACATAAGGAGGGTGTGCAACATTCTCCCCTTTTTTTAGGGATTAGACAAAATAATGTGTTCATTTAATTCATCATTGTTGGCCCACGGATGGTAGCAAGGATAAACCTAGAGGGGGGGGGGGTGAATAGGTTTATCTGAAAATACAAATAAAAATCACCACTTGAAAAATTTTGGTTAGTGAATGTAGTTGTGTGTAGTAGATAGAGTAGCTATGCGGAAGCAGTTCAAACAAACAATCACACAAAAGAACACAGAGAATTTTATCCTAGTTCGGTACTTCTCAAATGGAAGACTTATGTCTAGTCCCCAAGCAAATCTTAAGATTTCACTAACCAGGGTACAATCCCCCCAAGGATATACAAACCACTAGCTCCTTGCTAGTCCTCTTCCTCTCTGAGTAAGAAGGAAACTCACTTTTGTTACTGGTCAAGAAGCCACCCTCCTGGAACAAACCCCAGTGCGGTTCTGCTAGACTTAAACCCCTAGCTAGGTTCTACTGACACCAATCCCAGCTAGGTTCTTCCCTTAACCCAAGGAGAACACTGTATACAGTCCCATAGTCGGACAGAATCCACCAGCACCCAGTTCGCCTTCTCTTCACACAGGAAGAGGAACACTGTATACAGCCCTACAGCTTGACACAAGTCTTTCTTAGAAAAGAAAGAATAGACTGAGAGCTACACAAGATGAACCTAAGGAACTCAAACTCTCAGCTCACAGACTCTCCCCTAGATTTACAATGATGCACAGAGAGACTGAAGAGAGAAAAGAAGCTTGAATGCTTGAAGACTTCACATTGTTGCTTGTGTGCACACTTCTTTTTGGGCTCGAGCTCTTTCTCTCTTTCTTTGAGTGTGTATGGCGTTGAGGCTTCTCACTAGATGTACACTCTTTCAAAAGGATTTTTAGGAAAGCTCTTTTTCTTCTACTTCAAACACTTCATCCTTTATAGGGTAGAAAGATAGAGCCGCTGAGGTATAGCCGTTGGAGTTCTTGGATCCTTTGCTCATCTTCTTCTTCATATGCTTTCCTTCTTCTTCTATCTAACAGACATCTTCATGTGTCTAATGGATGCTTGCTTGAGTCTTAACGGATTCCTCATGTTATGTAACACCCCATATAAGAATATGTTAAATGGACTAAATCAGCAAACTACCAACAACTTGGACTAGTCATTTTCAGAGCTCGAGCAGGAAAAGAACTCTGAAGTTAAGCGTGCTCAGTTGGGAGTAGTCCCAGGATGGGTGACCTTCCTGGGAAGTCTACCAACTGGCACAGTTGTTGGGCCAGTTTGTTGGTTGGGTCGTCACAAATGGTATCAGAGCCTTACCCAGCCGGAAGTGCAGGAACTAAGTGCCACATAGGGCAAAGTGCTACGCTATGGGAGCCACCTCTTGAGGCCATAATGGCGCAAAGTGCTACATAGTGGGAGCCACCTCTTGAGCCTATGGGGGCCACCTCTAGAATCCTGCCTGCCTGGGGTTTGATTGTGTGCTATATGTGAATAGCGACGAGGACGTCGCTTATATAAGAGGGGTAGATTGTAACACCCCATATAAGAATATGTTAAATGGACTAAATCAGAAAACTACCAACAACCTGGACTAGTCATTTTCAAAGCTCGAGCAGGAAAAGAACTCTGAAGTTAAGCGTGTTCAGTTGGGAGTAGTCCCAGGATGGGTGACCTTCTTGGGAAGTCTACCAACTGGTACAGTTGTTGGGCCAGTTTGCTGGTTGGGTCGTCACATGTTAAAACTAGACTCCTGCAAACATTTAATGCATGGAAGAGAATGTCAGACTTCAGAAGTATTGTGTCAGATAGCCCATACCTTGTTATGTGCAGAGGTCCATGATTTCTGCTGACATCCAGATATGTTAGGTAAGGCCTTTACTTTTTAGCATAAGGAAGGAGTCATTTCAGTCCTTAATTTTCTGCTGACTTCTTTGCTTACCTACCTTGATAAGATAGAAGATACACAACAGAAAGATCTTCAGTCAATTAGAGAAATAATAAGTTAAACATATACATTGAACTTTCATTTGGGCGCCAAAGACATTTTGAAACATTTGAAATGTAGAGGCAATCGATGTTTATTTAAAAGTAATCGATATTACAGAGGCAATCAATGTTCATAAAGGTAATCGATGTTTAAGTGAAGTAATCGATGTTCTAATGTAATCAATGTCTAAGGTAATCGATGTGAAGGACAATCAATGTGAAACAACTATAATCGATGTATGAAGGCAATCGATGTTGCTCAAAGGCAATCGATGTTGCTCAAAGGCAATTGATGTTTAAAAATAATTGATGTCTTAAAAGACAATCGATGTTTTAAGATAATCGATATTTAAACAAGACAATAATCAATGTGACAATTTGATTGGACAAAATACAACGTGGTCGGGAAATCGATAGTAGACTACTTCGACTGGACAAAATTTAACGCATTCAGTCGAAATGAAGATTCAGATATGACAAAGTTTAACTTCAGATGAACAGAAAATAACGTTTCGGTCGAAGCTGAAACACGTAGTCAGTCGAAGTGAACTTCGTATATAGCTTCGAATATGACAAAGTTTACTTCATATGACGAAGTGAGACTTTGACTGATCAAGACAAAAATATGCATGACGAAGTGCCAGCTTTGGATATGACGAAGTGGACTTCAGATTTGACGAAGCTAGCTTGTATATAACGAAGTAAGCTTCGACTAAACATGATAAAAACATGCATGATGAAGTTGAAACTCAGTGTAAATCTGAAGTGATAATGTAAGAATATACTGTATTCATGAGAGAAACATGATATAAATGTATTAATGATATTTTAAGTTAAACATAGGTTTTGTTATAACCAAAATAAAAGGATAAAATATAAGAGTTGTTCAACAATCTCCCCCTTTTGGTGATGACAAAACTCATAAGAATTTTCTTTAAAATAGATACTGAAATCATGAAATAAATAGAAATTTCACAGTATAAGAATACTCTCCCCCGTTTTGTCAATAACCAAAAAGGAATGATCTTAATTACATTTTGCTTTCACCTCTTTTGTAGAGACTTCTTACCCATGTGCTGTGAGATTTATGGAGAGGGATCAACAATATGTTTGTCATGAATTTTCATCTCCCATTTTGTGTATGCTCCCCCTTGATGTGAGGCTCCCCCTCAGTGTATGGCTCCCTCTTAATATGAGGCTTGATGAGTCTTCATTCTTCTTCTTGTCTGTCGACAGTTGTTGTACTTCCACTTGTTGGTGTTTGATCTTGTGTTTCTTGACATATCCACTTGTCAAGTTTTCAAGAGTTTTTCCTGCATTGATCTATATAAAAGTACTTGCAAGATTTTTGTTAGTATCATTTATGGAGATTTTAAGAACAGAATAAATTTGTGACTGCTCCCCCTTCCTATATGAGTTGGATGAAGCTGGCAGTCACCAATGCCTTGAGCATCTTTTGTTCCTGATGCTCCAAGGCTATTCTACAAACAACTTATTCAAATGTAGGTACCTAATTCTTTTTGGGTCCTTGATGGTTAGATGCATAAAAATATCCTTTTGGAATCCACATTAGGTGCCTAGTAGTGCAGGAATTTACTGTGTGGCTGTCACGCCCCGACATTTAGCAGTGGAAATAAATATCGAGAGCGTGAGCGATACAAGTATGAGTATCACAGTCGAGTAGTTTAGAGAGACATCTAAGTATAACAAAAGATTTAAGACAATAATAATGCCAGCCAAATACTCTTTATTTCATTTCCAACAAAACTAACTTGAAACCTTACATAAGTCAGAGCCAAACATAGGGCCATTATTGTATTTCAAATACATATATGACATCAAGAAAATAAACCTAACTATTACAGACTCTATGGACTCTAATCTTGATGGCTGGCATGTCAGGTACGCTTGAGATGCTCATCACTCTTCCCCAATCCCATCATTCTCTATTCCTTAAAATCATCACCTGAAAATGTTAAGGAAGTAGGTGTGAGCGCACTAACGCCTAGTAGGATTTATATCTCATGGTGCAGGCATGCTTTACATGAATTAACAATTTATTAGGCAAGATATTAGCATGCAATACTCATGGAAATCGATCATGGTAATGATATGGACAATTCCAAGCTATAACATGTACGAAACGATTCAGGAAACAAATCCAGTGACATTTATCATGTGAGGAGGAACGTTTAACAATAGAATGGATGACAGTACGATCATTTATCAATGGAAGAGATTCAACATTCAATAACATGTACAATGGATATCTCAAATTGAATTCCATAGAATTTCAGTGGACAATGACATATTGGATTCATAACGATGACATGTATAATAGATTTGACCATTTCACATATAACAGTTCAATTGATCAATCATCATTCAATAACAGTGTGGAAATTACCGAGATCAATCTTGCAGTCAATTAGATGATTTCTAGACACCTTAATAGATCATATACTCTCGCGATTATAATTATTTCGGGTGCTCCTCCCAGGACCAGACTGGGCCCTATTTGCACAGACATGGTTATGAACCGAAGTTCCAATATTTTCTGGTAATTCCATTCATTCATTTATGGCCAACATGATTTTCAAGCAATGGACAATTATGAACTTAAGATCATGTCGATGATTATAAAGAACAAGGCAAGTGGACATGATCCGGAGTAAATTTCAGCAGCATAACAGCTTAATTACTTTAGTTCAATCTTTACATTTAATGGCTTGCTTTCAATGTGTCAAATCACTCTCACGAGAACTAGATAAGAACATAGATGCATTCTATCTTCTGGATACTTCGATGGTACAACCAACTCGGTCTCCATGAGGGAATCTACGGAGTACAGAGAATTACGGAGGTCTTAAGGAAAAGGTCACTAGTCTACCGATATGGAATGACCGGCCGAGAGTTTCTAAATCCCCAAGAGAGGGCTGCCTACATGTGTAATGTGTCGTGTAGAACGTGTCTCAATCCACAATCCATCGGTTTAAAACAAGACGGAAAGCAATTAACATGGACGCATGACATGGTATATAATTCAGTCTATCACATGATTTCTGCACTTTTAACATGCAACAATTCTAGTTATAAACAAGCTAGAGTATGGACATAGCTCATATCAATCACATGGTAGATGGAATCAAACAATCATTAAGAGCACTTAGAATAGAGATTCATATTCTTATGGCTTTCATGTAGGTTGATCACTTTTAGGCCATTGAATAACTACATGACATGATATGACAGTAGGACATGCATATGGTTGACTATACAACTCAACAAAATAGCCTCGGGTTGGCCTTTAAATCGTGACGGTTCAGTCGTCGCATTTAAGAGGACCGTACATGGTTCATATACAAAGCAGTCTATGAAACATCAAATTACGACAGACCTATCCATCGCCTTCATGTCGCGATAGAACGATATGTCGCAATGGCTTTTAAAACGCGACGACCTGTTAGTCGCATTCATAACGCGACAGGCAACAAGTTGCTACAACCCTAAATCGCGACGGTTCAAAACGTCGCGTTCACGAGGTGTTTTCAAAATCACGATATAAAAATTGTCCTAAATACATGGGCGGGAAAACTTGTAGCTCCCCGAGAATTACAACAATTGAAAATTTGAGATAAATAGAAAATATGACCACTTAATAATTTAAAATAGTTAAATATGTACACACCGTTATCCCAGATGTAAAAACACATCTAAAAATGTCGTAAAAATCATAGTTAGACTTTAAATAGGTTCTCTAGTGACCCATAAAGAAATTTGGGCCAATAAAAATCTTTTGGATTGAGTTTAAAAATTATTACGACTTATTATCGTAATTAAGGAATAAGTCAAAAAATCATTATGACACGTACTTAGATGAGTCAGAAAATTAAATAAAAATTAGAGATGGACTTCAAATAATATCCTCTAATGACCCATCAAGAACTTTGGGTCAATAAAAATCATTTGGGCTAGGTTTAAGAGTTATTGTGACTAATTATCCTAATTAAGAAACCAAGTCGGAAATCGTTAACACGGAAATATAACACGATCATAAATTAAATAAACATGTTGGAGATGCTTCCAACATCATGTATTGATGACCCATTATCAGAATTGGGCCAATGGATCACTTTTGGCCCAAGAATAAAATGAAGCAAGAAAAATAACCAGAAATTCGTAACCCTAATTGAGCTTAAAATAGAAAGAGGTAATTAGGGCAAATTCCAAGGCAATTAGTCTTTCTTGGCAACCCAATTCGTGCCTAACCATGGTGGGAGGTTTCCTAAAACCTCTCACACTCTTTTTGGGTGAGAAATCATCAAAAAATGGAAGGTGTTAACCCAAAACTGCAACCCTTCCTTTCCTACACCCAATGGGACTTCTAAAACCTAGATGCATATATACTTGTCATGAAACCCTAGGGGACAAAATTACACATTTTTGAGGTCGTGGGAGGCAGTTCTTGAGCAACAAAGGTGGAGGAAAACGCCCCAAAATGGAGCTCTTCTTCCCTGCTGCATCGGCATCGACCTGTGCAAAGTGCTCTTCTTGGATTCGATCAAAGGTAAGCCAAACCTTAACCAAACTGTGAAAGACTTATACCCCTGGAAAGAGGGTCGAGTCTGGCTCCTAATGGCACTGGTTTTCCCAATTTTCATCCAGTGAGTCGGGAGTATTAAGTGTTCTCCTCCAGGCGGTCAGAACTAGGGCTTTCTGGAGAGCGAATCTTATTCAACTCCAAAGGTAGGTCATCTCCATGCCAAACTCTAATTAAACTCATCCATTCTTGCATCCATATGTATAGATCATGTTCTTATTATTTTCTCTAATTTTTATCTTGAGAGTTTCACGAATTAAATCTTGCATGATCTTGATGCTGTATTATCGTGATTTAACCTTGACCTGTCTCACAAGTTTTATAACTTTCTCTGGAGTCATTTGTAGACTGAGTGTTCAACATAGAACTTGTTTCCCTATGAGTCTACTTTCATTTGGCACTGGTGTCTACAATTTTTGTTGACCGTACTGAGAGTAGTATCCCGAACATGAACACTATGTAAGATTCACACAGTCAGTCACAATACATTTTATTACCTAGTCAAACGACCTTTTTTTTCTCAATCATTTGCTACTGTACAAAGTATTGGAAGTACTCTAACTAAAAAGGTGGTTTAACCCATTTGGATCACCCTAGAATTTGTTTTGATTTTTCAAACCCATAGGTGTCAAACCTAGTTTGAATCAGACTAGAAAAACCCCTTATAAAGCACCCCTGGGCAGATCAGCCCTGTTTAGCCCGTTTGACGTCATTTTCATGCCCAGTCTTCTCCTGTACAAAGTTAGTTACTATTTACATGCATTTATCAACCCATCTAAGTGTAAAACATGTTCACATAATGTTAATTGATCTTAAGTTATTGACCATGTTCTCTATCTACTGATTATTCACATCTTGCCTTGTTACCGAACTTGCTAAACATACATGATACTTGCTAAAATTGGTCATGCATGATTAGTGTTTTCCTAATTTAGTACTCATGATACTTTCCAAGCATGAAGTTTTCATAAACAGAGTTTCTTTAACTGGAGTTTCCATAATCGGATTCACACACGCACTTGAGCGATTCTCACGCGCAGCATGCACATACACTCTAGCACGATAGGAAAACCCCTTCTTGGCTTGTGGTGAACTCTCCGTCGGATATTCCTTCTGCCAGACTAGTGACCCCTTGACCAAGGCCTCCGTAAGTCTCCTCTAACCGTGGATTCTCACATGGCCGATGAGCAGATTGTACCAATGAAGTACCCGGAAGTTAGTGTGCACATATCTCTTCTCTCTTGGCATTCTTGACAAGATCTTTCTCTTCTCATCTTGACTTTCTCGAGTGATCGAGTATAACACATGAAACCAAGTTATTAAAGATAGAATCTATGTAAATGTGTCATTAGCTTCCGGATTGAACTCTTGACTTGATATTCCCAACGTACCCTTGAACTCTATATCATTATTGACATGACACTCTCGATAATCATTATTATTGACATGATCATCCTGAACTTTCTCGACCAGTCTATCCTTATTGACACACATTGCCTTCTTGTGATACGTCCTTGAACTACAATAATGATATTGGAGTCATGGACTCAAAACTCGTTCTTGTCACCCATGAGTCGATGGACTCATTGGGACACATGCCAGTGTTGCGCAATACGAACCTGACTGAAGTCCATATATGATTTTTATTTAATTTTCTGACTCATCCACGTACGTGTGATAATGATTTTACGACTATTCATGAATTACGATAATAAGTCGCGAAACACTTTAAACTTGGATGATCTGATCTTTCTTGGCATAAATTTCTTTGTGAAACATTTAGTAATAATGTTTAGGGTTGATTATAATTTTTACGAAATTTTCCGAAGTGTTTTAGCACATACGATAATGATACGTATGTTTTAAATACTTGTTATTATGGAAATTATTTATTCCCATTTTAATTGAATTTTTTATATAATTGAAATTTCGGGGTGCTACACCCTCCCCCACTTAAGAGAATTTGGTCCCCAAATTCATATATAGAGAGATTTGTACAAGTGAGGTGTACTTGTGAATAACTCCGGATATCTTTTGCGCATTGCTTCCTCGGTTTCCCACGTGTCGTCTTCATCCATGCGTTGATTCCATCGAACCCTTACTAGTGGAATAACTTTGTTCCTTAGTTGGCGCAGTTCCCGATCCACGATCTTAATCGGCTTCTCTTGATATGTTCCGTCTTTGTTAATTCCAGAAGCTCATATTCTATGACATGCCCTGGATCTCGTACATACTTTTCAACATGGATATGTAAACACATTGTGTATTCCATCCATTTGTGGTGGTAAATCGAGACGATATGCCACCTCGCCGACTCTTTCGAGGATTTCGAAAGGCCCGACAAACCTTGGTGACAACTTGCCTTTAATGCCAAATCGCCTGATCCCACGGCCTGGAGATACTTTCAAGAATACATGTTCACCAACCTGAAACTCCAGGTCTCTTCTTCTATTATCTGCATATGCCTTTTGTCTTTGCTGCGCCACTGCCATTCTTTCTTTAATAAGCTTTACCTTCTCTGTGGTTTCTCTTATCATCTCAGGTCCTAGCATTTGTTTTTCGCCAACTTCATACCAGCATATTGATATCGGCAACTCCTGCCGTAGAGTGCTTCAAATGGTGCCATTTGAATGCTAGCTTGATAGCTATTATTGTAGGCGAACTCCACGAGGGATAAGTGTTCGTGCCAGCTTCCTCCAAAATCTAGGACACATGCTCTAAGCATGTCTTCAATCACCTGGTTGGTTCTCTCCGTCTGACCATCTGTCTATGAATGGAAAGCCGTGCTAAAGTTTAGTTTAGATCCCAAGGAGTAGTGCAGTCCTTTCCAAAAGTGGGATGTGAACCTGGGGTCTCTATCAGACACGATAGACACCGGTACTCCATGTAATCTGACTATTTCCTTCACATACAACGCGACCAGAACATCTACTGACCACTTAATCTTCACTGGTAAGAAGTGAGCCGACTTAGTTAAGCAGTCGACAATAACCCAGATTCCATCGAACCCACCTCTAGATTTAGGTAGTCCGAAAATAAAGTCCATCCCTATACCTTCCCATTTCCATGCCGGGATTTCTAGGGGTTTGAGTTTACCTGTGGGTCGCAAGTGTTCTGCCTTGACTTTTTGACATGTCAAGCATCGGGCGACATATTCCGCCACTTCTCTCTTCATATTAGGCCACCAAAAGCTTCTTTTCAAATCTTGATACATCTTGGTAGTTCCAGGATGGATGGTATACCTGGTCTTGTGAGCCTCATCCATAATAATTTTCTTTGTCTCTGCATGGTCGGGTACACAGACTCGATCCCGGAACAATAGTCTTCCACCTTCAGTTAATGAGAAATCCGGCCTCTGGTCTAGATTAGCCTTAATCTCTACAAGTACAGGGTCATCATCTTGGAGTGTTGTGATGTCCTCCAGTAGTGTAGGTTGTGCCCTAGTACTAGCAACAAGACATCCCTTCTCTTGATGTCAGCATTAATATTTAACTTGGCGAAGTCTTCTAACAACTTCCATTCGTTCACCATTAAACTTGATAGCGTGATCATTGGCATTCTACTTAGAGCATCGCCACAGCATTTGCTTTTCCGGGATGATATTGAATCGTGAATTCGAAGTCTTTGAGATACTTCAACCACCTCCGCTGCCTCATATTCAAGTCCTGCTGAGAAAACAGATACTTCATGCTTTTATGGTCAGAAAACACAATGAATTTCTTACCATATAGATAATGACGCCATATCTTCAAGGCGAAGACTACAGCCGCTAGCTCCAGATCATGTACAAGATAATTGTCCTCATGCTTTTTCAATTGTCTGGACGCGTAGCATATAACTTGCCCATTCTGCATCAGCACACAGCCAAGGCCGATCCCAGATGCATCGGTGTATACTTCAAAACTACCCCAGTGACTGGCAGTGTTAGTACGGGTGCTGAGGTAAGGTGCTCTTTCAATGCCTTGAAACTTTCTTCACATTCCTCAGTCCATGCAAATGGATTCTCCTTCCTGGTAAGCCGGTTAATGGTACAACTATTTTCGAGAAATCCTTAATGAAGCGACGATAATAGCCGGCTAAACCCAGAAAGCTTCTAATCTCCGACACAGTTGTCGGCCTTGTCCAGTTCTTTACCGCCTCCACCTTAGACGGATCTACAGAGATTCCCTCCTTGGATATGATGTGGCCAAGGAAAGACACCTCTTCCATCCAGAACTCACACTTACTAAGTTTGGCATAGAGTTATTGTCTCTAAGCACTTGTAGAGCCATCTTCAAGTGTTCTTCGTGTTCTTCTTTGGATTTGGAGTAAATAAGGATGTCATCAATGAACACCACTATAAACTGGTCCAAGTATGGCCTATAAATATTGTTCATAAGTTGCATGAAAGCTGCTGGAGCATTTGTTAAACCAAACGGCATAACTACGAACTCATAGTGACCATATCTACTTCGGAATGCAGACTTATGAATATCCTCCTCCTTATTCTTAGTTGATGGTAGCCTGATCTTAGATCTATCTTGGAGAAATACTGTGCACCGGAGATCTGATCAAACATTCATCAATGCGGTGTAGTGGATACTTGTTCTTTATTGTCAACTGGTTCAACTGACGGTAATCAATGCATAGCCTCATTGTCCCGTCCTTCTTTCTGACAAATAGCACTGGCGCTCCCCACGGGGATGTGCTAGGCCTGATAAAACCTTGATCTAGTAATTCTTGGATTTGTCTCTTAATTCCTGCAATTCAACAGGGGACATGCGGTACGGGGCTTTTGAAACAGGGGCTGCCCCAGGGAGTAACTCAATGGTGAAGTTTACCTCCCGCTCAGGTGGTATACCAGGTAATTCCTCTGGAAATACATCAGGATAGTCCCTGGCTATTGGAATGTCTTCTAGGGTCGGTTTCTTCTTTTCAGTTGCCAAGACAGAAACTAGGAAAGCATCACAACCCTGGTTGATCAGCTTAGAAGCCTTTAAGGAGGAGATCAAGATAGGGTGTTTGTGATAGCGGGTGCCAAGTAGTGATAAAGTTGGAAGGTTTGGTCTTTAAAAGTGACCCTCCTATGGCGGCAGTTTACATCGGCATCATATTTAATTAGCCAATCGACACCCAGAATGGCATCATAACCCTTCATGTCTAAACAGATAAGGTTGGCAGGGAGATTGTGTCCCCCAATTATAGTTTCGCATTTCGGCAAGTAGTGAGTGAGTTCAGATTCTGAGCCTAGTGGAGAGGCTACAGTGATCTTGGATTTCAAGGGTACAGTTTGACAGGTAGGGTTGCAGTAAATGCAGTGGAAATAAATGAATAAGCAGCTCCAGTATCAATAAGCACAAATGCGGGTTGAGAGTGTATGGAAATGGTACCTTCCACCATACCCCCTTCCTCGGGTAGGTCAGCTTCTATGACAACATTAAGGCATCCCTGACGTCGTGGTACATTCTGAACTCTGCCTGTTGGTCCTTCAGCATAGGACAATCAGGAATACGGTGGTCACGACCTCCGCATTTTAAGCACCCCCGAGCTTCTTCCAGCATTCTTCAGCTCGGTGTCCCGGTTTATCACAGAATTTGCAGTTTTCCGCCAACTGCCTACCTTCCACCTTAGCTCTCTTATCTCCAGCAATATCCCTTCTGATATTCGGCCTCTTGTTGTTGTTGTTGACGTTGTTGTTACGAAAGGTTGGAGCAATATTAGGTGCTCCCTTCCTAACGAAGACCGGCTTGGAGTTGTCCTTGCCCCTCATGCCATCCACCTTGGCCATGGTGTCTTCTACTAGTTGAGCTCTTTGGACCATCTCAGTGTAAGTTTGAATATTGTGTGGTCCGAGCCTTTCAATGAACATGGGCTTGAGCCCATCCATGAATCGATTTGCCTTAAGTCTTTCCGTTCCCACCAGATGTGGGGCATACACAGCGAGACGCGTGAACTGAGCCTCATACTCAACCACAGACAATCCCTTCTGCTTCAGTGCGGCAAATTCTGTCGCTTTCTTCTCCTTCACTCTCTCAGAGAATAATTTTCCCTGGAATATCTCTAGGAATTCAGCCCATTCTAGTTCAGCTAGATTAGGCAGGTGGGCCGATGTGGCCTTCCACCACGCTCGGGCATCCTTGGTAAATTGAAAAGTGGCCAGTACCACCTTCTCCCTATTGGTGCATTGCATTACTTGGAAGATCCTTTCTATTTCCTCTTGCCATTTTCTGCTTCATCTGGGTCAGGGGATCCAGCGAAACGAGGAGGGTTTAGACTCCTAAATTTCGGTGCAGATCACCGGCTCCATTCCTTGCAGCTCCAGCTTGATTTCCAGCCTGAACCACATTTTGCAGGGCCTGAGTCAACCCAGCCACGGTTTCTTGCATAGCTTGCCATTGTTACGAGCCATTGCAGTTGAGTGAGAGAGTTATGAGGATTCCTGGAAAAAAGGATGGAAACCAATTAATGTCTCTAGATTTATTTTAAGAGTCCATGGGTAGGAGTGTTTAATTCCTTCTAACATATTCCCAGTCTCTACCCATTCTCACCAGGTACTGTATTTAATTTCCCAGACCTAGGTTCCATAGGTATCTCCTATCCCTGAGACATATCCTATTTGGTAATCCTAGGCTCTGATACCACTAAACTATCACGTCCCGAGAATTACGCAGCGGATATTATTAATTAATTCGAGTCGATATTTCGAGACGTGGACAGTCGGCAAATAAGCCTCTAGCTAGCACGCACTAAATGTGTATCAACACAACATCATAATAGGGCCCAAATGTGAACTCAATTATAAATTGTATTCAAATCTCATATTTGTCTCAGATAAACTAATACAGGACTAAGACTCAATAAAAGCAAAAGTACATACTACCTCACTTCCTACTACATTGTTCTAACACTCAAATAAACTAACTATAGATAGACTCATGTTTGGAACGCTCTTCACTCAGACGCATTCCCATCCTCGACTTGCTCTTCCTCTTGCACTTCATGGTCACCTAGATGGGTAAAAGTAGGGAATGAGCAAACTAGCCCAGTAGGATTTATATCTCAATGTGCGGGCAATGATATAAGTGATTAACATTTTAGAACTAGGCAAGTACGATGAATGATATGCAAGTACGAATAAAACACGTTAAAACATGATATATAAAACAAGCTAGAGAGAGAGATCATGATAGAACAAGATTGATGAACAAGATGACAAGAGAGAACTAGAAATAGATCACTTTGTACAAGCACGCAAGATATCATGTAAATTGCAATAAATGCAGGATGGCCATATCACGCAAGCAAGCAAGCAAGCACGCACGAGCACGATCAAGTAACACTAATCAGGCACGTAGACACTAATGTACACCGAGAAAAGATCCATCAAGAATGTACACTAGGTCACGTGTATGTGGTATTGTATCTATCATTCAACACGCACGCACGATTTTCCCAGCGCAGATGCAACGCCAGTAATCATTATACCCTATGGTTAACAGTATATCTATGACTCGCCGTCATTGGGCTAGATTGGAGCCCTTGGACACACGCCGTGCCCTATCAGCATCTCACTTAAATTTTTAAATGTAGATACCCACAGTCATTTATAATGGCCAATGAGAGTTTCAATAAGTAAGCATGTGTAATGTCATGTTCATGATGATGAGAAGAACAAGTAATAAGTAATGGAACATGATTTCACGAGTACAATGGTCAAGAGATAAATTCGGCAGCATAACGGTACGATTTATACTTTCGTTCAATCTTTACATTAATGGCTTTAGTCCAGTTTGTAAGTCTCACTCACGAGAACAAGAAGAGAAAGGAAGTGCGGCTATCTCCAGGGAACTTCAATGGTACAACCAACTCGTCGGCCATGTGGGAATCCATGGTCAGAGGAGATTTATGGAGGCCTTGGTGAAAGGTCGCTAGTCTACCGATTCGAATGACCGGTAGAGAGTTTCCAATTTTCCCAAGAAAGGCTGCCTAATAGTGCTAGTGTGTAGTGCGGTACGCGTGTCTCAATTCACAAACCATCGGTCTCAAACTCGCAGGAAGCACTTGACAAGATAACATGGAATAAAACTATGCACTTTAACTAATCATGGTTTGCAAGATTTTATGATAACCATTATCATTTAAACGTGGAAGAACAGTAGGAAGATTAAATCACAAGTAGCACGAATGGATCATAACATTTAAGGAGCACTTAGAATAGCATTCATGTAATTAAAACTTTTAAATGGGTTTAACACTTTTAAGTCATTAAATAACAATCATGTAATGATCAGACCCAAGACATGTGATTTACCCACTAAATAATACCTGACCAGCCCTGGGTAAGGCAGTTAGGTTTACAAGAAAGTAAGGGGGGTTTTCATGACAAACCTGAGATCGCGACAGGTGCCTACAAGGAAGGCGCAGGGTGTCAGATTGCGACAGGACAAGGGCCGCGAAGGGATGGCTAGAAGGCGACAGGGGGTTGTGAAGAACGCGACTGGGCTGTCAGATCAGCATCGCGACAAAGGTCTTGTCGCAATCAGGTCGCGACATGTCGGGCTGTCGCGACGAGACCTCAGAAGACGACACATCGAGCCGTCGCGTTCACAGGATCTGCGCCAGATCCTACCAGAGCAAGGACAGGTTCTTGGATTGCGGACCAGACTTTCCTTCTTTTGACACAGGGTGCTTCTAAAATAGAGAACAATTTGTACAGGGTATGAAAAATAACGAAACCAGTTTTAAAACAACCTAGACATACAAGGGTACTTCCAGTAAATCGGAATTGGATAATAAGGATGGTTTCGATAGGCTTTGATCACGGGGAACACAAGGTTAGACCAAGGGTAACCTGAAGACGTAGTTTTATGCAGCAACCCTATTACCACCCTTATAACTCTCTAACTAATGAGATTTAGACAAAACGTTCATGATGAAACCTGACGAGGACAACTAGTAGAATAACTTTCATGTTATGAGTTTTCTCTAATTTGGTCTTGAAATACGTGCAACATATTAAGAACGGGAAAAGCTCTAACAGTGCGCGACTTTGGCAAAACGCTTATAATTCAAAATTTAATAAATGAAATTCGATGAAACCAGTGGGAAATGAAAGTTAACTTGATGCTCTACACATTGGTATAGGATATGTTAAGATTTGGCCCAAGAAATCCTACCTTTTGGTTTGAAGAAGTCCTATTATTCTAGAAAACCCGTGTTCAGACCACTTGGAGGAAAACGCTTACTACTCCTTGTATACTGCATGGAATTTGGGCATTCCACTTGGGTTAGAACGTAGACTTGACCCTTGTTCCATGGGTATAGGCCTTGCAAGGTTTGGTTTAGGTTTGACTCACCTTTGGTCGACTTCAAGAGGGTGGTTTGTGCAGGTCGCAGCAGACGAGAAGGGGAAGAAGAACAGCTTCTTGTGGTCGTTCCACAGCTCCTCAGCCACCAAGAGCTCCTCCACACGACCCTAGAAAGTTCTAAATTCATTCTAGGGTTTGGGTGAAGAGTATTGGTAACCATGGTGTTTAGGAGTCCTATTATAACTAGGAAAGGAGGGTTTCGGGATTGGTATGTTTGGTTCCTATTTTTGATGATTTCCTCCTCCCTTTGAGTGTGTGAGGCATTAGGAAACCTCACCTCATAGTTAGGCACGAATTTGGGTTGCCATGAATGCATGATTGCATCCCAATTCAACTCTAATTGCCTTTTTTTAATTTTAGCTTATTTATGCTACGAATTTCTATGTATTTTCTAGCTTTATTTGATTTTTGGGCCAAATGTTGCCCATTGGCCCAATTATGATAATGGGTCATCAATATATAATGTTGGAAGTCTCTCCAACACTTTTATTTAATTTTTGATTGCGTCGTATTTCCGTGTTAACGGTTTTCCGACTTGTTTCCTTATTTAGATAATCGGTCACAATAACTCTCAAACCTAGCCAAATGATTTTTATTGAACCAAATTTCTTGAGGGTCATTAGAGGATATTATTTGAAGTCCATATATGATTTTTATTTAATTTTCTGACTCATCCACGTACGTGTGATAATGATTTTACGACTTATTCATGAATTACGATAATAAGTCGCGAACACTTTAAACTTGGATGATCTGATCTTTCTTGGCACAAATTTCTTTGTGAAACATTTAGTAATAATGTTTAGGGTTGATTTATAATTTTTACGAAATTTTCCGAAGTGTTTTACCACATACGATAATGATACGTATGTTTTAAATACTTGTTATTATGGAAATTATTTATTCCCATTTTAATTGAATTTTATATAATTGAAATTTTCGGGGTGCTACATAATGGTTCACCTACATGAATCCGTGGGCAACAGATTGAAATCTTGGAGGTAGACACTGTTCTACTGGTTAAGGTGGGAAGGACTTTCCCCAGTATTGCGCAATAACCTAGACTTCATCACTGCTTTGCCTAGGTGATAACTGAATGACTACATGCTACATGATCTTTATTCATAGTGTGGGCTATGTCTTGGCACTACATGACTATATGACTACATGATACATGACTACATGATCTACATGTTACACGCCACATGAACTACATGTCACTTGTTATATGAATTACATGCTACATGATATAGATTAAAGATTACTTGAAATTGTTTACATGACGTTGAACCTATGTTTTAGAATTTAATTACATGCCATGCTACATGAACATGTTTTAATCAATTGTTGTAATATGAGATGCAAGCTATATGTTACATGAATTGCGTTAGTTTCATGATAAATAACCATGTTATGTAAAGAATGATTGCCAAGTGACTTAGAACATGTTTATAGGAAGAGCTATATGATATAAAGGATGTGAGAAATATGTTATTATGTTTAAAACCTAGTATATGTTATATCTTGAACTGTCTTTCATGTGACTTGCTGAGTCTTGTAGACTCACACTTGATTAACATTTTAGGAGAGATAGAGGATACCCAGGAGTTAGTGCACACTGACTCAGAGCGGGAGGACGTGGAGACTTAGTTCCTTACTTGAGTGTTGAGAGATTATGTTTGTGAGGACATGATGTACTTTGAATTTTATGCATTTGGACTTATGGATTGTAATAAGTTGGACTATTGCTATCTTTCCTTTATGCTTTAGACTTAGTATTTGAATATGATGTTGATTGAAAAATTTGGTTCCATATTCTGTTGCAAATTTGTTGGAATTAAATTGTCATTATGTATGTCTCAATCTGTACCGTCTATTGTTGGATATTTTCCACTATAATACCTCTATTGGATCTAATGTGAGTTGAATAACTGTACTGGGTCCAAGAGGGGAATTACACACTTCATCCTTTATAGGGTAGAAAGATAGATCCGTTGAGGTATAGCCATTGGAGTTCTTGGATTCTTTGCTCATCTTCTTCTTCATATGCTTTCCTTCTTCTTCTGTCTAACAAACATCTTCATGTGTCTAACGGATGCTTGATTGAGTTTTAACGGATTCCTAATGTTAAAACTAGACTCCTGCAAACATTTAATGCATGGAAGAGAATGTCAGACTTCAGAAGTATTGCGTCAGATAGCCCATACCTTGTTATGTGCAGAGGTCCATGATTTCTGCTGACATCCAAATATGTTAGGTAAGGCCTTTGCTTTTTAGCATAAGGAAGGAGTCCTTTCAGTCCTTAATTTCTATTGACTCCTTTGCTTACCTACCCTGATAAGATAGAAGGTACACAACAGAAAGATCTTCCGTCAATCAGAGAAATAATAAGTTAAACATATACATTTGAACTTTCATTTGGGCGCTAAAGACATTTTGAAACATTTGAAATGTAGAGGCAATCGATGTTTATTTAAAAGTAATCGATATTACAGAGGCAATCAATGTTTCATAAAGGTAATCGATGTTTAAGTGAAGCAATCGATGTTCTAATGTAATCGATGTTCTACGGTAATCGATGTGAAGGACAATCAATGTGAAATAACTATAATCAATGTATGAAGGCAATCGATGTTGCTCAAAGGCTGTCACGTTCCGAGATTTACGTAGCGGATATTAATAATGCGGAATAATTCGAGACGATATCCCGAGACGTGAACAGTCGGCAAATAAGCCTCTAGCTAGCACGCACTAAATGCATAACAACATACATCATCATAGGGCCCAAATATTGAAGTCAACTAATCTTGTATTCGAATCTCAACTCATTGTATTCCAAATGGGAACTATTATAGGACTAAGACTCAATAAAAAGAAAAGTACATTTTATTCCTCACTTCCTACTACACGTTCTAACACTCAAAATAAACTAACTATAGATAGACTCATATTTGGAGCGCTCATCACTCGGATGCATTCCCATCCTCGACTGGCTCTTCCTCTTGAATGTCATAATCACCTAGAATGGTTAAAAGTAGGAATGGGCAAACTAGCTCAGTAGGATTTATATCTCAATGTGCGGGCAATGATATAAGTGATAATAGTTTAGAACTAGGTAAGCGCGTTGAATGTCATGATATGAATGTGCGAATAAAGCTCATTAAAACATGATACATGAACAAGCCAGATAGATTGATCATGATAGAACAAGATCTAGAAGGATAGAACAAGATAGAACTAGCAATATATCACTTGTACAAGCATGCAAGATTTCACTTGATGTCAATAACTTCGAGAACGCGAGATATCATTAATTGCATTAATGTAGGATGGCCATATCACGCAAGCAAGCAAGAACACACAAGCACGATCATGTACACTAATAGGCATGTAGACACTAATGTACACCAGAAAGATCCACAAGAATGTACACTAAGACACGTGTATGTGGTTATTGTATCTATCATTCAACACGACACGCGCGACTCCCGCGCAGATGCAACGCCAGTAATCATTATACCTTATGGTTAACAGTATATTTATGACTCTCCGTCATTAGGGCTAGACTGAGCCCTTGGACACTCGCCGTGCCCAGTCAACATCTCACTTAAATTTTAAATGTAGATACCCATAGTCATTAACAAGGGCCAATGAGAGTTTCCATATGTAAGCATGGTAATGTCATGTTCAGGATGAGATGAGAACAAGTAATAAGTAGATTGAACATGATTTCATGAGAACAATGGTCAAGAGATAAATTTGGCAGCATAACGGTACGTTTATACTTTAATTCATCTTTACATTAATGGCTTTAGTCTAGATTGTAAATCACACTCACGAAGTACATGTATCTCAGGGACTTCAATAGTACACCAACTCGGCTTCCATATGGGAATCCCGAAGAGCGGAGATTTACGGAGGTTTTAGAGGAAAGGTCGCTAGTCTACTGATTCGGAATGACCGATAGAG
The DNA here is from genome assembly GCA_014218235.1 of Colocasia esculenta. Lineage (NCBI taxonomy): Eukaryota > Viridiplantae > Streptophyta > Magnoliopsida > Alismatales > Araceae > Colocasia > Colocasia esculenta. The sequence goes on from CM024756.1 coordinate 52,654,891, forward strand.
AGCTTCCAAATCCTTAAGAAAGGGATGCCTAGTAGTGCAAGTGTATAGTGATGTACGCATCTCAATCACATTCCACCGGTTTCAAACTCGCGGAAAACACTTAACAATATAACATGGGATAAAACTATGCACTTGAACTAATCATGGTTGCAAGATTTTAGATAACAATTTTCATTTAAACATGGTAGAACAGTAGGAAGATTAAATCACAAGTTGCATGAATGATCACGTCATTAAGAAGCAATAGAATAATGTTCATGTAATAAAACTTTTTAAAGGGTTTAAACACTTTTAACCATTAAACAGATATCAGATGATCAGACCCAAGATATGCAAATGACACACTGGATACCAAGTTAAACAGACTCGGGTAAGCCTTCGAATATGCGTCCAACACAGGGACGCACTTAAAAAGCAGTGCACAGTGAAAAAGGCAAAACTGTAAAGAGGGTAAATTGTGTCCATATGCTTGGCCGCGTTCATGCTTGAATCGCGTCTGGGGATTCAGACACGTCTAAGGAGAATCATTTAATAAAACGTTGGGCATGAAAACCCTCTGAAACCGTCGGGGTAGACCGCCGCGGTTCAGAACGGCCCGGACTCCCAGGCGGCGCGAAAGACCCGTGCACGCCGTTGACTGGTCAACACGTAAATCGCATCGGGGTGCGAGGATGCCTTTCAGAGTATCACGTCGCCCAGCAGCGTCGTGATAACAGAGGCTTGAAACGCGTCCTCGGGGCCGGACGCGTTTCAAGGAGCAGATCGAAAACGTCCAAAATGCAGGAACACAGGGATGCGACTCATGCAACACTTATATCTCCTAAAGTAGGGCTTTTCGGACAAAAGTCTCAACATGAAAGTTGTGGGAACATGACAGAGGAGAGAACTATGATTTTTAATAATTTTAAATAACCTTGAGATGTGCGATAATTGACATGAACACAAAAGTCCCTGACAAGCGCTTTGGCAAAACGCCTATAATTCAAAATCTACTCATTGGAATTCGATGAAACCAACTGGACATGAAACTAGACTTGATGCTCTAACATTGGTATAAGATTGGTTAAGGTTTGCCCTGAGAAACCTACCTTCTGGTTGATGTAGTTTCATTCTTCAGAAATCCCTTGTTCAGACCACTGTTTGAAGAATGCCTAATACTCCCTGTATACTGCATAAAAATTGCGCATTCTAGTTGGGTTAGGAAGTAGACTTAACCCTCTTTCCAGGGGTACAAGCCTTGCACGATCTGATTAGGTTTGACCTACCTTTGCTCGACTCCAAGGGGACAGTTTGCACAGGTAGTAGCAGACGAACAGGGGAAGAAGATGACCTTCTTGGGTCGATCCACAGCTCCCTAGCCACCAAGAGCTCCTCCACACGACCCCAGCAGGTTGTAAGCTCGACCCTAGGTTTGGGTGAGAGTATTAAGCAACCATGGTGTTTAGGAGTCCTATTATGACAAGGAACTATGGTTGCGGTTTTGGCTTATTACTTTCCTAATTTGAGGATTTCTTCCTCCATTGGAGTGCCTTGGCATCAAGCAATCCCAAGGATGGCTAGGCACGAATTTGGGTTGCCAAGAATGCATGTTCTCATCCCAATTCAACTCTAATTGTCTCTTTCTAATTTCAGCTTATTTAAGCTGCAAATTTCCATGCATTTTCTTGCTTCATTTGAGTTTTGGGCCAAATGTTGTCCATTGGCCCAATATGATTGGGTCATTAATATATAATGTTGGAAGTCTCTCCAATATTTTTTAATTTATGATTGCGTCGTATTTCCGTGTTAACGGTTTTCCGACTTGTTTCCTTATTTGGATAATTGGTCACCATGTGATGTACACTTAGTTAATCAGATTTCATTGCACGAATTCTTCGTGGAACACTTGGGAATAATGTGGGGGTTGATTTATAATTTTTACGGATTGTTTCGATGTTTTTAGCACATATGATAATGATACATATGTTTTAATACTCTGATATTATGAAAATTATTTATTTCTATTATTGAATTTTTATGTAATAAAATTTGGGGTGCTACAAAGGCAATCGAGTGTTTAAAGACAATCGATGTTTAAAAAGACAATCGATGTTAAAGCAATCAATGTTTAGATAATCGATATTTAAGCAAGACAACAATCAATGTGACAATTTGACTGGACAAAACAACAATGGTCGTAAAGAATAGATGCTTCGACTGGCCAAAATTTACCATTAATTGAAATGAGCTTTGAATATGACGAAGTTTTAATCTCAGAATGACAGGAACATATGTTATCGGTCGAAGCTGAAACACGTAGTCAGTCGAAGTGAACTTCATTATAGCTTTGAATATGATGAAGTTTCGTATGATATGACGAGTGAGAGTCGACCGATCAAGACAAAATCATGCATGACGACACAGTGCCAGCTTCAGATATGATGAAGTGGACTTTAGATATGACGAAGCTAGCTTCGTATATGACGAAGTAAGCTTCGACTAAACATGATAAAAACATGCATGCCAAAGTTGAAACTCAGTGTAAAATCTGAAGTGATAATGTAGAATATATTGTATTCATGAGAGAAACATGATATAAAATATATTAATGATATTTTAAGTTAAATATAGGTTTTGTTATCACCAAAATAAAAGGGTAAAATATAAGAGTGATTCAACAATCACAAGATCACATGAAATAAAAAATGAATATATGCACATATATCTGTCCCTTTTTGTCAATATGGCCAAAAAGGATCCACCAAAGAGATAGCAAAACCAATAGTATCATAGCAAAAGTTAACGAGTTTGAAAAAAAGCCTAAAATGAAACTTAAACGAATGTTGGAAAGAGTAGTAAAAATATACATAACAAGTGGTGTCTGATTAGTTATTAGGTATGGAGTGAGTTAGGGATCAGCTTTAGGATCTAAGAGGAAGGAGGAGGTAGATCAAGGATGTGAGAGGTGCAGTTATATCTTGAGCTTCATGAGAGGAGGTTGTGGAATCATGATAGGTAACTTGGAAGATGATATGAGTCTACTTACCTTTAGGAATTGTCATACACACCATGGGATTGGGTCCTCTCACATGGTTGAAGGTTGATCTTCCCAAAAGTAGGAGCTGATTGTATTGATGCTGGCTATAGCTGGTGTCTGCAATAGTTGCATTCAAACTCTTCAGCACATCATACCTTTTCTGCCAAATGGTACTCTTTGTTCAAAATTGCCCCAATAGCTGGCATTGAAAGTAACATTTCAGTGGATATACAGGGCGGTAGCTCCAGAGGAGGCTAACTGTTGCGAATAACTAGCATAGAGAGGCTTAAAGAATTCTCCCCATGAGCTTCAATATACCTCTCTGATTGTGCAAGATAGTGCCTAATTTTAGACTATCAACTTTCCCTCTTTTATGCCATAACACAGGAAATCCAAGAGGGTAACAACATGCCTTTTCTGAAAACTCCTTGTTTTGAACTGTGCATACTGGCGCAGTAATACTCTTCCTTCTAATCCATTAGCATCAATGAACCGAATATGGATGGAAAGAGATAAATGTACTTGATCCTCTTCCCTTTTGATGCAAGGTGTTCCTGATTTGAACAAAATTAAGTTGACCTGTGTAACGACCCAGAATCCGCATTACCAGTAACGACCAGTAACCCGAATTCTGACCCGCTAACCCACGAGACAAGCTCGGAAGGGTAGGAAGTGAAAGTCCGAGGAGACTATATGTAAGAAGATACACACCATGCAAAGCTGTAAAATTCACTATATGAACATATCATATACAACTCAGAGTCTGAGCAAAGTACAAGTACAGAAGTACAACAAAAAGGTACTACTCACTGCAGCTAAGGAGCACCCAACACCGGAGTGGCTAGACTCGCCTGGAACGGGAGTCGACGAAGACCCACCTGAAAGGGAGGGGAGTGAGTCTCAAGAAAAGAGACCCAGTAGGGAAAAGTAACCCCACCGACAACAGAACTAAAGTGCGGAAAGTAAAACTGAAAGTAAGTACACGTCGCACCACAACACAAAACTGTAAACCTCGCGGCTCAGTAACACACACTCACACACACACAGTAAGTAGGACTCAGCTAGGGTCTGTGGCTCGGCGTCCCGTCACCACAGAGGCTCTCAACCCCAGCCACGTGTGCACACTACAGACGCTCTCTCTCGCGTCTGGTCCACGACGGTTTTTCCCCTACGCTTGACCCTAGCGGTAGAGAAGGGCTCCACGGAGACCGGCTCAAAACCACCACAAGGAGTACGCACAGGACAGAGTCGCACTCGATGTCCTGGCTCACTAGCGGAGGATAACCACACGCTAGTCGTCTAGACGGAGTCGCACCCACGCCTAGGTAACACAACAGAAACGGGTACACGGTAACGCAACGCGCGTACAACAGACGGAACACACTCAACGTCTGAAACCCCGTACAGTAGTAAACACCTCGTGTCACAATCAACTACTTCTATGCACAGGCGGAGACACACTCTAAGCCTGGCCCACATGTGCTATTAGGGCGGACATCACATGTCAATCGCCTCTAAACACACAACTCAAGCTTGCTGGGACACAGGATATTAACGGCCATATCGATTGCCGCCAATATGAGGTAAACGACACTCATCATGTCGTTTATCCTGATTAAACGGCAATCGACCTTGTCGTTATATCACCTTCTGAAGATCTCAACGTCAACAGATGTGGACGTTGATCTCTTCAGTCCCCTAAACCCAGAACTGAACCGAATCAGTTCAATTGGGTAGAAATACCCAACAGAACCTCGACTGATGGAGGGAAACACTTCCTCTCATCAATCAGACTACCAAACATCATAATTAAACAGTCTAACGCCTAGATTGTCTAATTCACCCAAAACTCCGGCATGATACAACCCAACCCTAAACCATGATTTGCACACCAATTCACTTAATTGAACATGCTGGTTTGATAAGGAGGTTGTAGGGGTTAAGTCCCTACCTCAGAACGCTTCAATAACCCCAAACAGCCACTAATCGCGCCGGAACCCCCCGAAGACTCCGCGCGAATCGCACCAAAACCTCGCGTTTCCCGCCCGATCAAGCACCGCCACGCGATCCAGGGCCTTCCCACGAGCTCAGATCAACCAACAGAAGCTAAGGAAATGGAGAAAAGCAAAGGTGGAGGAAAGGAGAGGAAAAGAGAAGAATAGGTTCTGCTCTCGGCTGCCCTATTTCAACAGGTCCGACCAGTCGACGTCAACATCACTGGTCGCCTACTGAACCGCCTGCAGACTGACGTCCAGATCTCCTGTCGTTGAGTTCAACATCAAACGTCCACATCGCTGGACGCTGACTCTGACTCAACGGCTAGCCATGGCCGTCAACCACACAGAACCACTACAAGACCCAATAAGGATCCACTAAAGACCCGAGACCTTACAATCCTCCCCCCTTAAGGAATTTTGCCCTCAAAATTCAAGCAACATAAAGAAAGAAGACTCACCAAAGAGGTACGGAAACTGCTCGCGCATTTCGTCCTCCCGCTCCCATGTCGACTCACCACCGGAGTGCCGCTGCCACGCAACACGAACTAAAGGGATTGCCTTGTTCCTCAACCTCTGAACTCGGCGATCCTCAATGTGCAACGGAAACTCTGGTACAGTCAACACTGGAGTCACCTCAGACCACTCTGCACTCTGCAGAACGTGAGACTCGTCAGAAAGGTACCTCCGAAGCATCGACACGTGAAACACATCGTGGACTGCTGCCAACTCTGACGGAAGCTCAAGTCTGTACGCCAAACCTCCGACACGCTCAGAAATGGTGAAAGGTCCAATAAAGCGAGGACTCAACTTTCCACGCCTACCAAACCTCACCACTCCCTTCATAGGAGACACACGGACAAACACCTGGTCCCCTACCTGAAACTCGAGCGGTCGTCTGCGCTGATCTGCATAACTCTTCTGCCGACTCTGAGCTGACTGAAGCCTCTGCTCACAAGCTGAACTACCTCAACTGCCTGCTGTACCAACTCTGGCCCCGTGACAACCCGTTCGCCAACCTCGAACCAGTCAAGAGGAGTGCGACACGGTCGTCCGTACAAAGCCTCATATGGTGCCAAACCGATACTGGAGTGATAGCTATTATTATATGCAAACTCGACCAACGGCAAGTGAGCTGTCCACGACCCCTGCCACTCCAGACAGCAAGCTCTAAGCATGTCCTCCAAAGTCTGGATAGTCCGCTCTGACTGACCGTCTGACTGAGGGTGGTAGGCGGAACTAAAAGCCAACTCTGTCCCCAAAGCTCTCTGGAAACTGCGCCAGAACCCAGAAGTGAAGCGAGGATCCCTGTCTGACACAATAGAGATCGGCACTCCATGCAAAGGAACAATCCGCTCTACGTACAACGCGGCCAACCTACTCACACCCCAACTAGTCCTGACAGGCAAGAATCTGGCAGTCTTCGTCAATCTGTCCACAAGAACCCAAATGCTGTCAAAACCTCCAGCTGTCCTCGGCAAACCACAAACAAAGTCAGTCGTCACATGGTCCCACTTCCACATCGGAATCTCTAACGGCTGCACAAGTCCTCCTGGACGCTGATGTTCGGCCTTCACCTGCTGACAGACCAAACACCTAGCAACAAAAGCCGCTATGTCTCTCTTCATCCCAGGCCACCAAAACTGACGTCTCAACCTGTGATACATCTTGGTCGACCCTGGATGAATAGAGTACCTGGAACCATGTGCCTCCTGCAACACAACTCTCCTGATAGACTCCTCAACAGGAACATAGAGTCTATCTCGGAACCTAACAGTCCCGTCCTCACAAAGCTCAACCTCTGGAGAAGCAACACACTGTGCAACTCGGGATCTGCCTGCTGAGCCTTAGCAACCTGTCTCACAACGGCGGGAGCCGCTAACAAACTGCCCAACACAAACTGACGACGACTGGACGAAACTCTGAAAGACCCCTCTGTCGCAGACTGCCACAACTGCCACTCTCTAAGCATCAGATGACTCATTTGTGTTTTCCTACTCAAGGCATCTGCAACTACATTCGCCTTTCCAGGCTTATACTCAATGCTGAAATCATAGTCTTTCAGATATTCCATCCATCGACGCTGCCTCATATTCAGATCCCTCTGAGAAAACACACTCCATCATGTACAGGTAAAGACGCCAAATCCGCAAAGCAAACACCACAGCTGCAAGCTCTAGGTCGTGGGTCGGGTAACTCTCCTCGTGGGGCTTAAGCTGGCGAGACGCATAAGCCACCACCCGGCCTTGCTGCATCAAAACCGCACCCAAACCAACACCTGAAGCATCTGTGCAAACCTCAAAACCCTCCTCACCTGAAGGTAAGGCAAGAACTGGCGCCGACGTAAGCAGTCGCTTCAACTCTATGAAGCTCTGCTCACACTGCTCCGACCACTCAAACGGAACTCCCTTTCTCGTCAACCGAGTCAAGGGTGCAGCAACCTGAGAAAAGTCTCGAACAAACCTGCGGTAGTAACCTGCCAAACCCAGAAAGCTACGAATCTCAGACACAGATCTGGGACTCTCCCACTGCAAAACTGCCTCAACCTTCGCTGGATCTACCGAAACTCCCTCACCTGAGATCACGTGCCCCAAAAAGTGAACCTGTTGTAGCCAAAACTCACACTTACTAAGTTTGGCATACAACTGGTGCTCTCGCAAGGTCTGCAACACGATCCTCAGGTGCTCGGCGTGCTCCTCCTCCGAAACGGAGTACACCAGAATGTCGTCAACAAACACTACGACAAACCGGTCCAAGAACTGGTGGAACACCCGGTGCATCAGATCCATGAAGGCCGCTGGAGCATTGGTGAGCCCAAACGGCATCACCAAAAACTCAAAGTGTCCATATCTGGTCCGAAAAGCAGTCCTCTCAATGTCAGAATCTCTAATCCGCAACTGATAGTAGCCCGACCTCAAGTCAATCTTCGAGAAGACACGAGCAGACTGAAGCTGATCAAAGAGATCATCAATCCTAGGCAAAGGATACCTATTCTTGATGGTCACTTGATTTAGCTTCCTATAATCAATACACAACCTCAGGCTACCATCCTTCTTCCGGACAAACAAAACAGGTGACCCCCACGGAGAAAAGCTAGGACGAATATAGCCCTTCTCCAACAACTCCTCAAGCTGCCTCTTCAACTCCCTCAACTCTGCTGGTGCCATACGGTACGGTGCCTGAGCAAAAGGTATAGTGCCAGGAACCAACTCTACAGTAAACTCAATCTCTCTCTCTGGCGGTAGACCAGGCAACTCTTCCGGAAAAACATCCGGAAACTCACACACTACAGGAATGTCTCCCACTCCCGAGGCAATCTGGTCAAGAGTCACTGCAGAAACTAGGAAACCCTGACAACCAGAAGCAAGTAACCTCCCTGCCCTCAAAGCAGAAACTAAAAAGCGAGAAGTAAGAGGTACGATACCTTGGAAGTAGAACGCCGCTTCCCCAGGTATCCGCAAGTGCACCCTCTTCTTCTGGCAATCCATCACTGCACCATACCGCTCTAACCAGTCCATACCCAAAATCACATCATAGTCATGTAACTGCAAGCAAACAGACGAGCTGACAACCACTGATCCTGCAACTGCACAGGTACCTCCTCAAGACAGTAGGACGTAAGGACAAAGTCCCCTGTCGGCAACTCTACTGCCAACTCAACAGACTCTCCCGAACTCAACTCTCCAAGGGAGTCTAAAAACTCCTCAGACACAAAAGAGTGAGAGGCACCGGAATCAAACAAAACTCTAGCTGTACAACCAAAAACTGAAACAGTACCTTCCACCAGGTGAGCTGCCTCCGCGTCTGCACGGTCAAGTGAGTAACACGACCTCTACCTCTCGACCCACCAGAACCTCCGGTCTGCTGACGCTGCTGCACAGGTCCTGCTGCTGCGCTGCTGCACTCGGGGCTGTGACTGGGTCTGCTGCTGCGGCACACGAGGTAGCAAAGGACAATCTCGCGCCATGTGACCCATCTGGTCACACCGGTAACACTGACCAGCAAAAGTACGTGTACCTGCTGCGAAGGCTGACCTGTCGGCTGCTGAACACTCCCAACCGACTGCTGCCTCTGCTCTGCCTGCCTCCTATCACGCCGAAACTTCCTCCGAGATCCTGACTTCGCCGTCGTCCCAGTAGAAGTGGACGCGTAGGAAGTCGCAGTCCTCGGGGTCGTCTGCACACTACCCTGCTGCTGTCGAGGCTGAGAAGGAACTACCTGTGTCTGAACCTCTGCGCTCCGAGCACGAGTCCGCAAAGTGTCTGCCTCCAACACTGCCGCTGTCTGATAGGCCGCATCCAAGTCAGTGACACGTGCAACTATCAGCGCCTGCCTGAGCTCTGGCCTCAAGCCCCTCACAAACTGCTGAGTCCTCAGACCCTCATCTCCATAATCTGCGGAGCATAACGCCCTAGCTCTACAAATCTGGCCCTGTACTGCACCACAGTAGAGTCCCTCTGCTGCAAGTCTAGAAACTGGTACAACCTCTCCGTCCGGACGTAAGTAGGACAGAAGGCTCTCTCAAAAGAAACGACAAACTCCTGCCACGGAATCTGTCTAAGTGGACGAGACTGAAAAGTAGTCTCCCACTCAGCGGACCACCAAGTCAACGCCTGCGCCTGCAACTGGTAACTGGCTAGCAACACTCGCTCCTCGGGAACACACTCCATGGAACGAAAAGTCCGCTCCACTGCATCTAACCATGCCCGCGCTGCATCTGGATCAGGCTGGCCCAAAAACTGAGGAGGCTGAAACTGCAAGAACTCCCTCAACACCTTCCCAGTACCACCCTGGGGTACCGGCGCGTCACGGTGCTGAGCAACAAACTGAGCCATCCCCTCAAGAAATCGAGTCATGTCTAATCCCTGAGCTACCTGAGGTGGAGGTGGCGGCGGAGCAATACCACTATGTGCGTCCTGTGGCAAAGGCTGCGTCTGCTGAGGTGGCGGAGCATCTCCAGCCTCCTGACGAGTCACCTGCTCAGCCACTCCCTCTCTAGGACGTCGCCTAGGAGCCATAGTACTATACACAGAGCAAAATACACACATAAATACACTAACTAACTCCGGGCTAATTATAGATAATAGCTGCAGCTGTACTCTTTAGACTCTGAGTTACATGATGGGTATTTCCTATATATATCTCATCAGACCAGGCTCTGATACCAAACTGTAACGACCCAGAATCCGCATTACCAGTAACAACCAGTAACCCGAATTCTGACCCGCTAACCCACGAGACAAGCTCGGAAGGGTAGGAAGTGAAAGTCCGAGGAGACTATATGTAAGAAGATACACACCATGCAAAGCTGTAAAATTCCACTATATGAACATATCATATACAACTCAGAGTCTGAGCAAAGTACAGAGTACAGAAGTACAACAAAAAGGTACTACTCACTGCAGCTAAGGAGCACCAACACCGGAGTGGCTAGACTCGCCTGGAACGGGAGTCGACGAAGACCCACCTGAAAGGGAGGGGAGTGAGTCTCAAGAAAAGAGACCCAGTAGGGAAAAGTAACCCCACCGGCAACAGAACTAAAGTGCGGAAAGTAAAAACTGAAAGTAAGTACACGTCGCACCACAACACAAAACTGTAAACCTCGCGGCTCAGTAACACACACTCACACACACACAGTAAGTAGGACTCAGCTAGGGTCTGTGGCTCGGCGTCCCGTCACCACAGAGGCTCTCAACCCCAGCCACGTGTGCACACTACAGACGCTCTCTCTCGCGTCTGGTCCACGACCGGTTTTTCCCCTACGCTTGACCCTAGCGGTAGAGAAGGGGCTCCACGGAGACCGGCTCAAAACCACCACAAGGAGTACGCACAGGACAGAGTCGCACTCGATGTCCTGGCTCACTAGCGGAGGATAACCACACGCTAGTCGTCTAGACGGAGTCGCACCCACGCCTAGGTAACACAACAGAAACGGGTACACGGTAACGCAACGCGCGTACAACAGACGGAACACACTCAACGTCTGAAACCCCGTACAGTAGTAAACACCTCGTGTTACAATCAACTACTTCTATGCACAGGCGGAGTCACACTCTAAGCCTGGCCTACATGTGCTATTAGGGCGGACATCACATGTCAATCGCCTCTAAACACACAACTCAAGCTTGCTGGGACACAGGATATTAACGGCCATATCGATTGCCGCCAATATGAGGTAAACGGCACTCATCATGTCGTTTATCCTGATTAAACGGCAATCGACCTTGTCGTTTATATCACTTCTGAAGATCCAACGTCAACAGATGTGGACGTTGATCTCTTCAGTCCCCTAAACCCAGAACTGAACCGAATCAGTTCAATTGGGTAGAAATACCCAACAGAACCTCGACTGATGGAGGGAAACACTTCCTCTCATCAATCAGAACTACCAAAACATCATAATTAAACAGTCTAACGCCTAGATTGTCTAATTCACCCAAAACTCCGGCATGATACAACCCAACCCTAAACCATGATTTGCACACCAATTCACTTAATTGAACATGCTGGTTTGATAAGGAGAGTTGCAGGGGTTAAGTCCCTACCTCAGAACGCTTCAATAACCCCCAAACAGCCACTAATCGCGCCGGAACCCCCCGAAGACTCCGCGCGAATCGCACCAAAACCTCGCGTTTCCCGCCCGATCAAGCACCGCCACGCGATCCAGGGCCTTCCCACGAGCTCAGATCAACCAACAGAAGCTAAGGAAATGGAGAAAAGCTAAGGTGGAGGAAAGGAGAGGAAAAGAGAAGAATAGGTTCTGCTCTCGGGCTGCCCTATTTCAACAGGTCCGACCAGTCGACGTCAACATCACTGGTCGCCTACTGAACCGCCTGCAGACTGACGTCCAGATCTCCTGTCGTTGAGTTCAACATCAAACGTCCACATCGCTGGACGCTGACTCTGACTCAACGGCTAGCCATGGCCGTCAACCACACAGAACCACTACAAGACCCAATAAGGATCCACTAAAGACCCGAGACCTTACAACCTGTCTTTCTTTGACTTTGGCCTGAACTCTATATACTTTAAAATTCTGTTGACACATCGATCAACGTCATGTGCATGGCTGTGTTGTGCTATCTAAGTAACCAGAGGTAAAAGAGGATCATTTTGCTCAACAATTTCTACAAACCCTGTGTGCAATGTACTTGGCTGCTAGACCTAGATGTTTGTCTGTCATTCTGATTTGTCATAGAGCCTGCCTTTCTCTACTTCATTCACAGTGTCGTGAGATAATGTGTGCCTCTTCCAAAACATCCGAATCAATTCTTCAAATGTATAAAGGCAAATTCCAAAATTTTTTGTCTGAAATTCAACTCATCATTTTCCAATAACAGACTTTGTGTTGTTTAAGAAATATTAAAAGCCTCTCTAGCAAAGGATATCCCTCATAGTGTCAAACTTAGAGGTAAGATATCAGAATCATTCCACTCATGTTGCTTTAAATTCCTTATAGTATGTCATGAATATAGCTTCATACACTTCTTCTTCTACCTTGATATCAAATCAAACTCATCTTGTGTTGGTTCCTGAACAGTGGAGGTCCAACAGGTGTTTCATAAAAGGTAGCCATAGTCAAGGACTGGGTGGGTGTCTTGTCACGACCCCGATTTTTAGCAGTGAAATTTAATCGGGAACGTGACGAACAAGCAACCATTCAGAAGCCATAAGCAAAAACTTGTAACGCCCTCTTGGACCCAGTACATTGTTCCAACTCACATTGGATCCAATAAGTTATTACAGTGGAAATATCCAACAATATCGGTACAAATTGAGATATAAATAAATTACAATTTCAATTCCAACAAGTTGCAATGGAATATGGAACTAAAATTTTCCAATCAACATCATATCTAAATACCATGTGTCTAGCATAAGGAAAGATTACAATAGTCCAAAGTATTATAATTATAAGTCCAAATACATAAAACTCAAAGTACATCTTATTCCCACATACATAATCTCTCAAGCACACTCAAAGAAAAGCACTAAGCCTCCACGTCCTCACGCTCTGAGTCAGAATGCACTAACTCCTGGTATCCTCAATCTCTCTTGAAATGTTAATCAAGTGTGAGTCTAAAAGACCCAGCAAGTCACATAGAAGACAGTTTAAGATATATCATATACTAAGTTTAAAACATGGTAGCATATTTCTTTTTCACATTCTTGATACCATATAGCTCTTCCTATCAACATTCTCTAAGTCATTTGGCATTCACTTTACATAGGATGATAACTTATCATGTGAATAAGACAAATTACGTATACATGTGGCATTTCATTTCATTATGAAATAAAACATTAAATATTTACATGTAGCATGGAAATAGTCAAAATCTTATAACATGTGTTTAATATCATATGTCATGAAATCTAGTTTTCAAATAGCATGTAATCTATATCGTGTAACATGTAGTTCCTATCTTATAGCATGTAGTCAAATAACATGTAACATGCGTTCATATGGCATGTAGCATGTAGATCATTTATCATGTAGCATGTAGATCATTTATCATGTAGTATATTTGCCAAGACATAGCCCACACTATTAATAGATCGTGTAGCATATAGGTCATTGACTTATCACCTAGGGAAAGCAGTGATGAAGTCATGGTTATTGCGCAATACCGGAGAAAGTCCTTCCCACCTTAACCAGTAGAACATGTCTACCTCCAGGATTTCAATCCATTGCCCACGGATTCATATAGTCTTTTCATGTAGGTGAACCATTACCATAGGGGCATTCCATGGTGTAGTTCCATATAGGTATCTCTATCATAGCAATGTCTCATTTGGCCATAACATTTCAATAATGCAATAACATGCATTCATGCAATTAACATTTACATCTAATTCTTTCATGATTTTTCATAAATTTATGCATAATGAGTAAGATAGCAATACAAGATTTCACGACATATTTCTTCAGTTATGAAATCAAAACTCTACTATACAACAACAACCTATCATGATACTACTTTTATCAAAATCTAACATGCATATACATTCTCATATCTATTGATTTCCATGCACATTTTAACATTCAGAAAATCAAAACAGTATGTATAGTGCTCTAACAAGTCCAAAATTTTGACCGTAATTCCATTTCTAATCATGCTGCATACATACAAATTTTCACAATTTTCTGACTTCTGTATCATTTCTTGTGATAATTTCTCATAAACTTACACTACTTAGTATGCTATAACAGTGAAACCACTATACAGTTACTGCGTAAAACCTGAGCATAATGGGTCTGAAATCTCATTCAATAATAGTACAAAACCGTAGTTAAAACAACACATCATGTGTGGCGGAACGCCTCGGCCAAGCCGTTAAACCAATAACGTACTTGATCCGAGTCAGCCTCCCGCGAACGGGCCGAAGCCTCGCAAGGCAAACCAAAACCACAGTCCGTGTAAACACAAAGGAACACACCACATTTTTATATATATTCACAAGTTTACATAGCCAAATTTCCACAAACTGAAAAGAAGTACAGAGCCTGGGGCATACCCCGAGGTACAACTGAAGAACGTAAACAACTAGCCAAACTACACTGCTGGAGTACTACATAGCTGAAACACAACCAACCGCTGGAGGTACTGACCCGCACTGCTACGGCGCGGCTCTGAGCTGGACGATGGTCGGAGACGTCCTCCTCGCTCTCACCTGTGGGGGTAGGGGTGAGCCTCTCTAGTCCACTGGCTCAGTAGGGAACTCCCCCAAACCGAGCAAACCAAAAAACCACAGGTACAAAGCTATAATCAATACCAACAATTTATAAAACAGCTAAGCAGGATATTAAAGCTGTAAAAGTACTCACCGTCTGCCGACTACTAGAAAACAACAGTAATAATTAAACGGCAAATCAGTACAGGTTTACAAGCTAAGTAGAGACTGCCAAACACGAGCCACATGAACTGGTTCGCGACACCATAACTGACTCAGACAAGCTAACACAGGTTTACCCTCTCAGTCTCGCAGCCACGGACGAAAGGTCCAGCTGCCGCTCCACGTGAAAAGTCAAGCAACTGTGGAGACCAACCAACACACCCCACCTGCGACCACACGGTCACAGGCCCATGCCTGGCACCTCTAGAGATCCTGGCCCGAAACTCTCTGGAGTGAGGCACTGGAAAAGGACTAGCTGGGTCCAGTACATCTACTGGTGGTCCGTACCCCAACTACGAGCGCGCTACAAGTGACTAAAGACAAACACAATTGTCACTGTCCCACTTTCGTCTTTCCCTCACCGGACGTGCAACTCAAACACAAGAGTGAGGGTGTCCAGGTCAGACGCCACAGACCTCGACGGTACACGCAAGTACGGGACAAAGCCCCGAGCTAACAGCCTGGCTCACAAAGAACCTGGGAACCAACTGAGAGGTAACCACGGTAGGCGTCGTACTACTCGCCACGTACACAAACCACGTGCCGTCACACACAAACCACGTGAAACCTCACGTAAACCACAAGTAACACTGGTCCACTACACGTGAACCCGACTGACTTGCGTAAACATCGCGCAGTCACGAGAGTAAGTAACTAATAGCATACCTTATATGCTAAACACAAGAACCATGTGCACTTAGTGCACCTTATGTGTCAACACACATGCATTAACGATAAATGCCATAATTTAGTCATTTCTGTTCATAACCAGTAGGCTGCGACATCAACTGCCGCTTACAATAAGTCAACGGCAAGGGATCTGGCCGTTGATATCTTAGCTGAGGAGCTTGGCGACAAGCGATCTTGACGCCAAGTTCTCCGGCCTTAAACCCTGCAGAAGCCCTAATCTGGTTCTACGGTTTTCCCACCATTTATACTACAGAAAAACATATAAAAACAGTTCCTTTAACATGCCAGAACCCAAAACAACCCATTACAACAGCTTTGCTTGCTAAATTACTCAAACCACCCATTATCCCCGTATGGTGCAACTTTATCCGAAAATGCATTATCATGCTAATTCAGGTGGTTACGATGTGTTTTATGTTTCTACGGAGTTAAACGGGTTCGTCCCCTACCTCAGAACACGCTAGAACCTCCCGCAATCTCTCGTTTCACGCCGAAGCCTCCGCGAGCTCCCACGAGAATTGCACCACGCCGCGACGTTCCCTCGCGCAATTCAGCAACGCCACGCGTTCTACGATCGTCCAACCACTCTTCGGTACCTATTGAAAGCTTTAGAGACACCGGGATGCGAAGCTGGGGCAAGAGGGAAGAGAACCAGGTAAGAAACCTGCCTCGGGTGAGCCTATAACCTGCACCATTCTCAGGTTGGCGTCAACCCCTATGCCGCCGCCATAGCAAACCGCCACCCTCAGCGTCCACATCCAATGCCGCCAAGTTCATGCAGTCAACGTCCACTTACCTGGACGCCACACAGGTCACGGCCACCCCTGGCCGCACTCCAACTGAACAGCAGCAGGTCCTGTTTCATTTCAGGACCAACCCTGCACTTCACCTGCTCAAACCACACATTCCACACCAAACATTCCACACAACCAACTCACATTGGCCTCACAACGGCCTACACAACCAACACACACATGATCCACATGGATCCGAAAAGCACGCGACGATTACATCATGGGTCAGCTTGTAACTATTCATTTCTATTTAGTTAAGTAAAGAAATTGCTTTAAAATATCACACATAATTCCATACATCATTCCTACAAATTCCTGCTATGTAACAGTAACAATTCAAACATGACAGAGTCTATCCGAACACCCTACTCATGCATAGATTACACAATATCCATAAAACATCAGAATCTTGACAGAAAACAGCACTGATGAACTTATCGGCAAGGTATGTGACGTTTACAGAGGTTAACGTCAACATACTATGTCATTAATCATCGGTTGACGGCGGAACATAGCGCCGTTAACATATAGTAGACATCTGAAACCTTGTCGTTTACAAGAATTAAACGGCGGTCGATGTGGACGTTTAGTTCATCCGTCCAGAAAACACAGAAACCCACACATAAAATGACGGAACTTGAACCCCTTCCCACATGTTATTTGATGGATTTAAAAATACGTAAAAAATGGTAAATCTAAAGAGTATACTATCCTAAACCGATCCCCCATGCTACTTGCCTCTAACCCTCCTTCTGGAGTGATGAAAAGAGATTCGAAGATGCCCGCCCTTGCATCAAGGCAGTCCTCTTCCACCTTCTTCAGATGCCTGATTCGACTTCCAGGATTGCAAACACGCCTAGAGAACCTTCTATTCACGATCCTTGATGTTCCCCCTTGGCCCAAAAGGCTTCAGACTGCACGAACAAGCTCTGCAACCCTTTCTCTCGGCCCTCTTTTCTCTCTTTCGAAACAGTGCGAAAACCTTCTCCCAAAGCTAAATCCGGGTCTTATAAAGATCTCTACGGATTGCCTAAGCCTTAATCCTAACCCTTGGATCAGAAATGCCTCACATCTCCCCATTAAATGTATGGAAATGGCCGACAATCTCTCCCCCGGAGTGGTAACAACAAAAAAAGGCAAGTCTGGTTAACGTCAACACATGCTGCCGTCGACCATGAAGTAGACGTCCATCAATCATGTCGTCAAATTACTTCCCGAAAAACAAAATATTTAAGAAAATGTAAACCACCCTATCCCCTGTCATTAACAGACAATAGACGGCAATCGATCATGCTGCTAACTGTAGTCAACGTTAGTAGATATTGACGCCAAGTTCAATACAGTTACATCACACTGATAAAAGCAAAAACACATACACAAATGCATCATACACTTCAGTAAAAATTCTAGGGCACTACATGACTAATATCAATGGGGCCCATAACTCAATAATCAAACTCTTTTATTCATCATAAGCGATCATTACAGTCTCTAATGTCAAAATAAAAACAACTCTACACTACTAGCCTCATCTATCTCTCAAAGAAAGAGAAATTTACAATGATTACCAATCTCTCACTAACTATAATAAAGAAAGACTCTCTAAAGTCTACTTCACGCTCGGCGCACAAGTCCCATCATTAAACATACTCCTCATCTTCACTACCTGAATTGCTAGGAAGCAGGTATGAGCAAACTAGCCTTGTAAGATTTACATCTCAATGTGCAAGCAATGATATAAGTGATTTACGCTTTAAGAACAAGGTAAGCACGAGTAACAATCATAAGCACGATAAAGTCGATGACAAAGTGCTAGCAGGATATCATATAGACAGAAACGTATCAAGATAGTAGAACTTAGCACTTAAATGTATCAGGTACTTTTCACGAGGCAAGTAATTACTTCGTTTTCAGTCAAGTAATAATAGGTACAGGGATAGCGTATCGAATAGTAGTCATGCAATAGGAGAGCATGGGCAGTAGTTGTTCAATAAGAGAGTGATAGCAAAACAGTAGCAGTTCAGTAACAATTAGAACAATGGCAGTATAGTAACAGTGTAGTATGTCTGAACTAATAGACTAACAGTATCAGTTTAACAGTTAGACGTCTAGCTAAATCAGAATAGTCAGAATCAGTGCAAATGTTGACACCGTCATTAGCCCCTGCAGGTATTTTTCGGGTGGCACTCTGCCCCCAGGACTAGATTGGAGCCCCTCGGACACTCTCTGTGCCCTCAACAGTAGCATTCAAGTCCAGTAGAGTCGCAAGACTCGCTTTAGCACTAGACAGTACAAAATCATACAAACAGTAGGAGCCACAATAGCTTGAAGGATCCAAGAGAGTACTTTCAAGAGTTCAAGAATGTCATGTCAGGATGTCCGAGAAAATTAGTACAATCATGTCACGGGACAATGTTCACTAGTAGTCCGAGACTATCATATCAAGAGCGAGCTCAAGAGCATGTAACATGAACAAGATTGTCAAGAAGTTTAATGACTATCAAGTCAATAACAATGGGTCAAAGTGTCATAAATAGTGTCATGTCCATAATGATTTCAAGCATAACAAGTCAAGTGAATAGGATTTCATGATAACAATGATCAAGAGAGAAATTTTGCAGTATAACGGTGCTTTTACATTATTTCTATTAATAACTTGTTTTCATGTGTCATTGTCGACAGCTTCGAGAAATTTAAGACGAGGGAGAGAGAGAGGTGCACACTAACATCGGGAAACTTCATAGTACAACCTGCTCATCGGCCATGTGGGAATCCATGGTCAGAGGAGACTTACGGAGGCCTTGGTCAATGGGTCACTAGTCTGACAGAAGGAATATCCGACGGAGAGTTCACCACAAGCCAAGAAAGGGGCTTTCCTATCATGCAAGAGTGTACGCGTGTGTCGCGCGTGAGAATCGCTCAAGTGCGTGTGTGAGTGTCTTGTAAATCTGATTATGGAAACTTGCATTAAGTAAGTAACAAGGGTACTAAATCAGGAAATCATGCATAACAATTTTAGCAAGTTTTCATATGCTTATTCTAGCAAGTTTGATAACAAGGCAAGAAAGAGAGGACAATCGGCAAGTAGCGAGCATGATCAATCACTTAAGTTCAATTAGAATCATGTGAAAATTTTTACTACTTATATGGGTTGATTAATGCATATAAGACCTTATAGAACCTTCCTAGAATAGATCAAACTCACCACATGCGACGAAACGATGCAAAACGATGAAAACCAAGATGTATGACCCTTAGAAAGCAAATGCAGTCCCATCCCTTCACTTCAGGTCATAACTCACTTATTTCTTATGCAAATATGACACATGAATATGCCATCTTGAATCCCTTTGAATAAGGAATCCAAGAAAAAAAACAGCCTGTCAATCCGAGGTCTATAGTAATATTTTATAGCCATTAAGCGAACACTGCGCAGAGGCCAGGTCGCGACACCAAACCTATCGCGTTTTGAACATGATAGGTCGATACGTCGCCTTCTGGACAGGGGTTTTGGGTTGCCAAATCACCCATTTCGACTCCTACTTGGACTGGGTTGATATAGGGCACTTCTAAGGCTTATAATTTGCTGTATAGAGCATGAAAAATTGTGAAACTAAGTTCATTGGATTTCTATCTCACTAAGCTAACTACTGTAATGAGGAATTAGAAAACCAATCACATTTACTAGGGTCAACTTGACTCTGTAGGATAGACCATAGAAAACTGATACAATAGAGATATTTCGGTCTCTGCTCTCTACACACACCATGAAATGGGAGTTCAGCCTTGTTTGAATGTAGACTCAAAGGGGAACATTATTCATGTTGAGTGCTTGATCTGAAAACGACTCAAATGAGAGGTAGAAGACTCTTAAGATAGTGACAGGGTTTCATAAGCCAGAAAGACTACTATGATGATACAAGATTTATTTCAATGACACAACAGGACATAAATTGGGGAAAATAGTATAAACATGATCTAAACATATGTATGCAAGCATGCAGTAGTTTAATTAGAGTTTGGCGCAGAGAAGACCTACCTTTTGGTTTGAAGAAAAGTCATCCTTCAAAAAACACTAGTTTCTACCAGTTGTTGGAGAACACCTAATACTCATGAACTACTGGGTAGAAATTGGGCACAGTAGTGTCATAAGAAACTAGACTCAAGAGCTTTCCAAGGGTATATGGCTTGCATGTTTTGATCGAGGTTTCACTAACCTTTGATGATGATCAATCTAACTCTTGTGTGCAGGTCGCTACAGATCTGAGTTGGGAAGAGCATGAGATTCCTCCTTGCTCCAGCCTTCTCCTCGAGATCTCCAGCCACCACTACCTCCAAGAACACCTCCAATAACCCTAGGGGCCTTTAGTTGCCTAATTAGATTAGGAAATCTTTAGTCACGAATTTGGGTATACTTTCTTAACTTGGATTTTCTCTCCCCAATTCATGATGGAACTGATATGGGAGCTTACTTTAGGTTGCATCAATGAGTTGGACTTGGTTTGGGGTCCATTAAGTGTGTGTTGGGTGAGTATTAACCCTTTTATGGTCCATTAGTGAGAATTTCTGAATTTTAGGTTATTTTCCTTGCATGAATTTATTTGTGGTGCAAAAGACCTCTTTTGGCCCATTTCTTTCATTGGATTGTCAATACCATTGTTTGAAGTCCATCCATAATTTTTATTCTATTTTTGGACTCCATTAAGTACATGTGATAATGAATTTTCGACTTATTTCCTAATTACGTAATAAGTCACAAAACACCTTAATCTTGGCCAATCAGATTTTTCTTTGTATGAATTTCTTCGTGTGTCATTTAGGAATATTAGTTAGAGTTGAACTATAATTTTTATGAAATTTTCCGATGTGTTTTTATACGTATGATAATGGCACGTACATTTTTACTATTATGAGATTATTAATATTATTTTCTAATTTATTTCTATATTTCTCAGAATAAAACTTTCTGGGCTACCACCCCCCCCCACTTAAAAGATTTGGTCCTCAAATTCATATGATATGACTACCAATTTATTCTGAATATTTCATTCCATCATCTTCTCCACTTAAGACTTTGCTATCGAGAAAAATAATACGAAATTAGACTATGGGTTTAGTGAGGGTATCTTGTCCACCTTCTTTGACAGGATCTATATCCACCAGGGCTTGTAATTGTCCTTGGCGTGGAAGTTGGTTCTTCTTTGCTGGACAATTGACGACTCGATGCTGTCGACTTCCACATCTCAAGCATCTGCCCAATTTCTTCTCACAATTTTCAACCTGATGCCCTGCCTTTTCACAAAATTCACAGACTTCCTTATGCTCCACTTCCCCTTTCACTCTTTTGTTACCTATGGTATGTCTTTCTCCATTGCCATTGGGATGCACAACCCGTTTTCTCTTCAATACCTTCTTCTTCTGGATCTTTTCAAGATGTTTCATGGTGTCCTCTATGATTTGAGCCCTCAATACCATGTCTGAATATACTAAAATGTCTAATGGAGCTAGCTTTCCTCAGTAGACATGCCTCAACCCTTCTAAGTATAGGATCGAATATGTAGGATGAACAGATCTACAAGGGGGGGGGGGGTTGAATAGATCTAACACAAATCTCAGCGGAAGCTTAAGCAATTTAAATATCACTTCAAATTATAGATCCATTCAGACAGACAGTCTTATTGATCTGATGTGTGAATGTGTGTAGATGATGTGTGAAGCAATTAGACAAGTAGTGTGAATGCGAAATCCTATGCATGCATTTAGCGCAAGAAAATAGATCAAACCATTGCACAAGATATTTTTAGGTGGTTCGAAAATCACACCAGTGATTCCTACATCCACCCCTCACTCAGTGAGGACACACTACTCAAATCTGAGTACAACACACACACTTGAGCTTGACGGTTCAAACTACACACACACAGAGCATGATGGCTCAGACCACACACATACAGAGCTCGACCACACACATGAGCACGAAGGCTCCAGCCACACTTGCTAGATCAAATTCACAAGAAATTAGATCCACTAGCACTGATCTGATTCACACCCTTACATGCACATAGAAATCTGCACAGACTGCATGTACAGATCTCACGAGCACTCAAAGACAAATTGAGAAGAACACTCCAATAAAAATGAATGAAAGAGAGTGAATGTGGATGTCCCTTGTTGAAGATGATCTACAGAAGCTTGAATTGAAGGTCCTTGAGAAGATCAAATGGAGTACTCCTTCAATCCCCGATGCTCTATTTTTCAGATCTGCTGCTTGCACGATTCCTCCTTCTTCCTTTGCTGGTTTTCTTCTTGATCTGCTCCTCTTTCAGCACTCCAATAGTTTCTCTCACTACTTGGCCTTGATCCCCACATTTTCTATGATGGGTTCAATGGATGGCTGCTCCAGATGAGACAAGAGAGCTTTTATAGTCTCTGTGCAGTCCCTTTTACGTGAGAGAGATGTGCACAGAAACCTAGAATGCACCCAAGGCTGCTACGTGTCCAAAAGTCCTTTTCTTCATTGCCACTTGAATGAAAGGGCAATTTGGTAATAATAGAATCTCTCAACTAGTTTTCAGAAATAAATCACAGCCTTTGGATATCATACTCTACGCATTTCCGAGTTTTCATGCAAAGTGAGTCGACTCAAGTTTCCATGTGTGTCGACAGTGTTGATCAAATATCAGTTCCAGCTTACTGGCAGAACACTAGTGTCGACCTGACAGACAGCTAGTGTCGACCTGATCAACAGCTAGTGTCGACCTCCTGTGTATTTCTTCAAATAAGGTTCACTGGAAGGATACTAGTGTCGACCTGATTTACAACTAGTGTCGACACTACTGTAACTTGTTCTTCAGGAGCTTACTGAGCAGACTTTGTGTGTCAACCTGATTGTCAACTAGAGTCGACCTTACTGGCAACTAGTGTCGACCTGACTTTCAACTAGAGTCGACACTACTTTGACAAAACTTGTAAACCTGTTATATATGAAGAGTGGACCATCAAAACATGTCATTATCAGTAAAATATGAAATAGTAAGTATCAAAACATGTTGTTTAGTCATTACTGTAATATGTACAATATGTCATCATCAAATCAAAGTATGAGTGATGTCCATTGGTCATCATTAAAAATCATCATTAAGAAATTCAATACACACTCAATACAACATTCTCCCCCTTTTGATGATGACAAAATAAATGCTCAAACTTTTTCTCTTCATACTTTTCTCCTAGAAACTTATTCTTTAACTCATGCATTTACTCCACCATAAGGCCATAAACTCATGATCTTCTCCCCCTTTTTGACAGCATAAAAAAGATAAACATGAAAATATAAATGGTAGGAGATCAAGAAATAAAGTTGTGGAAAGGATTGTTCAAGAATGATCAAAATGAGTGAGGCAAAGTGATATTGACATATGAGAGAAATTATTAAAATTTGTTATTGCACATCAAAGTTTAATCACAAAGACACACTCAATGTAAGACCCGGCCCTCTCGGGCCCTTAACCCTGTCCTTATGGTCGCGACAAACCCCCCTAGGCGCGACATTGTCGCACCAGAGGAGCCGGTCGCGAGAGGGTTTTGGTCGCGGCACACCTGACCGTCGTGTTCTTATGGCAACGGGGGTGGGTGTCGCATCCTTGTCGCGGCGTCTGGAGGAGACGTGACTCCAGTTCTGACCGTTTTGACCGCTGTCCTTTCTGTCAGAACGGGCTTGTCTTGTGTCAAGCGCGTACGACGTTGACCCGACCTGGCAGGCCATCATGTTAAGTTTTCCCGGTCTTCGAGGTTAGACCGCTTTTGGTGTCGCGCGGGGTAGGCGGTCGTGACCTGCAGGGCGGTTGTGACAAGGTTATTGTCACGCCGACAAGACCCATCGCGTCTCTGGGCCTTCAGTTCAAAACTGAGGCAGGCGACCCTTTCTCCTCCTTCCCCTTCCTTTTCTTCTCTTCTTCTTCCTTCCCCGAGCTCCTCTTGTGTTCTTGGCTTGTTCGTGGTGCTCGTGGCTGGGAGGTGACATCTCCTTGGTGTAGGCGACGTGCTCGTGGTGCTTGGAGCGAGGAGGAGGTGGCCATTCCGACGTGAAGGCCCCAACGGGTCGGCTCTACTCCTTGAGGTAGGGACCCCTTGTCTTCCTCTCATTCTAGCATGCTCCCCTCCCCTTGGAGATCCTTGTTTCTTCATGGTTTTGGGGTTGTGGGGTGTGAGATCCATGCACGTCGTTGGAGAGGTTTCCTTTGAGTGTAGATCTCCATGTTTAATGCATGATTCGTGGGGTTTGAGAGTGGTTTGGTTTGTTTACATGATTCCTAGTGTTCCCATACTCCCCTCCCCCTGTGGATGTGATTTGTAATCGGTTTTGGGGGTGGTCCTCGGGAGGAATATACCGGACCCCTCTCGACTGAGGTCACAACCAGCTTGAGGGTCACGATGATGTTGCGACGCATGCGCCGACCATGACAGCCTTGGCTGTTGCGGTGGGCATGGGCACCGCGACATCATCACGACGACCAGGGGTGCCACATTGTCGCGTCTGGCCTTGGCATCGCGACAGTGTCGCGACAGCCAGGGGTGTTGCGACAGTATTAGATACAGGTAAGTTCTTGCGAAGTTCCATTTCTCATGGAGTCTTCGCCATTTCCAGTTCTTCTGTACCCGTGGCACCAGCGCTAATTCCTAGTACGGTCCTACACTAGTCATTCGCCTAGTGCTCGGCACCTGAGGGCTTGTCCCGTGAGAGAGGTTTGTTACCGTTTATCTGGGACCCCCCATCCTTATGCGTCTTAGAGGGAGTGTTCGGGGCGACAAGCATGCTCGAGTCATAGACTCTGGAGCGAGGGGAAAACGGTGGTTAGGCGGAGGCATCGAGTCATTTGAAGAGCTCTCTTGGTTGGTCTGGGACACCGAGGACGGCCGATTCTACTCGGTGCAGGCCAGCCAGTCCTTTTTCTCACTACCTCACTCTTTGTGGCCCCGGAACCACCTAGAGAGGCCAGACGTGGGACCGTAGTTCGGCCAGACTACGGCGGTTACTGTTGTGGTTACTTTGTGTTCCTGCCCCCACTCTGACGAGACATGGAGGTCTGGAACTAGGTCGAGGATAAGACGTCAGTGGACGCTCCTGACTGGTTGACTAGTGGTAGTGGTTTCCATACCTAGTGTCTCTTGTCCAGGTACTTTGTCTATGTTTACCACTGTGTGGTGGTCACGACGTGCAGATCATATGGAGTTTCCGACCGTGGTGTCCTTCCGTACCGTTTCTAGTTAGTAGCTTTGCTTCCGCACTTTCCCGCGTAGAGTAGAATATATAATTACTGTTATTTACTTTGTTTATGTATATTCTTTCCCGCCTGTTAGAGCCAGTAGGAGATTAGTAGTCCCTACTGAGCTTCTGTCGTGAAGCTCATCCCTTCTTTTTCCAAGTGAGACTTCTTAGCAGCGGCCGGGTGCGCGTCAGGCGGAGGAGGCGGGCGGTAGTCATCATCCCCATAGCTAGCAGTGATGCCCCCTTCATTGTACTTCACCCTCGGGTTATGCCCCTAAGGCTCTATTCTTCCCTTCTTTACTTGTACTCATTGTGTGTGGGGACTGTACCTAGAGCGATACGCTGCGGTCTCACTCTTCTTTCTTTCTGCTTCCGCATGTGTGCTCCTAGTTTAGTAGTTGACGTTTATTTCCTTTACATATTTTGTTGGTCTTGTGTTTTAGCTCTTCCAGGTCCCCGGATCTGTGGGTGGCGACCATGAAAATCGGGTCCTCAGCTTGGACCCATGGTTGGGTTCCCGGGGTCGTTACAGTTGGTATTAGAGCGAGAGTCTAACAGGACTTGTAGCGGATTTAAACTGCAATAGGAAGTCCCAACAGTAGTACAAGTGCATTGCTAGCCGCCCGAGTTAGTGTCGTTAACCTTGTTGGTTGTGTGCCGTGCAGGATATGGCTCCGCGCAGGTGTAGGCAGACCAGAGAGCTGATGGAACAGTAGGGTGAGTCAGATATGCCAGTGCCAGGTCAGGTTCAGGAGGATGTGTCAGCAGAGGAGTCTGTGGCACAACCTCAGAAGGTAGCAGCAGCAGCAGTAGCGGGGGAGCAGCAGCAGTAGGGGTACCAGCCCCCACCACAGCAGTATGTGGATTGGTTCCCCATGGCCGAGCAGTTCTTTAGGACCATGTTTCAGGGGACATGGCAGCCACGATAGACGACAGCGGGAGGTCAGCCGCCAGTACCTCCCCTAACAATACCAGAGCAGCAGGCAGATCCACAAGTGGAGCAGCCAGTAGTTCAGCAGGCATCGGGTACTGGGAGTACCCAGGTCAGTAGGAGGAGGACGGTAGTCACTGAGGGCAGGACCGCTCTCTTGGAGAGGTTTTTGCATCTTTGACCACCGACATTTTTCCAGTGACTATGACCCAGACAGAGCTGAGAATTGGACACATGAGTTGGAGCGTACGTTCGAGACCATGGAGTGCATCGAGGAGGATCAGGTGAGACTGGCAGTGTATCAGCTCAAGGGACCAACCCATGAGTGGTGGAGAGTTTAGAGGCAGACACACTTCCCAGGGCAGCGATTGGATCAGGTTTCTTGGCAGTGATTCTTGGAGGTCTTCCACGGTGAGTATTTTCCTGATTATGCTCGACGTGAGAGACGAGACCAGTTTTCATGAGTTGGCTCAGGGTATTTGACAGTTTCCCAGTATCACCAAGGTTCGTCCGGTTGTTGAGGCATGTTCCCCATGTCGCCAGCAGTGAGCAGGCTTGTGCAGAGAGGTTTATTGCAAGATTGAGGCCAAATTTGCGTTGGGCGTGACCGCTCACATGTTGCCACTTTTTGGAGTGGATGCTAAGGCCACCGCCTTGGAGAGAGAGACCTGGCAGCCCTAGCAAGAAGTGGAGGGCTTCCTCTAGACACCCCCGTACCAGCATCCCACTAGTAGTCATGGTAGTGCGACTTCTTCTTCTTCGGGCTCGAGTAGTTCGGGTAGTTCCGGTTTGCGCTTGAGTTTCAAGCAGATGACCACTCACGGGGGTGGATGGGGCTGGCAGCAGAAGCATCAGTTGAGGTTTGCGGAGCAGTCGGTCCAGTAGGGAGCCGAGCAGGGCAGGCAGGAGGCGGTTTGTTACACTTGTGGTTTACCAGGCCAGTTCAGGAGGGATTGCCCGATGGGGCAAGTCCAACAGCCGCAGCAGCCAGTGCAGTACACTCAGCAGTTGCCGCAATACCAGTACCCTCCGCAGTAGCAAGCACCCCGTCACCAGTAGCAAGGGCAGTACCAACAACCTCAGCAGTATCAGCAGCCTCAACAGTTTCAGCCATACCATCAGCAGTAGCAGTTTCCGCAGCACCAGTAGCCGCTGCAGCCGCAACAGCCCCAGCAGGCGCCGCAGCGTGGGCGTGGTCGTGTGATGGCTCTCACCAGGGAGGAGGCCGAGGCGTCAAACCTGGTCATAGGTACTTTTCCTATCCTAGGTAGAGCTGCTCGTGTTTTGGTTGATCCCGGTGCTTCTCTTTGCTTTGCTTCCGAGGAGTTTTACAAGTGGCTCGTTCGTCGCATCCCTGAGAGGCAGTGCGACATGATGATTGATCTTCTGTCTGGTGATTACATGCATTCTTTTAGTTACCTTGAGGGTGTCACAA
The DNA here is from genome assembly GCA_014218235.1 of Colocasia esculenta. NCBI lineage: Eukaryota > Viridiplantae > Streptophyta > Magnoliopsida > Alismatales > Araceae > Colocasia > Colocasia esculenta. Next base: position 52,682,916 of record CM024756.1, read on the forward strand.
TCGAGGTCCAGGGACACCAGTTTCCGGCCAGGTTGTACGCATTGCAGCTTCATGACTTTGACATCATCCTTGGCATGGACTGGTTGGAGGCTCACTCAGCTGTGGTGGATTGCCAGCGGAAGACCGTTTGGTTTGAGATACCTGGAGTGCCTATTCTCAGCTTCCGAGGTATCCGGTCTACCCGTCGACCTTTTATTTCTTTCTGTAGAGCTCATCATTTGATCTACGATGGTTGCGTAGCATACCTTGCTTCTATTTGTACATCTGAGCCTAGCGGGTAGTCAGTTTTTGATGTACCTGTTGTTTGTGAGTTTTCTGATATTTTTTCGGAGGATCTACCTGGGGTACTGCCTGAGCGGGAGGTAGAGTTCTCCATTGAGCTTTTGCCTAGTATGATGCCTTTGTCTAAGGCACCATACCGGATGGCTCCGGCTAAGTTGCGTGAGCTGAAGCGCCAGTTGCAGGAGTTGTTGATCAACTACCCCTAAGAAAATAAATTAAGATTTTATTTTATTGTAACAGTGTGATTTTGCTATGACAAAACCTTTTAAAAACTCTTTACAAATTAAATACACTAATACATATACCACAAAATTTTTTTTGGACAACTTCATCTCGAAAATTTTTCTAAGTCCACAGACTACTATATGTATCATACTTCGAATTTAGTCTCCGACTTTCAGAAGTCGAATTACATTATGCAAGTTTACCTCGAATTTTTTTTCTAAGTCCACAAACTACTCTCTGTGTATCATACAGAATCCGACTGTTGACTCCGACTTTATAGAGTCGAATTGCTATGAGTCTTGAGTTCTGAACTCCAACTCTCTGAAGTCGAATGCCACTCTCAGACTCCCTAAAGTCGAAGTATCCGCCTTGTTTCTGTTGAAGTGTATGGAAGTCGAATGCACATATATCCGACTTCTTACAGTCGAATCTTATATGTTTCACTGCAACTTCTGAGAATCGAATGTCAAGGTGTGTCTTCATGATTCTGACTCTGACTTCTAGAGTCGATTTACACCTTCTTGTGAATCCGACTTCTTTGACAGTTTATGTACTTATACTTTTCCTATTTTTGACAGTATATTTTTTCTTTGTGTGGTGATTCATCTGCTTAATAATCTTTATCAGAACTTACTGTACCTGTATGATTGTTAAATATTAATATTCCATCAAGTCACTATTATTTTAATATATTCTGAAATGATAAGACATATTATACTCAAAATAATCTTCTAAATTTGTTTATGAATATATTTGAAACATTTGTTCAAATTGGTCTCTTGCTTCATGACCGAAGACCATATCCTCTTATGTTTTAGAAGATATGTTGCATTTATTGGACGCATGGTATCTGACAGAGGCTCACTTACCACTGTTAGAACCTGACCTTACCTTCTGTTGCAACTGTCTATCCATCCTTTATTGGTTTGAAAAGCTATATGTCCGAGGTTTCCATACTTTATCTATTTTTTTGACTCACCTACCTCAGAAAGTATGGAGGTATCTTGCCTTTTTGTCATGTCTTTGTTGCAGGATATTTATTAGACATGTTTTCAGCATGGGCTTTCACAGAGCAATTAATTGGAGCTTGACCTCTAAGCTAAGAAGCTACAAGCCTTGTCTAAAGCCGTTGGAAAGCTAAAAAGGCAGATGGACTTATGGATAACAACTTTAACCAGCATCCAAAGGATCAAAGGTCTCTCATCAAATGGCTAGATCTCTAGCGGCCATTTTCAAATGGCTACATTCCTCTGAAGCTTATATAGAAGCCGAAGTTTGAAAGAAAGCATATAGCACAACACTTAGAGCTTTTGGAGACCAGCTAGCAACTTCCTCAATTCACCACTGTCTTCGGCTAGCAAGAGATTCCTACAAGCCTTCTCCTGAGCTGCAAGACTGAGAGCTTCCTCACTCAGAAAATCCTCCAAGCTCTCCTCTTCATAGAAGTCTTGTTGTTGGGTGGCATTTGTAATTGTGATTTTTTTCTATCCACCCTTCCTCATTCAGAAACGATTACAGTTGTAATTCTAATTGGTTTTTCTCCTTTCTGAATTTAGGTATGTTTGCCTATTGTTAAGGCAAACACACAAGTAGTTTTTACAATCTCAATTGTGTAACCTTGCAGGAGGTTTGTTCCTGCTATGCCCCTCTTGTGTAGGAAAGACCTTGTTGAAGGTAGTCTTTGTTCCCCTGGTAAAGGAAGACTTGCTTGGGAGCAAGTGGGCTTGTAATTCCTCTCACGGGTGAGAGAAGGCCAAGTTCTCTTGGCAGTTAGTGAAATCTCAAGTGGTTAGCTTAAGGACTAGATGTATGACTTCGATGTGGGAAGGGCCGAACCAGAATAAACTCTTTTGTGCATTTGTGTGATTGTTTCCACCAAAATTACACTTGAATCACACACTACACTAAATTCTAATAGCTTCATTTAGTGTTGTTTAATTTCAGATATAATTTTAAATGCGCAAGAAGTCCTATTCACCCCCTCTAGGACATCATTAGTGCCATTTCGATCCAACAAGTGGTATCAGAGCGAGGTCTTCTTAGAAGAATCTAAAGATTTGAGAAGAATTGGCAGCTGAAGCTCACAACTATGAAGGTCAGTCTGTTACAAGGTCACCATTCTTTGATGGTGAAGATTATTAGTATTGGAAGATGCGGATGGAGTGCTTCATCAGAGACACAAATTTTGATCTGTGGCAGGTAATAGAACAAGGTGATTTTGAAATTCTTGGTGAATTTACCTCTGGTCTTTCCATAGCTGATAAAAGAAACATGTCATTAAATTATAAGGCTAAAAATTATCTTTGCTGTGCTCTCTCTAAAAAGAATTTAATAGATTATCTGCTTGTAGGACTGCTAAAGAAATGTGGGACAAACTGTAAGTTACATATGAAGGAACTGATAGAGTTAAACAAACTAGAATAGACATTCTTGTATCTCAATATGAACAATTCAAAATGCTTCCAAATGAAAACATAACTCAGATGTATAATCGATTTTCAAACATAATAGTAGGACTAAGTTCTCTAGGAAAGGTTCTTAAAATGAAGAAACAGTAAGAAAAATCCTAATATCATTAACAAATGTTTGGACCCCTAAGGTCACTGCCATTGAGGAAGCACATGATCTAACTCAGCTTTCCATTGATAAATTAATTGGATCCTTAATGGCTCATGAAATAATATGGAAAGATTTTCTGAAAATTCTTCGAAAAAGAAAATGCCAAATACTTTTAAGGTTGCAGATTCTTCCTCCTCTGAAGATTCAAAGGAGAAATCAGATGATAGTGATGATGAAGCCATGTTGTTAAGGAAACTACAAAGAATCCTCACCAAGAAGAAGAAATTTGGCTCCAAAAGATTCTTCAAGAAGGACAAGAAGAAGGAACCAACCTACTACGAGTGCAATCAACTAGGACATTACAAGTCTGAATGTCCTAAGCTGAAGAAGAAAGATCAAGCAGAAAGATCTGACACGAAGAAAGGTAAAGAAAAGAAGTTCAGAAAATACAAGAAAAAGGCAATGACAGCAGCTTGGGATAATGAAGAAGCCACCAGTTCAGACTCTTCAAGCTCAGAATCTGAAGAAGAAGAAAAGGCCAATCTAGCCCTCATGACAGGACTAGATCAGGGTCGCCTGAGAGCATCCAAATGGTATTTGGATAGTGGGTGCTCAAGGCATATTACAGGTGACAGGAAGTTGTTCACAAGTTTAGAGATGAAAGTGGTTAGGTCACTTATGGGGATAATGGCAAAGGAAAAGTCTTAAGATGTGGGACAGTGGGAACAAAAGAAAAGAATTTGATAGAAGATGTCATGTATGTAGAAGGATTGAAGCACAACCTCATTAGCATCAGTCAACTATGTGATAAGGGTCATTTAGTAAGATTTCAGAATGACAAGTGCATTATTCAAAAAGATGGAAAAATAGTGTTTGAATTTCAAAGAGTGAAAAATTTGTACACCTTATAGTTAGCAGAACTGAAAGAAGTAAATTTATGTCTTGCAACTACCAAGAGTGAAGAATTTGATTTGTGGCATAGAAGATTGGGACATGCAAGTACTTCAGTAATCAAGAAATTGATTAAGCATGACCTAGTTGAAGGTCTTCCAAAGATGAAGCTAAGAATCTGGAATATGTACAACCTGTACAAAAGGGAAGCGAACCAAGACATCATTTCAGTCCAAAATAGTGGTCACAACTTCCAGCCTTGGAACTATTCATATGGATTTGTTTGGACCTATAAGAACAGTCAGTCTCGGAGGAAAGGTATATGGCTATGTAATAGTGGATGACTACTTAAGATATACTTGGGTGTCTTTCTTAGAAGCCAAATCAGAAACCTTTTCAGCCTTTCTAAAGTTTAGCAAAGTAGTACAAAAGAATAAAAAATTTTAGATTATCAGTATTAGATCTGATCATGGTAGAGAATTCAAGAATGAAGAGTTCATGAAGTTCTGTGAAGAAAATGGAATTGAACACAATTTTTATGCACCAAGAACACCTCAACAGAATGGAGTAGCAGAAAGAAAGAATAGATCACTGCTAGACATGGCCAGAACTATGCTTACTGAATATAATTTACAAATATATTTTTGGGCAGAAGTAGTCAACACAGCCTGCTGCATCATCAACAGGTGCATTATCAGACCAATTCTAAAGAAGACCCCATATGAGCTTTACAAAGAAAGAAGCCCAACATCAGTCATCTTCGACCTTTTGGTTGTAAGTGTTTATTTTGAATAATGGTAAAGATAATTTAGGAAAGCTAGATGCTAAAAGTGATGAAGGATTCTGTTAGGATATATTTCAAAACCTAGAGGATATAAAGTATTTAATAGAAGAACTTTAACCATAGAACAAACAGTGCATATCTTATTTGAGAGACTAACCTTCTATTAAAAGAATAGAAGAAGAAGAAGACTGTGTTGAAGATCTGTGCATGGATCTAGAGAAAACATCTCTTGAAGAAGAAAAGAAGAAGAAAAGGAAGATCCTCCATTAGAAGAACTTCAACAGCAAGAAGAACAACAAGAAGGATTGCCTAGAGAATTGAGGTATCACAGAGATCATCCAAGAGAAAACATTATAGGTGATCCTAGGACAATCAATGATTCACTGGCTGATTATAGGGTAAGAACAAGTGGTATGAATATTCCTTGTGATTTTTCTGCTTTTGTCTCTCAAATTGAGCCTAGGACAATCAATGATGCACTGGCTGATGAATCTTGGATCCTTGCTATGCAAGAGGAACTTAATCAGTTCCAACGCAGCCAGGTTTGGACTCTTGTCCCTAGACCTTCTAACCATCTAGTTATTGGGACCAGATGGGTCTTCAGAAACAAAATGGATGAATCAGGAGTAATCACCAGGAACAAGGCCAAACTTGGAGCACAAGGGTATTCCCAAGAGGAAGGCATTGATTTTGATGAAACTTATGCCCCAGTAGGTAGATTAGAGGCTATTAGAATTTTATTAGCATATGCATGCTCACTCAACATCAATTTATTCCAAATGGATGTTAAAAATGCCTTTTTGAATGGTTCATAAAAGAAGAAGTTTATGTTGAGCAACCACTAGATTTTGAAGATATTAAATATCCAAATGATATTTTCCATTCAAAGAAAGCACTATATGGTCTAAAACAAGCTCCAAGAGCTTGGTATGAAAGATTAAGTGCTTATCTTATATCACATGATTTCATAAGAGGTAAAGTAGATAGCACACTATTTATTAAGAAATTTTCAGAAGGAATCTTAATAGTACAAATATATGTGATGATATATTTTCGGTTCTACTAATGAATCACTTTGTAAATTCTTTGAAAACCTTATGCAAAGTGAGTTTGAAATGAGTATGATGGGTAAGCTTAATTACTTTCTTGGCTTGCAAATCAAGCAGACCAAGGAAGGCACTCACATTTGTCAAACCAAATATATTTCAGATTTACTTTCTAAATATGGCTTTGACAAGTGTAAGCCCTTAGGAACACCCATGAGCTCTGGAATTAAGTTAGATAGTGATCCACTTGGCAAGAAAGTAGACCAAAAGGTCTATAGAGGCATGATAGGATCACTACTCTATCTTACTGCTAGTAGACTAGATATAATGTTCAGTGTATGTATGTGTGCAAGATTTCAAGCTGATCCTAAAGAATCACATGTTCATGCTGTTAAAAGAATTTTTAGATATCTTATAAACACAAGTAAATTAGGTTTATGGTATCCCAGATGTTCTGATTTCAAATTAATTGGATATAGTGATGCTGACTATGCTAGATGCAAAATAGATAGAAAAAGCACCAGTGGTACTTGCCAAATACTTACAGGATGCTTAATTTCTTGGTCTTCCAGAAAGCAGAATTCAGTGGCATTATCCACAACAGAAGTAGAATACATTTCAGCTAGAAGTTGCTGCACTCAACTGTTGTGGATCAAACACCAATTGGAAGACTATGGTCAAACACTTCAAGAAATTTCAATGCTGTGTGACAACACAAGCACAATTAATCTGACCAAAAATCTTATCCAACATTCAAGGACAAAGTATATTGAGTTTAGACATCACTTCATCAGGGACCATGTAAGTAATGGTGATATTTTACTTGAGTTTATCTCTACAGAAAATCAACTTGCTGATATTTTTACCAAACATCTTCCTGAAGATAGATTTACATCTATTAGAAGAGAAATATGTATGTTTAATCCTGATTAAATCACTGTGAAAATTTTATGTTTGAATTGTATGTTAAGAACTCACTGTGAAATTCTCTAAGTCCCAGTACTACGACTCATGAAGTCGGAGTGGAGACTACGACTTCTCAAAGTCGGAGTCTACCATTACTCATGATGAGAGAAATGTGCTCTACAACTTTTATAAGTCGGATGTAAAAATTCGACTGTTTACAGTCAGAGTCTGTATAAATGCTCTCATTAAATTAATATAATAAATGGTAATAATTTTTAAATTTAAAGGAGTATTTATTACGTAACGGTACTTCTCTTCAATCCCCACTGTTCATCTCCTCATCCTTGGGCAGTTACGACTCTAACTTCTATATTAGAACATCCATTCCCTTTTCCAAAGCACCCTTTCAAACTCTCTCTCCTACTCTCCTGTCATTTTCTTCCTCTTCCCGCGTACACTGTTCATCTTCTCCGGCAACTATCTTCGGAGCAACTCCAAAGCTCTCATTTTCTCTAAAGAAAGGTAGGATCTTTGATCTCTAAACTGCATTTCTTTCACTCCTTTGACAGTCTCCTAAGTCTTCTCCATCTCTTTCTGTCTAGATGGCATCATCTAGGGCTCCGGAAGGAACTCAGTTCACTCCTGAACAGTTCCAGCGCCTATCCTCTGCCAAGTTCTCTATCTGTCCAGGGAAGGTTGTAGACTTCTCTCAGTTGCATGGTAGCTTAGTATGGGTAGAAGAAACCCTAGCTGTAATGGGTTAGACTAGACTATGTCAGATTTTGAGCCCACAGTTGAGAATGCCCTTAAGGCTTTCTTTGTCACCCTTCAAGTCTCCTCAGAAAGTTCAGTTACAGGCTATGTGAAAGGCACCAAAGTTATAGTTTCTGAAGATTTATTAGTGGAACTTTTGAACTGTCCAAATTCCAGGCACAAGCTTAGTGAGATAGTCCCTATGGATAAGCAAAAAATGGGCATCATTGGTAGTCTGGGGACAGTAAGCAAGAAAGGTTTGTTAGTTAATGAGTTGTCTGCAGAGAAGAGGATCATCCATTCAGTCATTACAAATATCATCACACCAAGGGCCGGGATCCATTCTTCCATAACTGCCAGGGATGGTAGTTTGCTTTTTTGGGCTATTCAAAAACATAGGGTCAACTTGCCCGCAGTTATTTTGGAAAAGATGATAGCCTCTAAGAATTTGCACGAGTACCTTCCTTATGGACCATTGCTCACCTTGATTTTTAAGAGATATTCATGTCATGTCCCGACATTTAATATAACTATAAATGCCGAAACGTGAACGAATAAGAAATCAAGAGTAAAATTTGAACTAATTGAGTAGAAATTTGCTCGAAGGCTTCACTTGTTTTAAAATAAGTAACTGTCGTTCTATAGATATTACATAACTCTCAGTTTACAAACTCAAAAGCAAACGCCGCCAAGGTTGGTCTCTCCACACACAATTCCGATGTCCCGCCTTCTAGAACTTTAGATACCTAAAAAAGTAGGATTTGGTGAGCTAACTAGCCCAATAGGATTCCATTTTCTAATCAAAGAACTATGATAATCAGAAATAGACATGGAATTTAACTATTTGTACAGCTGGATATCAAAGATGACAGAATGATTGAGTTTATAAATAACAAGTGTAAAACAGGAATACTGAACAAGATTGCATGATCAAGAATTTAGGATAACAATTCACGTTCTGGTTTAAATACCCATTCAACTCATGATAAAATAACATGATGACTAATCGAGCTTATATTGATGCAATGCCAAACATCCACAGATCCTTTATCATTCCGTACGACCCGTAAATGAATTTAGGTGCTCCTCCCAGGACTGGACCAGCCCTATTTGCAGAGGCATATTAATCAAGTGAGGTCCAGGGACCCAATAATTGTCATCATAATTCCTTTCTGGTAAACATTCAAGTGTGGTACACAAGTATTCAAGATCTCACATGTAACAAAAGTTTATGGTCCCAAGCCAATAATTTCAGAAGATTGAAATCACATAAGAATCACTCATACTTGAAGAGTTTAAGAATAAACCAAAGTAGGATACAAAGACAGATGAATGATCTCTCTCCATGATAAAGTAACTAGAATCCAAGAAGGTGTCGATCCAGAAATTGTCATCATAATTTTCATTCTTGTAGAAGGTCCAAGTGGAAGTACACAGGTACTCAAGACTCTTATCTAATCAAAGTGTATGAATTAAGGTCAACGAATACAGAAGGTTGTAACCATTAAGAATTAATTGTACTTGGAGACTTCAAGGATAATCCAAAGCAAATTATGGAAAGTAATTGTGTGATCCCTCTCAAAGTTAACGTAGTAGGAACCCAAGAGAATGAGGAACACAACTTGCCAGACTAATAGAATAGTGAAACAACAGGAGATTGCACAAGGAATGGTGCTAGAATACTGGAAAAATAGCATGTGTCAACAGCCAGAAAGTGGCTGTCGACAGGTGCAGGCTTCCAGAACCAGATTTCTGGAGCTTGGACAGTATTTGTCGACAGGCCTGGTCTACCTGTCGATAGGACAGACCCATCTGTCGACAGATGAGAGCCATATGTCGATAGCTACTGCTTTTCCAGAACCTCTGGGTTCTTGGAACTTAAGGCATGTCGACAGATGCATTCCATCTGTTGACAGCCGTAAGACTAGCTTCTGGAAATGGAGATACACACATCTAAAGACTCTCCTATAAGTCCTATGGATTTATACATGGTTAACACATCAAGAGGGGCTCTATTACATCTCCACACACTACTCTATATGAGGAATCAAATAGAATAACAGGGACAAACTGGAACATATACAACCACAACGAGGTAATAACCGGAACACAACTCTTACGAAGCATATTCTCATGCAACTAACAAGAAGATTTCCATCACATACTTGGGTATCATGAACACTACTTTAAAACATGATGATAAGGAATGGAAATACCATTCTAATGATGTTTCCAGAATCATTGGCAAGTATATCCTGATCCAACATTAAGCATGGACTTCTCAACATGGAAGAAGGACAATAACGAGAATAATGAGGATGGTTGTAACGACCCGACCTCTCGGACCCCTCGCCGGGGACCCCGAGGTCGTGCCGCACCCACGGATCCGAAGACTCAGAAGGGTTATATGAAAAAGTCTGGTGAGATATGTACTGAGTTCAAATAACTATAATAATTTGTACAATATAGAAAAGGGTTGTACAACACGTCCCAAGCAAAAGCACAAGTACAAGAAGAAAGGTGCAGTCCTTAAGGGGCATACCCTGAGGACTTGCAAAACACAGCTCTCAGCTCACTCGAGTACAAGAGCTCACAACACTCACTCTCACTGCTGCTGACAACAACACGGCGCCACAGCCGCCTCCGCAACCCGTCCGACACCGAGCTCCCGTGACAACGAGCCCCTTGTTGAAGGAAGTAGGGGGGTGAGCCTCGCGAACAAGGCCTAGTAGGGATTATAAGTCCCTCACCGGCCAGAGCAGCAGGAACTCTGAAAATAGGAAACTACACTAGAAAGCTGTAAAGCGAGTAACACCTACAGCATGATACTACTAGACTGCGGAAGAGAACAACACGACGCCACGACCACCAACCGAGGTCGTGGCATACACACGACTCCCGCAGAAACCAACGGAGTCGGGCACAAAGCGGAAGCAACCCTCGACACACCTGCCGAGACCACGGAACAACCAGGTGAGAACGACGTCTCACCGCAAGCACAGCCACCTCAGACATCTACAAGGTCGAGGGCCCACAAGCAGAACCACCCAGACCCTGGACACGTACCAGGTCGGGAACTACACCTACCGGTGCCACCACGGATAGGCACCACGACACAGAACCACATAACGCAGGAGGAACATCGAACGGAAACCACCAGAAGCACTGGTCCGCACCAGGCCAGACCAACGACGCCCACGGGAGCTAGCCACGGCCAGGCTACAACTTCCGTGCAGCTGGGCAACGGAGAACACTTAGAAACGTCGTGAGGGAACACCATCACAAACAACAGCAACCAAGCCACCGACGCTAGCAGCCAAGAGGGGGACCCGTAGTCCACGTGCTCTGCTCGCTAGCCTAGCTCCTGCCTCCGCCCCCGGCAAGGGCGAGACAGAGCCGCCACAGAAACACACAACATGCAACATCGCAGCTGGCCAAGCTGCGGCCACGCTTGACACCACTACGTGCTCCGGAACCAACGCAGAGAGGAGGTAGTGAGACAAGGGATATCTGGTCTGCGGAAGGAAAGCACTCTGAACCCCTCGGCGTCCCAGACCCAGACAAGAGGCTCTACAAACGACTCAGTGCCGTTGTCCAAACCTCGTTTTCCCCTCAGCTCCAGAGTCCGCTCACGTGGGCTGCCAACTCGAGCACACTCGTAGCACGGATACCTCCTCAACGGGCTCCCGAGGATGGGGGTCCCAGGAAACTAAGACAACCTCTGAACGGGACAAGCCCTCAAGTGCCAAGCACCGGGCGAATAGGCGGGGCAGCACAACAAAACCACGCCGAACTACTGGCTTGTAACACATGACAAGCCCAGCGAGCAAGAGGCACGCACGGACCCTCAAAAGGGGTCGTCGGCAAACAAGGCACGCACGAATGGCCAAAACCTTGGAGCACTACAGAAGTACAGGAAGCCCGTCACTCTGCTAATAATCGATTGACCTCCAGTCAATCGATTGTTAGACAGACGCGACCCTCTAGCACCATTGCTAGGACACGGCCACGAAGGTGTCACCTTCGGTCACTGAACGCAAGGAGGGAACTAGTCGCGTTCCCTACCGAAGGTCCTAAGGGCAAAGCCTGCTCTGGGGCACACGCCGACACACCAACCGGGCCACGGAAACACCCGACGCACCCACAGGCACTGTCGCGCCCCACAGGCCATCGCAAATACCATCGCGACGGGAAGGGTGCCGCGACACCCACCCTTATGCGACAGGGCAGCACGTTGCGACGAGCCACACCTGCCGCGACAGAAAACTAGGTCGCGACAGCGACCCGTATCGCAACCACCAAGTGCGCCGCGATAAGGTCGCGCTCGACCGGGGCGATGCCTCTACTGATGTCGCGACGCACCGTGTGGTCACGACACAGCAGGGAGGCCAACCAATAGGATCCTCAATCCCGGGGTCGCCCACGAACCACACACATGCACACACGGGGGAGGGGAGCATGGGGAAAGCATTAAAGCTATCTACAAAACCCCGAGGGCTCCCGATCCACCCAGATGGGAGAGGGCACAAGAAATCCCTACCTTTCACGAAGAACAAACCCACGAGGGGCCCTTCACGTAGGAAAGAACACCTCCTCCTCGCTCCACGCACGCTTTACGATGCCGGGACACCACGTACGGCCCTCGTTCTCCCCTAAAACACACAAAGGGGAGAAGAGGGGAGGAAGAGGTCACTGGAGGGAGAGGGAGAAGGGAAGAAGAAGAGAGAGGGGGAAGGGGTAGCTGGCCTGCGCCTTAAGCACCCGGCACCCAGAACGTGACGGACCTCCCTGCCGCGTTACGGACCTTAACGCGATGGGTCAATGGACCGCGACAAGAACGCGCCCTACAAGGGTGCCGCAACAAGGCGGCAAGCCATACTGACACACCTGCCACCCTGACAGGCATCAAACGACCGGACAGCGCAACACGACAAAACACTATCGTGGCCCGTTGACTGGGCACGATAGTAAGATGCGACGGAGAACCAGGGCGCGACCAACATGCGACCCACAAGCTCGCCATGACACGGATGACTGTCGCGTCGGGCACCCCGACGCGACACCAACACATCACCCAGCCTGGACGTGTTAGTGGCTAGTCATCCCACGACACCGGACAGAAGCTGGGAAACCAGGTCTTACATTCTACCCCCCTTAAAATAATTTCATCCTCGAAATGGGACAAGCCCAAAAGATCCCGAGGCACGAAATGAAGCACATGCAGCAAATGTAAGACCAGCACGAAGAAGCCACTAAGTCTCAATACGACTTCCTCGTGGCAACAATCTCACAGCCAAACACAAGCGAAGCACACGAAGCCGGAAAACCAACGGCTCACCCAACGGGCTCCAAACACACGGGTGGAGCACACAACCGAAAACTAATGGCTCACTCTAGCCACACGTGGGGCGCCCAAACGGAACGACAACTCCACAGATGTCGAGCGATGCCAAATCTGGCCCGAACAGCGGAAAACGCCAGCCAAAAACTACACGGCTGCAGCCACCAACAGACCTCGCTGTTAGGACCAACCAATCAGCAACCCACTCTGTCGCCGACAAAACCCACAGAGTACACAGTGCCGACAGCAACATGAGAAACGCCTGAGAATGAACCACACATCTCAGGGGAACGGCCTCGCGCTACTAGCAGCAGCTAGCATCGGTCACGAGCCCAACCGAAAATCCACGCGAGTGGCGAGAGCCAGAGCGACAACACACTCGTGGAGAATCCTCAACACACGGAACAACATCCACTGCCATCACTAGGCCTCACTCAGACCTTCCTCGCGGTTCAACAGGGATAGCAAACACACGCGGAGAACCCTCAACACGTGGAAACGACATTCGCTGTCACCACTAGGTCTCACCCAGACCTTCCTCGTGGTCGGACAAGGACACCAAATGCACGCGGAGCCACAAAAACTAAGAGTCACATGCTCCACAACGTGGCACACCGCGACAGAAGCACGGAAGACGTCGAGGTTAAGCTAAAGCCGAGCATCTCACAACGTCGACAAACCACATGGTCGAGTACTAGCAAGCCGATAGACCTCACTGTCACCGGATGAACCGACAGGAGACTCTGCCATCAGCTTCCAGACCTACCAACGCCACGCCCAACCACACGGGAAGCAAAACAACTGCAGAGGTCGAGGGAAACATGTCGACCTCAGAGAGACCCAGACCGAAGCAGGGTACCACAACCGAACACACTCGCTCCAAAAGCGAGAGGGGAAACCTAGACATAGGTCATGACCAAAGCCTGGCATACCACCGATAGGGCTACCTAGACAAGGCAAGCAGCCACCCCATCGGGTAACGGTACGACCACAAGAATCAGGCTAGCACACGTGTCCCAGAGGCAGAAAACTCGAAGCCTCCAACACCGAGCAAACTCATGAAACAACGCACGAAGCACACAAACAGACACACGACACAACACAAGTGCTATCACAAGCACGGGAGCTAACCAGAGTACAACATAATGCACCAGGGATCCTACGGCAAAATCAAACGCTCGAGTACGAGCACACAGTGCTACCACAAACACCAAAAGTAAACAAAGTGCAACCAAGTGCACCGTGGCTAAAGCAACACTACGGCTAACAGGAAGGACTCTCCACAGGAGGCCTACCGAAGCCACACGCCAAGAACCGCAAGCCTGAAAGGCGCAACAGGCCACGTCGGCCCCAGCCTGAAGCATCGGAAAAATGCTCAAGCATAGCACACACAGCGCACCAATGGGCCGAGACAATACGGGGCCCCACCAAAGGGGACTCTCTACCAGAGACTCACAACGGAAGCAGACGGAAAGCCGAAAACTACTACTTCAAGAGCGTGACAATCACGTATGCTCCAAGAAGAACACAAAACACGGAGCACCGACTCTGCCACACAGGGAGTGAAAACCGCAGCAACTCCTGGTGCGCAAGAGCAAGAAGCACCACCTCTATCACGACTAATAGAGAGGCTAAACACCAAAACGACGACAAGAAAGCCTCCAAGGGACACAAGCCGAGGCACCACGAGCATACAACGGAACAATGCTTGCACGAGCAAGCCATCATGAAAAACCAATGCACAGCGAATAATGCTCACACGAGCGGCCCAACAAGAAAACAATGCTACCTCGCACCAAACCAACAGGGACCCAATGCCCCGAATTGAGCTTGGCAAGTAGCGAGAAACCATTACGATGGCAAATGGCACAAACAGGTCCACCGACCAACGGTGCCATATAGAAACAACGGCACGAGGGGAGCAAACAACTCGACCCAAAAACAACTCCAGGGAAGGTGACTCCACCAGAAGGTCGCAACGATGCGCACCCCGGCAACACAACACCATAGTGGAGCACCACCACCTCGAGCAACCGACAAAAACAGAGGAAGGAGACACGCACGAGTCTCCACAGGCGAGAGGCAAAACCACAATGCGAGACTGACACTTCCATACGAAGCACAGCTAGCCGAGCACCACGACACTCACCAGACCACCATCTGCGAGAGCTCGCCGGCGCAAGAACAAAGCAGACCACCCGAGCATGGGGACACACAAAGTCGCCAGCACGGCCGAGAACAACTTTGGAAACGAATGACGAGACAAGCTGGCCAACGCAACATCCAGATGCACGGCCAAGCGCACAATGCTTGACCGACAACGCCGAAGCAGACTGTAACACAGACAGTCCAACCGACAACGACGATAGCTCATCTCTACCAAGAGAGAGCAGCGACGACAAAACAACACCGGTGGCTTTGGGGAGACCCTCCACCCAAAAGCGCCAAGATCCGTCCTGGAGAACCTCACCAGAACGCAGCCCAACAAAACGGCACGCTTCGAACCACAGGAGCAACACACGGTGGCCTGAAACGAACCCAGAGGACTCCCGGGAAGAACCTCCACCAGAAGCGACAAAGGGCGATCCTGGGAAGACCTTCACCAGAATGCACAACCAACCAACCGAACCACACGAGCCATCAAAGAGAACACTGCAGCCAGCAAAACTACAGAAGCATACAAGCCGTCCTGGGAGAACCTCCACCAGAACCATCAAGGCGCCGTTCTGGGAAAACCCTCAGAACGCACCCGCCAAACCAACAGAAGCAGCATACCTCAAGCCTGAGGTAGCACCACAGCAACAGCAGAAATGACGCGAAACCTCCTGAGAGAAACCCTCACCAGGACAATAGCAATGGTTCTGGAAAACCTCCAGAACATGGGGCACCAAGCGATGCACCTCAACATAGAGGTCAATGCAATAGCAACCAGAACGGGCACAACACAGTTCTAGGGAAACCTCACTCCCACCAGAACCAACAGAGAAAAACTCTAGGAGCACCTCACTAGAGCTCACAACCAGCCAGCACCAGGCCGACAACAACCACAGACAAGTGTTGCAGCGCTCGACCAGCGGTACAACACAGCACGCAAGGCACCTGCTCAGCTCAGTGTCCCGAGCACAGCGCACAACGGTGCACAGGTACACAAGGCCAAACACACAACAACGACAACACACACCCTAACAAAAAAGGGGTAGCCAACAAGGCAGAGACACCTTCCACCAGTTCCACGGGCAGCAACCCAGCACCGACGAAGGCCACACAACACGCAGGCTCTCAGCCTTCACGACACACACACGCTCAAAATGCGCCGAAGATGACCAGGAGCACCGCACTTGGACTGGCTCGCAAGCGTCCTCCACACAAGGAAGACCACTGCCAGCGAGTCCAGCGCCAACTGTGCCACTACGGCACGAACACGCCGAGCAACCACACTCACCACGCCCGCGGCACAGCAACAACTGCAACCTGCAACACGCGCACGAATCATGCAAGGAAGCCGCAGACCTGCAAAACATTTGAAAGTACAAGCCTAACACTAGTCGGACGGTGTCAGCAGTGCACTAGTACCTTCCTTTGGGAAGCTATGGTTAAACTCCTTACAAGTCTCAGTAGCCCTCGCTCTGATACCAACTGTAAGACCCGACCTCTCGGACCCCTCGCCGGGGACCCCGAGGGTCGTGCCGCCACCCACGGATCGAAGACCCGGAAGGGTTATATGAAAAAGTCTAGTGAGATATGTACTGAGTTCAAATAACTATAAGAATCTGTACAATATACAAAAGGGTTGTAGAACGCGTCCCAAGCAAAAGCACAGGTACAAGAAGAAAGGTGCAGTCCTTAAGGGGCATACCCTGAGGACTTGCAAAACATAGCTCTCAGCTCACTCGGGTACAAGAGCTCACAACACCTGCTCTCACTACTGTTGACAACAACACGGAGCCACAGCTGCCTCCGCAACCCGTTCGACACTAAGCTCCCGCGACGACGATCCCCTAGCTGAAGGAGTAGGGGGGTGAGCCTCGCGAACAAGGCCTAGTAGGGATTACCAGTCCCTCACCGGCCAGAGCAGTAGGAACTCCGAAAATAGGAAACTACACTAGAAAGCTGTAAAGCGAGTAACACCTACAGCATGATACTACTAGACTGCGGAAGAGAACAACACGACACCACGACCACCAACCGAGGTCGTGGCACACACACGACTCCCGCAGAGAAACCAACGGAGTCGGGCACAAAGCGGAAGCAACCCTCGACACACCTGCCGAGACCACGGAACAACCAGGTGAGAATGACGTCTCACCGCAAGCACGGCCACCTCAGACCTCTACAAGGTCGAGGGCCCACAAGCAGAACCGCCCAGACCCTGGACACGCACCAGGTCGGGAACTACACTACCATTGCCACCACGGATAGGCACCACGGCACAGAACCACGAACCACAGGAACATCGAACGGAAACCACCAGAAGCACTGGTCCGCACCAGGCCAGACCAACGACGCCCACGGGAGCTAGCCACGGCCAGGCTACAACCACCGTGCAGCTAGGGCAATGGAGAACACTTAGAAACGTTGTGAGGGAACATCGTCACAACAACAGCAACCAAGCCACCGCCGCTAGCAGCCAAGAGGGGGACCCGTAGTCCACGCGCTCTGCTCGCTAGCCTAGCTCCTGCCTCCGCCCCCGCACAAGGGTGAGACAGAGCCGCCACAGAAACACACAACACATGCAACACCGCAGTCTGGCCAAGCTGTGGCCTCATGCCTGACACCACTATGTGGCTTCGGAACCAATGCAGAGAGAGGCAGTGAGACAAGGGGCTGTCTGTTCTGCGCCAGGAAAGCACTCCGAACCCCTCGGCGTCCCAGACCCAGACAAGAGAGCTCTACAAATGACTCAGCGCTGCTGTCCAAACCTCGTTTTCCCCTCAGCTCCAGAGTCCGCTCACGTGGGCTGCCAACTCGAGCACACTCGTAGCCTAGATACCTCCCTCAACGGGCTCCCGAGGAAACAAAGACAACTTTTGAATGGGACAAGCCCTCAAGTGCCAAGCACCGGGAGAACAGGCGGGGCAGCACAACAAAACCACACCGAACTGCTGTCTTGTAACACACGACAAGCCCAGCGAGCGAGAGGCACGCACGGACCCTCAAAAGGGGCCATCAGCCAACCAAGGCACACACGAACAGCCAAAACCTCAGAGCACTACCAGAAGTACAGAAAGCCCGTCACTCTGCTAACAATCGATTGACCACCAGTCAATCGATTGTTAGACAGACGCGACCCTCCTGGCACCATTGCTAGGACACAGCCACGAAGGTGTCACCTTCGGTCACTGAACGTAGGGAGGCAACCAGCCGCATTCCCTACCAGAAGGTCCTAAGGGCAAAGCCTGCCTTGGGGCACACGCCGACACACAACCGGGCCACGGAAACACCCGACGCACCCACAGGCACTGTCGCGCCCCCACAGGCCATCGCAATACCATCGCGACGGGGAAGGGTGCCGCGACACCCACCCTTATGCGACAGGGCAGCACGTCGCGACAGCCACCTTGCCGCGACAGGAAACTAGGTCGCGACAGCGACCCGTATCGCGACCGCCAAGTGCGCCACGATAAGGTCGCGCTCGACCGGGGCGACGCCTCTACTGATGTCGCGACGCACCGTGCGGTCACGACACCAGCAGGGAGGCCGACCAATAGGATCCTCAATCCCGGGGTCGCCCACGAACCACACACATGCACACACGGGGGAGGGGAGCATGGGGAAAGCAGTAAAGCTATCTACAAAACCCCGAGGGATCCCGATCCACCCAATGGGAGAGGGCACAAGAAATCCCTACCTTTCACGAAGAACGAACCCACGAGGGGCCCTTCACGTAGGAAAGAACACCTCCTCCTCGCTCCACGCACGCTCCACGATGCCGGGACACCACGTACGGCCCTCGTTCTCCCCTGAAACACACAAAGGGGAGAAGAGGGGAGGAAGAGGTCATTGGAGGGAGAGGGAGAAGGGAAGAAGAAGAGAGAGGGGGAAGGGGTAGCCGGCCTGCGCCTTAAGCACCCGGCACCCAGAACGCGACGAACCGCCCCGCCGCGTTACGGACCTTAACGTGATGGGTCAACGGACCGCGACAAGAATGCGCCCTACAAGGGCACCGCGACAACGCGACAAGCCGTACTGACACACCTGCCACCCTGACAGGCGTCAGATGACCGGACAGTGCAACATGACAAAACACTGTCACGTCCCGTTGACCGGGCACGACAGCAAGACGCGACGGAGAACCAGGGCGCGACCAACGTGCGACCCACAAGCTCGCCGCGACACGGATGACTGTCACGTCGGGCACCCCCGACGCGACACCAACGCATTACCCAGCCTGGACGCATCAGTGGCCAGTCATCCCACGACACCGGACGGAAGCTGGGAAACCGAGTCTTACAATGGTAAGAAGGAATCCTACACATGATCGACCAAGAATTTAGAAACAAAGTACTGGGTATACAATTCATCTAAACAACACTTGATAAAACATGCTTACAGGAGGTTATCACACTATACTAAAGTTGGTTACAAGATAAAGGGCAGACATGTAGTGGTTAAGAACTTCTTAGCCCAGGTAAAGACAAAGATGGAGGAAGAAGAAAGAATCCTACACATGACTTTGAGGAAGATAGAGTCCTTCTCCTCCCCACGAAAGGTCCATAGAAACAAGAGGAAGCAATAGGTACAGTAGGTGCAAGTGTGGTGTGGCCACCAAAAGAATTATTAGCAGCCACGACAGGTAGTTGCAGCAGCTCCTACAGCTCTAGTAGCAACACCTCTAATAGGACAACAACAACAGTAGCAGGAAGATACAAGAGTAGGAAGTGGAAAGATCCATACGATGGGTGGAGGAAGGTTTTACATAAACTCCCAAACTTCCATGCATGTTGGCACGTAGCCCAACATGTGGAGTCATGGGAAACCCCCTAAACCATGCCAAGCCACGCTTGCCATGCATGGTTTCTAAGACTTACACATAAGGTGTAAGTGTGTAAGCCTCTAACTCATGTGAAGTGGCTTACTTAGATCCTGCCACGTGAGCACAATTAATCCCAGAAAATAGCCACCATAATTAGATGATAATTCAGTTGGCCCATTTTACCTCTTATTTGTATGTCCAAATGATGTTCAATCAAGTTGAAATTTCAGCCATAGACTAATGATAATGTTTTACAAATTATGGTGATTTTATTTTAATTTTTAGAATTTTTTTTTCACCCAGTGAAAATGCCCGAAAAATAGTTACGTCGGCTTAATCTCGAATCCACACGTCAACAATTCTGAATTTTTATATTTCTGATATCACCATATTTTTATAGAAATTATGGTGTTCTAGGATTTTATTTTTGTTATAGAATTCTGGTGTCGCCCTGTCGGTGCGCGCACCTCTGAGTACGACACTGGAATAATATTTATTATCACCAATAAATCTCAAATTATGATTAATTTCATCTAATGATAGTAGTTATGTTTAGTCATCAAATTATTCACATTTTTCTACTAAATAAAATTTTCGGGGCGTTACAACTCTCCCCCACTAAGAAAAGAGTTTGGTCCTCCAAACTCCATGACTAGTTTGGATGGATCACAAAGATTAAGTTTTCAGTCTTTTAAATTTTATTTAGTCCAGATTAGTCTTACCAATCTTGTCATGATTATCATGCCATACGATGTATACACCCTTTATATAACTTGTTATCATGACATCATTAGTTGATGGAAATCTGAATATTAATTAACATTTTTAGATCTTAAGAAGCCATGTTGTGATCATGGGTTCAATTAGATGCATTCTCTACTGTGTTCCTTATTTCTGGCAGTAGTATATTACTCTTAAGATCTCCTCCACCAAGGAATAACCTTAACTCTCAGAGAGTTATATGAATACATATTCCCTTGGAATGGGTAGTAAGGTATGATGAGAAATGATGAGTATTAAGAATATGAAGATAGACAACAAAGATTTTATTTATCACATAAGGTTTCTATTACAGAACTCCATAATCAGCCTTGCAAAATTACATTGATTGGCAAAACTTACCAAGTTTTGACATGCTATAACAACTAGATTCAAGCACTTCTCGCTATACTCTAGTCCTATTGACTTATACGTAAAAATTACTTCTAATAACTTCAGTCAATTCTCCTTATGGCTTAAGGTCTTCCTGAACTCTGGTCTTTGTCCTGAGATGGTATGGACAATTGGAGATCCGATGCTTTAGACTACCACACCTCAAACATGCTCCTAGTCTCCACCAACATTTCTCTTTCACATGGCCTGGTTTGTGACAACACGCACAAGCTTCCTTAGGTTGTGCCTTAACATTCTCTTGCTTGTTGGCCTTCTTGATCTTTTTGTTCTTTTTGCTCCGCTGTACCCTCTGTTTGCCAGTTGTTTCTCTATTATTAGGGAGAACTATCTTCTTCTGTATAGATACTATAATACTCACTGTTTCTTAGGAGTTTGTACTACTAATATTCTTATGCAGTTCCATTTTCCCTTGATTATCGACTGAAACTACCCGCTCCAGGGACTGAGCAAGGTTGTTCATTGCATGTTGAACCGCTCTCCAATGTGTTTCTTCTCCTATCACACTGGCTGAGCAAACAAATTTAAGTTTAGTTAATCAATCATGTAATTTAAAACTCTCATACTATTAATACAATAGTTACTATATATATCTAGTTATTTGATACATTAACCTCCGTAATTAAATGATTTCTTTTCCTTATATGAAGATGATTTATGTTATATCCCTGGTTTTGATAAAATCAAACAAAATGTAATAAATATCTAGCACAAGTTTTTTTTTTATATCATAAGAAAAATCCATATGATCAAAGACTCTTTTTATTATGTTAACTCTGGTTACTTCATAGGTAGATTTACAAGTGATACTGAGTGAGCTACTGAAGTTTGGTGATGCCTATGAGTCAACTCTATTTAAAGAATAAGTTGATGCTTGATGGGTTTTCTATAGTGCGGAAGTTCAAAGTATCGTCTTAAGTTGACACTACACAGAGATCAGGTTGACACTAATCAAGTTTCTAATTAATGCGTAGAAAAAATACGGCTTGAGGTTAACTCCAAATGGAGGGTAGGTTGATTCTACTAATAGGTGAGGTTGATGCTAAGAGACTACAAGATCAATTCTACGTGATGGACAGTTAGTCAAAACTGCAATCACCTAATTGAGGTCAACTCTAGAAGACATGGAGTGGATTCTTCTAAAACTTTCCTACTGACCCAAATCAAATTGTCTGTGTGCGTTTACACACCAAGCCACTGATCAGTTGAAGCAAAACTTTGGGATTTAACTCAACTTAAAGACAATTGATCCTTGTGTTACAGTTAGAAGAGGAATTCGATGAGCTCCAGCTTGAAGAAAATGTTATTAGGAGTTCAAGGAATCATCTGACCAAATCCAAACTCTAGTGCAAAATGTTTGCATATACTTGCATTTTCTCGGAGATATCCCTAGTTGGATATTTTCCTATTTCTTTTCTTCACTAATTTGTTTGGTTGTCTACTCCAGTAGAGGTGAACATATTCAATCCTACGCTGTGTGTGTACGGTTTGTGAGATTTAAAACAATCTTGAAATTTTGAGTCATCAATTGTGTTAGTGTTTCCCACATTTAAGTTATTAAAGAGCTTCACTTGGTTTAGTGAGGAATGGATGTAGGTTTTCACACCAGAATTGAACTACCTTAAAAATTTTACTTGCTTTGTGTGGTTTGATGTGCACTGACTACATTGTCTCATCGGATTTAATCATTGTAATGACCCTCTTCATACCGGTACGATTATACCAATCCCTGTCGGTATAATGGACGTCATTACAGTGAGATATTAACCCAACACTAAACGATAGGCTGATATGTACATGAATATCAAATGAGTACAGCGGGAATAAAAGAATAACTCATTCTCATTCCATCATCATCACATCATTCCATAGTCTATATAGCAAATGAAAATGACAAAATCCACATTATTACATTTCCAAAGAAATATATTGTCTATCACATTGTCCATATGAATAACATTGCTCATACTATGAAATAAAGCAACTAATAAACGGCCTCCACAAGCAACTACTCCTTGCCCTCGGGGACGCTCCTCACTATGCCTTCCTCAGGTACGAAAACACCTGTCTCACATGTACGCCGAGCAAGTATGAGTCTAAAAGACCCAGCAAGCAATCTAAGGACACAACCTTACACATACACATATCACACATGCTAATCTAATAAACAATGAGGAAACACTGCTCTCTTTTAAACAATAAAGAAAAGTACATGGTACATATTTCATTTCAATTTACAAATATACATAAGCAACCTAGACATTTTTCTAAGTATGATAAACAAATTGATTCATGTTACTAAACACAATACATATTAATCATATTCTTAACATAATCAAATATCTATGCATGACCTATAACATGCTTTCTATACATTATGTCTAACATGATTTAAGGTTCCAAATTTCATTCATTCACATCACAATTCTATGTAATTTAAAATATGGATCTAGGTACATGGTAAATACAATCCTACATGTTATCTAACAATTTCACATGTAAATATAACACTTTTTCACACATTTAGCTTGCTGTTTTAATATGAATAAATCACATTTATATGAATTTACATCCTTTCACATGCTAACCCATTCATACTACACTAACACATATTCACTTTTCACATTTGCTCAATTTCACATAACACTAGTACATGGATGTTATTAAACTATATAACATGATAGTAAGCACGATATTACATTTAACATATTAACACATGAATGATATGAATACATGCATTTTTACCTTGGTTTTCATATGCATTTACTCTCTCTTTTACATTCACTTTCACTTACACATGATTTCATACATTTTCCACATAGTTTTCACTTGCACTTTCACTTATCACATCACTTGCACTTACACTTAATTTGCCGTGACACATAGTCCTAACTACCATCTAGAGGAACACACACACTTATCACTTAGCACTTAGTACTTCACTTCATTTAACACAAACTCGCAACCTTGGCAAACTAGTGATGAATCTTGGTTAACTGCATAGACCGGAGAAGCCTCTCCACCCTATCCAGTGGTACTTGTCCACCTCCAGGATTTCATCCTAATGCCTTTAGGATATCATTTAAATGTTGAGCCTTCCTATAGGGACTTTTCTACAGTAGGGCTCTCAGACCTCTATGGTAGTAGTGTCAATCTCGGCCCAATTTTACCCATTATCACATTATAACATGTTTCATTCATTTACATACGCATTTTAACTCATTTACATGCACTTAAACATAATTACACATGGTCAATTTACAGTATATGATGCTTCTATTCACAGTGATGATTAACTCATAAAAACATCCTAATCATGCTACTAATCACATATTTTCATATGATTAAACTTAAACATGCTCATTATGTCAATTATCATTATTAATCTAATAACAGTACCTAATGTTATCAAAACAGTATGAAACTTTTATCATAGGCTTCACACAGATTACATGTCACATGGCTAAATTTTCAGATTTTTCGGAATAGTATATCTAATTTTAATAATTAAGATAGATTTCAGGCATAGTTATCAAGAAATTCGTTATCACATGGTTCACAGTAAAACAGTCATGCCTAGCCATTTTAAAACCTAAAGACAGTAATCATATGATCATATAAAATTTATGAAACCCTAACTTGCAACAAATCAATTTATTTAACATTAAACACAGGTAGATCATGCTCATTTTTCAATTACAGAAATTTCCCTAATTTCTATCATGCTCAGAAAATAAATAAATCCTCATGGTATTACCTACTGACTGTATTGGAACAACCACAAAATTTACAACACATATAAGCAACTAGAAGGTTGGAAATCATCACACAGTCATGGTACATAAAGTTCTGTGAAAATAAGAAGAAGTTGGCATCAAAGGCCTTGCCGCCAACATAGGTTAACGGCACACTATGTTGCCGTTTACCCAAGAACTTGGCGGCACACAAGTGGCCGCCAATCTTCTGTCTGCAGAAGTGCAGACAGAACGCTGAAAACTTGGAGAAATTGGGGTTCCAGGACTCGAATAAAATCTCAAAAAATACCTAAGACATAGAGGATATGGGTAGGGATGAGATACATAGGTTACTTGCCTTATAAAAATTCTACAAAGGTCTAATTAGGTCGCTGAAGATCTCCTCGGCCAAGCCAAGAAGCTGCTCAATCTCCTCCTGAATCCGATCCTTGAGTCGATGTAGGCCGCACATCGGAGTTGAGGATGATTCCTTGATGCTTAGTGTATCCTCCAGTCGATGCAGAACGCCAGAAGACTCCTCCAGTCGCCGGATCCAGCTCACCGAAGATCAGCTTTTCTCACAGAAAACTCTAGGGTTTCTCCACAGCCAAAACGACCGAACTCGACCAAAACTCAAGGTTTTATAGACTAGGCGGGTTGGGGTACGCATTAGGGTAAGGTCTCCTACCATTAGAGCTAGGTTTCCAAAACAAGAACCGGAAGAAACGCTGCCGTTTCCAAATCTGAAATCGCAACAAAACTGGGAACTAAACGTCAACATTTGTTGCCGCTAACAGGGAGTCAGCGTCCATCAATCTAGATGTCAACTTCTTCTGGCCATGCAGTCAACGGCCTGCATGTTGCCGTCAACATGTAATTAACGTCAATTTCTGTTGACGTTAACTGGCATTTCGGCTAGAACACAAATTACATCAAAACAGATGTACAATTACATCACAAATAATTTAATGTGTACAGAAAATTAATAGGTATCATATGCACAGAATACACACACATTTATATATATACACACAGCATAATTACATACAATATGTATGGAATAATTATATATATACAACATGCACATTAATAATTAGATACTACATGCACATTTAAATATATTTCATGCATCGAAATAAACTCATATATATTTACAAGATGTATAGCAATAATTACATATTATAGCACAACATTACTTAAATACAATATGCATAGGATTTAAATAAGTACAATATGTACAAAATTAGCTAAGTACTTATATTCACGGAAATAATATATACATATATAAATATACTACAATTGCACAAATTTAATACACCACACTATGTACATGAACAAGTAAATCACATACATAGAATATAAAATGAACAAAAATTCGGGGGTCTCACAATCATAGTCTTAACCTCTTAAATTTTAATTGATCAATATCTATTCATCCATTTCTAGAAATTCATTTTATACACAAAACAATCTATATCCAACTTTACTTATCTAACTTAACCTCAGGCTTTCTACCCATCCTCACAGGTCGCTACAAGATGTTGAAGACCAATAACTATTGAATCCTCAACCGATGCTCTGATACCATTCTATCACGTCCCGACATTTAATATAACTATAAATTCCGAAACGTGAACGAATAAGAAATCAAGAGTAAATTTGAACTATTGAGCAGAAATTTGCTCGAAGGCTTCACTTGTTTTAAAATAAGTAACTGTCGTTCTATAGATATTACATAACTCTCAGTTTACAAACTCAAAAGCAAACGCTGCCAAGGTTGGTCTCTCCACACACAATTCCGATGTCCCGCCTTCTAGAACTTTAGATACCTAAAAAGTAGGATTGGTGAGCTAACTAGCCAATAGGATTCCATTTTCTAATCAAAGAACTATGATATCAGAAATAGACATGGAATTTAACTATTTGTACTGCTGGATATCAAAGATGACAGAATGATTGAGTTTATAAATAACAAGTGTAAAACAGGAATACTGAACAAGATTGCATGATCAAGAATTTAGGATAACAATTCACGTTCTGGTTTAATACCCATTCAACTCATGATAAAATAACATGATGACTAATCGAGCTTATATTGATGCAATGCCAAACATCCACAGATCCTTTATCATTCCGTACGACTCGTAAATGAATTTAGGTGCTCCTCCCAGGACTGGACCAGCCCTATTTGCAGAGGCATATTAATCAAGTGGGGTCCAGGGACCCAATAATTGTCATCATAATTCCTTTCTGGTAAACATTCAAGTGTGGTACACAAGTATTCAAGATCTCACATGTAACAAAAGTTTATGGTCCCAAGCCAATAATTTTAGAAGATTGAAATCACATAAGAATCACTCATACTTGAAGAGTTTAAGAATAAACCTAAGTAGGATACAAAGACAGATGAATGATCTCTCTCCATGATAAAGTAACTAGAATCCAAGAAGGTGTAGATCCAAAAATTGTCATCATAATTTTCATTATTGTAGAAGGTTCAAGTGGAAGTACACAGGTACTCAAGACTCTTATCTAATCAAAGTGTATGAATTAAGGTCAACAAATATAGAAGGTTGTAACCATTAAGAAGTAATTGTACTTGGAGACTTCAAGGATAATCCAACGCAAATTATGGAAAGTAATTATGTGATCCCTCTCAAAGTTAACGTAGTAGAAACCCAAGAGAATGAGGAACACAACTTGCCAGGCCAATAGAATAGTGAAACAACAGGAGATTGCACAAGGAATGGTGCTGGAATACTGGGAAAAACAGCATGTGTCGACAGCCAGAAAAACAACATGTGTCAACAGCCAGAAATTGGCTGTCGATAGATGCAGGCTTCCAGAATCAGATTTCTGGAGCCTGGACAGTATCTGTCGACAGGCCTGGTCTGCTTGTCGACAGGACCCCATCTGTTGATAGATGAGATCCATCTGTCGACAGCTACTGCTTTTCCAGGAACTCTGGGTTCTGGGAACTTAAGGCATGTCGATAGATGCATTTCATCTGTCGACAGCCGCAAGACTAGCTTCTGGAAATGGAGATACACACCTGTAAAGACTCTCCTATAAGTTCCTATGGATTTATACATGGTTAACACATCAAAGAGGGGCTCAACTACATCTCCACACACTACTCTATATGAAGGAATCAAATAGAATAATAGGGACAAACTGGAACATATACAACCACAACGAGGTAATAACCGGAACAGAACTCTTACGAAGCATATTCTCATGCAACTAACAAGAAGATTTCCATCACACACTTGGGGTATTATGAACACTACTTTAAAACATGATGATAGGAATGGAAATACCATTCTAATGATGTTTCCAGAATCATTGGCAAGTATAATCGTGATCCAACGTTTAAGCATGGACTTCTCAACATGGAAGAAGGACAAGAACGAGAATAATGATGATGGTAAGAAGGAATCCTACACATGATCGACCAAGAATTTAGAAACAAAGTACTGGGTATACAATTCATTTAAACAACACTTGCTAAAACATGCTTATAGGAGGTTATCACACTGTACTAAAGTTGGTTACAAGATAAAGGGCAGACATGTACGTGGTTAAAAACTTCTTAGCCCAGGTAAAGACAAAGATGGAGGAAGAAGAGAGAATCCTACACATGACTTTGAGGAAGATAGTGTCCTTCTCCTTCCCCACGAAAGGTCCACAACAACAGAGGAAGCGATAGGTACAACAGTGCAAGTGTGGTGTGGCCACCAAAAGAATTAGTAGCAGCCACGACAGGTAGTTGCAGTAGCTCCTACAGCTCCAGCAACAACACCTCCAGTAGGACAACAACAGCAGTAGCAGGAAGATACAAGAGTAGGAAGTGGAAAGATCTACACGATGGGTGGAGGAAGGTCTTATATAAACTCCCAGACTTCCATGCATGTTGGCACGTAGCCCAACATGTGGAGTCGTAGGAAACCCCCTAAACCATGCCAAGCCATGTTTGCCATGCATGGTTTCTAAGACTTGCACATAAGGTGTAAGCGTGTAATCCTCTAACTCATGTGAAGTGGCTTACTTAGCTCCTACCACGTGAGCACAATTAATCCCAGAATATAGTCACCGTAATTAGATGATAATTCAGTTGGCCCATTTAACCTCTTATTTGTATGTCCAAATGATATTCAATTAAGTTGAAATTTCAGCCATAGACGAATGAGAAGGTTTTACAAATTATAGTGATTTTAGTTTAATTTTTAGATTTTTTTTCACCTTGTGAAAAATACCTGGAAAATAGTTGTGTCGGCTTAATCTCAAAATCCGCACGTCAACAATTCAGATATTTATATTTCTGATATCACCATATTTTCTAGAAATTATGGTGTTCTCAGATTTTATTTTCATTACAGAATTCTGTTGTCACCTGTCGGTGCACGCACCTCTGAGTACGACATTGGAATAACATTTATTATCTCCAATAAATCCTAAATTAAGATTAATTTCATCTAATGATAGTATTTATATTTAGTCATGAAATTATTCACATTTTTATACTAAATAAAATTTTCGGGGCGTTACAACTCAGTAGATCTGAGTGGTGAAATTTCTGTGGGAGTAAAAGAGAAGATTGGCTTGTCCACTTTAAGAAGAAGCCACTACTCCTTGGAGAATAGAAGTCAGAATTTATGGGTTAAGGATTCTGTGCCCCAGTGCACCCATGAGATTTTTCCTGATGAAGCACAAGATTCCTCTTCCATTCCAGCCAGTCAGCAAGAAGCTGAAGTTAGAGAAGATAGAGGAGAAGTGTGGTGGAACACCTGGACCAAGCCCGTTAAACGATAACGTACTTGATCCGAGTCCGCCTCCCGCGAACGGGCCGAAGCCTCGCAAGGATACCAAAACCACAGTCCTTGTAAACACAAAGGAACACACCATTTCACATATATATTTCACAAGTTACATAGCCATATTTCCACAAAAACTGAAAAGAAGTACAAGAGCCTGGGGCATACCCCGAGGTACAACTGAAGAAAGTAACCAACTAGCTACACTGTTGCTACTACACAGTTGGAGGTACTGACCCTGCACCAAAGATTAGTGCTTATCATATATCACATGATTTTATAAGAGGTAAAGTAGATAGCACATTATTTATAAAGAAATTTTCAAATGGAATCTTAATTGTGCAGATCTATGTTGATGACATTATCTTTGGTTCTACTAATGAATCACTTTGCAAGTTCTTTGAAAATTTGATGCAAAGTGAATTTGACATGAGCATGATGGGTGAGCTAAATTATTTTCTTAGGTTGCAAATCAAGCAGACCAAAAAGGGACTCACATTTGTCAAACCAAGTATATTTCAGACTTACTTTCTAAGTATGGTTTTGACAAGTGTAAGCCATTAGGAACACCCATGAGCTCATGCATTAGTTAGATGGTGATCCTCTTGGTAAAAAAGTAGATTAAAAGATCTATAGAGGAATGATAGGATCACTGCTCTATCTTACTGCTAGTAGACCAGATATAATGTTCAGTGTTCGTCTATGTGCAAGATTCCAAGCTGATCCAAAAGAATCTCATGTTCATACTGTTAAGAGAATTTTTAGATATCTTATAAATACAAGTAAATTAGGACATTGGTATCCCAGATGTTCTGAATTCAAGTTAATTGGATATAGTGATGCTGACTATGCTGGATGCAAAATAGATAGGAAAAGCACCTGTGGCACTTGTCAAATTCTTGCAGGGTGCTTGATATCTTGGTCTTCCAGAAAGCAGAACTAGTAGCTTTGTCACCACAGAAGCTGAATACATGCAGTTGGGAGTTGCTGTACTCAACTCTTGTGGATCAAACACCAATTGGAAGATTATGGTCATCAGCTCCAAGAAATTCCTATGCTGTGTGACAATACAAGTGCAATAAATTTGACCAAGAATCCTATCCAGCACTCAAGGAGCAAGTGGGTTTGTAATTCCTCTCAAGGGTGAGAGAAGGCCAATTTATTAGTAGATAGTGGAAATCTCAAGTGGTTGGCTTGAGGACTGGATGTAGGACTTTCATGTGGGAAGGGCCGAACCAGGATAAATCCCTGTGCATTTATTGTGTGATTGTTTCCGCCTTGTCTACACTTGAATCACACACACCACACTAAGCTCTAACAATTTATTTAGTGTTGTGCAATTTCAGAAGCAAAGTTTATTTTTTAAAGGGAAGAAGTCCTATTCACCCCAATCTAGGACATTCTTAGTGCCATTTCGATCCAACACTAAGATGTTCTAGGTGAATTGCCATGACACGTGTCTAAGTCAACCACCATACCTAAAGTAAGGATTGGGTAGAACCGTAGTTAAGATCTAATATATGTATACTTACCCCAATTAATTTAATACTACTTCGCACCTCAATGACAACCTTATTCTTGAAGGGACTCTTAATGGACCCGACATGAGATCAACCAGAGGCTAGTTCTAGCATGTCAGCAAGCCGCTCAACTGCTAGAAAGAGCTCTGGGAGCGACTAAGGAAATTAAAAAGGAGACCATCAGAATGGGAAGAGAAGATATAACCATGGCGAGAAGGCCAACCAGCAAGTGAATCTAATGTATGAGGAGATCATCTGCTCTCATTGTCACAAGCCAGGTCATGGGCCAAGGAGTGTTGGCAAAAAATTGGAGCATGTTACATTGTGGCGACTTGAGACATCAGCTACGAGACTGCCCTTGTAACGTCGCGCATTTTTCGGATCTTCGTGGATCCTCAGTTTAGCGTATGCGGTGGTCACACCTTGACCAGTGCGACTTGTGTGTGTGTTTCTTAGTGGATCCTTACCAGGGTTGGTATGGATCTATGTTGGTGTTCAGTGCGCTGGACATCAACAGTGGGTTGGCGTCCAGGTTGTAACATCTACTGTGTGTTGGCGGCAATGGTGTTGCCGTTAACATGTTCTTGGCGTCCATCGATGTGGACGTCTACCGTTGAACTTGGCGGTGAGCAAAGTGGATGCCTAGTTGTGACGGTTTGGTTAACGGTGCAGAGGTTGACGTTAACTTGAGGCGCCTGTGTTTTTAGGGGCAACCCGAGCCTTCTCTTTCCCCACCTTCTCCCTCCTTTTCCCCCACCTGTACCCTTGTGCCTCTTCACTACTTCCGGCGGTCGACAGGAGCACGTGGGAAGGCCGTAATGCACGCAGCAGCGGCAAATCAGGCGGGGAATGACGGACTGGAGGGCGGTATTCGCGGGAAGCTCCTGAGGTTTTGGCGCGATTTGAGGTTCTTTAGGAGTTTATTTGTGTTTTAGAGGTAGGGACTGGATCCCTTGATTTCTTCTATTTTACTTGTCATGCTCCGTTAGCATGGATTGCTTGTTAATCGTGTTTTCGGGAAAAAGGTTTAGCATGCCGGGAGATTGGGTGGTTTGATCAATCCAGGTGTTGGATCTTGATTTTACGGTTTGATTATAGTATATAAATGTAAGGGAAAGTATTTCCCCTCATTGTTCTGTTGTTTATAGGGCTAGAATGCCCGTGTGATCGGCTGGGGCTGTTCTGTACGTCCTATGTGTGTGTTAAGTACTGAAGATCTCGACGTCAACATGGTTGATGCTGAGTTCTTCGTTGGGAGATTAACGGCTAGGTTTCTAGCCGTTGATTTTGAGTAAACGGCAGGGTGGTGGCCGCTTACTTAGTATTGACGGCAAGAAATATTGTCGTCTATATCCTATGGACGAAAATCGATGTTGCCGCCAACCTGTTCATGTATCAGCATAGTGTGTTTCACGACGTTCTTGTTGTAAGTATTGTGATGCAATGTGTTTATCGATACTAGCGGTGTAATAACACTGTGGTGCTCCTAGAGCACAGGGCTTTTGAAGCCAGCTTACGGCTATGTACTTACTAATTCTTTACGTGTGTGTGTGGGATTCACTACATCCTAGCGCACAAGATTTATGTGAAATATTACGGGGTTTTGGTGTCGTGTATATGGTTGGTGTGTGCATGGCATATTGTACGTTATTGTGCTTATTGTATCTTAATTATTATGATTAGTTCGTGGTATTGTGGCAATGAGGTTCACATCTGAACCTAGCCTCGATCCTTTAGAATCTGTTGTAGATTCTTCTGGATGAATGATTAGTGAAGTTTAAGTATGATTATTATGTGAATATTGTGTACTGTGTTTAGTGTGACCTTCACTGTCACTTTGTGACTGATGACAGGCCATGGTGTTATCATTAATATGGTTTATATGTGTGATTGTGTAGGTTAGCTTGTAAGTCACAGGGTGACGGAACAAGCTATTCCTAACATATGTACCGTGATCGGTAATAGAAAGTGTTTGTGAACATATCGTTGTTTGAGCTTGCCGAGTTTGGTGGTCCGCCGCCTATTCCGGAATGCCTCTCTAGTCGGGTACCCCAGGTTCTTTGTGAGCCAGGCATGTGTGTTTGTTGTGCTCGGGGTTTGTCTCAGTACAGTGTGGTACCGTCAAGGTCTATGTCGTCTTCCTGGACACCCTCACTCCTGTGTTTGAGCTGTACGTCCGGCTGAGGGAAAGACGAC
This sequence comes from Colocasia esculenta, assembly GCA_014218235.1. Lineage (NCBI taxonomy): Eukaryota > Viridiplantae > Streptophyta > Magnoliopsida > Alismatales > Araceae > Colocasia > Colocasia esculenta. The sequence continues at coordinate 52,716,110 of CM024756.1, forward strand.
AGTAGGGCAGCGGCTTGTGTTTGTGGGTGTGCAGTCACTTGTAGCGCGCTCATAGTTGGGGGTACGGACACCAGTAGTCGACACTGGTCCCCAGCTAGTCCTGTTTTCTAGTGCCTCACTTTAGGGTTCTCCGGCCAGAGACCCTTGAGGTGCAAGGTATGGACCTGCAGCTGTGTGTCTGTAGGTGTGGTGTTGGTTGGTCTCCACAGTTGTTTAACTTGTTCTCGTGGAGCGACAGTTGGACCTTTCGTCCGTGACTGTGAGACTGAGAGGTTGTTCTTGTGTTGTATTGTCCGGGTTGGATACTGGCCTGATCAGCCAGTAGTCCGTTCCTATGTGGTGGCGTCGTTCCTTTCCGACTCGTGCTTTGCACTAGCTGTGGATCGTGAGTTGTGACTCATAGTCGAGGTTTGACTCATTCAGGTGTGCCCTAGGTTGGCACAGTTGTGACTACGGTTGTGGATTGTGGTGTGCCCGAGTGGTGGCACAGTTTTGGTTATGGTTGGTGAATGTTGACTCACCAAATGTTGTTTAGCTCGCTATGGTGTGCCTGTTACGGCACTGGTTTACTTGTGGTTTCCGTGCTGGTACCTTGTGGTAATAGGTACCTGTACCTTGTGGGTAATGGTTTGTAGTGGTACGTCGTGTACCAGTCTGTTCTGGTGTTGACGTGGAACTGTGTTTCGTGGAGGTCGTGAGGTGTGACCTTCCTCTCAATGTGCTTTACCCTTTCTCGAGTAAGCTTCCGTGTATGGTTTTCGTGTATGAAGTATTGGCCGTTGTAGCCAACTCTGCTATTCTGTGTGTGATTTTCGACATATTGTGGTTTGGGTATAAAGGGCCAGCTTTTAGTTAGCAGTCCTGTTACCCACGTACTTGAGATTTGCCTGTGAAGCTTATAACCTAGGCAGTGATTTACTTGTGCGGCTTATAGCTTAAATGATTGGTTGAGACTATGGTTTGCCTATGAGGCTCGAGGCCTAGGCGTTACTGTTGTTGAGTGAACTAGTGGTGTGAAGCTAGTCCTATTGTTTCCTCTTACTTTCCGAGGTTGTGAATAGCTAATGTGTTTATATTTAATTGTAGTTTAAATACAATTGTTGTGAGCATGAAATGGTTTGGTTATATGTGTGGCCAGTGAGACCCATTGAGGTTGAGGTCTCTTCTGTTGGTTGTTGTGGTCCTTAGGTGGTCCCTACTAAGCCTGTGACTTGTTGAGGCTCACTCCCCTACAGTTCTTTTCATGGCTTTCCGAGTGTTTCACTTGCAGCGGCGTTGTGTCAGACTTGTACCACCAGCAGTTGTGTAGTAGTTAGTGTTGTGTGAGCTTGTGCTCCCTCGGGTATGCCCCAGGTAGTTGTACTTTTTAATTGGACATGTAATAATGTAATGGGACAGTTGTAAATTGTTATATGCATATGAGCACATGTACTTCTTGTGTCTTATACTGTGTAGTTGTCTTTTATATTCTTACTGGACAGTTGTGAGCTATCCCTTGCGAGACATCGGTCCGTTCGCAGGAGGCGGATCTCGATATGGAGCCTTAATGGGCATAAATATCCAGGGCCTCACAGTTGGTATCAGAGCATGGTCCAGTTAGAATATGAAAAGACATTGAAGTTACAATGTCCCAATACATGGATTAATGTCCACTGCTGGTAGTAAGTCTGTGGTTTTATGTATTATAAAGTGATTTTTATGTGAGCTTTTGGCACGCAAACTGTGTGTTTCTGTTTGTTAAATTAGCAGTTGTGAGCATTGTTGAGCCATAGAGTGCTTAGTGGTATAAATTGTGTGGTTGCACCAGTGTGCCAGGGTGCAGTTGAAATTTTGTGTTTAAAAGTTTTCAGTGGCAAATATTAAAGGAATCAGTGGAGTTAGTTATGTTGGTTAGCAAAAGTAAAAGGCAATTTTAGAAAGATATTTGCAAATGGTGCTCTTGTAAAGAATAAGGTTAACAGAGACATGTATAATATGAGGTGTCAGTGTGACAGATCAACAGAATGTTACCAGCAAAGAATAGTGTGTGTGTGTGATAAGTTGCAGAAGAGGACCTTGGCAGAGGTATTGTTGTTTGAGATTTTGTGTTAATAGGATTTGAGAAGCGGCTTGAGTAATAATGTGATTAGAGCTTTGGCAACTTGAGAATGATTAAATAAGGCAGGCTGGTTTAGATGAAGTATGGGTACATAGAGGAATAAAGAATTGTGAAAGTCCGATAAGGATAAGGGTGTCTTGACAATTAGAGAGTTGAGCAGAGGTGGTTAGTTAAGTAAAGAAAGGATAAAGAAAGATCACTGTATAGTTAGATTTTTCTGAGCACAAGAAAAATACCGGCCTAGCAAGTGGCAGTTTATGAGAATTATATAGAGTCGGATGCAGTGTTACAGATAAGGTTACTGTTGTTTAATGACTGAGTATAAATCGAGAAGAGAAGAGGTGAAGTTTGTGTTTAAAAGAGATTGAGGTTGTACGGAATAAAATAAGAATTATGTGAATTAGAATAAAAAGAAGCGAATTAATTAAGAAAAGTTAAGTGGTGCCAGGTTAAGTGAAATAGAGAATCAAGCAGAGTAGGCTATTGTATTCAACGAGATTGGCTCCAGACTATGGCCTTGGCAGTTGTGAATAAAGAATACTTGTGTGACAACAGCAATAGCGGTATGAGTGGTACAGGATGAATAGCTAGGCAACACAATAATTGAAAAGAATGTTTACAGAGAAGATATTATGTTTAATACAGTTGGCAGATTATTAATCTGGAAAAAGAAAGAGTATGATAGATTGTGAAACAGATATAACTGAAAGATCAAGAAAGTGATCAATAAGAGTTTGCATGGCTAAATAGAAATTGAAAGTGGCAAATACAAAACGGAGAGAATGTAATCAGTTAAACAGTGAATGGCTTAAAGTCAGATGGCACCCTATTGAAATAAAGTTTAATGCATGTAAAGTTAGCTGAGCAGTTTAATTCTTCCCTAAAAAGAAGTGTTACAGTAATGAAAGCATATGTTTTGAGAAATGATGGAAATAATGTGGTTAGTCAGCTAGAGAATGTAAATTGAAGTTAAAAAGGAATATGAAAAATAAAGTATGTTAGTAATGTAATGGTACGGTAGAATTCGTATTTTTAAAAGGTGTGGTGCAATTAGAATGAAGTATTGGAAAAGTAGTTTGGAAATTTTGATATTGTTTTCCAATATTGATTGAGCAAGTAAAGCAATCTGTAATGAATATAGCCGGAATCAAAGCAATTATGAAAGTGTGTAGCAATTGTGAATAATGGTAGAAGCAGAATGTATGAAATATTCGGTCAGATATTCAGTAGGATCAGAGTAGTGCAGCGGAAGCGTGGTGGGTCTACAACCCACAGATCAGAAAACTGAAAATATGAGAATGGATAAAATAAGGTAGTAGTTAATAATGATAAGTAGGATAATGGCTAGCAATGACAAAGTGAGTAATGGAATGGCATTAAGAAATTCAAGAAATTAAGCAAGGTTTAGCACGAAAGAACATCCAAAGGTAGTGGAATAAAATGAAAGGATTTGAGCAGAAAGAAATGACCCCGAAAGAAATGTTGCAAACACAGCCCAGAAAATGTGAAAGTAGGTTTAGTCCAAGGAGATAAAGTGCCATTGGCAAGGTGGAATCGCCTACAATTGAAAGGTAAGGAAAGGCAATGGAATTGATAAAATAGAATAATTTTGAAATGAATTAAAAAAAAAGCAAAGAAAAGATCAAAGCAAGGATGGAATTGGATAGATGAGTCAGTTAGCGCAGATGAATTGAAAGGCTGATATAGAGAAAGAGTATCCTTCTTGTTCTGTATACGATTTTGTTTTTTTTTTAGGTAATAGTCCGGCGTGCCGTGGTTTATGTTGAATGTCGAGGACGACATTTCTTTTTAGGTGATAGTAATGTAACGTCGCGCGTTTTTGGATCATCGTGGATCCTCGGTTTAGCGTATGGGGTGGTCACACCTTGACCAGTGTGACTTGTGTTCTGTGTTTCTTAGTGGATCCTTACCAGGGTTGATTATGGATCTGTGTTGGTGTTCAGTGCGCTGGACATCAACAGTGGGTTGGCGTCCAGGTTTGTGACGTCTACTGTGTGTTGGCGGAAATGGTGTTGCCGTTAACATGTTCTTGGCGTCCATCGATGTCGATGTCTACCGTGGAACTTAGCGGTGAGCAATGGGGACGCCTAGTTGTGACGGTTTGGTTAACGGAACAGAGGTTGACGTTAACCTGAGGCACCTGTGTTTTTAGGGGCAACCCGAGCCTTCTTCTTTCTCGACCTTCTCCCCTCCTTTTCCCCCACCTATACCCTTGTGCCTCTTCACTACTTCCGGCGGTCGATGGGAGCACGTGGGAAGGCCGTGATGCGCGCAGCAGCGGCAGATCAGGCGGGGAATGACGAACTGGAGGGCGGTATTGGCAGGAAGCTCCTGGGGTTTCGACGCGATTTGAGGTACTTTAGGAGTTTATTTGCGTTTTAGAGGTAGGGACTAGATCCCTTGAATTCTTCTATTTGACTTGTCATGGTCCATTAGCATAGATTGCTTGTTAATCATGTTTTCGGGAAAAAGGTTTACCATGCCGGGAGATTGGGTGGTTTGATCAATCCAGGTGTTGGATCTTGCTTTTCCGGTTTGATTATAGTATATAAATGTAAGGGAAAGTATTCCCCTCGTTCTTCTGTTGTTTATAGGGCTAGATTGCCCGTGTGATCAGCCTGGGGCCGTTCTGTACGTCCTATGTGTGTGTTGAGTACTGAAGATCTCGACGTCAACATTGGTTGACGCTGAGTTCTTCGTTGGGAGATTAACGGCTAGGTTTCTGGCCGTGGATTTTGAGTAAACGGCAGGGTGGTGGCCGCTTACTTAGTATTGACGGCAAGAAATATTGTCGTCTATATCCTATGGACGCAATCGATGTTGCCGCCAACCTGTGCATGTATCAGCATAGTGTGTTTCACAACGTTCTTGTTGCAAGTATTGCGATGCAATGTGTTTATCGATACTGAGCGGTGTAATAACACTTGTGGTGCTCCTAGAGCACAGGGCTTTTGAAGCCAGCTTATCAGCTATGTAGTTACTAGTTCTTTACGTGTGTGCGTGGGATTCACTACATCCTAGTGCACAAGATTTATGTGAAATATTACGGGGTTTTGGTGTCGTGCATATGGTTGGTGTGTGCATGGCATATCGTACGTTATTGTGCTTATTGTATCTTAATTATTATGATTAGTTCGTTGTATTGTGGCGATGAGGTTCACATCTGAACCTAGCCTCGATCCTTTAGAATCTTTTGTAGATTCTTCTGGATGAATGATTAGTAAAGTTTATGTATGATTATTATGTGAATATTGGTACTGTGTTTAGTGTGACCTTCACTGTCACTTTGTGACCGATGACAGGCCATGGTGTTATCATTAATATGGTTTATATGTGTGATTGTGTAGGTTAGCTTGTAAGTCACAGGGTGACTGGAACAAGCTATTCCTAACATATGTACCGTGATCGGTAACAGAAAGTGTTTGTGAACATATCGTTGTTTGAGCTTGCCGAGTTTGGTGGTCCAGCGCCTATTCTGGAATGCCTCTCTAGTCGGGTACCCCAGGTTCTTTGTGAGCCAGGCACGTGCGTTTGTTGTGCTCGGGGTTTGTCCCAGTACAGTGTGGTACCGTCGCGGTCTGTGTCGTCTCCCTAGACACCCTCACTCCTGTGTTTGAGTTGTACATCCTGCTGAGGGAAAGACGACAGTAGGGCAGCGGCTTGTGTTTGTGGGTGTGTAGTCGCTCGTAGTTGGGGGTACAGACACTAGTAGTTGACACTGGTCCCCAGCTAGTCCTATTTTCCAGTGCCTCACTTTAGGGTGCTCCGACCAGAGACCCTAGAGGTGTCAGGTATGGACCTACAGCTGTGTGTCTGCAGGTGTGGTGTTGGTTGGTCTCCATAGTTGTTTGACTTGTTCTCGTGGAGCGGCAGTTGGACCTTTCGTCCATGACTGCGAGACTGAGAGGTTGTTCTTGTGTTGTGTTGTCCGGGTTGGATATTGGCCTGATCAGCCAGTAGTCTGTTCCCGTGTGGTGGCGTCGTTCCTTTCCGACTCGTGCTTTGCCACTGGCTATGGTTTGTGAGTTTGTGACTCATAGTCGAGGTTTGACTCATTCGAGGTGTGCCCTGGTGTTGGCACAGTTGTGACTACGGTTGTGGATTGTGGTGTGCCCGAGTGATGGCACATTTTTGGTTATGGTTGGTGAATGTTGACTCACCAAATGTGGTTTAGCTCGCTATGGTGTGCCCTGTTACGGCACTGGTTTACTTGTGGTTTTCGTGCTGGTACCTTGTGGTAATAGGTACATGTACCCTGTGTGGGTAATGGTTTGTGGTGGTACATCGTGTACCAGTCTATTCTGGTGTTCACGTGGAACTGTGTTTCGTGGAGGTCGTGAGGTGTGACCTTCCTCTCAATGTGCTTTACCCTTTCTCGAGTAAGCTTCCATGTATGGTTTTCGTGTATGAAGTATTGGCCGTTGTAGCCAACTCTGCTATTCTGTGTGTGATTTTCGACATATTATGGTTTGGGTATAAAGGGCCAGCTTTTAGTTAGCAGTCCTTACCCACGTACTTGAGATTTTCCTGTGATGCTTACAGCCTAGGCAGTGATTTACTTGTGCAGCTTATAGCTTAAATGATTGGTTGAGACTATGGTTTGCCTATGAGGCTTGAGGCCTAGGCGTTACTGTTGTTGAGTGAACTAGTGGTGTGAAGCTAGTCCTATTGTTTCCTCTTACTTTCCGAGGTTGTGAAGAGCTAATGTGTTTATATTTAATTGTAGTTTAAATACAATTGTTGTGAGCATGAAATGGTTGGTATATGTGTGGCCAGTAAGACCCATTGAGGTTGAGGTCTCTTCTGTTAGTTATTGTGGTCCTTAGGTGGTCCCTACTGAGCCTGTGACTTGTTGAGGCTCACTCCCCTACAGTTCTTCTCAGGGCTTGCCGAGTGTTTGGCTTGCAACGGCGTTGTGTCAAACTTTACTACCAACAGTTGTGTAGTAGTTAGTGTTGTGTGAGCTTGTGCTCCCTCGGAGTATGCCCCAGGTAGTTGTACTTTTTAATTGGACATGTAATAATGTAATCGGATAGTTGTAAATTGTTATATGCAGGTATGAGCACATGTACTTTTTTGTGTCTTATACTGTGTATGTCTTTTATATTCTTATTGGATAGTTGTGTGAGCTATCCCTTGCGAGACTTCGGTCTGTTCGCGGGAGGCGGATCTGGATATGGAGCCTTAATGGGCATAAATATCCAGGGCCGTCACAGCCCTCTTCTAAAAGAACCATCCACTAACATAGAAGAACTCAATTCTATGATGAAAGGGAACCAAACCAAACGGTGACAAGAGAAACATAAATAGAATAAGAAGAACGACATACAAGTAGCCATTATTCGCAGGTGGCGATGTAAGCGGTGCAATAGGAGGGGCCACATGTCGGGGAATTGCTAGTTGAAACAAGGAAGATGTTTGCGATGTGGTAGCTCCGACCAGAAGATGAGAGACTGCCCACAATTTGAGAACCAACGTCATGAGGAATTAAACCAGCAAGGTACGTTTGAAGCCTTGGTTCTACTCTCTCCAAATCGAGAAGTGGGAACCGTGGGAGGTACCTCTGAACTCATAATGATTAATGCCTTCTACAATAAATGATTCACATGTAACCGAAGGAGTCATGGAATTTGGTGGACAAGGTACCATCACTAAACCCTTAGTTGATTTCATATTATTTTCATGATAGCAAAGCCCTAAGTGGAGGAGATAATGGAATAAAATATTCGGAATAAAATGGGTAGTCGTATCATATGAATTTGGGGACAAAATTCTTTTAAGTGGGGGAGGATGTAGCAACCCGGAAAATTCAGTATTAAAAATTCGAAATAATAAATTTCTATAAAAATAGAATAATAGAAACATAGATACCATTGTCATATGTTCAAGAACACATCTAAGAGTTTTGTAAAAATTATAAATCAACCCCAAATATTATCCCTAAGTGTTCCACGAAGAAATTCGTGCAACGAAAATCCGATTGGCCAAGCGTACAATACAACGTGACTAATTATCCAAATTAGGAAACTAAGTCGGAAAACTGTTAACACGGAAAGATAACGTGCCCATAAATTAAACAAACCTCTCAGAGAGACTTCCAACGTCATGTAATGATTACCCGTTAAGAAAATTGGGCTTAGAAAATAATTCGGACCAAGTTTTAGAAATTGAGGTGACTTATTATTGTAATTAAGGAATAATTTAGGAAACCCATTATCATATGAGCCAAGTGGATTAATAATTAAAAATAAAATGATGGGTAGACTCCAAACAATATGTAATGATAATCCATCATGAGAAATTAGAACAATGGACCTCCCATAGCCCATGAATAAAATTCGAAACTCTAATATTTTGTAATTTAAAAGGGGAATTTTATAAGTTAAAACACATTAAATAAAATAAGTGGTGGGCTTGGTTAAATGGATCATATAAAAGTTATTGGGCCAAAATAAGGATTTTTAAAAAGAGGAATAATAGAAAATACCCTGAATTCGTAACTTAATTATTACTTAAATAAAAAATAGGTATTTAATGCATTAAATGGGAAGTTTGAATTGGATTTGGATTCCTAAACCTACCCCATTAGGTTGGCTATGAATTTAGCACCCATCCTAACCCAAATAGAAGTTCTCATGCTTAGAAAGGGGAGAGAAATAGGAAATCCCAAAATTAAATAGGAATTAGAGTACTATTAGAAATTTGAAATACAAGAGACATAAATACTCTCTTAAACCTCCATGGCCGGCCCTAGCTCATTGCCAAGGTTTTCTGGACTAGGAGGAGAGGCCAAGGAGGAGGAGAACTCGTGGAGAGAAGGAGCTCTCAAGCCATCAACCCCGTTCTTCAAGTTCTAGCCCTAGAAGAGGAAATCATCCAAAGGTAGGCATTCTCACGAGCAAAACGAAATTAATTTTGTCTGTAGGTTGATCTAAACCTCAAGATTCAAGCCCTCTTGTCTCATATTTTTTCCATCGAGCATATATTTTATTCTTGATTTTTCATCTTCTGCAACTAGCATGAGCCCGACCCTTCATCTTAATTTTTGTTCTCTTTGTATACTCAACCCATGTCACAAAATTTTTACTGTAGTAACTGATGCATGTTAGGCATCTTTTGCCCCTAAAAGCCCTAATTTGATTCATCCTATCTTGTGAATTTAATCGTTGATCTCAACTATGTACTGTCTCAAGTTCATCATGAGTACTAGTGTTTAAAGCATGTCTAAACCCTGTTTGTTTTCCAATCCCTATTTACTGTAAGTACCCATGCATGTCTAGATCAATTTGCAACTAGTTCATGATTTTTCATCGCTTGTACAATTAGTTATGATTTTCTGAATCACCCTATGTCAAATAGGGTAAGTCTGGCCTGCAATCCAATACACTGTTCTTTCCCTGTCGGACTCGGGCGCAGACCCTGTGAACGCGACGGCTCGATAGGCTGTGTTCGCAGGGCCATCACGACAGTGCCTTCCATCACGATCTGCTCGCGACAGGGCCTGTCATCGCGATCTGCTGCCCGATCTGACTAACCTGTCGTGACCCCGTCGCGATCTGCTTGCCCGAACTGACAAGGCCGTCGCGATCCTCAGAAAGCCCTATCGCGTTCTGTCTGAATGTAGCAACCTGATTTTTTGCGAAAAATAAAATTTAAATAAAGAATTTAAAACCTAGCTAAATGAATATTTGAATAGAGCATTAAATAAAACCCATTAAATGGAAAAGAGTAATGGGCTTTGCTTATTGGATCTTATAGAATTTATTGGGTCAAAAATATGAATTTACAAAGTGAGAATAATAGGAAAATACCCTAAGTTCGTAACTAAATTATTACCTAAATAGAAAAGGGGTATTTAATGCATTAAATAGGAAGTTAGAGTTGGAATTGGATTCCTAACCTACCCCATATGGGTTAGCACGAATTTGGATCTTTTGCAAGTCTAAATAGAGATTGGAAAGCAAGGAAGGAAGGTTAGAGTAAGGAAATTTCGTAATTTAAGAGGAATTAGAGTAGTAGTAGGAATAGAAATACATACTTGCATAAATACACCTCCTAAACTCCCTTGGGCAACCCTAGCTCGTTGCCAAGAGTTGCTAGACGTGGAGAGGAGGCTAAGGAGGAGAGGATTTCGTGGAGAGAAGAAGAGATTGAAGCTTCTTCCCTTGTTCTTCAAGTTCTAGCCCTAGAAGACAAATCAAGTCAAGGTAGGCATTCTCACAAGCATAAACCATGAAACTTTTTCTGTAGGTTCTTCCTACCCTCTTGAACGAAACCCCCAAGTTTCATATTTTTCCATCCATCCTATCTTTTGTTCTTAATTTTTGAAGAACTGCAAACATGATAACCCTGAGGTGTCATATTTAATTCAAATCTCTATGTATACTTGATCCCATGCTACGAAAGTTTTACTGTAGATACTTCATGTTGTTAGGGATCATTTGCCCCTAAAAAGCCTAAATTTCCTTGAGCATGTTGCTCGAATTAAATCAGTCTTGCTCTCTATGTCATGTTCTGTGTTACTTGTTGTTGTTCATGCTCAAACCATGTTCAAACCATGTTCTCTCTCGAATCCCTATTTATTGGAAGTACCCTTACATGTCTAGTTTAATTTGCAACTGGTTTCATGATTTTTCGTTCACTATACAATTAGTTATGATTTTTCAAAGCACCCTGTATCATTCGATTTCAAGTTGGCCCGCAATCCAAAGCCTGGTCTGAATCCTGTCAGGGCCAGGTGCAGACAACCGATTGCGACAGGCCGATATGTCGCCTTCTGGGTCTTATTGCGACCATCCACTTGTCGCTTTCTCAAGTTATCGCGACGCCTTCCTTGTCGCTTTCTGAATGCGACAGTACCTACGTCGCGTTCTGGCCGCCTGAACAGATAGCCATGTCGCAACCCGTACAGGACCCTCTCGCGTTCTGCCTGGCCCCTGTCGCAATGCTCATTGACCTATGTCGCCTTCTCAGTTTTTTGATAAAAACCCATGAAAAATATTTTTGTCGCTTTCTAAATAATCCTTACGCCTTCTTACCGTTATACCCCCAGTAAAAAACCTACTTAAAAAGGATGCTATATTGAATGATTTAAAATATATGTTCACGACTTATTTCTATCTATGATTTCTCTTGCATTTGCACACACTTGAACCATCCATTTATGGCTGAAATCTTGCAGAAAATATCTCATAATGTATCTGGTAATTTATTGCAATAAAGTATATTAATTGCCCTATTTTAAAGGACTTGTATTCGTTCCTTGCGTTGTTTATATACCGATATCGACGCTCCACTGTTCTAGAATTCCTCTAGAACGTCGAGCACATGTTTTATATACACACTTTACTTGGCTTGTGGTGAACTCTCCGTCGGATATTCCTTTCGCCGGACTAGTGAACTCTTGCACAAGGCCTTCGTAAGTCTCCTCTGATCATGGATTCCCACATGGTCGACGAGCCGGTTGTACCCTAATACCTATAATACCCTTTAGGGATCTATATGATCCAAACAGCTATTAGAGATTCACTCTCGTCTTAAATCACGCCGGACCTCTGGACCTGTGCATAACAGGCCAGTGGTAGGGTCGTGAGTTCCACCTGACTGCCAACACCAAGTGCGCGTGTTGTGCAACTGTTACTATCGCCTGATTACTCGACGATTACGTGCAATTTCCACTAGCTCTCATCTATACTCTACTCGCTCACCTATTCACGTTCACTCTACTAGCTCATCTATTCATCTTGTGCTCTTATCTATTTCTTGGTACTCTATACTGGCCATTGACTGATTGTCTAAAGATAAACAATATAACCAATGCCTGGCAATATATAAAGGGCCCGATCTGGTCCTGGGATGTGCGCCCAAAGTGCTAGTGCCCATGGGAGTTAAATGATCAGAGTGTTTGGCATTACACTCAAGTGCTATCTATCTCGACTATCTATATGACAATCAAAACACAAAACGTGCTATACTCTCTCGATGTCTAGAATGACAAACAAGTGCAATACTCATCGTGCTATTACTATACTTGTGCTAGTTGTGCTATGGCCATCCTGCTATTCGTGCTATATTCGATACTTGTGCTATTTTTGGAAACTATACTCAATCTCGTGCTATGGTGCTATCTTGTTACCTGTTGTGCTATATTTTGACTCTCTTGTACCTGCTATCTTTAGACACTCTGCCATTAAATGTGTTAATTATTTAAAGCCTGCTTGAGTTAAGTCCTACTGGGCGTTATCGCTCACCCTACGTTATTTGATGTTGTGTTCTCAGGTGAGACCGAGGATGACACATACACTCACGAGGAAGGGAATGACCAAGAGTGAAGCCAGGAGTACCCTTGAGTCATTATGTTATCTTAGAGTTGTAGTTAGTTATTTCCTTCTGTTGCAATGTAATTGGGCCCTTTAGAATGGCTCTGATATTAGTGGTTGTAACTAGACATTTGGAAAATTATTAATGAGAAAGATTTGCTTTAGTATTATTCAGTGTGCAATGGTTTGATGTCTAGTATACGCTCTATACCTTTTCTTGTAACTGCCTTCGCGCTCCGATATTCCGCGTTGGGGCGTGACACTGAACCCTGTCACGACCCTTACAAGGCTGCATCACGTTCTGGCTTTTTGCATGAAAACCCAATTTTTTGCAAGTCTTATTATTATACAGTCACCCTAATGTCCTATTAACTGTCTTGTACACAGAAAAACGAAGTTGTAATTATTGATATATTTTAATTAATTCAAGTTAATCACATGATCTATCTTGACCATGAGTTTCTCATAACACTTGCACACACTTTAAACCATCCAAATATGGCCTAACTTGGCATGTAAATATATCATAATACATATGGTAATTTATGTAATTAAATTGCCATATTTTAAATAAGACTTGTCTTCGTTTCTCGCGAGGTTTTGGGAACACTGTTATCGACGCTCCACTGTTCTAGAATTTCTCTAGAACATCGAGCACTTGTTTCTATATATATACTCTCTCTTGACTTGGACGAACTCTCCGTCGGATATTCCTTCTACCGGACTAGTGAGTCTTTGTTCAAAGGCCTCTGTAAGTCTCCTCTGTCCATGGATTCCCACATGGTCGACGAGCTGGTTGTACCCTAACACCTATGATACCCTTTAGGGATCAACATGATCCAAACGACTATTAGAAGTTCGCTCTTATCTTGAATCACGCCGGACCTCTGGACCTATGCATAACATGGCCAGCGGAAAGGTAGTGAGTTCCACCTGACTGCCAACACCACGTGCGCGTGTTGTGCAACTATTACTATCTCCTATTTACTCGACGTATTACATGCACTGTCCACTAGCTCTCATTTATACTCTACTCGCTGATCTATTCACATTCACACTACTATCTCGTCTATTCATCTAGTACTCTCGTCTATTTCTTGGTACTCTCTATTGGCCATTAAATCAATTATCTAAAGATAAACAACATAACCAATGCCAACGCAATAGGGCCCGATCTAGTCTTGGGGAGAGCGCTCGAAAGTGCCATTTGCCTGCGGGAGTTAAATGATCAGGATGTCGGCATTACATCGAAGTGCCATACTATCAAGATTAATCTATGACGATCAAACAAAGAGCTATATTCTCTCGTTGTCCATTGACAAACAAAGTGCTATACTCTCTCTTGGCTATCTACGGATAACCAAAGTGCCATTACTATTTTCAATTGATGAAAGTTAATCAAAGATCTATACTATTTTGATTGATAAGAAAATCAATCAGAGTGCAATTTACTCTCTATATGGCCAACTACTTTTTCTCTCCTTGCTATACATGTTTCTTGCTATTGCTTGACGTTGACGTTATTTGCCATCGTGTTGTTATTGCTTCCTATCATGACTTGATCTTATTCATTATACTATAGTTGCTTCATGTGCTAGTTACTCGTGCTCTTACTTTCTAGACTGTACATGACTCGCTCTATCATTAGTTACTCTGCCATTAAATGCCTTAATTATTTAAAGCCTGCTTGATTCACGAGATTTAAGTACTACTAGGCGTTATCGCTCACCCTTCATTATTAGTTGTTGTGTCTCAGGTAAGATGGACTATGACGTTACACACACCAATGGGACAGGAGCCGAGTGATGAGCGACCCGGAGTCAAATGATGAAGTTACCCTAGCACAATTGGAGTCTAGTAGTTACTACTTTAGATTTTTTCTTTGTATGTAATGATGTCATTGAGCCCTACATATTGGCTCCGAATTAGTGGTTTTAATAGTCTTAGTGATTTTATAATGAAATGAAGAGTTATCTCAATTATTGTTCATTAGATGCTCTGAATCGTTCAACTGTTGTACATTCCTCTCTACTATGCACTTTGCTCACGTCTCCCCGATTTATTCTGCTGCTAAATTGGCGGGTGTGACAGGTGTTTTCTAAATCCTAAAACTTAAGATTCCCTTAGTATTATCTCTTAACTATTGTAGAATTTTGATGTATCTTGATACTAGTCTTTATGACACCTTGTAAAGGGTATGGACCTATTCTCAACCGTAAAATCCCATGTGTATACTCATATCCCTCAGAAAATTCACAAAACTCAGTTCTGAGACACAACTGCACTGTAGCTATCGACAGCTAGCTGGGCGCTTGTCGATAGCCGGCGGCTTGGGCGGTTCAGAAGCACAACCGGCATGCTTTTTGGCCAGATTTTGTGGGTCCCTTCCTATTCAACTTCCTTCCCAAACTCTTTAAAAGGAAACCCACGACTCCTCAACCCTTCCCCCTCCTTCAGAAAGCCTCTCCTCCCTCTCTCAACCCTAACTCTCATCTATTCAGGGTGACCACCCCAGATTCTGCCCGTTTTGGTTTTTCTTCCTTCTCCTATCTTCTTCCTCTCCTCAGTGCTCCTCACCACTCAGACCTCACCTTCTCCATGGCTCCCCCAAGCAAACACCATGCTTTCCGTTGGCATCCCATCACTCCAGAAGCCGGCGATGGTTCCAGGGCTCCTGCCAAGTGCCGAAGCAAGCACCGGGATGACCGGCTGTCGGAACTCATTGTCTCTCCCAACAGCTAAACTTCTAAGGTCCGGGACTCCTTCACCAAGTTTGTATAGCCACGGTTTATGGATTTCGAGTCCCTGGAGGACATGTTCCCCGGTCTCCAGCCCATGTTTGACACCTAGGGTTGGACGACCTTTCTGTACTCCCACAAGCGATACTCCCCAGTCGTTGTGATGGAGTTTTACAATAACCTGGAGTTGTCTGTTCAAGGTGATGAGCTTTACACCACGATAAACAGTACCACTTTTCAAATCTCTCCAAACCTCCTTTGTCGTGCATTTCAAATTCCAAACTCAGGGGTAAATATCCTTGTCAATCCTCCTTCTGCCTCTCACTTTTACACCCTCATCACTCACCAGATCTATCATCCTAGTGTCGATCACTTGAAGCTAAATGCAAATTCCTTCCCTCCATTGAATCGTCTCATTCATCACATTTTCACCACTTCGGTCGTTCCTAAGGACGGAAGCAGGGAACTCGTCACTATAGTCCATAAGTCCCTCTTCTACTATTTCCTTAGAATTGAGCAAATTAATCTCCCTCTCCTTATGGTTGACCTCATCAAACAGTGCTTTACCAATTTCAAGAGGTCTATGCCATATGCCTGCCCTATCACATCTCTCCTTTCCTTCATTGGCATTCCCATCTCTGATTCTAAGTGTAAAACTCTCTCATCCCGCAGCTCCTTTGATCTCACTGTGGTACATAGGATGGGCTACAAGCTTGTAGATGGGAGAGTCACAAGGACTCTCAATGGTCAGACGCCGGAGGTTGCCCAAGAGTATGACACAGATACTAAAGATGATGGCGATGATGAAGACTCCCAAGCAGAGCCAATGGATGCTCAGGGAGAAGATGAAGATGCTGTTGAAGACAAAGCACCACAGGGTCAAGCACCATCTCTTAGAGATTTATTGCTGGTCAGATGGACCAACTGCAGAACCAACTCACTATGGGCTTTGACCATCTCAATGCTCATTTTGATCATGTTGATACAAGGATGGATGCACTGGCCGATACTCATCTGTAAATTCAGCACCAGCTTACCAGGCTCTCTACAGAGTTTCATGAGTTCTGTCACCCCCCTGCTTCTGGGAATGACGATGTCTAGAGAGTGTAGGATTCAGTTTGGGAAATCTAGAGAGTTTTATGTTCACTAGGTTTGGGTCATGAGTATAGTGTCTTAGCTTTGAGTTTGTTAGTTTGCTATGTTAGTCATGTCATTTCCCTTTTGCTTTTATTCATATCATGTACTAGGCATGTTTTGTAACTGTGTGTACTTCAAATTCCATCAATGAAATCACAGTTCTTTGTTTCACTTTTGTCCATAGGTGCATGATTTGACTTTTTGGATGTTGCTAAAAGGGGGAGAAAACATCAAATGTAAATTTTGTCATCATCAAAAGGGGAGAATGTTGGGTTCTCATGTGTTTAAATGTTTTGATGATGTGAATTTAATGGATGTTGCAATTGATGTTTGTAAATGCCAAATTTGATAAAGACATGAATGACATATGCAAGTGTAATATGATCACCTATGTATTCATTGTATCTCACTTAGAATGTCTTTTTATGTAGGTGTGAATGTATGAAAGACAAGCACTCATTGTCAAGTGCAAAATACTTTGTAAAAGCCTTCAAGTACACACCTGTCGACAGCCAAGAAGAAGCATGTCGACAGATAGACCATCCAGAACAAAACAAGCTACTAGAAGCTCAATTGGGACAGTAGCTATCGACAGCTGAAGCCCATCTGTCGACAGATAAAGATGACCTGTCGACAACAGCAAATCGCCTGTCGACAGATCCAGTTTTCCAGCACACAATGGTTCTGGAAACCAGAATTGAGTAGTAGCTGTCGACAGCTATGGAGTGCCTGTCGACAGCCGAAGTTTAAGTAAGATCTGATGGTCAAGATATGATCTATATTTGGGAGATCCCTTTGAACATGACTCTCCATACTTGGACACCCATATATAAAGATCATATGAAGGTATTTTCGCAGCAAGAAGCCAACATACCAAAACCCTAAGCAAAACCCAAGAGAAAAGCTTCTCTCTGCTGTTCTGCTTCAACCCTCCGTCCAGAGAAAAGAAGATCCATCTTTCGAATGGAGTTGAAGTCTGTTCGTCCATGGTTCAAGCTTCTACGTCATTTGATCTTCATCAACTTGAAGCTTGGAGATCTTTTGGATGACCAGAAAGAAGAGTTCTACATCAGGATCTGTTTCTACATCTCATACTCTTCTCTTTCAATACTTTTCCTATATTTGTGTGTGTGGTAGTCATTCAAGCATTCGTTGTGCTTGATTCACGTGTGGTTTGTTGTTCTGATTGCGTGTTTGCATCAGACAACGAGTGTGTGTGAGTTGTAGAGTTGAACTCGCTCATAAGCAGTTGTTTCTACATGTGTGCGTGGACGGTGGATGTAGGATACACAAGTTGTGTACTCCGAACCACCTTAAATCTTTATGTCCTGTGGTTTGAGCATTTCACGGAAGATGTTCGGTAGGCACATTGATTACTCATATGCTATATAGTTTTATAGTTGTTCTACTCACAATCAACACACACATCGCAGCTCGAATTTCACACAAATCTATTTAAGTTTTGACAAGTCAATGTTGGATTGAAAAGAAGGCCATAGTGTTTCTAATTGGTGGTAATCTATTCAACCCCCCCCCCCCCTTCTAGATTACTATTTAAGATAGTTCCGCATATCTTTCATAGCCAATTGCACCAACGGCTTGAAACGACTCATGGCCAACCGGAAGGGACTCTCCACCAGAGACCCACAAGAGAAACGCGTGAAAAACTAACAGCTTCAAGAGCGCAACAACCATATTGGCTCTTAGAAGCGCGCAAACATAGGGCACTGCTCCTACACACCACAGGTGTGGAGGGCCACATGTCCAACGGCGACAAGTGCCTCCAAAGCACAGCTGAGACACAAGAGAAACACACACCAGAATGATGCTTGCACAAGCGAGCCAAACAGAAGAACACCCGGTGCCACCTCACACTGAACACAGGGCACGCTGCCCTACATCGTCCAGTCAGAGGACAAGAAACCAGCACAGCAAGAGACGGACAATAGGTCACCACCACCTATCGCACCACAAGGAAAACACGTACACGAGGGGAGCAACCAGCTCAACCTCAAGACAGCACAAGGGAGGGACCTTCGCCACAAAGGTTGCCACGGTGCGCGACATGGCACCAAATGCCATGTGAAAGCACCACCACCCCGAGCAACCGACGGAAAGTAGAGGAAGAAGGCACACAATAGGCCTCCTCCTCACACGAAAGAGGAAACCATGACACAAGGCTAGCACTCCCACAGGAGGCACAGCCAACCGAACACCCACAACGCTCGCCTAAAAAACGTCGGCAAGAGTGTGTCGGCATGGAAATGCAAGAAACAACAACTAAACTACAGGGACCCATAAGTGGTCTCGTCGGCACAACCAAGAAACATGGAAGCAAACAACACGATGAACTGGCAAAACACAGGGTCAAAGTCCACCACCTTGACCAAAAGCAGACTGCACGCAACAGTCCAACCCAAGGGAAGATGACTCCGCTAGAAGGTCGCAACAATGCGCACCCTAGCGGCACAACACCATAGTGGAGCATCATCACCCCGAGCAACCAACGGAAAGCAAGGGAGGAGAACTCTCACAACGAGTCTCTTCCACACGCAAGGGGAAACCGCTAAACGAGACTGGCACTTCATCATAAGCACAACTAGCATGACACCCATGACGCTCACCAAACTACCATCTGGCAGAGCCCACAGGGCGCGAGAAACAAAGCCAACCTCCTGACCCTTGGGACACACAAAGTCCCACCAGCACAGTCGGAAACTCGAAAAACGATCAGGAAGACACCCTAGCCAGCACCACGGCATGACACACGATCAAAGCACCACACCTTGACTGACAACACCTAGGTAGACTGTAACACGGACAGTCCAAACGACAACAGTGATAGCTCATCTCCACAGAGAGAGAGCAGCGACGGCCAAAACAAACATAAGGCAGCTTGGGGAGGACCTCCACCAAAATGCCAGTAGCCGTCCTGGGAGAACCTCACCAGAACACAACCCAAACAAATGGCCAAACACACGGCCAACAGAGAGCACACGGACAAACACACGGCCAACAGACAGCACACGACAGACAACGAAAGCAACTCAACTGGTTCTGGGAGAACCTCCACCAGAACCACCAAGGCGCCGTTCTGGGAAAACCCACCAGAATGCAATGGCCAACAGAACAGCAGCATACCTCAACCCTGAGGTAGCACAACAACTGGAAAAAATAAGCTCGAAACAGTCCTGAGAGCGAACCTCACCAGGACAACAACCAACAGTTCTGGGAAACCGCACCAGAACACAGGGCAACTAAGAGATGCACCTCAACCTCGAGGGCAATGCAACGGCAACGAACCAGACAACAGAGACCTCAAACCAAGGAGTTAACATAGTGGAATACTTTAACGAGCACAGAAGTAGTCCCAGAGGGAGAGGAACTCTCACTAGGACAACACAAAACAGTTCTGGGAAACACCACCAAAACACAGCAGCAAGCGATGCACCTAACCTAGAGGGCAATGCCGCAACAACCAGAAACGAGCACAACACAGTTCTAGGGAAAACCTCACCTCCACCAGAACCAACAGAGAAGAACTCCGGGAGCACCTCACCAGAGTCACAACCAGTCAGCATAAGGCCGACAACAGCCATAGACAGTGTCGCAGCGCTCAACCAGCGGTGGAACACGGCACACAAGCATCTACTTAACTCAAGTAAAGACGCCAACTGAGCAGAGCACAGTGCACAGCGGCACACAGGCACAAGGCCAAACACACATCCAACACAACACACACCCCAACAACTAGGGGACATCCAACAAGGACACACCTCAACAACAAGGGGACATCCAACAAGGCAACTACCTTCTATCGGATCCACAGGCAACAACCCTGCACCGGTGAAGGCCACACCACACGCAGGCTCTCTCAGACTTCGTGACACACCAACACGGATGCGCAGGCCGAGGACGAACCCAACCGCAGCACAAGCGAAAAACAGCAACCATGATCGCAGCACGCGCATCCAACAACAGCAGCAACACTCTCCTGCAGCTCACACTCGGACCCTGCTGGAAAGCTAGCCACCTGCAACAAAGAGCCAAATGCTCACCTAACAGCACTCTACACGGACGGGCCAGCAGCGTACTAGTACCTTCTTTGGGACCGACATAGTTATTAACCATTATAAATCTCGTTGGACCCCCGAGCTCTGATACCACTATAACGACCCGACCTCCTGGACCCCCCGCCAGGGACCCCTGAAGGTCGCGCCGCCACCCACGAATCCAAAGATCCGGAAGGGTTAGAATTTAGTCTAGTGAGATAAGCAAAGAATTCAAATAAATATAAGAAAAAAGTTCGTACATTAATAAAGAAATTATGTACAATATGTCCCAAATAAAAGTACAGGTACAGAAAGAAAGGTGCAGTCCTTAAGGGGCATACCCCGAGGACTTGCAAAAAGGCCACTCTCAACTCACGGAACAAATAGCACTCATGCTCACAACTCACACTTCTAGCAACGCACGACGAACAAGCCGCCACCACGACCGTCTGGCAATGAACTCCTGTGACTGCGAGTCCCTACCTGAAGAGAGTAGAGGGGTGAGCCTCGTGAACCAGGCTCAGTAGGGATAACCAGTCCTTACCAACCAGAGAAGTAGGAACTCCAACAAAAGTGAAGCAAAACTACTCTCAAAGTAGTAAAGCGGAAAACACCTACTGCGGAGTACTACAAAGCAGCAGAACAGAGAATGCCACGACCCACAACCAGAGTCGGGCCCAACATGACTCCCGCAAAACCAGCAGAGTCAACATAATGCAAGAGAAACACCTCAACACACACCTGCCGAGACAGAGAAGCTCACGGAACACCAGAGCAACCACGTGAGACTAGAGTCTCATGACAAAACCACCAACAACCCGGACCTCCACGAGGCCGGGAAGGAACAACCAGGTGTCACCACGAGAGACACCGAGCAACCACGTGAGAAGCACCGTCTCACCACAGGCACGGCCACCTCAGACTTCCACAAGGTCGAGGGCCCACAAGTAGAACCATCGCGCACCTCGGACAATCCACGAGGTCAGGGAAACTACACCCTTCGTTGCCACCACGGACGGCACCAAGGAACGGTTTACCGAAACAGCAGTCGGGTGTCTACACAAGATACCCGAGAGAACCCGTAGAGCGGAAACCACTAAACATGGCCAACAAGGCAAAACCAACCAAACTCACGGTACTAGACACGGCTAGGCTACAACCACCGTACATGCTAGGACGACGAGAAACCCAATCATGGAAACAGTGTGAGAAACACTGTCATGCAAGAGCAACCAAGCCACCGCCATAGGCAGCTAAGAGAGGGACACATAGTCCACCCCTCTCGCTCGCCAGCCGTTGACTCCTGCCTACAACCTCCCCGGTAGAGTGAGGCTAGCGAGTCACAGCAAGAACAACCATAACCACCGCAGCCCGGCCGAGCTACGACCCCACGCCTGAGCTCTCTACGCGGCTCCGGAGCCAACACAAAGCGAGGCAGTGAGAAGGACTAGCTGGTCCGCACCGAAAGAGCACCTCAACCTCCTCGGAGACCAGACCAGCTAAGAGAGCTCTACAAACAACTCACGCCGCTGTCCCCACCATTTTCCCCCTTTTGCTCCAAGTCCTTGACTTGAGCACGCTCACTGCCCAGAGCAACCCCCTCTAACACAGGCGCGCGGGGCTGGGGCTCCCAGATTACGGTAACAACTTGTCTTGCGGACAAACCCTCAAGTGCCGAGCACCGGGCGAAAGAGAACTGGTGTGGCAACCACCAACAAAAACAACACAGCTAGCTTGTAACCAAGACAAACCCAGCGAGCACAGGCACGCACGACACCCCTTTCGGAAACCCCCAGAAGGGCCGTTGGCCAACGCCGGCAGACAAGACACGCCCCGAGAAACCGGAACACCATAGAAAAAATAGAAACCACCGCTCTTATAATAATCGATTGACAGATAGACAATCAATTATTAGACAGACGAGAGCCTCCTAGCATAGCCGCTAGAACACGACCACAAAGGTGTCACCTTCGGTCACTGAACGCAGCGAGCCAACCTGCCACGTTCCTCACCAGAAGTTCTGGAGGGCAACCCTACCCTGGGCACAAGCCGACATGCCAAACGGGCCATGGAAACATGCACGACAACACAGGTCTTGTTGCGCCCTCCTGAGCCATCGTGATGGCCAGGGCAACCACGACAAGAACCATGTCACGATAGGGCGGCGACATGACTCTTATCATAACGGCCAACTGCGCCGCTATAAGGTTGCATCGGACTGGGGCGACGCCTTCTCTGATGTCACGACGTGCTCAGAGGTCGTGACATCAGAAGGAAGGCCGACCTCCGGGATGCTACATCCCGGGGTCACCCACACGCTACAACCAAACACACAATGGGGAGGGGAGCATGATGAAAGCTGCAGAACATGCAATCACACACAAGG
This sequence comes from Colocasia esculenta, assembly GCA_014218235.1. Classification (NCBI taxonomy): domain Eukaryota; kingdom Viridiplantae; phylum Streptophyta; class Magnoliopsida; order Alismatales; family Araceae; genus Colocasia; species Colocasia esculenta. The sequence continues at coordinate 52,738,861 of CM024756.1, forward strand.
ACCTCCAAACACTTGAAATGGAAAGGGGTATAAGAATCCCTATAGATTTGGAAGAACTAAACCCCTAAAAGGGCCTCACGAAGCCACGGCCGCCTCCTCCTCACTCCCACGATGCCGCTCGAGCTCCACCACGAGCCGCCACCGCTCTGCCACGCTCCGAACGCTAGAGAGAACAAAGGGGAAAGCTTCCTTACCTCAGAGAGGAGGAGGGAAGGGAGGTAGGGAATGAAAGGGAAAGGGGAGGCCGGCCAAGGATTTTTAGCCTCCAGCCCCCAGAACGCGATGGGGCGGGGCATCGCGATACAAACCTTATCGCAATAGCCACCCAGACCGCGACCAGAACGCGCCCTTCTGGGGTGCCGTGATAGCCTGACAGGTCAGTCTGCCACGCCTGCCACTCTAACATGCAACAGACGACCAAAAAGCAAAAAGCAGTCGTGATCCGTTGACCGGGCGCGACAAGAACGCGATGCAGGCACTGGTCGCAACATGGATAACTGTCGCGACGGCTAGCTCCGTCACGACACTAACACGTTGCCAAGGCCGGACGCGTTACTGGCCTGTCATCCCACACCCACAACGGAAGCCCGAGATGTTACACTTGAGAACATCGATTTGTCACATTTGTTCATCAATCGATATGTGGATCATCATCAAACGATGTGAAACTTTGACTGCTCACATTTGTTCATCAATCAGTATCTAACTTCGACTACCAAAAAGTCGCAGTTGGACTTTGACTAATGACCTTTGTTCACTAATCGATACCTAACTTCGACTGCCAAGGAGTCGCAGTTGGACTTTGACTGATGACTTTTGTTCAATAATCGATATCACACTTTGACTACACATGATATACATAGTAGTTGTGGACTTAGGAAATCTTCACTAGGGGAAGACATGGGTGTCGACATGTATTTATGTGTCTTTAGACACATGATGAACAAGTGTCGACCTGTGATCATATAAGTGTCGACACCTTCTGTCAGTAACTTGTTATACAATATGATACATATGTGCATTTATGTAACATATAAAATACAATATAAAGTAAAATGTCATAGTGTTATTTTGACGGAACGCCTCGTTCAAGCCCGTTAAACCACTAACGAACTTGATCCGAGTCCACCTCCCGCCAACGGGCCGAAGCCTCGCAAGGGATATCATACACACGTCCGTGAAAACACAAAGGAACACACCTGATCACATATATGATTCACCAACTCATAGATAATGTACAAGATTTACATAGCCAAATTTCAACAAATGTACAAGAAAGTACAGGAGCCTGGGGCATACCCCGAGGTAAACTAGAACAACTGAGAAAAGAAACTACACTTCAGGAGGTGTTGGTCCAACACCGCTGCGACGCAGCTCCGAACTGGACGAAGGTAACGAAACATCCTCCTCGCCCTCACCTGTGGGGGTAGGGGTGAGCCTCTCTAGTCACTGGCTCAGTAGGGAACTCCCCTAACACCGAACAAACCAAAAACACAGGTACGAAAGTAGTAAACTACGCTAGCAATTTATAGAACAACTAAGTAGGTTATTAAAGCTGTAAATGTACTCACTGTTTGCCGACTACGTAAAGCGACTGTAATAATAAACGGAAAACCCAAATAGGTGTACGAGCTACAGTAGAGACCGCCACACACGAGCCACGTGAACTGGTTCGCGACACCAGTGACTGACTCGGACAAACTAACATAGGTCTACCTCTCAGTCTCGCAGCCACGAACGAAAGGTTCAGCTGCCGCTCTATATGGAAAAGTCAAATAACTGTGGAGACCAACTAAACACCACTCCTGCAGTACACAACCGCAGGCCCATGCCTGTCACCTCTAGGGTCTCTGGCCGGAGCACCCTAGAGTGAAGCACTGGAAAAGGACTAGCTGGGGACCAGTGTCGACTACCGATGTCCGTACCCCCAACTAAGAGCGCGCTACAAGTGACTAAAAACAAACACAAGAGTCACTATCCCACTGTCGTCTTTCCCTCATCCGGACGTACAACTCAAACAAAGGAGTGAGGGTGTCCAGGATAGACGACACAGACCTCGACAGTACAACACAAGTACCGGGACAAAGCCCCAAGCTAACAGCCTGGCTCACAGATAACCTGGGGCACCCAACTAGAGAGGTAACCATGGTAGGCGTCGTACTACTTGCCACGCACATAGAACCACATGCACGTCACTCACAAACCACGTGAAACGTCACGTAAACCTCAAGTAACAACTGTCCACAACATGTGAACACAACACTATTGCGTGTACACCACTCAACTACGCAAAGAACCAGCCAGCTACACAACCGAAGTGCTAGCTTCTAGAACCATGCACTCTCAGAGTGCCACAAGTGCCAATGCACCGCACGGTATTACCAAATACATCGAATAAGAACAACCGGATAATCATATCACATAAATCATGCACATTCAGACCACTCGACTGTGGTCACGACATGGGCTTGTGTCGCCATCATAACGTGACAGCCCGATACGTCACCTTCAACACATTAACATGACATGCAAACAAGTCGCGTTCATACCTTAACGCGACAGGTCGGCCTGTGGCCACCTGATCGCGACAGGGGAATCCGTCGCATTAACGACGGAAACCCTAATCCAGGTTCCCCTCCACAGATTACCAATCCACACCACGCAAACCACCCTTAATCAGTGTTTTTCATGCTTTAATCGGTTCCTAGGCATGATATCTATTGTATAGAAAGCGTTAAACTGATCAAACCCTGCATTCTACGTGATTTGCGCCCCTAAAGCGGGAGGAGTCACCCTACCTTGCGAAGAACACGCGATACCACGCTCCCTCGGCGTTTCTCTCGCTCCACGCGAGCTTCCCACGGCACGAACACGCCGAAAACACGGATTTCCACTAAAAATTGCCACAGCTCCCCTTCCTCTGGCCGAGCAGAACTCACTGCAGTTCTGTCCGCTTGGGGTTTCTTAAAAACACCCAGCGGTTGAGAACGCGATGTGTCGTCGCGTCATGACACGATCGCGACGGACATAAACGTCGCCTTCCCAAGGCTGACATCTGCAGGTCGCCCAGCTCTCGACACATGGCGCACATGCAGACGATCAGCGCCACAAAGCAGCAACAAGAACACGCCGGCCACCTTTGTCGCGTTCAGAACGCGACACTCCTTCCTGTCATGATGACAGGCTGAGGACACTGGGGTGCTGCATGCCCAGACTATCGGCCCAATAAGCCCTTGAGACACGCACACGTACCATACACAAACCACATTGGCCTCACGATAGCCATCACAACCACTAAACACAGGATCCACGAGGATCCGAGAAACGTGTGACATTACATTACTATCATCTAAAAAGAAATTTCAACCTCAAAATTCATAACTTAAATACAAGAAGTTTCATCACACATGTTTACAAGTACTATCATCTAAAAAGAAATGCAAAACCTTACTCAAATAAGTAAGGATACCCTTTAGCCATTTCCTCAGCTAATTCCCAAGTATCCTCACCACCCAACCTATTCTCCCATCTTGCCTTAACTAATTCAATTTCTTTATTTCTCAGCTTCTTTGTCTTATGGCCAGTAATCTGCACTGGATACTCTAGCATAGTCATATCTGGCCTCAAGTCACCACCTTGGTAACTAATTATCTGCGCTGGATCTTCAATGCACTTTCTTAACATAGAAACATGGAAAATATCATGAACATCTCCAAAATCTTGTGCAGCTTTCCAATATCATGAACATCTCCAACATCTCCAAAATCTTGTGTAACTAATTATCTGCGCTGGATTTTCCCTCCTGGTTAGCATTTTGATTTACATTGACAAATCTTGTGCAGCTTTCTTTTGGAACAGCTCGGAGGGTATAAGGCGCCGCCAATGGGTTGCTTGGACTACTATACAACGTCCTAAAAATGAGGGTGGCTTGGGGATTCGTAGTGTCAAGCACATTCAGGTCGCCTTAGCTATAAAGACTGTCTGGAACATTCAACATGGTATTTCCTTTTGGGCCTCGTATGCAAAGAGAAGATACAAATATGATAAGAGCTTCAGCCGAATGGGCATCTCCACGCAGCTCTGGAATACGACTAAGCAAATAGTTCAAAACAACACAAGGTGGGTTCATGGTAATGGAAAAGATATCAACTTCTTGACTGATACCTGGATTGGTGACAAGCCTCTTAAAGATATTTTTATCGCTCCTTATGATGGGGACAGTGTTACTGTACATGATGTTATGTCTAATCCTGATCACCACATCAGAGCTCTTCCTCCACATGACATCCTCCAGGGAGTTCTTCTACAAGACAGTGATGACAAGAGAATATGGATGGCTTCTCAGGATGGGAGATTTTCAACAAAATCTGCGTACAATCTGGTCCGATCTGTGGGTATCCAGCACCATGATCTTACTAAAATCTGGAACAACAGGTTTAGTAGAAGAGCTTCCATGTTTTGTTGGAAAATTCTCAACAGAGCTGTTCCTGTGGATCAAAGAATTATGGAAAGTGGCATTCATATGGCTTCAGCTTGTTCCTATTGTACTCTCCCTCAAACTGAAGACTATAATCACTTATTTATCAGTGGCTATCTGGCCACTTCTCTGTGGAATTGGTTCTTACCCTTAATCACTCAAAACATCCATCTTTACAATCAAATCACCATGCGCATCTGGAATTTTCTATCAGCGTATTCTACTAATTCTCCTATGGGGTATGTTGTTATCCAAAGCCTCATTTTAATACTCTGGGAAATTTGGAAGGCTAGATGTGGTATGAGATTTGAGAAAAAAAGATTCAACGTGCAGGGTATAATAAATAGCATCAAGGGAATGATTGTTCACTCTATGGGGAATATGCACTTCAAAGAGGCGCCTGTTGCTAATGACCTAAACATTCTTAGGAGTTTTGGCTTTGTTCCCAGCTACTCTCCTAAGCAGATTCGACTAATAAGATGGCAGCCTCCTGATTCAGAGCTTTGCTTGAATGTAGATGGTGCTAGCAAAGGAAACCCGGGTGAGAGTGGGGGCGGAGGATGCATCAGAAATAAAGGGGGTGATATTGTGGCTGCTTTTGCTCACTATTATGGCACAGGAAATAGTGTAGTGGCTGAAGCAAGAGCACTCTGTGATGGCCTTAGACTGGCTGGCTTCCTTGGTCTGCAAATAGAAATGGTTAACTCTGACTCTATGGTTCTCATAAATTCCCTCAAAGCTGGTAAGAGTTCCTCTTGGCAGGCTCACAGATGGTGGCGTGAAGCTCTTCTCTTGTTGCATCAAAATAACTTGAAGTATTGTCATGTCTTTAGAGAGGCTAATCAAGTTGTTGATGGCCTAGCTAAGTATGGATGTTTTTCCAAAAAAACTCAGTTTTCTGGGGGTCTGGCGATTGCCTCAAGTCTGTAAGGGTGCTTCTGTTTTGGATAAAGCTGGTCTCTTTCATGTTAGATTAAAATGACCAGCTCTTCCTCTGTATTATTCCTTCACAAAATATTTGAATAATCGGCCCAGAGTTAGCCTGGTGGAGTGAGAACATTCTCCCTCCTTGAGGGAGGGTGCACTCTCCTAGATCATTGCTCTGAGGACTGCTTAATATATATATAAAAAAAGAACATCTCCAAAATCAGCTGGCAAATCAAGTCTATGAGTTGTTTCCCTAATTCTTTCTAACACTTGAAAGGGTCCCATATATCTAGGGCTCAACTTTCCGGTCTTGCCAAATCTCATAATATCCTTACTAGGGAAACTCTTAGAAAAATAAAGTCTCCCACTTCAAACTGAAGTGGTCTTCTCCGAGTATCGACATAACTCTTCTGTCTGCTTTGAGCTGCCTGCAACTTTTCTTTAATAAGCTTCACTATTTCGTGGTTTGCTGAATTAATTCAGGACCCACCATCTACCTTTCTCCCACTTCATGCCAATTCAATGGGTTTCTACATGGCCTCCCATATAGAGCTTCATATGGTGCCATCCTAAGACTGGTATGATAACTATTGTTATAGGCAAACTCAACCATACTTAAATGATGCTCCTAGCTACCTCCCCAAACTAAACAACAAGCTCGCAACATATCTTCAATTGTCTGGATAGTCCTTTCTGTCTGACCATCCGTCTGGGGATGATAAGTTGAGCTATATCTCAACTCGGTGCCAACTACTCTCTGCAAGCTCCTCCAAAACCCAGAAGTAAACCTTGGATCTCTATCAGACACAATAGTCTTCAGAATACCATGCAGTGGAACAATTCTATCAACATAAACTTTTGCTAATCTGTCCACTGTCCAAGACATACTTACTGCCACCAACCTGCACACTTTAGTTAATCTGTCAACAAATACCCATATTCCATTATGTCCTGAGGCTGACCTTGGCAAACCTGCTACAAAGTCCATAGCAATATCACCCCATTTCCACAATGGAATGGGCAACAGTTGCAATAGACCTCTAGTCTTCTGATGTACTGCCTTAATCTGTTGACAAATTGCACATCTTGTAACAAATTCTGCTATTTCCTTTTTCATATGAGGCCACCAAAAATGCTTCCTCATATCCTGATACATTTTAGTACTACCAGGGTGAATAGTGTACCGAGATTTATGGGCCTCTTCTAACACTTTCTGCTGGCACAAATAACCTGTCTCTGAGCTTGACCACACAGTTATCATCAATAGTAACTCCTTCCATTTTCACAATTTCAGCTAAATTCACATCTGCTTTTTGAGCCTCAACAATTTGCCAATACAGTGACTGCTCTACAGCACTACTAGCTAATATTGCCCGTCGCTGACTACTTGGCACATACAGGGAGTTCTCTGCTATCTCCTCATATAACTTCCATTCCTTGATCATCATTTGGCTTAAATAGGCTTTTCTGCTTAAGGCATCAGCCACCACATTGGCCTTACCTGGATGGTAAGCCAAACTAAAATCATAGTCTTTTAAATATTCCACCCATCTACGCTGACAGAGATTCAAATCTTTCTGGGAAAAGATATATTTTAAACTTTTATGATCTGTAAAAATTGCAAATCTTTCACCATAAAGATAATGCCTCCATATCTTTAAGGCAAATACAATTGCTGCTAACTCTAAATCATGAGTGGGGTAATTCTCTTCTGCTGGCTTCAATTGCCTGGACGCATAAGCTATTACCTTGCTATGCTGCATTAGCACAGTGCCAAGCCCTCTTCTAGATGCATCTATATACACAACAAAACCACCATTACCTGTTGGTAATGTCAACACAGGTGCCGCTGTAAGCCTCTTCTTTAATTCCATGAAACTTCTTTGACATTCACCAAACCATACAAATGGTACACCCTTTCTAGTCAGTCTAGTCATGGGTGCCGCAATCTTAGAAAAATCTTGAATGAAACGCCTATAATAGCATGCTAACCCCAAAAAGCTTCTAATTTCAGTAATTGTCTTAGGCACTTCCCATTTCATCACTGCTTCCACGTTACTTGGGTCAACTGCCACTCCCTCAGCTGATATGATATGACCTAAGAACTGAATTTCCTTTAACCAAAATTCACACTTACTGAATTTGGCAAACAACTGATTATCTCTTAATAACTGCAAGACAAATCTCAAATGCGCTGCATGCTCCTCTTCAGATGCTGAGTAAATCAGAATATCATCTATAAAGACCACAATAAATTGGTCCAAATACGGATGAAAGATTATATTCATCAGATCCATAAAAGCTGCAGGAGTATTGGTTAGCCCAAATGGCATAACCACAAACTCATAGTGACCGTATCTGGTTCTAAATGCTGTTTTATCTATATCTTCCTCCTTAATCCTTAACTGATGGTACCCAGATCTCAAATCAATTTTAGAAAATACCTTTGCTGACTGCAATTGATCAAACAATCATCTATTCTCGGTAATGGGTACTTATTCTTAATGGTCACATCATTCAACTTCCTGTAATCTATGCACATGCGAAAACTACCATCTTTCTTTTTCATGAACAACACCGGTGCTCTCCACGGGGAATGACTCGGTCTAATAAACCCTTTCTATAATAACTCCTCTAATTGCTTTTTCAACTCTTTAAGCTCTGTTGGTGCCATCCGATATGGAGCTTTAGAGACCGGCATGGTACCTGACAACAACTCAATAGTAAAGTCCACCTCTCTGTGTGGAGCTAAACCAGGAAAATCTTCTGGAAAAATATCGGCAAATTCCCTAACCACGGGAACTACCTCCACTGACGGACTAGCCTCTATCAAACTCACTGAAGCTAAATAAGCTACACATCCTCCATTTATCAACTTTCTAGCTCTAATTGTAGAAATTATAATCTTATGAGTACAAAAAGGCATACCTTGATATTCAAACTCCACACCATTAGGATGACAAAACCTGATCCTTTCTTTCTGCAATCTAACATTGCTCCATAGGTCTCAAGCCAATCCATTCCTAAAACAATGTCATAATCTATCAATTGTAGGGCATATAACCGACCTGACATCTGGTTCCCTCCAATCACAACAAGAGCTTCATCTATGTAGCTCGAAGTGAGCATAAACTCACCAGAAGAAACCTCCACTACCAACTCACAAGACTTTTCTTCCAAAGGATGAGTCATACAATTCAGGAATTCTTCGGAAATAAAAGAATGAGAGGCACCCGAATCAAAGAAAACTCTTCTGAATAATCATAAATGGGTATAATACCTTCTATCATATTCGATGCCTCTGCCTGGGCACGGGTGATAGCCATAACCCGGCCTCTACCTCGCTGCTGCGGTACACCTCCACCACGACCTGTTAAAGACTGCTGGGGCTACTGCTGCTACTGAACACCTCTACCATACCCATATTCTCTTGGGTAAGGGCAATTGCGGATCAAATACCCTGGCTGATTGCAATTATAGCATCTATAACCTGGTGGAATAGTTGGCTGCCTGTTAGTACTCTGCTGCGATTCTTCTACCTCTGGCGTATAACCACGCCCCTGCTGAAACTGTTGACGACCCCCTCTTCCTCTTCCTTTACCCTTGAATACTTGCTTTAATTTCTGACCCCATTTACCAAAACTTGAAGAAGAAGGTCCTGCTGGAGCCTTTCCCCTACGAACTCCTGCTGCCTGCTGAGGCAGCCGAAAACTACTCGAACCTGACCCACTTGCCTGATGAGCCCGAATAGATCTCTCAAGAGTAGCTGCTCTCTGGGCTGCTTCCTCAACTGATCTACACATTAACGGTATTACCGCATTCTGTAACTCTTCTCTCAAACTCCGAATAAAATATTCAACCATCATAGCATTATCTGATACTACATAAGGTGCATATCGGCTAAGTGCCATAAATCACATCTGATATTCTAAAACTGAGGTATTACCTTGCTGAAGTGTCCGGAATTGCTCTCTTTTTGCCTGCTGCACTTGAAGTGGAAAGAATGTGTCATTAAATGCCTCGAGAAATTCTGGCCAGGTAATAACCTCCTCTGATCTGCCTGCAAAGGTGGTTTGCATCTTCAGACGCCACCACTGCTGCGCAAAGCCTCTCAACTGGTATGTGGCTAGCACAACTTTATCCGCTGCTGGACACCTCATGGTCGTAAAGACCCTTTCAACCTCATGAATCCAGTACTCTGCTGTATCTGGATTCAGCCCTCCTGTATAAGTGGTCGGCTGTAATCTCAAAAACTTTTCGACTTGCATCACTGGCTCTTCTACTGCCATTACTGGTGGTGGTACGGGTGCCACATAGGGTACCTCCACTCTTGGCGGTTGTGCAACAGGGGCCACGGGTATTCCAGCATCTGGTAGTATTGCTGCTGGAGGTACCAGTGCCTGCTGATCCATCCTCATCCGAATATCAATGAGGCTTTCCCAAATCCTCTCAATCATACGCTGAGTGGACTCTTCAGGGTCCTCTCCTCCACCACCCCAATCCCTTCTACCAGCCATCTCAACTTCCTACACAAACATAAACAGAACACCATCCACAAACATAACAACAAATCATTAGAAACCAAGGCCAACTACCAGCAGTGTACAAATGTAGAAATATGGCTATATAATTTCCCAGTTCCTTTATATTTACACGGACCTTGCTCTGATATTTACACGGACCTTGCTCTGATACCAACCTTGCTCCGAGTTAGCCTCTCGCGAACAGGCCTGAGCCTCGCAAGGGATATCATACACACGTCTGTGAAAACACAAAGGAACACACCTGATCACATATATGATTCACCAACTCATATATAATGTACAAGATTTACATAGCCAAATTTCAACAAAAGTACAAGAAAGTACAGGAGCTTGGGGCATACCCGAGGTAAACTAGAACAACTAAGAAAAGAAACTACACTGCTGGAGGTGCTGGTCCAACACCGTCGCGACGCGGCTCCGAACTGGACGACGGTAACGAAACGTCCTCCTCGCCCTAACCTGTGGAGGTAGGGGTGAGCCTCTCTAGTCACTGGCTCAGTAGGAACTCCCCCAACACCAAGAAAACCAAAAACACAGGTACGGAAGCAGTAAACTGCGCTAGCAATTTATAGAACAACTAAGCAGGTTATTAAAGCTGTAAATGTACTCAACGTTTGCTGACTACATAAAGCAACTGTAATAAATAAACAGAAAACCCAAATAGGTGTACGAGCTATAGTAGAGACCGCCACACATGAGTCACGTGAACTGGTTCGCGACACCAGTGACTGACTCGGACAAACCAACACAGGTCTACCTCTCAGTCTCGCAGCCACGAACGAAAGGTTCAGCTGCCGCTCCACGTGGAAAAGTCAAACAACTGTGGAGACCATCTAAAGACCACTCCTGCAGTACACAACTGCAGGCCCATGCCTAGCACCTCTAGGGTCTCTGGCCGGAGCACCCTAGAGTGAGGCACTAGAAAAGGAGTAGCTGGGGACCATTGTCGACTACCGGTGTCCGTACCCCCAACTAAGAGCGCTCGAAAAGTGACTAAAAACAAACACAAGAGTCACTGTCCCATTGTCGTCTTTCCCTAAGCCAGATGTAAAACTCAAACAAAGGAGTGAGGGTGTCCAGGACAGACGACACAGACCTCGACGGTACAACACAAGTACCGTGACAAAGCCTGAGCTAACAGCCTGGCTCACAGAGAACCTGGGGCACCCAACTAGAGAGGTAACCACGGTAGGCGTCGTACTACTTGCCACACACACAGAATCACGTGCACGTCACAAACAAACCATGTGAAACGTCATGTAAACCTCAAGTAACAACTGTCCACAACACGTGAACACAACACTGTTGCGTGTACACCACGCAACTACGCAAAGAACTAGCTAGCTACACAACCGAAGTGCTAGCTTCTAGAACCATGCACTCTCAGAGTGCCACAAGTGCCAATGCACCACACGGTATTACCAAATACATCGAATAATAACAACCGGATAATCATATCACATAAATCATGCACATTCAGACCACTCGGTTGTGGTCGCGACATGGGCTTGTGTCGCCTTCATAACGCGATATCCGGATAGGTCTCCTTCAACACATTAATGCGACATGCAAACAAGTCGCGTTCATAACCTTAACGTGACATGTCAGCCCGTCGCCACCTGATCGCGACAGGGGAATCCGTCGCCTTAACAGATGGAAACCCTAATCCAGGATCCCCTCCACGGATTACCAATCCACACCATGCAAACCACCCTTAATCAGTCTTTTTCATGCTTTAATGGGTTCCTAGGCATGATATCTATTGTATAGAATACATTAAATTGATCAAACCCTGCATTCTACGCAATTCTCTCCCCTGAAACGGGAGGAGTCACCCTACCTTGCGAAGATCACGCGATACCACGCTCCCCCAGCATTTCTCTCGCTCCACGCGAGCTTCCCACGACACGAACACGCCGAAAACACGGATTTCCACTAAAAATCATCACAGCTCCCCTTCCCCTGGCTGAGCAGAACTCACTGCAGTTCTGTCCTGATGGGGTTTCTTAAAAACACCCAGTGGTTGAGAACGCGATGTGTCGTCGCATCACGACATGATCACGATGGACATAAGCGTCGCCTTCCCAAGGCTGACGTCCGTAGGTCGCCCAGCTCTCGACACATGGCGCACATGTAGACGATCAATGCCACAAAGCAGCAACAGGAACGCGCCGGCCACCTTGGTCGCATTAAGAACACGACACTCCTTCCTGTCGCGATGACATGCGGAGGACACTGGGGTGCTGTAGGCCCAGACTATCGGCCCAATAAGCCCTTGAGACATGCACACGTACTATACACAAACCACATTGGCCTCACGATAGCCATCACAACCACTAAACACAAGATTCACGAGGATCAGAGAAATGCATGACGTTACAGTTATGATCAAATGAATTTGTTTATCATGAGTTTGTGTATTAATGAAAATGATTTTTGTCATAATCAAAACTATGAACAAGTTTTTGTAAGAAAGTTGCTCAACAACTTCGACTAGACTTTTGGCCAACTTTGACTAGCCCTTGGCCATCTTCGACTGGCCTTGGCTCTTCGACATGCCTTTAATTGACCTTCCAGCAAATGGACACCTCCCATCTCTGTGTCGACACATTCTTACCACAGTTTGACACACATCTACTTAGTCTCAAATCTGAAGCATATACCATGAAGGTTAAAAGTTATAAGATATTAAGAAGCATTCCAAATGTCTCCTAAGTGTCTTAATTTCTTGTTCCTTGAAGACGCAGTTGGAATTCTACCTTTAAATTTGCTACCCTAAATCTGGAATCAAATAAAATGAATAGGGACCCATTTGCCCCTTTTATATGTTTGGTACTTGTCATGATCTCTTACATTGTTGTCCTTCGAACTCCGAAGGAATTTATACTCTTTGGAAATCCTTAAGCTATCCTTGGCCTCCTTGATATCCTACGAATGCAACTAAATTTTTGACTCTGATGGCCATAATATGTTTATTATCTGGCACTACTTGGGACTTCGGTACACTGAACCATGCCTGTGCATATGAGGGCCCTGTCTAGTCCTGCGGAGGAGCACCCCAAGGTACTTGTTAACCGCAGGAGTATTGACTTATGGTGTTGGCATGGCACTGATTTGTTTGTAAGATTTGAAAGTGCCTTCTCGATATGCTATAATATGCTTGTTCATGTGAACAATGGCCAATCTTGTTATTTTTTCAATTGATCTATATATAAGTCTTGGAATACTTTGGAAATTATTTTTCCTGTCATTTGTGCAATAAATATGCACCTCATTTGCAAATTTTCTCACTGCTTGTTATTGACTAGCCAATTTGAACCATCATCCATCTATGGACTAGTTATCTTGATTGTTTGGAAACCAGATTTGTTGATTAGTCCATCACCTTCTTAATCCTCTCTTGGAATTTGGTTGTTAGCACATTAATCAGTTATATATATATACCCACATTGAGATGTAAATCCTACTGGGCATAAGCTCATTATTTTCTTAATGATTTCAGGTAGTAAAGGTGAACCTGTGGAAATGGATGGGATTGGGCAAGAGTGAAGAGAGCATCCCAGATTAGTCTTTTGTGGAGATGGTTGATAGATGATCCCTTTGTTTTTAGAACTACCCTTGTATTGTGAAAATGTAGGGTGTTGGGTTGGACCCTCCAACTTGTAAAGGTCCTACTTTAATGCCTTAAAGAATCTATCAGATCTGATAAAATCTATTGACACTCGATAAAAAATCTGTCAACACCTGTATAAAATATGTTGACACCTTTGGGTCATTTGTCGACACCTGATCATGGCTGTCGACACCTGGAGGTTGTCTGTCGACCCATTTTGTCAGAAATTGCAACTCTCTCTCCCTTCCGAAACTAGATTACTGAATTGTGTATCTATCAAGTTTAAATGTCACGCCCTGATTAATTTCCATGGATTTGTGGTTTAAATTTTTGGGGTCGTGACGTCATAGGTCCCTTAGGTGATCCTAATGCTCAAACTAAACAAAAAATCATTTATATTAACTACAACTAAGTATTTCACCAAATGGGCTTTTTGCAGAAATAAAAGCCTCCACAGTGTGCCGCTTTATCATGAGGAACATCATTTCGTAGTTCGGAATGCCAAGCAGCATCATCACTGACAACAGGCCACAGTTCGTCTCCCAAGAGTTCCAAGACATCTGTAAGAAATTCCATATTGCATTGCATCACTCATCACCATGTTATCCACAAAGCCATGGCCAAGCGGAAACCGCTAATAAAACACTTCTTGAGATCATTAAGAAAACTTGTGAATCACATAACTTTGTTAATTGGCTTGAAAAGCTAATAAAAGCTCTATGGGCTTATCGAACCTCTATCCGTACACCCACTGGGCAAACACCCTATGCTCTCACATACGACATGGAGGTGGTATTACCATATGAGATCCTCATTTCGTCCCTATGAGTACAACTAGATGAAGAACATAATCTTGACTAACGCTAAGAGGCATTGTTAGTCCAACTGGAACCCTTGGACTAGAAACGCTTAGCAACGGGCAATCAAGTGCTTTCATATCAACAATGAATTTCATGATCTTATCAAAAGAAGGTAACTAAATGCAGATTTCTAGTGGGTGATATGGTAGTGAAGTGTATCCTTGTTAAACCAGGATGTCCAAGGTCCAAGCTACAGGCAAACTAGGTGGGCCTCTACATCGTCAAGTCTGTCTGTCTTGGGAATGCATACCGTCTGGTTAATGCTGAGAGTGAAAAACTATCACATCGATGGAATGGGTTGTATGTTAAAATGTTTTACCCTTAGGATTGTAAGTATGGTGCCACAACACTTGGGCTGTGGATAACCCTGTGTCTAGAGTCTAAAATTTCTTCCTCAGTTGTTAAGAACTACCCTAAGTTAGGATACTACACACACACATGACAACCTTGTGCAGTTGTACTTGGTAGACACCGTGGCTACAAAGGCCATTCCTAAGCGATGCCAAGGTCGTCTCCTCCTAACTTAGTTGATGTGTAAGGGCAAGGGTCACCTAGATAAGGCAACTAACCTAAGTACACCCTGATGAGAGGAGGTCTCAAATAGGGGTGGTTAGACATGAGAAATGGCAAAAGAAAAGAAACAAAGTGAAAACAACAAAGCAAAAGAAAATAAAGGATAGGGACATGGCAAAGAGTGGAAAAGTCCCCGTGGGACACTTATGATCCCAGTACGGATGCCCAATTAAGCAAGCAGGAAAAAAAAAGAAAAAAAAAGGAAGACCAAAAGTGCAAGTGCAACGGATCGAACCTCTAAGAGCTATGCTGTGAAAAGGCATCGAGTCTTGATACCTTTAAGCCTACATTAGACTTACCCCTAAATATTCTTCTGTCTCCTTCTATTGGACCGGGTTGTCAGTTGAATATGGCCTGGATAGTCGCACCGTTAACTAGGGGCAGCCGCCCATCGTAAGTCACCACTTAAGCACATCTAACCATGGGGAAGTTCTGGGTGACAGGGAAGGCACAAAAACCCTAACCAGTGGTTGGAATCAGTCCTTGTATTGTGGCACCCAAGATGGTGGGTCCCTTCCATCTCACACATCCTTTTAGGAAGGGCAAACATCGGCTTTAGGTGTCATTCAAAACTCTAAAAAATCAAATATTCAAACGTCAAAAAAATGAAATATTTCAAACTCTAAAAAAATTCAAATATTTCAAACTCCAAAAAAAATTCAAATATTCCAAACTCCAAACAAAATAGATATTTCGAACTAAAAAAATCAAATATTCCAAACTCCAAAAAAAAATCATATATTCAAAACTAAAAAATCAAATATTTCAAACTCCAAAAAAAACCCAAGTATTTTCAAACTCTCAAAAGAATCAAATATTTTCAAAATTTCAAAAATATTCATGCATGCATGTCATTACTCATGTGTCTTTTCGCCTATTTTAATAAGGCTTATCCCCTTGACCACTATCAAGGATGGCATTAAGATAGATCTCTTGCTTAATGCAAGGGGCAAAGTCGAAGAACAGATCTAACCTTCTTTGCTTGTTTGTGATGTGTAGCAGATAGAGAGACAAAGTCAGAAGACTACATAATGCAAGGTCGATGTAACAAAAGGTCATGTATATATAAATCTCATTCTATACATGTACATACATAAAAAGAAAGGGAAAAGGGTACAAGCCTAAGCTCCTCTGCCCTCTTCTGAGCCCTCCTAATGGCGGTCTGTTGGGGGCAGCATCACCCCACCAACGGTCGTACTCCCCTCTCGCCTGTGGCATCGCTCCTCCTCCTTGGTCACCTGCCGACTGGAGGAACTCGCAAAATACTCATGGTAGGAGCCACCGCCACCCACACTAGGTATCCCACTACGGAAAATCCTCGCCGCTCCGCCGCTCCACCACGAGCCGTCGTCCTCTCCACCAAGCTCCAACACCAGAGAAGAACGAGAGGGAGACCTCTCCACCTTGGAGAAGAGAGGAAAGGGAGAAAGGAGAGAAGGAGGAAAAGGGGGAAACCGTCCAAGGCTTTTAGCCTACGTCACCCAGAACGCGACGAGGCGGGACGTCGCGTTACCACATTAACGCGAAGGCCGCACACACCACTGTTGGGTTGAGTGTGTTTTGGAATTTCCTAAAGTTGTATTTTAATGATGACCAATGAACATCACTCATACTTTGATTTTGATGATGACATATTGTGATTTTGATGATGATATGTTGAACATGTTATACATTTATACATATCACAATAATGCTTAAACAAAATGTTTTTAATGTTTAATATCTCATCTTTTAATGATAATATCTTGCACTAATGGCTTAAGTGTTAAATTTTTAGGAATATCCAAATTTTGTCATGGTAGTGTCGACACACCCATTGATGGTGTCGACACTGGGTCAGAGTCCCTGAAGCTTTTTCATGAAAACAGGGTCAAGTGTGTCGACACAGTCCATGGTCGTGTAGACACTAGACCCATATTCCAGAAGATCCATTTGTATGACTGGGACAGTGTGTCGACACAGTCTATGGTCGTGTCAACACAGTTTTTGGTCGTGTGGACACTAGACCCAGCATCCAGAAGACCCTTTTTGGACAAATGGGATAGTGTGTCAACACACTCAGTGGTAGTGTCAACAGACTCCGGCTGAAACTCAAAAATGTGAATTTCTCTGGACACGTGGCTGCTTGGGAATTAAGGAATTTGACCTAGGTTTTTGTGCCCACGTAGCCCAAGGCTCCTTATGGACATATGGGGCTATAAATACCCATGTTTCTTGTACTCCAAGGGTATCCACGAGGAGAGAGACTAGACATCTCCAGAAAAGGGTGTGGTGGCTGCAGAAAGGGAAAAAGGGAGCAGAGCAGTGCTGTTTGGAAAGAGAACGTGAAGAAGAAGAGAAGAGAAGAGGAGAGAGGATAAAGTATCAGCATCCAGAAAGGGAGCAGAGCAGAGCCATCAGATTGAGGAGCAGAAGAGCAGCAAAGGAAGAAGAAGAACTGGCAATCCAGATGCCACTGAAGCAGAGCATCGTGGATTGAAGAAGATCTCCAACGAATTCCTTCAAGTATCTTCAATCCAAGCTTCTGTTTTTCAAAGGAAGCACAAGAAAAGGAGCAAAAAGAATTCACAACTGCTCAATGGCAAAGAAGAGCCTCAATGAATCCAGAAAATCAACAATTCAGAAGGTTGTGGCTATCACAGCACATTGCATGAGCTCAGAGCATTCTGCATCCTATCCAGAACACAAGAGTTCAATGGGTCTACAAGATCAGGTAAATCAATTCTAGATCCATTTATGTATTCTAATTCTGATTCTGATGTAGATGAAGGTATGTCTTATGTTGAATTGATTGAATTCTGTGAAAAGATGCAAAATCTTAATGTAAAGCTGAACACTACAAATAAAGATTTGAAAAAGACTTTAAAACATTGCCACAAAGAGAGTGTAAAATTGAAAAATACACTTGAATTGCTCCAGAACAATGATAAAGATCCTTCACAAGAAAATGAGAATTTGAAAATTGAAGTTCAGAAACTGAATTCTAAAAAAGAAAGTTTGAAAGATAAAATCAAAATTTGTGAAAACAAGTGTTCAAGTTGAAAGAAAATCATGATCAGTTGGAATATGAAAATCTTGATTTGAAATATGAAAATGAAAAATTGATTGATCTCAATGAAAACATCAAATTTGATAATGATCAATTAAACAAACAGATTTCTAACATGGCTCATGATCATCAAATAAATGAAAGATGCAAACAACTTGTTGAAGAAAATTGTCACTAAAGAGAAAGATTGAATGATTGTTATATGACAAACCATTAGATAATGATTGTAGCAATTTCAGTAATAAAATTGCTGATATGGAAAAACAAATTGCTCAATTTGAAAATGTAAAGAACAAGATGAAAAATGGATTGGATATCATGATAAACAAGCTTCAAATTTCAGAAAAAGAAGTTGTTGCATTAAAAGCTGAAAAACAGAAGCTTCAACATGAATTGAAAAATACTAAAACACAAGTCTTGCTTCTGTGAGAGATAAGAAAAATGAAAATAAAACAAAACTAACATTTGTTAAAGCTGCTGCGAACAAGAACTCTGCTAGTTCTAATGAAAAACTTGTGAAAGTTCTTGTTCAGAAACAGACAGAGAAAAAGAAAAATGCTATTGTTAAGAAGATTCATCTACTTTCTCCGTCAGTCCAAAAAAGCTCCAAGGCAAGTTCCAAATTCACAGCATGCCAAGAGCCACCAAAAGGTACCTCATTCTCTTCATGGTAAGCCTCCTCACATGAAAAGGAGATTCCAGCAAATGCATACATGCCAAGGTAAGTACCAGGTAAGAAATGCTCTCATTTGCTTTAACTGTAAAACCTGGTCATCTTGCCAAACATTGCTGGATTAGAAATCAAAATTTCAATAAACATGCCAAATCAGTCCAATGCTTTCATTGTTATAAAATTGGTCATATTTCTAGGGACTGTTGGTACAAAAATGATTTTGTGTGCATGCTCAGAATTCCAGTCTAATGCATATGCTCATACACATAGGAATAAATATCATGTTCATACTGAAAATGTTCAGAAATTCCATGTGTATAGGCATAAAAATGTTGCACAAAATCATTCTGTTTCTGCTTATATTAAAAATCCAAAAATTAGAAAACTTCATGAAAACATAGATGCATTAAGCAAGGTAAAAAGAAAACCTGGAACTAATTCTGCTCATAATTCTATCAATGAAAGAAATGCATCTATAGCAAAAATAAAATCACTTTGGATTCAGAAATCTTTATTGCACTCTAACATTGACTTCATTGCAGGACCCAAGCAAGTGTGGGTCCCAAACTAGCTTGATCAGCAAGCTGAGGAGTTTTGCAGCCATACATTGTAAATAGATTCAAGATATTGCAGTGCAAGGCAAGAAATGATTGGAGAACACAGGTAAAATCTTTGAAAAAGCAATTAAAGTCCATTTAGGTAAAACTTCTTTATCATTTCAAATTTGAATTGCCTGAATTGAAATGATGTTTGATTTTTTTGAAAAATGTGTTTTGATGCTACTCCCAACAATGAATTTGTATCACAACAATTGAAATCATGTTTGCTTGTTTGTGTTCATGACTCCTTGTGCATATCTTCCATTTTGACTTCTTAGTATATCAAATGATGACATGTGGAAAAACAAGTTATGCTTGTTTGGAAGCTATCATTATGCGTGAGTAAAATACTCCGCTAAGTACCAAAAGTCATGTTATGCATAAAGCTAATTGTATGCATAATCATGTGTGAATTGCTTGCTAGCTTTTTCATTCCATGCCCATATTAAGGGGGAGTGAATTTGAAAAAGTGCAAAAATGTTCTTGAAAATGAAATGAATTTCATGCTAAAACTAAAGAATAATTGACCTTTTGCAGTGACTATGTGGTATATCAAATGGTGAAATGTGAAAGGACAAGTTAGGCTTGTCTGGAAACTATCATCATGTGTGAGAAAAATTCTCCGCCAAGTATCAATAGTCTTTTCCTACATAAAGGTCATCAAGAAAAATGAAAATCTCAAAAACTTTATTTTAAGTCTTTGAAACATTTTGAGTTTTTGAAAAACTTTTCTCCTTCAATAAATTGTCTGTTGATATATGCTTGATCATGTTCATACTCTTTCTGTGCAAAATGCTTGGAATGAACATATCTGAATTGCTTAAATGATCATTTCATATCATGCATATCTTATGGGGGAGTAAGTCAAAAGAATCTTTGAGTGAAATGCTGCAGAAATATTCTTTCATATCCGATTTATCAACAACTCCCATTCAGTTTATTGACAAATCTTCTTGCAAATAAATTCCTCACTCGCACATTGCATTGGCATTCTTGGTATATCAAATGGTGATTTGAAGAAAGACAAGTCAGGCTTGTTTGGACACTTTCACTATGCGTGAGTATATGTCTCCGCCAAGTATCAAGAGTCTTGTATGCAATTGTTGAGGGGGAGTCATTGTCTTTCAATAAAACATTCTTGCTCATTCGGTTTACACTTGATTCCATTCATATTTCTTCAATAATCTTCATGTTCACCTTGTGAGGGGAGATACATGAAAAAGGGGGAGATATTGTTACATTCCTTGACCTTACTTTCTATCTTGAACCTCAAACTCATTATAATTTTTGAGTCCTTGTGCTATTTTCTTATGAGAGAATTAAGACATTGAAATTAAACTCATTGTGCATTTAGTTTAATTTCAAAGATTCAGTATCATTTCAAGGTTAAGCAATCTGAATACTGAATGTTTTAAAATGATTTGCAAACACTATTATAGGCACATGAGTGGCTTTAATATTTCACATGTGTATGTTTAAGCTTCATTTTTACCACATGTTAAGAATAATTTTCTAAATTCGTAGTCATGACTTTCTGGTCAAAGCAAACATATTCTTGTAAAACATCAAAAAAAAATTGATCAACAATCTGGAAAGATACAAACAGAGCAATGCAAATTCTTGAACCACTGAGTAACCGGGCCATTTCACCTAAAAAGTGATTTGTTTCGCGTCAAAAAGTGGAAATCAAAATTTTCAACTCTGTATAAGATAATGAAAGTTAAACCACTGAGTAATCAGGAGGTCTTGCATCTGATCAATGCGATCTCTTGCACTAAAAAGTGAGATTTAACTAAATTATTCTTGCATTCTTTTCCAGCTAAAATTGAAAGAAAATAAAAAAGACAGGATAGAAAAGCTTAAGATCTTAATAAAGTTCATGTTTACTGAGTTTAGACATATTATTCTACATTGTGTTAAAATTAAAGCTCCGAACATCCTTGTTAAATACTTCTGCTCACTCATATAGGTCACTTTACTTCACATTTGCATCATTATTTTAACTACATTCGGATCATTATATCTTGCAATACCTTGTGTTGAGTGTGTCTTTGTGATTAAACTTTTTTGCACACTAACAAAAACACAATAATTTCTCTCATATGTCAATATCACTTTATCTCATTTATTTTGATCATTTCTGACCACTCCTTTACTCCATTTCATTTCTTGATCTCCT
Source organism: Colocasia esculenta (assembly GCA_014218235.1). Classification (NCBI taxonomy): domain Eukaryota; kingdom Viridiplantae; phylum Streptophyta; class Magnoliopsida; order Alismatales; family Araceae; genus Colocasia; species Colocasia esculenta. The sequence continues at coordinate 52,760,355 of CM024756.1, forward strand.
ACTATTCTTTGTTTCTCTCTCTTATCTATCTTTTGATGCTGTCAAAAAGGGGGAGAAAGGCCTTTAAAAGGGGGAGAAAGTTCTTTAAAGGGGAGAAAGTTTCTTATGGGAGAAAATTCTAAAAGGGGAGTTTTAGTCAAGTTATTTAGAGATTATGCATATATTTTGTCACCATCAAAATGGGGAGATTGTTGGGTTGAGTGTGTTTTGGAATTTTCTAAAGTTGTATTTTAATGATGACCAATGAACATCACTCATACTTTGATTTTGATGATGACATATTGTGATTTTGATGATGATATGTTGAACATGTTATACATTTTATACATATCACAATAATGCTTAAACAACATGTTTTTGATGTTTAATATCTCATATTTTAATGATAATATCTTCTACTAATGGCTTAAGTGTTAAATTTTCAGGAATATCCAGATTTGTCATGGTAGTGTCGACACACCCATTGATGGTGTCAACATTGGGTCAGAGTCCCTGAAGGTTTTTCATGAAAATAGGGTCAAGTGTGTCGACACAGTCCATGGTCGTGTCGACACTAGACCCAGATTTCAGGAGATCCATTTGTTTGACTGGGACAGTGTGTCGACACAGTCTGTGGTCATGTCGACACAGTCTGTGATCGTGTCGACACAGTCGTTGGTCGTGTCGACACTAGACCTAGCATCCAGAAGACCCTTTTTGGACAAATGGGACAGTGTGTCAACACACTCAGTGGTAGTGTCGACACACTACAGCTGAAACTCAAAAACGTGAATTTCTCTGGACACGTAGCTTCTTGGAATTAAGGGATTTGACCTAGGTTTTTGTACCCACGTACCCCAAGGCTCCTTATGGACATATGGGGCTATAAATACCCATGTTTCTTGTACTCCAAGGGTATCCCATGAGGAGAGAGACCAGACATCTCCAGAAAAGGGTGTGGCAGCTACGGAAAGGGAAAAAGGGAGCAGAGCAGTGCTGTTTGGAAGGAGAACGTGAAGAAGAAGAGAAGAGAAGAGGAGAGAGGATAAAGTATCAGCATCCAGAAAGGGAGCAGAGCAGCACCATCAGATTGAGGAGCAGAAGAGCAGCAAAGGAAGAAGAAGAACTGGCAATCCGATGCCACTGAAGCAGAGCATCATGGATTGAAGAAGATCTCCAACGAATTCCTTCAAGCATCTTCAATCCAAGCTTCTGCAAGTATTCTTCATCAAGGAACATCCAAGTCACATCTATTTCATTTATTTTCTTGGAGTGTTCATCCAGTTTTTCATTGTGTGATCTGTGCATGTGTTCTACACAGATCACTTAATTCTGTTTGTTCGATTTTTATCATTGTATTGAGATAGATCGGGCTAGAGGATCTATTCTCTAATTGAGCTTGTTCTAGAAGAACTTGGATCTTTCGTGGTCTAATGGTTTGGAGCCATAGTGCTCCGGTTTTGAGCTGTTATGCTCAAGTGCTTGTGAGTCGTCGTACTCATAAGTGGTTTGTGGAGTAGGTCGTCATACCTATCTCTTGGGTTTTATTTGAGTCATTGTACTCAAAGGATTTAGAGTCATCGTGCTCCGATTGTTTCTTGAGTCGTCGTGCTCAAGGGTGTTTGGAGTCGTCGTGCTCCAGTGTGAGTTGTACTCTTTTTAGTAGTGGAGCCTCACTGTGTGAGGGGTGGACGTAGGAGACACAGGAGGTGATTTCCGAACCACCTAAAATCCCTGTGCAGTGGTTTGACTTTGTATTACGCTAGATGCATGCATAGGGATTTCGTTCACACTTCTAATTGATTTGCTCACACACACTAATCATACATATTGCATCTGTTCAGTGGGGTTTCATTTGAATAGATATCTTAATTCGAAGTAATTTTTAAATTGCTTTAGTTTCCACTGCAAATCTATTCAATCCCCCCCCCCTTCTAGCTTTGCCATTATCTGCTTATCTGATCCTACAACTGCGACCAGAACGCGCCCCCAAGGGACACCGCGACAACCTGACAGGTTAGTCTACCATGCCTTCCACTCTAACAGGCGTCAGATGACCAAAAAGTGGAAAGCATTCGCGATCCGTTGATCGGACACGACACCAGGACGTGGCAGAGAAATAAGGCGCGACAAGAACGCGATGCAGGCACTGGTTGCAACACGGATGACTGTCGCGACGGCTAGATCCGTCGCGACACTAACACGTCGCCAAGGCCGGAGCATTAGTGGCCAGTCATCCCACACACAAACAGAAAGCCGGAAAGCCTGAGATGTTAAAATAACACTATAGACGAGCTCTGGCCAAGGTATTCCTGGCCCCCTAAACATTCCATGTTTTCAATTATTGTTTCTAAGTTCTCTTTCATTCCTCGTTCACCTCCCCATGTTCTCCAACTCTCGTCCGATGCTCTCAAGGCATTAACAGCTCCTTCACCGCACTTCGCCCTTTCTTTCAATGGCACGGTTTTCCATTTCTCCCGATGTCTTCTAATGTAGGGTAGTTTGTCTCTTTCTTTAGGTTAGTATGCTTTATTTATTTAAAAAAAAAAATATTTCCACTCCACTCTTTCCTCACTCCCCCCAAAAATCGGACGGCGATTCCCGTCGTTTCGCTCTCCTTCTTCAAACGGCGATCACCATCTTTCCCCTCTCCTTCTTCGGATGGCAATACACATCTCTCCCTTCTCTTTCTTTAGATGGTGATCCCCATCCTTCCCTTCTCCTTCTTCAGACGGCGATCCCTATCTTCACTCTCCCTTGCACTCATCCTGACTGTGATTTCCATCACCCCACTGCATTCACCTCCCCTGATGGCAATCCCCGTCACCCCTCTGCATTCGACTGTCAGACGGTGATCCTCGTATCCACACTTCCCACTCCTGATGGAGATCCCCATCACTTGTTTACCTCCCCTTCCTCGGTGGCGATCCCACCTTTTCCTTCCTCCTTCACTTCTAGCTAGAGCAGTGATCCCTGCTTCCCGAAACACGTGATCACCATGGATTCCTTGGGTTAGGGGCCTTCTGTTCCCCTGCACCACAGCTTCACTGTAGGCACTCTGAGCTTAGGTGGCTTGCCTCCACCTCTAAATCCATCGGAGGACCCCTGCGGCACCGCATCCTTGCATTTCCCTTCCAATAAGCCTCTGGACTCTCCCCGAGAGTGCCCTCTAGGTTTTGATTGTAATTTAGGTTCAAGGGTAGAGTCTAGAAAGTCCCCGTCCCCGTCTAGGAAGGGCAAGGGTAGTATCATACCCCATAGATATCTGGTGGATCTGGCTCAAAGGTGTGGCACTCTTCTAGCTGTCGAAGAGTTCGTCTAGGAAGCGGTCATGTTAAACATAGAAGCTCAGCATGAAGAGAAGAGGCTAGATGATGGATTTGGAATTTATGAAATCTTGAATGATGAGGACCCAGTGGATGAAGAAGACGGTGAAATAGAGGACACTGCCGAAATGTATGCCAGTGGCATGAGAAGATTTGATGAACCCACATTGGCAGTGGATGAACCTACCAAGAAGGTAAACATTGGGACGGACGAAGAACCCAGGCTTCTAACCATAGCTTCCTATCTCCCTCCTGAAGAAGAAGAAGAGCTTATAGAGATTTTGAGGGAGTACAAAGACTCATTTGCTTGGTCATATGACGACATGCCTAGCATTGACCCTGCATTAGTGGAACACAGGTTGATCTTGAAGCCAGGGGCAATAGCCGTTAAACAGAAATTGAGACGATTCCACCCTCATATTGCACTGAAGATGAAAGAGGATATTGACAAACTACACAAAGTTAAGTTCATCCATGTAGTACTCTATCCCCTATGGGTGGCCAACATAGTCCCGGTAATGAAAAAGGATGGAAGAGTATGAATTTGCATTGACTTCCGGGATTTAAATAGAGCATGTCCTAAATATGATTTCCCATTACCTCATTTAGATGTCCTAATTGATAAAACCGCTGGGTTTGAAACTATTTCATTCATGGATGGGTATTCAGGTTATAATCAGATCCATCTAGCCCCGGAAGACCAAGAGAAAACATCCTTCACCATGCCCTGGGGAACATATTGCTATGTGGTTATGCCGTTTGGATTGAAGAATGTCGGCGCCACATATCAAAGGGCAATGCTAGCAATCTTCCACGATATGATTCACATTCATGTTGAGGTTTACGTGGATGATATTGTGGTGAAATCTCGGACCAGGAAAGAACATTTCTTCGTACTTGCCAAAGTGTTTCAATGCGCACGGGAATACCAATTGAAGATGAATTCGAAGAAGTGCATATTCGGGGTTTCCTCAGGAAAGCTATTAGGGTTCATAGTTAGCAAGCGGGGGATTCAAATAGATCCGAACAAGGCCAAGGCAATAGGTGAGATGCCTCCTCCTAAGAATATATCTGAGCTTCCAGGATTGATCGGTCGACTACAGTTCATAAGGAGATTTATATCTCAACATTCTCAAAGATGTCGTGCGTTCTATGAACTGTTAAAAGGAGAAGTAAAATTCGATGGAATACTAAATGTCAAGAAGCCTTCGATGAACTCAAGACCTACCTTATGAATCCACCTGAGCTACAAGCGCCTGTCCCAGGAAAACCTCTAATCTTATATCTGTCAACTATTGAGGACTCCCTAGGAGTTGTCCTTGCGCAACATGATGAAACTGGCAAAGAAAGGGCAGTTTATTATTTGTCTAGGCTTTTCAATCCTACCGAGCTCAAGCTCACCACTATGGAGAAAAACATGTGCAGCGCTAGTATGGGTAGTGCAGAAATTGAAGCACTACTTCCTAGCTCATCAGGTGAGTTTGATTTCTAGGATGGATCCCATTAGATACCTCCTAGAGAAACCAGTCCTCGCCGACAGATTGGCACGTTGGCAGACTTCTTATCTCAGTTCGACATCACCTTTGTGGTCCAGAAGGCTATAAAAGGGTATGCTATTTCCGAGCACCTTGCTCACCTAACTCTTCCTCTTAGTGACACTGTCCAAGAAGAATTTCCTGATGAAAACATGTCACTCATCTATCGTGATTCCTTCTAGTCGCTTCATTTCGATGGAGCTCTAAATTCTAGAGGATGGGGCATATATGTTGTTCTGCTGACCCCAGAAGGAATTACCATTCCCTTGGCATATCAACTCCAGTTCCCTGCCACCAACAACATTTTCGAGTATGAGGCTCTCCTAACCGGTCTCAAACATGCCTATCTCCTAGGCGCGCGTCAACTCAAGATCATAGGAGATTCTCAACTCATTCTTCGGCATGTCCTTTCTACTTACCGCACTCGTGACCCTAAACTCAAGCCTTATCAGGACTTGGTCACACTCCTAGCTAAGCAATTCCACAAGCTCATCTACATTCACACTCCTCGCTCTCAGAATTTCTTGGCTGACGCCTTGGCATCTTTGGCCTCATCTCTCTCCTTATCTCTCAGCCAGAGCGCTGAGACTATGATTATCCAGAGGTTAGAAGCACCATCCACTCCAGATCCCTGGTTCGACATCCTCTGAAACTCTTTAATTATGAAGGCAGAGAGAAGAGAAGCAAAAGACGTTATGCTCATGGAGCTAGGAGAGATATGGAAGAAGAAAGGCCATGGTACCACGAGATTGAACAATATTGCAAAGACGGTACCTTCCAAGAAGAAGCTAAGTCCGAAGATAAGAGAGCCATCCGTAGAGCCACTTAAGATATACCATTGTTGGAGAAATGTTGTACAGACACGCTCTAAATGTGATGCTCCTTAGATGCTTGCCTGACGAAGAAGCTTGGAAGGTAGTGGAAGGAGCCCATGTTAGTGAATGTGGAGGGCATGTGAATAGCCAGATGTTAGCTAAGAAGATCCTTAGGCAGGGCTATTACTAGCCAACCTTAGAAGAAGATTGTGCCACCTACTTTCGTAGGTGTGTCAAATGCCAGCTTCATGCCCACAAGATCCATGCTCCATCTTCCTCTCTACATCCACTATCATCCCCTTGGCCTTTCTCCATGTGGGCCTTTGATATCATTGGACTTCTTGGTGATCCTAATGCCCAAATCAAACAGAAATCATTCATCCTCACTGTTATTAAGTACTTCACCAAGTGGGCTGAAGTTGAAGCATTTGAGGAAATCAAAGGATCAACTATGTGCTGATTTATCATGAAGAAATTCATCTTACGGTTTGGAGTGCCAAGTAGCATCGTCACCGACAATGGACCTCAGTTCATATCTCAAGAGCTTCAAGACTTATGTAAGAAATTCAACATTTCTCTTCATCATTCGTCTCCGTACTATCCACAGGGCAATGGTCAAGCTGAAGCCATATACAAAACACTTTTGAAAATTTTAAAGAAAACTTGTGAGTCTCACAAATTTGCTGATTGGCCTGAGAATTGATCGAGGCTTTATGGGCCTACCGCACCTCCATCTGCACGTCCATAGGGCAGACTCCTTTTTCACTCACTTATGGGATGGAGGCGGTATGTCCATATAAATACTCATTCCTTAGCTAAGGGTACAACTGGACAAAGAACTTAATCTCGATGAAAGTCGAGAGGCCTTACTTACACAACTAGAACTCCTAGACGAACGGTGTCTGGCCGCAGCTAATCATGTGCTTTCATATCAAAATAGACTCTCAAGATCTTTTCAAAAGAATGTGATTGAACACAAATTTCAAGAAGGAGACATGGTTTTGAAGAGAATTTTCATAAACCTGGAGGTCCTAGGTCCAAATTGCAAGCTAATTGGGAAGGTCCGTATGTAGTCAAGGAAGCATATCTTGGAACGCTTATAGGCTAGTGAATGCCGATGGTGAGGAGCTCTCTCACCCATGGAATGACTTGTATCTTAAAAGATTCTACCCTTAGTAAAAGATTTTCTACAACGGCACTACCTTGCAAAGGAGTACCAGCAGTCTTGGTTCTCGTATCATGTTAATGGTTGTCAAATAACCCATGTCCAGCCAACACACAACAACAGCAACCCATGGTTGACTCCCCTTAGACAAAGGTGTTCCTACTTAGCCTTGTGTAGGGAAAGTGAAGGCATGTTCTCCTATTAGTCGAACAGCGTAGGGGCAAAAGCATCGCTGATTTGAAGACGAAGAAGGGGGTAGATCATGTGTGAATGAAATTTCAAATAGAGACGGTCAATTCAAATTGCAAAAGAAAGAAATGACAAAATTACAGAAAAGCAAATGAGTCAAAATGAAGGGTAGGGGCATGGCAAAGAGTGGCAAAGTCCCCGCGGGACAAAAATGAGCACAGTCGTACACATGCCCAAACAAAATCAATGACCACAAAGTCTCTGGACAACAGACACAATCCACATGAGATGCACCCTAACGAGTCAAACAAACCAACATCCTGAGCACTAACGCTAAGTCTTACCCCCTTATGTTTTCCTATCCCCACTAATGACCGGAACACTCCCACATCTGGTCTATGCAGGAACACTAATAACTAGGGGCAGTCAGCCAAAGGGAAGCTATGAATAAATGCACACTACACTTAGGGGTGTTTGATAACAAGAAATGGGAGGTGAGGTTCCTAACCAATCACTCAAATGCAGAGAAGTGCCACTAGAGAAAATCAAAAATCCAAAAAAATAGAAAACCCAAAAATCCAAAAAAATAAAAATAAATAGAAAACCTCAAATAAAAAAAAATAGAAATCAAAATTCCAAAAAAAAAAATTAAAAAACCCAAAAATCCTAAAAATGGAAAACCCCAAAATCCAAAAAAATAAAAAAAAACCAAAAATCAAAAAAAAACTATAAAATTCCAAAAAAAAAGATAAATCCCAAAAAAAAAAAAAAACAGATGTACATATCGTTTTTCTTAGCATGCATTGTTACTTTCTATTTTCGCCCATTTAATAAGGCTCAACCCCCTTGACCATTATGAAGTTAAAGTCAATCCTTGATTAATACAAGGGCTGAGCCAAAGTGAAAAATCTAACTTGTTTTGCTAAGTGTGCAGGGACATGATGTTTTGAGTAGCACAACGATGTACTCAGTTTTCTCTGTCTCTCTCGGGTCTCATTTCCCACTCGTGTCAATCACAAACCATTCAAACATTCATAAACACTGGCACAAAAGAAAAGATCCACTAAACATCATGTACAAGATAAGGGGGAGGTGGCTCACAAGCTCCTCAATATCCACCACCACTCTCCCCAAACCCCTCATGCCTCTCAAGCGGTGGTGGCATGTCACCACCACCCCTAACACTCCGGGCACTCGCCTCGCCCTCCCAGTGCCTCTCCTCCTCCTCGTTCCTCTGACGGCTAGAGGAACCTGCCAAATACTGTCTCACGGAGGCGCTGCTCACTCCACTCTTGCTCTTGCTCCAGCTCTGGCTCATCGCCGTCACTAAACTTTGGAGTTGGTCGATCCAGACCTGCTACGGGATGCCTCGGCGCGTAGACGGGACAGCTCCGCCTGGTCTACTGACAACCCCTGCACACGTAGGGTTGCCAGCTCTCTCGATAGCTCCCCCACCTGGCTCACCACCACCTCTGCCTGTAGGCACCACCGAGCCACCTCCGCTACTGATGCCTCCACCTGCAGATGCCACTGGGACACCGTGTCAGCCTACTCAAGGAAGTGGCTCGCCTGGCTAGTTGCGGTCCTCAGCTCTACAACCTGTGTCAAAGCATGTCAGCATGCAATCTCTAAGTTAAAAAATGATTAGGTTAGAGTCACACTTACCCTCTCCTCCAGCACAGCCTCGGCCTCCTCTGCCCTCCTCAGAGCACCTGCTAGCTAATCGGCGAGATGAGACTTGGAGTCCTCTGCTGCCGCCTGAGACGAGGATGCACCCGCCTGTGACGTCCTCAGCCTCGCCAACTCCGCACGCTGCACATGAAACACTTGTCAAAATCTTTTGGCTAAAGGAACTGGTGCATTACCAAAGTTTGAGTACGTACTTACCAGCTGGTCCACCTCTCTCCTCGCCACGTCCAGGTCCTGCACAACGGAGTGAAGCTGGGCCTGTTGTGATGCGATCTATCTGGTCACGTCCTCTTGCAAGTCACCAAATCATGTCAAATTTAGTTCAATCAATAGAATTTCACAAATCCTGAGTTTTGAAGTGTACTTGTCGTCAGGCTCCCCTATAGACCCTCGCCCCATATTTCAAGGCGAAGGATTGTAGGTATGCCTCATCTGTCTGCGCATCAGACGCGACCCGTCGCCCTCGGTGCTCCCATTCTGCAATCTACTCTCGGGTCCACTCACGCTAGTCGGTCGTGTCATGGAGTCCTCGGAAGCTCTAGTAAGGCCTAGGGGTCCGGCCTTGGCTAGGGAACTCCACGGCGCTCTGACGAAGCCCAAGTGACCATTGAGCTAGATGCAGGTGCGAGGGTAGCACCAGGTTGAGAGCATGCACCACATTGCCCTACCGAAGTAGGGGCGGGCCTACTCCAACCAAGGTTGGCTCTCGTCTTCCTCCTCTAAATATGGCTGCCATACCACCTGCACCACAATAACACATCTCGTCAGTAGCCAAAGCATTTAAGAAAATCAAATGAGGATTACAGAAGGGATAGTACTTATATATAGCTGAGGGTAGACGTCGATGGCATCCTGGATGGACACTAGCTGCTCCTCCAGAGGGTGCATGTCTCAGCACGTCACCCACCACCTAGCTAGGGGCACGAGGCCCGGTCACTCCAGAGTCCCCTTCCCCAGGTCCGGGAGGTGGAGGTAGGTTCAGACCTGCAGAGGAATAAGCACAGTTAGATCACATGTTTGCAAGAAGACAATTCATAAGTGATACAGGAGGAAGAGAATACCTGGAGGAAGGGGAAGAACCCGCTGATCACTGTCTACTGATCAGACGACCCCAGGCTGTCAAACTGGTGCGCCAGAAGGGAAGCACCCCAGCCATACTCTCCTACCTGGTCCAGGTCCTCCAGCAATGGCAGGAAGCGGCAGTGGACCGCGTTGCCCCTCGTGGAAACAATAGCCTCCCGGGAAAAAATGTGAGGAAGCAACACAGATCCAGATCTGCCTGAGCACCAGGCTCGCTAGCTAGGGTCTCTCTGCACCCTCTCACCAGCCAGTCCAACTGCTCATTAGCCGTCTCTCCTACCTCCTTGCTTGTCTGCACTAACCCTAGACTTTCCTATAGGTCCACCCTAGGAACTAGTGAAGACCTATGACCAACTGTCAAGTCTAGGAGTCTATGGGCAACGTCTCTATAGCACGGGCATGTAAATCCACTAACAGGGTGGCCGTAGACTCTCAACCCAATAATCCTACTCACGTCCTCGAGGCCGAGGATCATGTGACCCCATGGGAACACGAAGGCGGTCGCCTCCACATCCCACTGCTCCTCAATGCCTGAGTGAGAGGAGCATTCGCCCTCATCCGCTGAATATGGGGGACCTCACAAAACCCAATGTCATCAAGTCTCTCCCTCTGGAATCTCGGAAGCGCCAGGTAGACCGCCAACACCAGGAGCCAGGACACCCTGGCCCTCATCTCGCCTTGCAAGCACACAAAAAGGAAGCAACCAGTCAACATATCATATAGTTCAGATGCTCTCGGCTGAGGTCACGTCGACCCAGAGGGTCGCAGTCGCCCGATGCATCGCGACCTGGCCGACGCGACAATGTCACAGCCTTTGATCCCGTCGTGTGACTCCAAGTCGTAACGGGGCAGGCCGTCGTGTTCTCAGTCGGTGGCCAACCGGAGTTTCCCTTCTCCAGTGGCGTTTCTCTTGGGCTTTTCGCTTTACAACTGCCCTCTATGGGGCTCCCTCATCACATCCACAAGCCACAAATCAAGGGCTAGGGCGATTGGGGCCTACCTTCTTCATGGCCGCCTCCCGGGCCATCGCCGCCGCCTCCACGTCCACGGCCGGTGCTTCCTCCTCCATCATCTCCACCTCCGGCACCCCCTCCGTTGTCGGAACCTTCTCCGTCCGCCGCCAAGGCCTCCTCGCCGCCGCTTGTTCCTCTCACCGTTGGGAGAGCCCCCATCGCTGCCGCGACCTTCCATCGCCGTTGGGAAAGAGGGAAAGAGGGAGAGAGTGAGGGAGAATGAGAGAGAGAGAGAGAGAGAGAGAGAGAGAGAGAGAGAGAGAGAGAGAGAGAGAGGGTAAGCACCAAAGAGGGAGAGCGTCGGAGCTCGAATCACTAGAGAGAGAGGATGCTTGTGAGCACGAAAGAGGGGAAATGGAGGGCCACTGTGTTTTTGAACTCTTGGTTGGAGTTGCGACCCCTATAGATGTCGCGTGAAGGTCACGACGGCCTCGTAGGCTGCAATATTGTCGCGATCTATCGAGCCGTCGCGACATCAAGGCGATGTCTGTGGCGGTTGTGACATCACCAGAAGCATGCTCACAGTGAAAAAATTTGATTTTATTGATCTAAATCATCAAATACAAGTTCCAATCATGTCTATGGTCAATCAATCATCTTTTTATGCCCTACCTACCACTTGAAACAATTCCTAACCCCCCTTAAGCATGTCCTACACCCTGTGCAGCCTCCACCACGATGCAATCTCCACGTGGTCGGATCCTCCTCAGTGCCTGCAAATACTCATGGTACACATCTTCATTCTCTGTCACATCCGCTGAGACAAGGCCCGTAGCACACCCCTCCCAGTGAATGATGGCACTCCTCACATCCCGCTCGTCTTGTGCATCGTCCATCTTCCTTGCATGAATAGGCAGGTAGTGAGAGACAGCTAGTACAACCGTGCGTGCCACGCCATGTTGAAGGTAACATCGGTGGGGGTTGTAGAGAACTAGTGCTTCATTCCTTATCAACCTCAAGTCCAGGCCCACACGCTGAGGAAGGCGGATGATCTTGTTGTGGAGGAAGGTCGGGCACATCTCGAACTGCTCTACTTGCATGGTGTTTAGATACAGTCTCCATTCCTTCAACCCCTTGACTGTTGTAGTCTTGCACCACTCCTGGGCGGTCATGTGCAATGGAGCACCGACGAAGGAGAGAGGGTGATGAACCATGATCATGCACTTGATTGAAGTATAATTTGTCACCTTTTAGCAGATATGCATGCCCATCCAACACTCAAGGGTGATCACGGAGCCGAAGAAAGGTCCGCCAGTGGCTGCAGAAGATAGTCCAGCGTATAAATAACCTAGGATGGCTTGGGAGATAGACATACCTTCTCACACGCAGCTGATGATGCTCAGGTTGGCTATAGACAAGAGATGATCTTGTGTGAGGAAGATGATGACGCCGCATATGTAGATGGCGGTGGCCTTGGCGATTGCTAGGTAGTGGGGGATCAGGTGGATGTAGCCTGGACTTGTCATGGTACTCAGATCCCAGGTCTTGGCTGTGATCTCGCCAAGGATAGTCCAGGAGTCGACAGAGGCTACAATGTGTGAGATGAGGTGCTCTGCCCCTGTCTTGTCCTTAGGAGCCCCAACATGATCTCCAGCTCCTCCAGTAAGATTGTGGCTTCAAAAGAAGGGAAGATGAAGCTGTGCATCTGCGGGTGCCACAACTCCACAAGCATTGTAATACTATACCAAATTTGCACGATCTTGTGATAATTCTTTGCTAGCACCAAGACAATAGTCAGCTTCCACTCACGTAGAAGGTTGATGGATGCTATAGGGAGCGCCTTTATCATAGGCTTCAACCATGGGATTTTGGAATAGCGTCTTCCACCTGGAAGGATCTAGAAGAAGAAAACGAGGAGGTTGGTTGGAGAAGAAGAAGGAGAAAGAGGTTGGAAGAAGAAAGAGAAGAAGAGGAGAGAGAAAGACTAGAAGTTGAGGAAGAAGAACTTACTTGAACATCCTGCCTTGAGCACAAGTGTCCGGGCATGGAGGTGAGGCGATGGAGCTCCTCAAGGGCCATCCTTGCTGCTTTGGGACCGCCATAGGGAGAGAGTTGGCTTGGAAGGAAGAAAAAGATCTCTTCATGGTTTGGGGAGAGAGAAAACCAACAAAGGAGAACAGAGAGAAGGTGGGCTGAAAATTTGGAGCCCTGCACCTCTTTTTATAGAGCCTTGGGAGGGGTTAATCCCACTCCAATTCGTCCCTAGGGGTTAGAGTAGCACTAAGATAGGGTTTAAGAGTTCTAATAGTGGTAGAATAGCTCATAGGATAGAGATAGGGGTCAGATTTGGGGTCCAATGCACAGAAGAATATCGCGACGCCCCGACATGATGCGTCTTGATTGCAACCCTCTATGGCCTCAAGACCCCCAGAGGCATTGCGATGTTGTATGTTGTGTTTTCTTGTGCTTGAGTTTGCTTATTTAGGTCTTGTTTGAATCTTGTTTGTCCATATTTATCTTGAATGTTTATTGTATATCTGTTTATCAGAAAAAAAAAAATGGAGCCTCACAGGTTAGTTCAGGTATGATCTTCTTACCCCTACTCCCTTGCATTACTATATGTTAGCCTACTTATTATATCGTTTCAAGGACCGGCAGGTTCTCAATGTGTTCTCAGATCTGAGTTCCTCTTCATCAAAACAGTGATGATCTAGGTGCACGTTGTTAATCGCTGGACAGGCCGTTAAGTTTGATAAGTTTTGGGATGATGGACTATGTCTTGCACAACGGTTGCAGAAGATTCTCGACCCTTTCTTGTCTCGTTTAACAATATTATCCTTGATTTATTCTTTAATTTTTTCCCTTTCTTTGTATTTGATTTTATGATTTCTTTTCTTTTAGCCCAGCATACATCATGTAGGTCTTTGAGCTGTGATGACTCATCCCTAGCTAATAAAGAGCTTTTGTTGAGTGCCCAACTATTCTCAATGTTCAGAACAAGAATTCCCATTCCAATCTGAATCAAAAAGTTTGTCTCCGAGCGAGTTGCTCTTGCCAGTCTGTCAAGAATTTCCTTGTCTGGATTCTCTATCCAATTTTCATCTAAATTCTTTTTGATCCGTTTTGGTTGCGAACCGCTCCCAGATTTTGAGTCAGAGTTACCTGCCTGGCACGCACATGTCCTTCGAAAATGAAACCTACAGGCCAATCGGCTAGGGTACCTCTCAATCGAGGGGTTGATTGTCCTTTTCTCTCCCTTTCATCTAGACTTGTGTTTTCCTTGCATTCTGCTCGAGCAACTAACTCGAGGCTTTCAAGAAGATTCCTATTGCTTGTTGGTTAGATCGGGTGTCTCTTTACGTTAGCTCCCATCTTTTCAGTCCACGTCATCTATGCTCATCATCATTTCATGACACCTCTGCTACACATCCGCTACTCTCCCTTGCAAAGTGGAAGCCAAGGAGGGGCAACCTGTAGACACCCGATTCTGGCCCATAAGTCGAACCATATTTCTTGTTCCTTTAATGAGCCCTAAGTTGGTCACTCACCTTGAGCCCATTTGTTAGCCACGTTTTGAGCCCATTAAAGTCCAATTCTCAGCTTATCTCATCCAATTATCATTCCCAGAGTCCTTGTCCTAGGGTTTCAACCCTCAGACCTTAATGCGACGGCCATGAGGGTCGCGTTCATGCCAATTAACCGATTAAACTCCTTAAATAATCAATTATATTTCCTAAATAATCAGTTAACCAATATGATCGGTTACCATTAACGCGACGGGTCGTGGCGTCGCGTTGGCATCAAGGTTGCGTCCATTCTGGCTGTCGCGGCAGTCCATGTAACGACCCTCTTTAAACCGGTACGATTATACTAACCCACATCGATATACAAAGCGTCGCCACAGTGGGACATTTACCCAACACATTCTATAGGCTGAGATGTACACAAATATAAACGTATAACACCAGAATAGAAAAAACTGAATATGAACATCTTATTCCATCATCTACACTTTATCCACAGTGCATATAGAATAAAAGGAAACTGACTATTTCATAACTGAGAAATTTAAATAAAATACATTGTCCACAACTAAATTACATAGTGTTCTCAATTACATACTATGAAAAATAAAATACAACGCCGAAATCTCCACGAATATCTCCTACTCACGCTCTGAGTCACTCCTGACTATCTCCTCGGAAGAAGTAGAGATATCTGCACCTGTACGCCGAAGCAAGAGTGAGTCTACAAGACTCAGCAAGCAAATCCATGCACATTACACATACATACATCATATGGACATTTTACTTTTAAACAAAACCACAATTACATGTAACATGGTTTAAACAATCTAAACATGTTGTTTCTACAACCTTATGATACATGGTTCATTGTTTATATTTCTTTTCACAACAAAATAAACCTATCACATGCTTTCTATACATTCTTTAACATGCTAACTCAAGTCACGTTTTATTACATTCATCTTGTAATACAATAGCAAGTTAAGCATAGAATTTGCACATAATGAAAGAGATATTCCTAGCATGGATTCTATGAACATTCTCACATTTATAACCAAAGTACATACATAAATAGCTTGCTGTTTTGACATGGATAAAGCACATTCATGTAGCGATTCAAAAATTCACATGTTATCATATTAGTTCACATATTCACGTGATCATTTACACATTTTACATATTCACATTTCACATGTACACAATCACATTGTTCTCATTAGATGCGGTGACACATAGTCCAAACCACCTCTAGAAGGACACACACTTATCTCATCACACATATATCTATCACCTAGGCAATATAGTGATAGATCTAGGTTAATTGCGCAGAACCGGGAGAAGCACTCTCCACCCTAAACAGTGGTACTTGTCCACCTCCAGGATTTTGACCCCAATGCACATGGGACATCACACACATATGAACCTTCCCGTAGGGAATTTACTACGGTACAGTTCCTCAGCCCTCTAAGGTAGCAGTGTCACCCATGGCACATTTACACATTTTCTATTTTTAATTCACATTGTTCACACACACTTCTTTACACTATGGCATTCACATACACATGGTTTCATGGATCAGTTGTTAATTAACATGCTACTGTTTACTACATACAACAGGTTGCAAAATTAACCCTAAGCATGCTACAATTTACTAATTCATTAACATTGATATAAACATTTCTTGGTCATTCCTCGTGTAAAATCAAGATTTACACC
Source organism: Colocasia esculenta (assembly GCA_014218235.1). Classification (NCBI taxonomy): domain Eukaryota; kingdom Viridiplantae; phylum Streptophyta; class Magnoliopsida; order Alismatales; family Araceae; genus Colocasia; species Colocasia esculenta. The sequence goes on from CM024756.1 coordinate 52,776,329, forward strand.
TACTGTTATCCAAATAGCATGAAAATTTAATCATAGACTGTCTACAAGTCAGTCATCATACCCACAAATTTTCATATTTTTTGGGAATACACACTATTTATGAAAATTAGAACAATTATATTAGATAATTTGTCAACAATTAAATTTGCATGGTTCACAGTGATACAGGTACATTAACGATTCCACAACATGCATTTGATAGTCACGATCTCACACAAAATTTCTAGGAATTTAACTTGTTTCATACAATTTATTTGAGAATTTAAAGTGATAATGCATGCTTAATATTTTATAGTTCAGAAAATCTAGATATTCACACAGTCATAAGAAAATTCCCTAAGTCCCATGGCATGAATTGACACCTATGAACATCATACAAAAATTCCATAGCACCTAAATTCCACATGGATCCACATAACAGTAATTTACAAGATTAAATTTGTCTAACAGATAATTCAAGAAATTCTAATAAATAAAGCACTTAACGAAAATTTCATAAAAATTGCATAACATGATCCACTAGAGATATTATATAACATATAATTTTTACAGTATATCCTCATGTGCATAAATCTAGAAATTAAATTATAAAGCACAGACAAACATACTGTCCCTGCCTGAAGAACATAGCGGAAAGGGAATGGCCGCCTACCTGGTTAACAACAACAAAGGCCGCCGCCAACCTCGGATCTTAATGACAGTAAAGCTTGCTGTTAAGTTCCTGTCTGTGCAAAACACAGACTGAACTCAAAATCCGATAGAAAGGGGTTCCAGGACACGATTAAAATCTAAAATTCCTGAGACCTACTAGACACATGTATGGATAACGGGTATGGTTTACTTGCCTTCAAAAAATCTACAAACAGAGATTTGGTTTGAAGAAGCCCTCCTCGGCCTGAGCCAAAGAGCCTTCAAATCCTCCTCGATCTGTGTTCTGCGTCGATGTAGACTGCCACCCGGTGTCGGAGAAGCCTTCCCAAACGTTTAGACTCCCCTCCAGTCGTAGAAGATCGCCGGAAGGAGTCACCAATCGCCAGATCCACGGGTCCAAAGTTCAGGTTTCTCACAAGAGTTTAGGGTTTTGACTAAAGAGTCAAAAGGGTCAGATCTAGCCGGAAAGGTGGTATTTTATAGGTTAGGGGTCGGAGACATGCTTAGGTAGGGTATATGACCGTTGGAGAACGATTTCCTACACAAGAGGCGACATTTTCGGGGGCGTTTTTGGATCTGAAGATGCAATAGATCTGGGAGGTTAACGTCAACGTCACTGGCCGCCAGCCCTGAGTTGGCGTCCATCGATGTGGCCGCTAACTCCCTACTAACGTCAACTCATGTTGACACCAACAGACCGCTTGGCCAGAACTTAAAACTACAGAAAATTACACTTGCACAATGCATGCACATGAAACATACAATGTATACTTTACAAATCATACTATTTATGCAATGTAAATAAATAATATGCACAATAAGATATATACATATATTTACAACAATACTCAATTAATTTATATGTACATATCTACACACACAAGCATCAATTTCTTACAAAATCAAACACTTATATAAGAGAGTAAAATTCAAGGGCCTTACACCCTCTCCCCCTTAATGAACTTCGTCCTCGAAGTTAGACTGACATTACTCAAATAACTGAGGATACTTCTTCTTCTTTGAATCCTCAAGCTCCCAAGTAGCCTCCTCTCGCGAGAATTTGCGCCATAACACCTTCACCGACGCAATGCTCTTGTTCCGAAGATGCTGAACCTTCCGGTCAAGAATAGCTACTGGCTGCTCCACATAAGATAGATCTGGCTGGATCTCCAATGGCTCGTGACTAATAACATGAGATGGATCTCTGACATACCTCCTGAGCATAGATATGTGGAAAATATGACGAACACTAGCCAACGCTGGGGGTAAAGCTAGCTCATATGCCACGTTGCCCAATCGTCTGAGAATCTCATATGGGCCAATGAATTTAGGACTTAGCTTACCAAGCCTGCCAAATCTAACTACACCACGAGTAGGTGAAATCTTCAAGAAGACATGCTCACCTACTTCGAATTCCAAATCCTTCCTCCCGTTGTCGGCATAACTCTTATGCCTATCCTATGCCACAACAAGCCTCTTCCTAATCAGCTGGACCTTATTCGAAGTCTCTTCAACTAGCTCTGGACCGATCAGCTGTCTATCACCAGTCTCCTCCCAACATAAAGGAGATCTACAAGGCCTACCATACAATGCCTCAAATGGAGCCATACTAATGCTCGCATGGAAATTGTTATTGTATGCGAACTCCACAAGAGGTAAATGACGCTCCCAATCATCCTTCCAATCCAGAACACAAGCCCTCAAAATATCCTCAAGCTTTTGGATAGTCCTCTCGGATTGTCCATCGGTCTGGGGATGGAACACCGAACTGAGCTTCAGCTCTAAACCTAACGCATCCTGAAGACCCTTCCACAGCCTCGAAGTAAAACTCGGATCTCGATCCAAAATGATCGACTTCGGCACACCATGCAATCTAATTATACTACTAACATACAATCTAGCTAAACTCTCAACCGACGGCTTCTTCTTCATGGGTAAGAAATCCGCAGTCTTAGAGAATCTATCTACCACTACCCAAATCGAGTCATTGCCCCGTCTTGATCGAGGCAAACCCGAAACATAATCCATAGTGACAGCTTCCCACTTCCATACTAGGATCTCCATCTTCTGCATAAGACCAGATGGTCGCTGCCGCTCGGCCTTCACTTGCTGGCATACAAGACATCTAGACACATACTCCGCTACATCCTTTTTCATGCTAGACCACCAAAAAGATCTCTTCAAATCCTAGTACATCTTAGTCTTACCCGGATGAATAGAGAATCTCGACCTATGAGCTTCTGCTAATACATGCTCACGGACATCTACAATATTGGGAACACAAACACGGTGATGGAATCTAATCACACCATCCTCATCTCGAGTAATACCTGCCTTGCCCACCAATTCTTGGAGTCTATGGTCGGTTTTCTATTGCTCGATCACCTCATCCAACACCGAAAACCTAACAGACAGCTGAGCTACAAAAGCCTGACACAATGATGGCTCTAACTCAGTCATCGCACATGCCGCATCCTCCAACATCTTCCAATCCTGCTGGAGTGAAGACCTCTTCCTACTAAGGGCATCTGCTATGACATTCGCCCTTCCAGGATGATACGGGAGATCAAAGTCATAGTCCTTTAGGAACTCAATCCATCTTCTCTGCCTCAGGTTTTATTCCTTTTGGGAGAAAAGATACTTCAAACTCTTGTGGTCAGTGAACACCTCAAATCTGACACTATAAAGATAGTGTCTCCAGATCTTCAGTGCATGAACCACTGCCGCAAGCTCCAAATCATAAGTCGGATAGTTACGCTCATGCTCCTTTAATTGCCGAGAAGCATACGCTACTACCCTTCCTTGCTGCATCAATACAAAGCCAAGACCAATCTGAGATGCATCCATATAAATGGCAAAACTTTCATCATCACTAGGTAATACCAATACTAGAGCGGAAGTAAGCTTAGTCTTCAATAATTGAAAACTACTCTCACATTCCTCGGACCAAACAACTTCTCACCCTTCCTGGCTAGCTTAGTTAGCGGGGCGGCGATGGATGAAATCCCTCAATGAATCTCCAATAATAACCCGCCAAACCAAGAAAACTACAAATCTCGGAAGGGGTCCTGGGAATCTCCCAATCCAACACAGCTTGGACCTTCGCTAGATCTACCGCTACACCAGCACCGGAGATAACATGCCCAAGGAAATGGACCTCGCGCATCAAAAAATTGCACTTGCTGAACTTTGCATACAGCTTGTGCTCTCGAATAACTTCCAACACTACCCTCAAATGCTGACGGTGCGTGGCCTCATCCGAGAATAGACCAACACATCATCGATAAAAACTACAACGAAACTATCTAGATAAGGTCTAAACACCCTGTTCATGAGATCCATGAACGCTGCAGGGGCGTTGGTTAGACCAAATAGAAGAACCAAAACTCATAATGTCCATAATGAGTTCTAAAAGCCATCTTGGACACATCCACACTCCTAATCCTTAACTGATGATAGCCAGACCACAAATCAATCTTAGAAAAGACTGATGCATTTTGCAGCTGGTTAAACAGATCATCAATCCGAGGTAAGGGATACCTGTTCTTCACAGTCACTTGGTTTAGCTTTCTATAATCGATGCATAACCTAAGTGACCCATCCTTCTTCGTCACGAACAATACATGTGCGCCCCAAGGAGATACACTAGGGCGAATAAATCCCTTATTTAACAAATCTTGCAACAGCTTCCTTAGCTCCGCTAACTCCGCAGGTGCCATCCGATAAGGGGCCTTTGAGATAGGAGAGGTGCCTGGAAGCAACTCTAGTGTGAACTATATATCTCTAGCCGGTGGCAATCCAGATAAATCATTGGGAAAGACATCTGGAAAATCTTGCACTACCTCAATCTCTGCAAGAGTAGGTGACTCATCAAGCCTCGGTACTAGTACCACGCTGGCAAGAAAAGCGTCACAACCCTTGTTCACCATTCTCATTGCCTTCATGGCGGAGATGACAAACTTTCCCGCTAAGTTCCTTGGCAAGGGATGTGAAAAGTCATCCTCACCAGGAATGCAGAAAATAATCTTCTTCCCACGACAATCCACTAATGCATAGTGCTCCTCTAGCCAATCCAGACCAAGAATTGCATCATAGTCCTTCATCTTTAGCAAGAAGAAACACCCTTCTAGAACTCTATCCTCAATGCACACCGGTAAGGACGGAATACACTTCCTAGTCGATACCGTACCTGCAGGTGTGTGCACACACAAAGGGACTTCTAACTCCTCGGACTCTAATCCTGACTCTAAAGCTAACTGCCTAGCAAAACGCTCGAAAATGAACAAGTGAGTGGCACCCGTATCAAACAAAACTCGAGCGTGCACACACATGAAAAGAACCGTACCTTCGGTAACATGCTCTGCCTGCTCGGCGTCCTCACAAGCTAACGCAAACACTCGAGCTGGGGCTCGAGGCCTTCCTTGTCTTCCTGTCGTTGCTGTTGCTGCTATTGCCGCTGCTGGGGCTGACGCTGGTCGTTGGACTCCTTGCTGAAGTCTGGGACAATCCTTGATCTTATGCTCGCTGCTCCCACACTTCAAGCACTTCCCTGCCATCTTCCAACACTCCGTACCACCATGTGCCCTCCCGCAATGTGGACACTCCTTCTGGCCACTAGGGGAACGTTGAGAAGATACCTGACAACTGTCGGTTGCCCCTGGGTGCTGCGGTGATTGATATGCCACCTTCTTCTTCTCCTGCCTCTGGAACGGACCTGCAGGCCTCTTTTGCGAAGCCTTCTTCTCCTCAAGATACTGCTCCATCTCTCCCTCCTGCCGACAAGCCGCGCTAAGAGCCTCCTCGAGGGTACGATGGTCAAATGCCACCAACCTCGTCCTCAGTGATGGCCTCAGACCCATCACGAACTTCTTCGCCTTCCTGCACTCATCAGCTATAATGTAAGGGGCATACTTCGATAGCTCAGCAAACCTGGCCTTGTACTCCAGTATGGTCATGAAGCCCTGAGTCAAGGAGAGAAACTCCTGCTCCATCATGTCCTGGATGTGCTCGGGAACGAACTTGGCCCAAAAGAGCCACACGAACTCGTCCCAAGACACCTCTACAGCACCACCCTCGAACCGGGTACGTAGCAACGAGGACCACCACACATCGACTCACTCCTGCCAAACATTCCATAAGGACCAATCCAGACAATCTAGGCTTAAATAAATAAACACATAAATAATTTACACATACTTGTAGCATATAGGTGGCTAGCGTGACCCTATCATCGTCAGCACACCTAATAGCTCGGAAGATCTTCTCAATCTCCCTCAGCCAGCTTTCCGCCAACACCAGATCACTCTCCCCCTTAAAAGAGGGTGGCGTCATCCTCTTGAACCTTTCCATGATGGAGGGTCCACCATGGCCATGAGCCTGGGGAACTGGCGCCTGAGCCTTCTACAACAAACAACATAAGACACACATATACAACATAGAAACATAGCAAACATGTAATTTAAATAAAACAGACTACTCTATCTTATCGATCTAACCTGAGCCTCTAGTTAAGCCTGGAGTGCAGCCTGAGTGTAGGCCTGCGTCTGCATAGCCTGAACTAGACCTTGCATGAACACTCCATAGTCCACTGGCGGTGGAGGAGGAAGCACAGGACCCTGGGGTGCTGGGACCTGCTGCTCACCCTGATCCTCACTCCTAGGCTTACCTCTCTCCTCTCTCCTCTGCTCACCCCCACAAGCAAAAACCCATGCCTACCTCTCGAAGCCATAGCCTGCAAAACAGGTTAATCCCATTAGGAACTAAACTATCTAATTCCTAACTATGTGGACAATCTATAAACACTTAGCATATAATGAAGATGATGGCATAATTATATTTATGTACAATCTCAACCTGTCGCTCTGATACTAATCTCTGTAACGACCCTCTTTATACCGGTACGGTTATACCAACCCACATCGATATAGAAAGCGTTGCCACAGTGGGACATTTATCCAACAAATTCAATAGGCTGAGATGTACACAATATAAACGTATAACAGCGGAATAGAAAGAACTTAATATGAACATCTTATTCCATCATCTACACTTTATCCACAGTCCATATAGAATAAAAGGAAACTGACTATTTCATAACTGAGAAATTTACATAAAATACATTGTCCACAACTGAATTACATAGTGTTCTCAATTACATACTATGAAAAATAAAATACAACGCCGAAATCTCCACGAATATGTCCTACTTATGCTCCGAGTCACTACTGGCTATCTTCTCGGAAGAAGTAGAAATATTTGGACCTGTACGCCGAAGCAAGAGTGAGTCTACAAGACTCAGCAAGCAAATCCATGCACATTACACATACATACATCATATGGACATTTTACTTTTAAACGAAACCACAATTACATGTAACATGATTTAAACAATCTAAACATGTTGTTTCTACAACCTTATGATACATGGTACATGCTTTATATTTCTTTTCACAACAAAATAAACCTATCACATGCTTTCTATACATTCTTTAGCATGCTAACTCAAGTCACGTTTCATTACATTCATCTTGTAATACAATAGCAAGTTAAGCATAGAATTTACACATAATGAAAGAGATATTCCTAGCATGGATTCTATGAACATTCTCCCATTTATAACCAAAGTACATACATAAATAGCTTGCTATTTTGACATGGATAAAACACATTCATGTAGCGATTCACAATTCACATGCTATCATATTAGTTCACATATTCATGTGATCATTTACACATTTTACATATTCACATTTCACATGTACACAATCACATTGTTCTCATTAGATGCCGTGACACATAGTCCAAACCACCTCTAGAAGGACACACACTTATCTCATCACACACATATCTATCACCTAGGCAATATAGTGATAGATCTAGGTTAACTGCGCAGAACCGAGAGAAGCACTCTCCACCCTAACCAGTGGTACTTGTTCACCTCCAGGATTTTGACCCCAATGCCCATGGGACATCACACACATATGAACCTTCCCGTAGGGACTTTACTACAGTATAGTTCCTCAGCCCTCTACGGTAGCAGTGTCACCCATGGCACATTTACACATTTTCTATTTTTAATTCACATTATTCACACACACTTGTTTACTGTAGCACCTCGGAAATTTTAATTACATAAAATTTTAAATAAATAGAAATAAATAATTTCCATAATATCAGAGTATTTAAAACATACATATCCCTATCGTATGTGCTTAAACACATCGGAAACTTCCGTAAAAATTATAAATCAACCCCAAACATTATTACTAAATGTTTCAAAAAGAAATTTGAGCCAAGAAAAATCGGATTAGTCAAGTTCAAAGTGTTTTGCGACTTATTATCGTAATTCATGAATAAGTCGAAAAATTATTATCACGCATACTTGGATGAGTCAGAAAATTAAATAAAATCATATACTGACATCAAATACTATCCTCTAATGACCCATTAATAAATTTGGGTCAATAAAAATCATTTGGGCTAGGTTTAAGAGTTATTGTGATCGATTATCCAAATTAGGAAATAAGTCGGAAAACTGTTAACACGAAAATACGACGCAACCATAAATTAAATAAAAATGTTGGAGAGACTTCTAACATTATATATTAATGACCCAATATCATAATTGGGCCAATGGACATCATTTGGCCCAAAAATCAAATGAAGCAAGAAAATGCATGGAAATTCGTAGCTTAAATTAGCTGAAATTAAAAAGAGGCAATTAGAGTTGAATTGGGAAGAGATCTTGCACTCTTGGCAACCCAAATTCGTGCTTAACTATGGTGGGAGGTTTCCTCAAGTCTCACACACTCTAATTGAGGAAGAAATCATCAAATTAAGAAACTAACAAGCCAAACCGCAATTCTTCTTTCCTAGTTACAATAGGACTCCTAAATACCTTGGTTGCTTAAATACTCTTCACCTAAACCCTAGGGACGAGTTTACAACTTGCTGAGGTCATGTGGAGGAGTTCTTGGTGGCTGGGGAGCAGGAGATCACCCACACCAAGCCGTTCTTCTTCCCCGTTGTGTCTGCTGCGACCTGAATAGATAGTCATCTTGAAGTCGACCAAAGGTAGGTCAAACCCTAACCAAACCTTGCAAGGCTTATACCCCTGGAAATAGGGTCACGTCTATGTCCTAACCCAAGTGGAATGCCCAAATTCCATGCAGTATACACGGAGTATTAAGCGTTCTCCTCCAAGTGGTCTGAACAAAGGTTTTATGAAAAAATGAGACTTTTTCAACCCAGAAGGTAGGCTTTCTCGGGCCAAACCTTAACATATCCTATACCAATGTGTAGAGAATCAAGTTAACTTTCGATTCCCACTAGTTTCATCGAATTCCAATTAGTAGATTTTGAATTATAAGCGTTTTGCCAAGTTGCACACTGTTAGGGCTTTTCCCGTTATTTATATGTTGCATGCGATTCGAGACTGAATTAGAGAAAAACCACAACATGAAGATTTTTCTACTAGTTGTCCTCGTCATGTTTTGTGTTGAACATTTTGTCTAAATGTCATTAGTTAGAGAGTTATAAGCGTGGTAAGAGGGTCTCTGCATGATACTATGTTTTCGGGTTGCATTTGCTTTTACGTTTGTGTTTGACTTGATTTAAGCCTATTGAAACCATCATTGTTTTCTAATTCTGATTTACTAGAAGCACCCTTGCATGTCTAGGTTGGTTTAAATCTAGTTTTGTGAATTTTCATGCACTGTACAGTTTGTTCTTAATTTTAGAACAACCCTATGTCAAAACAGGGAAAGTCTGGTCCGCAATCCAAAACACTATCCTTTCTCTGTCAGACGCAAGCCAAGGACCTGAGAATGCAACAGCTCGATAGGCCGCATTCTCAAGCATATCACGACAAGAATTCCGTCGCGATCTGATCACGACCGAACCATCGTCGCGACCTAACCTCCGGGTCTGACAGCCCTGTCGCCTTCTTCATATGAACCCGTCGCGAACTGCCTGCCTGATCAGACAAGCCTATCGCGATCCTTACAAGGCACTGTCGTGTTCTGTTCTGACCCCGTCGCGACCCTTACAAGGGTCCGTCGCGACCTCAGGATTTTACATGAAACCCCACTTATTTTCTTGCAAATCTAAATGCTATACCCGAGGTCTGATTAATATTATATTTAATGTGTAAATTGCATGTCTTGGGTCTGATCATTACATGATGGTTATTTAATGTCTTAAAAGTGGTTAACCCATTTAAAAGTTTTAATTACATGAATGTTATTCTAATTGCTTTCTTAATGACGTGACCATTCATGTAACTTTTGATTCACTCTTTGTATGGTTCTAGCTTCTTAAAATGATAAATTGTTATCTTAAAATCTTGCAATCCATGTTTAGTTAAGTGCATAGTTTCATGTCATGTCATCATACTAAGTGTTTTTCGCGAGTTTAAAATCGATGGTTTGTGAATTGAGACACGCGTACATCACTACACACATACACGTCTAGGCATCCCTTTCTTGGGAATTTGGAAGCTCTCGACCGGTCATTCCGAATCGGTAGACTAGTGACCTATTCTCCAAGGCCTCCGTAAATCTCCTCTGACCATGGATTCCCGCATGGAGGCTGAGTTGGTTGTACCATTGAAGTTCCCTAGAGATAGCGTGCACTTCCTCTCTCCTCTTGTTCTCGTGAGTGTGGGTGATAATCTAGACTAAAGCCATTAATGTAAAGATTGAACTAATGTATAAATCCTACCGTTATGCTGCCAAGTTTATCTCTTGACCATTGTTATCATGAAATCATGTTCAATTTACTTATTACTTGTTCTCAACATCATCATAAACATGACATTACACCTGCTTATATATTGAAACTCTCATTGGCCATTATTAATGATTGTGGGTATCTACATTTAAAATTTAAGTGAGATGCTGACTGAGCACGGTGAGTGTCCAAGGGCTCCAGTCTAGCCCCAATGACAGAGAGTCATAAATATACTGTTAACCATGGGGTATAATGATTACTGGCGTTGCATCTGCGCTGGGAGTCGTGCGTGCGTGTTGAATGATAGATACAATAACCATATACACGTGTCCTAGTGTACATTCTTGATGGATCTTTTCTTGGTGTACATTAGTGTCTACGTGCCTGATTAGTGTTACATGATCGTGCTCGTGCGTGCTTGCTTGCTTGCGTGAAATGGCCATCCTGTATTTATTGCAATTAGTGATATCTTGCGTTCTTGAAAGCTATTGACATCAAGTGAAATCTTGCATGCTCGTACAAAGTGATCTATTGCTAGTTTCTTCTCGTTATATCGTTCTAGATCTTGTTCTATCATGATATCTCTATCTAGCTTGTTTCATGTATCATGTTTTAATGAGTTTTATTCGTACATGGATATCATGACATTCGTCGTGCTTAGCTGGTTATAAATTGTTAATCACTTATATCATTGCCCGCACATTGAAATATAAATCCTACTAGGCTAGTTTGCTCATCCCCTACTTTTACCCAATTTTTGGTGACTATGATGTCCAAGAGGAGGAGCAAGTCCAGGACGGTAATGCGCCCGAGTGAGGAGCGTCCCAACGATGAGTCTAGTTATAGTGGTTTGTTTTGAGTGCTAGAATCATGTAGTAGGAAGTGAGGAGTAAAATGTACTTTTCCTTTTTTATTGAGTTATAGTCCTGTAATAGTTTCCATTTGGAATACAATGAGTTGAGATTTGAATAAAAGATTAGTTGAGTTCAATATTTGGGTCCTATGATGATGTATGTTATTATACATTAGTGCGTGCTAGCTAGAGGCTTATTTGCCGACTATTCACGTCTCGGGATATCGACTCGAATTATTCCGCACTATTAATATTTGCTGCGTAATTCTCGGGACGTGACAACATACACATGGTTTCATGGATCAGTTTGTTAATTAACATGCTACTGTTTACTACATACAACAGGTTGCTAAATTAACCCTATGCATGCTGCAATTTACTAATTCATTAACATTTGATATAAACATGTGTTACTTGGTCATTCCTCGTGTAAAATCAAGATTTATATCTACTGTTATCCAAATAGCATGAAAATTTAATCACAGACTGTTTCCAGTTCAATCATCATACCCACAAATTTTCATATTTTTTAGAAATACACACTATTTATGAAACTTAGAACAGTTATATTACATAATTTGTCAATAATCAAATTTGCATGGTTCACAGTGTTACAGGTACATTAACCATTCTACAACATGCATCTAATAGTCATGATCTCACACAAAATTTCTAGGAATTTAACTTGTTTCATACAATTTATTTGAGAATTTAAAGTGATAATGCATGCTCACTATTTTACAGTTCAGAAAATCTAGATATTCATACAGTCATCAAAAAATTCCCTAAGTCCCATGGCATGAACTGACACCTATGAACATCGTACAGAAATTCCATAGCACCTAAATTCCACATGGATCCACATAACAGTAATTCACAATGTTAAAATCTGTCTAACAGATAATTCAGGAAATTCTAATAAATAAAGCACTTAACAAAAATTTCATAAAAATTGCATAACATGATCCACTAGAGATATTATATAACATATAATTTTTACAGTATATCCTCATGCGCATAAATTCGGAAATTAAATTATAAAGGGCAGACAAACATACTGTCCCTGCCTGAAGAACTTAGTGGCAATGGGATGGCCGCCTACCTGGTTAACGACAACAAAGGCCGCCGCCAACCTCGGATCTTAACGGCAGTAAAGCTTGCCGTTAAGTTCCTGTTTGTGCAAAACACAGACTGAACTCCAAAATCCGATAGAAAGGGGGTTCCATGACACGATTAAAATCTGTAAATTCCTGAGACCTACTAGACGCATGTATGGATAATGGGTATGGTTACTTGCCTAAAAAAAAATCGACAAATGGAAATTTGGTTCGAAGAAGCCCTCCTTGGCCTGAGCCAAAGTGCCTTCAAATCCTCCTCGATCCGGGTTCTGTGTCGATGCAGACTGCCGCCCAGTGTCGAAGAAGCCTTCCTAAACATTTAGACTGCCCTCCAGTCACAGAAGATCGCCGGAAGGAGTCACCAATCGCCGGATCCATGGGTCCAAAGTTCAAGTTTCGCACAAGAGTTTAGGCTTTTGACAAAAGAGTCAAAAGGGTCAGATCTAGCCGAAAAGGTGGTATTTTATAAGTTAGGGGTCGGAGACGCGCTTAGGTAGGGTATATGACCCGTTGGAGAACGGTTTCCTAAACAAGAGGCGACATTTTCGGGGGCATTTTCGGATCTGAAGATGCAATAGATCTGGGAGGTTAACGTCAACCTCACAGGCCGCCAGCCCTGAGTTGGCGTCCATCGATGTGGCCGCTAACTCCCTACTAACGTCAACTCATGTTGACTCCAACAGACCGCTTGGCCAGAACTTAAAACTACAGAAAATTACACTTGCTCATTGCATGCGCATGAAATATACAATATATACTTTAAAAATCATATTATTTATGCAATGTAAATAAATAATATGCACAATAAGATATATACATATATTTATAACAATACTCAATTAGTTTATATGTACATATCTACACACACAAGCATCAATTTCTTACAAAATCAAAACACTTATATAAGAGAGTAAAATTCAAGGGCCTTACACTCTCAATGTTCAGAACAAGAATTCCCATTCCAATCTGAATCAAAACGTTTGTCTCCGAGCGAGTTGCTCTTGCTAGTCTGTTAAGAATTTCCTTGTCTGGATTCTCTATCCAATTTTCATGTAAATTCCTTTTGATCCATTTTGGTTGCGAACCGCTCCCAGGTTTTGAGTCAGAGTTACCTGCCTGGCATGCACATGTCCTTCGAAAATGAAACCTACAGGCCAATCGGCTAGGGTACCTCTCAATCAAGGGGTTTATCGTCCTTTTCTCTCCCTTTCATCTAGACTTGTGTTTTCCTTGCATTCTGCTCAAGCAGCTAACTCGAGGCTTTCAAGAAGATTCCTATTGCTTGTTGGTTAGATCGGGTGTCTCTTTACCTTGGCTCCCATCTTTCAGTCCACTCCACGTCATCTACGCTTCATCATCATTTCATGACACCACTGCTACACTTCCGCTACGCTCCCTTGCAAAGTGGATGCCAAGGAGGGGCAACCTGTAGACACCCGATTCTGGCCCATAAGTCGAACCATATTTCTTGTTCCCTTAATGAGCCCCAAGTTGGTCACTCACCTTGAGCCCATTTGTTAGCCACATTTTGAGCCCATTAAAGTCCAATTCTCAGCTTATCTCATCCAATTATCATTCCAGAGTCCTTGTCCTAAGGTTTCAACCCTCAGACCTTAATGCGACGGCCATGAGGATCGCGTTCATGCCAATTAACGGATTAAAATCCTTAAATAATTGATTATATTTCCCAAATAATCAGTTAAAATCACAATATGATCGATTCTCATTAACGCGACGGGTCGTGGCGTCGCGTTGGCATCAAGGTTGCATCCATTCTGGCCGTCGCGGTAGTCCATGCATATCCATTCACTTACCTTCATTGTCGCAACCACCTTGGCCATCGCGACAATCCTTGACGCGTCCCTACGACCCGTCGCGACATGGTCTGCATGCACTGGCCTCCGCAACCACCTCCCATTTATCCTCCATTGGGCTTTATCTTCATCCACAACAACCCCCCAACCTCCCAGCAGTGGTTTGAGGTTCCATCTCACCTTGGAACCTTCCGAGGACAATTCCCATGCAGATTTACTTGACTTTTTATATTTGCATGGGCCATTATCACTTATGGATGAGATATTCTCTCTCCTCTCTATATAAGTGACCCTACCATTTCATAAGAAAGAGAGGACCCCTAGCTACCACGAAGTGCTGCCCAATTCTCCCAGAGCTCCCTATTAGCTCGTAGCCACCCCCCCCCCCCCATTTCCTCCCATTTTCTCATTATCCTCTTCATCAAGTCACACTCTTTCTTCAAGTATGGAGCTTGGTAGCTGAGGAGGCGACTTCTATCATCTTCAGGAGTTGCTACACGACCCAGGAGCACCCTCCACAGCCAGGGAGTCGCCCCTTTGGGGCCCCTTTCCTCCTCCCTCCTTCTCATTTTTCTTTCATGCATGTTATTATTTTCCTTTAAGTAGAGGCATATCTTTTCTTCCCACGTTTTATGCAACCCAAGGTGTTTCAAAACACCCCCAAGGTTTGTTCCCTCCATGCTTCATCCTTCCTTTCATTTTGAACAAATACTTCACTAAAATATGGTCTAACATGGTTTTTTTTTATGTTTCTTTAATTTAATAGGTACTAAGTCAAGATTAGACAAAGAGCTCTTGTTCTCTGGCCGGCCAGAGGACAGGAAGAAGGTCCCCCATTCATCTCCCGCGATGTTGAGAAGGAGTCAGGCACCTCCGTCACGACAGTAGTGACACGACCTATCTGGGCATCGCAACAAGCTTCTTATCGCGACTAATACTCCTATCGCGACATCAGTAAGTGACCCTTCTCAGTTCCTTTTCCTAGCACGTTAGCTTTTGTTCTTCGTTTATATCTTGAGGCAAGAAATTATGTGGCGATCACATTCCATATATCATTCTATGAACATTGATCATGTTGTGTGTTTCGAGGGGCGCACAACCCTGTGATTATAGCAGGCGCCAGCATGCTGCCTCTTGTTGGATCGAGTTGGAGCTTTAGATGTCCTAGAGGGGGGTGAATAGGACTTCTTACATTTTTTAAAATTTATCTGAAAATAAGATAGCACTAGATAGTATTTTTAGTACTTAGTGTGGTATGTGTGAAAAAGTGTAAACATGGCGAAAACAGTCACACAAAGTGCACACAGATTTATCCTGGTTCAGACCTCCTTTCAATCAGGAGTCCTACATCTAGTCCCAAGAACCCTTTGGGATTTTCCACTAACTGCCAAGAACACTTGGCCTTCTCTCAACCTGAGAGATATTATGTGGTGCCCTAGATCTTTAGCTTGTTAGAATTTTATAATTGTGTGTATGTGTTTCAACTTCTAGTATTGAACTGTGAAATTTATGAATTGACGTCACAATTCACTGTCGTTGACTACAGTAGACGACATGATCGATTGCCATCTACCGGCTGTAAAAGACAGGGGTCTGTACCATTTATGTTTTTCTAAAATATTTGGTTTTTCGGTCAGATATGTAGACGACATGATCGATTTTCGTTTACCTCATGGTAGATGACAACATATGTTGACGTTAACCTGACTTGCTAGTTTTTACTGCTATCGTTCCAGAGTGAAATGATCGTCCATTTTCTTATCATTTAACCAATGGATCAGGACGTTTTTCAGTTCAATGGCCAGGATTAGAGATTGGGTAAACTACAGGAGTCATTATAAGACCTTGATTTGGCCTTTAGGAAGGGGTTTTTCACTGGTTTAGAGGTGAGAAAAGAGGCCGAAGGAGGAGTTGCTGTGCGGCGATTCATGCAAATCGAAGCAAGCTAGGCAGAGAGGCAACTTGAAGGATCGTGTTCAGGAAGATCTCCAAGTGTGGGAACTGTTCTGGAGGACAGATCGGGCGATTGAAGGCGGTGAAGTGGACTGCCTTGTTGCCAAGGCGGCCATCTTCAACTTTTTCTTTGTGACTCCAGAAGGAGGGTTAGAGGCAAGTAACATGGTGGAATGGTTTAGGATATTAGACTCTATAGATATATCATTTTTATTTATTTTTAAACCCATGATTAAGAGAGTAGGATGGGGTCAAAGTTTCGATATTTCATGTGTGTTTTCTGGTTTTCTAACCGGAAGAACTTAACGTCAACATCGGCCAATGTTTATTTCATGTAAATGTCAATGTATTGGACATCTATATATATATATATATTAATGGCGCTATGTGCCGCCGTCAACTGATCTTAACGACAGGGTATGTTGCAGTTAACATGTGTAAACGTCAACCTGCATTGCAGTTAAGTTCATCTGTGTTGTTTTTCTACAAATCTGTTTAATTGCTTATAAATTGTGATTCATGCATGTACAAGGTTCGAAATATGTTATATTATGTGTAAATAGGCACTTTTAAACAATAGAAATGTCATGAATGTCACATGGACTATGCATATTGGTTCTTTAAGAGTTACTTATCTTGATAAGATATGTGGGAAGAAAGATAAATTATGTATGATCTATGTTGTGAGATTTCGTTTGGGTTCTTATTGCTATTAGATAGAAATACATAGACTGATCATGCTCAGTTTCGCACAATAAATGTATGTTTCATTTGAGCATTGTGCCATATTAGTTAATTCAAGTAGTGAGAAATAATCCTAAGAAATGATACTTGATTCAGAAAATTGTGAAATTTGGTATGTGTAATGCAAGACTAGGAAGAGACTTACTGTCAAAATTTCATGATTTTATGTGCACTGTACTTGCTACTACAAATTTCTGAACTATGAAAATGCATATGGAAATCAATAGATGTGAGAGAGAGTACATGAATGTGGAATTTTGATCTAAACAGTCAATGTAGTATCATGATAGGTTATTGTTGTACAGTAGAATAATGATTTCAGAAATGATGAAATGAGTTGTGTGATCTTGTATTGTTGTCTTACTAAATGAATTGGCAACCATGCAAAATTTTACTAAAAAGCATGATACAATTATATATAGATATTAATTGCATGAAAAGATGTCATAAGATTTCTGAAATGATGTGGCCAATAAGACATTGCTATTATAGAGATGCCTACATGGAACTACGCCATAGAATGCCCCTACGGTTATGGTTCACCTACATGAAATTGACTACATGAATCCGTGGGCAACGGATGAAATCCTGGAGGTAGACATGTTTTTTTGGTTAAGGTGGGGAGGACTTCCCCCAGTATTGCGCAATGACCAAGACTTCATCACTGATTTGCCTAGGTCATAAGTGATTGTTACACTCTACATGATCTCTATTAATAGTGAGGCTATGTCTTAGCAACTATACATGATATTGTCTACATGCTACATGATGTTATCTACATGCCATACTACATGATAAGGTCTACATGCCATTATCACATGCCATATGAATTGCTTCCTTACTTGATAAGTGATCATCGTGTATGGAAAAATGATTGGCAAATGATTTAGAGTACATTGACAGGTAAGAGCTATATTGTATCAAGGTCAAGTAATTGAATATGTTGTCATGTTTTAAAAGTAGTTATATGATAAATCTTGATCTGTCTTTCCTTGTTTCTTGTTGGGTCTAGTAGACTCACACTTGATTAACATTTCAGGGGAGGCTGAAGATATTGGTACAGAGGAGTTAGTCCATTCTGACTCTAAGCGAGAGGACGTGGTGGCTTAGATCTTTGTCTCAGAAGTGTATTTGAGTGAATTTGTATGTGAGAATAAATCGTAATTTGAACATTGTGTCATTTATGAACTTGTGGGACTGTTATTACTTTGGACTACTGTAGTTTTTTTTTTATGCTCTAGACTTGGTATTTGAATACAATGTTGATGGAAAAGAAAAATTTCATTCTGTTGCAAATTTGTTAGCATTTCGTTGTCATTTGTGTATAACTCAATCTGAACCGATAATGTCAGATGTTTCCACTGTAGCACCACCCTTGGAACCGATGTGAGTTGGTACAACTGTACCAGTTCTAAGAGGGGCGTACAGAGATTGGTATCAGAGAGTTCTGTTGAACCACTCTTATATTTTACCCTTATATTTTAGTGATAACAAAACTTATGATTAATTAAATATTATTAAATATATTTAATATCATGATTTCCTAATAAATATAAATTTATTGTACTATCGTTGTGTGATCTGCACTGAAAAGTAAAATCGATGTCTATTCAATATACATCGATTTTAGTTCACTAAGTGCCACAACGATTTCCATACAAATACATCGATTATGGTTCATATCTTGCAGACATTGATTTCATTAAAAGAACGATTGATCGGTGTAACGATTCGATAAGTTAAACAATGATTTGATCGCTGCAACGATTCGATAAGTTAAACAACAATTTCATCGTTGTAACGATTCGATAAGACAAAGAACGATTTACTTTTACTCAAACAATGATTTGATAGAAAACAACGATTTGCCTTTATTAAAACAATAATTTGATAGCAAACAACGATTTACCTTTACTTAAAGAACGATTTGATCAAAACAACGATTTGCTTTCACTTAAACATCGATTTTGTTCATCTAAACATCGATTTCACTTAAACATCGATTTTGTTCAAACATCAATTTCATGTAAACATCAATTTCTCTTAAACATTGATTTTGTTTAAACATCGATTTCATGCAAACATCGATTTCACTTAAACATCGATTTTGTTCAAACATCGATTTAATGTAAACATCGATTCTGTTGGAAACATGGATTTCATTAGAACATGGATTCTATTCTAACATAGATTTCAACTTAAACATCAATTTCCTTTATAATCAGATATTTCAAATGTTTTTGGCACCTAATGAAAAGTCAAATATATTTCATTTGCGTAATCTTCTATCTTTTTGACAGAAGATCTTTTTGCTTATCTCTCTAAATCCCTTCTTTCCTGTCAGACAAAAAGGGGTTACTTACTACTTCTGGGTGGCAACAGGAAACACAGAAGTATGAGGCCTTTCTTAACAGAAACACTCTTTGATCTAAACGCTTTCTTCTATGCTTGCAGACCTCGAAGACCACCAAGTGGCTGACAGTCAGAAGAAAAAGAATAGAAAGATCAACAACGACTAGAAGAGTTCCAACGGATCTCTTTAACGGATCTATTCAAAGCTACTCATATAAAAGATGATGCAAAGCTAAGAACAAAAAGAGATCTTTCTTGAAGATCTTTAAAGGAGTGTACATCCTGTGAGGAACCTCAACTCCAGATACACTCAAAGGAAAAGAGAGAAAGAGCCCAGCCCAAGAAGAAGTGATCAAGCGTCTGAAGCATTCAAGCCTCAAGCTCCTTTTCCTCTCTTCTCTCTCTCTCTCTGTGGTCATTGTAAATCTTGGGGAGAGTCTGTGGCTGAGAGCTAGAGTTCTTAGTGTTCATCTTGTAATAGCTCTTAGTCTTTTCTTTCTTTTCTAAGAAAGATTTGTGTCCAGCTGTAGGACTGTATACAGTGTAGAACCTAGCTAGGGGTTTAAGTCTAGCAGAACCGCACTGGGGTTTGTACCAGGAGGTTGGCTTCTTGACCTGTAAGAGAAGTGAGATGTCTTTTTGCCCGGGAAAGAGAAGAAGACCAGCTGGGGTGCTAGGTGTTGTACTGTCTGTGAGGGGGACTATACCCTTAGTTAGTAAAATCCCAAGAGATTGCTTGGGGACTAGACATAGGACTTCCATATGGGAAGGGCCGAACCAGGATAAATTCCTTGTGTTCTTTGTGTGATTGTTTATTTGCTTCCGCAGTTCTACTCTCTATCACACTCAACTAACCAAAGTTTCAAGTGATAATTTTCTATGTTTAAGTTTCTGCTTTAGATTTCAGAAAACCTATTCAACCCCCCCCTCTAGGTTAGCTTGTTGTCGTACCAAAAGGGCCAACAAGTGGTATCACACCGAGGTTCTCTGATCAATCAAGAAGATCCAACGATCTTAGAGAAGATCCATGGCAGCTCAAGAATTTGTTGAAGGTCAATCAGTCATCAGACCACCAAACTTTGATGGTGAGGATTACCAATACTGGAAAATGAGAACGGAATGCTTCATTCGAGGCACAGACTTTGATCTGTGGTAGGTAATATAGGTAGGTGATTTTGTTATTGTTCCTGCTGAAGGTACTACTGCCATTACAGCAGCTGATAAGCGTAAATTATCTCTAAACTTTAAAGCAAAGAACTATTTATATTGTGCTTTATCCAAAAGAGAATTTAGTAGAGTATCTGCAAAAGAAATGTGGGATAAACTGCAGGTAACTTATGAGGGAACAGATAAAGTAAAATAAACTAGGATAGATATTCTTGTCTCATAATATGAGCAATTTAAAATGCTTCCAAACGAAAATATCACTCAGATGTAAAAAAGATTTTCAAGCATAGTAGTTGGTCTAAGTTCTCTTGGTAAAAATCTTTCTATGAGGAAACTGTCAGAAAGATACATTGGTCTTTAACTATTTCATGGACCCCTAAGGTCACAATTATTGAAGAAGCCCATGATCTAACCAAGTTTTCCATTGATAAATTAATTGGCTCTCTCATGGCGCATGAAATCAATATGGAGAAACTATCTGAAAGCTCTTCTAAGAAAAAACTCACTAATGCTCTTAAAGTTGCAGCTGCTCCGTCCACCTCTTCTTCTTCTAGTTTAAAAAATGTAGGTTCTGAAGACAGAAATGTGGACGATGTCCTATCCAAACTTTAAAAAATTCTCAAGAAGAAGAAAACTGGATCAAGAAGGATTCAAAAGAAAGAGAGAAAGGAAAAAGAACCAGTCTGCTATGAATGCAGAAAACCTGGACATCTGAGACTAGATTGTCCAAGACTCAAGAAGACTGGTCAGCCAGAAAAATCCAAGAAGCAGCACAAGAAATTCAAAAGAAAAGCCATGGCGGCTACTTGGGACAATGAAGATGCCACAACTTCAAAATCATCAAGCTCAGTTCCCGAAAAAGAGCAGGAATGTCTAGCCCTCATAGTAGGACTAGATGAGGTACATTCTGACCCATTTTTTGATTCATACACTGATTCTGGGTCAGAGTCTGAAGACTTAGAAGAAGTCTTTAATGAACTATATGAAAAACATAAAGGTGTTGTAAAAGAATTAAAAAATCTAAAAAATAATACTAGTTGCTTAGAAAACACCAATTCAGATCTTAAATCCGAAATGGAACAATTAGAAAAACAATTAAAAGAAAGTAAAGATAATAATTATCTTTTAAATGAAGATTTGAAAAGTAAAAACAATGAGAAGTTAGAGTTAGAAGAAAAACTGAAAACTCTAACTGAAAAATCTCTATTTAAAAGAATCTGTTAGAAAATTAACCAAAGGAAAAACATCTCTAGCTCTATGCTTAAAAGGATAAAAAACTGTCAATAATAACAAGGGCTTGGATACATACCTCCGGAAAAAGGAAAATAAGCCATAATTCCAGGAAAATATCCTTTGCCAAAATTTGTAAAAGAAACCAAAATGCCTCAGAAAAAGGCACCTGAAATAAACAAGTTTTATCAAAAGAACAAGCTTTATAGAAACTGTGTTCTAAACAGGCATCACAAAGATAATAAGAACTGCAGAACAAACTATATTCATTGTTGTTCTCATTGCAATAAATTAGGACACATAGTAAACACCTGCACAACATGACACCTAGTATGGATTCCGAAAGGGTATTTTTATGCATCTAACCATGAAGGACCCAAAAAGATTTGGGTACCTACTTCTCAGTAGTTTATTTGCAGGATGGCCTTGGAGCATCCGGAACAAAGGATGCTTAAGACATTGGTGGCTGCCATCTCTTCATCCAACTCACATCTGAAGAGGGAGTAATCATAATTTTTTTTAATTTATAGTACTACTAATATCTGTTTGCAAGGTTCATACAGGTGGAGCCTCACATTCAGGAGGAGCACAGACCAAAGGGGAGTTATTCATTAATATCAATTATTGTTGAACCCCTCTTTCACAACATTCTGGTAAGAAGTTCTTACAAAAGGGGAGAGAATGCATGGTAAGATCCTTCCTTTTTGGTTAGTGACAAAAAGGGGGAGAGTATGCATTGTATGCAATATTTGTGAATTTTCTGTATTTTCTATGCTTTAAGTATTTTTTTCAGAAAATTCTCATAAGTTTTGTCATCACCAAAAAAGAGGAGATTGTTGAACCACTCTTAAATTTACCCTTATATTTTAGTGATAACAAAACTTATAATTAATTAAATATTATTAAATATATTTAATATCATGATTTCCTAATAAATATAAATTTATTGTACTAATGTTGTCTGATCTGCACTGAAAAGCAAAATCAATGCCTATTCAATATACATTGATTTCAGTTCACTAAGTGCCACAATGATTTCCATACAAATACAACGATTATGGTTCATATCTTGCAGATATCGATTTCATTAAAACAATGATTTGATCAGTGTAACGATTCGATAAGTTAAACAACGATTTGATCGCTATAACGATTTGATAAGTTAAACAACCATTTGATCGTTGTAACGATTCGATAAGACAAACAACGATTTGCTTTTACTCAAACAACGATTTGATAGAAAATAATGATTTGCCTTTATTAAAACAACAATTTGATAGCAAACAACGATTAGCCTTTACTTAAAGAATGATTTGATCAAAACAACGATTTGCTTTCACTTAAACATCGATTTTGTTCATGCAAACATCGATTTCACTTAAACAAGGGTTTTGTTCAAACATCGATTTCATGTAAACATCGATTTCAATTAAACATCGATTTCATGTAAACATCGATTTTGTTCAAACATCGATTTCATGTAAACATCGATTCTGTTGGAAATATGGATTTCATTAGAACATGGATTCTATTCTAACATAGATTTCAACTTAAACATCAATTTCCTTTATACTCAAATGTTTCAAATATTTTGGCGCCTAATGAAAAGTCAAATATATTTCATTTGCGTAATCTTCTCTCTTTCTAACAGAAGATCTTTTTGCTTTTCTCTCTAGATCCCTTCTTTCTGTCAGACAAAAAATGGGTTACTTACTACTTCTAGGTGGCAACAAGAAACACAGAAATATGAGACATTTTTTAACCGAAACACTCTTTGATCTAAACACTTTCTTCTATGCTTGCAGACCTCGAAGACCACCAAGTGGCTGACAGTCAGAAGAAAAAGAATAGAAAAACAACGACTAGAAGAGTTCCAACGAATCTCTTCAATGGATCTATTCAAAGCTACTCATATAAAGATGATGCAAGGCTGAAGAACAAAAAGAGAGCTTTCTCGAAGATCTTTAAAGGAGTGTACATCCTGTGAGAAACCTCAACTCTAGATACACTCAAAGAAAAAAAGAGAAAGAGCCCGAGCCCAAGAAGAAGTGATCAAGCGTCTGAAGCCTTCAAGCTTCAAACTCCTTTTCCTCTCTTCTCTCTCTCTCTCTCTCTCTCTCTCTCTCTGTGGTCATTGTAAATCTGGGGGAGAGTTTGTGGCTGAGAGCTAGAGTTCTTAGTGTTCATCTTGTAATAGCTCTTGGTCTGTTCTTTCTTTTCTAAGAAAGATTTATGTCCAGCTGTAGGACTATAGACAGTGTAGAACCTTGCTAGGGGTTTAAGTCTAGCAGAATCGTACTGGGGTTTGTACCAGGAGGTTGGCTTCTTGACCTGTAAGAGAAGTGGGTTGCATTCTTGCTCGATAAAGAGAAGAAGACCAGCTGGGGTGTTGGGTGTTGTACTGTTCGTGAGGGGGACTGTACCCTTGGTTAGTAAAATCCCAAGAGATTACTTCGGGACTAGACGTAGGACTTCCATATGGGAAGGGCTGAACCAGGATAAATTCCTTGTGTTCTTTATGTGATTGTTTATTTGCTTCCGACTATTACTCTCTATCACACTCAATTAACCAAACTTTCATGTGATAATTTTCTGTGTTTAAGTTTATGTTTCAGATTTCAGAAAACCTATTCACCCCCCCCCCCCCCCCACTCTAGGTTAGCTTGTTGTCGTACCAAAAGGGCCAACAAGTTCCAGGTTGAGTTTATACATAAATGAATTATCAAAAATGTGTTCATATCCTTAAGTCTGCATAAAGAATTAGTCCAAGATTAATTAGAATAATAGGTCATTATAATAAATGCTTGTTTTGCTGACTATGGCTACCCGTGGTTGTAGATTAGCAGGCTTGGACCGAGGAGATGAGCCAGCTAGAGGTCCACAGGCTCCATATCAGTAGGCACCATATTAGGACGGCGTACCATTACCGCCCCCACCACCACCCGTGGACTATGGAGCACTGATGCAGGGACTTGTGCATGCGATGCAAACCTAGGCACAGACGATAGCTGCCTTGCAGGTGCAAGTGCAGGCCCAGATTGGTACTTAGGAAGTAATTACCATGTTGTTGATTTGAAGAATGCAACTAAGGACATGACTTGGATATAGGCACAGGCACTTGTTCATGAGGCAGGTATTGGAGGTGCATCGATGATCGAGCGGTTCAGGAGGATGACTCCACCTTTCTTTAAGAGGGAGAATGATTCAATTATGGCAGAGAGTTGGTTTCATGAAACTGAGAAGATCTTTAGTGCTATACGATGTATGGAAGATGAGCGGGTGACTTTGGCCACTTATATGCTACAAGTAATGAAGATTCATGAAGTGTTGTGTGTTGCTCTTAGTGCACCCTTAGAATACCTACCTTCTTTTGCAGGAGCATGCCGACATGTGGTGGTCGTCAGTACTACGCACACAGTTCGAGGATTGAGATATTGAGGTTGCATGGACTGAGTTTGTTCACATGTTCAGCGCAAAGTATATTCCAGAGCACATGCAAGATCGCATGGAGTAGGAGTTCTTGAGGTTGACCCAAGGATCGATGAGTGTGCTTGAGTATGAGGCTAGATTTGCAGAGCTGTCATAGTACGCACCTCACATAGTAGCTGACGAGAGGAGGAAGGTGAAGAAATTTGTAATGGGATTCAAGCCGTCCTTGAGGACTAGACTCGTGGCTCTCGGACATGGTTCGATGGATGAGGCATTGTCAGCAGCATACATGCAAGAAGCGGAGATAGAGGTGTAGCTGGTAGAGAAGAGGGTTTCTTTAAGGAGGTCAGGTTCAATATTTCAGAGACAGGACAAACTGAAGAAGACTACAGTGTTCCAGCCTAGAGTAGTGGCACCATCGAGAGTGGCTACACCGATTGCGAGCATTGGTACAGTTGCAGAGAAGCCTTTATGTTCTCAGTGTGGGAAGCATCATGGAGGAGACGTCTGTTGGGTGATTTCTGGTAGATGCCTGAGATGTGCTGACAAAAACCACAAGATCTGTGACAGTCCAAGATGGCACAACAGACTGCAATAGCAGTGGCACCAGCAGCAGCTAGACCAGCATAGAGAGCAGCAGGGAGACCAAGGGCCCAGGCTCGGGTTTTTGCTTTAGCGAGAGATGAGGCGGAGCTGGTAGAGCACGTCACAGAAAGTATGGTTTTGATTATGGGTATGCATGCTCGTGTTTTATTTGATACTGGTGCCACGCATAGTTTTATCTCCGAGAAGTTTGCAAGGGTCTTGATGAAGGAGTCTGATGTGGCTCCTGAGGACATGGAGGTTCCATTTTCAGTTCACACCCCAGCAGGAACCATGATGACTGGGCAGTATTTTTCTTCCCTCCATGTGTGTATCGAGGAGCGAGACTTGCCAGGTAGTTTTTATTTGTTGAAGATGAAGGAGTACGATGCCAATTTGGGTTTAGACTGGCTCGAGGAGCATTACGCCCTTATGGATTGAAGGAAGAAGATAATCATTTTTTGGATTCAGGGTGAGGATGAATTTTCCCATCCATTACCCAAGAATATGACAGGTAAGTTTGTGATTTCAGCTTTGAAGGCTACTCGGATGTTGAACAAAGGTTGTAGTGGTTTTCTTGCCAGTGTTGCATTTTCTGCGGATTTGAAGAGGGCACCGACTGTGGAAGATATTGAGGTCGTCTGGGACTTCGGTGATGTGTTTCCCATGGACTTGTTCGGTTTGCCACCTGATAGGGAGATTGAGTTCTGGTACTTCACCTATATCGATTGCTCCTTAACGTATGGCACCATCAGAATTGGTGGAATTGCAGAAGCAACTTCAGGAATTACTAGACAGGGGTTTTATTCAGCCAAGTGTGTCACCTTGGTGAGTGCATGTACTCTTTGTGAAGAAGAAGGATGGGTCGACAAGGCTGTGCATTCACTACCGTAAGCTAAATTAGGTGACTATTAATAATAAGTATCCATTGTCGCACATTTATGATTTGTTTGACCAATTGTGGGGAGCTTCTATGCTTTCTAAGATTGATCTTCGTTCTGGCTAACATCAACTCCGAATCAAGCTTGAGGATTCTTCTAAAACGGCTTTTAGGACAAGATATGGCCATTATGAATTTCTGGTCTTACCATTCGGTTTGATGAATGCCCCAGTTATTTTCATGGACCTGATGAAGAGGGTTTTTTGGCAGTGCCATGTGTAACACCCCGAAAATTCAGTAATTTGAAAATTAGAAATAAATCGAAAACGATAAATTCAATATTTGTAAAATAGCAAAAACACACGTGCCCTTATCGTACATGCAAAAACCCATTAGAAAATTTCAGAAAAAATCATAGTTCAACTCTAAATAATACTCCCTAATTACCCATGGAGAAATTCGTGTAAAGGAAAATCGGATGGTCCAAGTTTAAGGCGTTTTGCGACTGAGTATCGTAATCAAGGAATAAGTCGGGAAATCATTATCACACATACTTAGAGGAGTCAGAAAATTAAATAAAAATCATAAATGGACTTCAAATAATATCCTATAATGATCCATCAATAAATTTGGGTCAATAAAAGTCATTTGGGGTATATTTAAGAGTTATTGTGACTTATTATCGTAATTAGGAAATAAGTTGGAAATTCCATTATCATGTGTATAAAATGAGATCATAACTAAATTAAAAATTTATGGTTGACTCCAAATAATATGTGGGGATAGTCCATAAAAGAAATTGGATCAATGGACAACTTATGACCCATGAACAAATTCAAGTATAAAAATAGTAAATAAATAACTTCCGTATTATCGGAATGATAGAACTTACGTACCACTATTGTACGTGAGAAAACACATCAGAAAATTCCGTACAAATTATAAACCAACCCTAAATATTATCCCTAAGTGTTCCACAAAGGAATTCATGCAACGAAAAATCTGATTGGTCGAGTGTACGTCACACGTGACCAAGTTACCCGAATTAGGAAACTAAGTCGGAAAATTGTTAACATGGAAAAATAACCCAACCATAAATTAAATAAAAATATTGGAGAGACTTCCAACATCATGTATTAATGACCCATTAACAATATTGGGCCAATGGAGCACATTTGGCCCAAGGATAAAAATTGGAACAAGAAATGCCCAAAATTCGTGCATGTAAATAAGGGTATTTAGGAAGGGTAAATTAATGTTTAAAAGTGTGTCATTAGCCAAGCATGGCAAGCCAAATCGTGGCCAACCATGCATGACACCTTCCCATGGTGTTGCTACCTCTTTTGGGTGAGAGAATCGCAAATTTTGGAAGGTGTCATGCTAAACCCGCAGGCCCCTTCCCTAGTCCCATTAGGACATGCAATAGAACCCTAAATCTATAAGAACTCCTCACAAAATGTTTAGGGAAGGTTTAGCAACAAGTTGGGTTGTGAGCAGCAAGTCTAGGGCGCTGGAGGAGAAGAGAACGGCTGGGGAAAACGTGGTCTTCCTCAACATCGCTCTCCATCGACTTAGAAACCTATAGGGAGTTCTTAGCATTCAAAGGTAGGTGTTCTCGGGCCAAGATTAAAGAAAACTAATACCATCTTGTAGAGCTTAGAGTCTAAGTTTATTTGCACTTGATTTTCCCAATTTTCATGGAGTATACATGGACTATTAGTCGTTTTTCCTAAGTCGCGCACAGTTATGGCTTTTTACGTTCTTCTTATTATGCATGTGATTCAAGACAGAATTAGACAAAACCCCCATCATGAAAGTTGTGCTACTCGTAGTCCTCGTCATGTTTTGAGTTTAACACTTTGTCTAAAAGTCATTGGTTACAGAGTTATAAGCATGCCAAGAGAGCCACTGCATGATCCTGTGTTTTGGGATGCACTTGACCTTTACGTTCTTCATGTTTTCACAAGAATCGAGACCGAATTAGGTCAAACACCCAACATAAAAGTTCTTCTACTAGTTGTCCTAGTCATCATTCATGTTAAATGTTTTGTCTCAATGACATTATATAGAGAGTTATAACAATGGAAAGAGAGTCATTGTATGATACTGCGTTTCATGTTGCACATAGCATCTACGTTCTCCATGTGTTTCGCATGATTTGAGAACGAATTATGTCAAATACACAACATCATCATTCTTCTAGTAGTTTTCTTGGTCATCTTTCATATTGAATGTTTTCTCTAAATATTATTATATAGAGAGATACAGGCATGGAAAGAGGATCGGTTGGTTTTTCCTACGTTTTCAGGTTAAGCTAGGAATCGCGTCCGGTCCAGGCGATGCGATTCCAGCACCTGGTATCACGTTGGCATGGTCCGACGCGATTCAGTAAAAGGCGTCCACGAGGTACGACATGATTCTTTTGCTGACTAGTCAACGGCCGCGTGAGACTTCGTGCCGCCTGGGAGTCTGTGCAAGTCTGAATCGCGGCGGGATGCACCGACGTGATTCAGGCCATTTTCCCGCCCGATTGGTATTTAATGAATATTCATGAACACGTCAGGATGACCCGACGTGATTCAATTAAAAATGCAGCCATGTAGGCCGACGCGATTCCATTTTCTTCACTGTTTGACCTATTTACCTGTACACTGTGTTGTGGAAAGAGTCCACTGTGTTGGACGCGATTCACAGACCGACCCGAGACTGTTCTTTTTAGTCAGTCAGTTAGCATGTTGGTTTTCTTGGTCTGTCAGCATGTTGTTTAGAGTCACATTGTGTGCATAGACCTAAAAGCAATCAACCAAATGAAAAACGGTAATGATATGAATATGATTCTAATGTGTAACATGTGATTTATGATCATTGACTATTATCTTGTGATCTCGCTTGTTATACAATTGAAATGATAAGAATTTGATATGAATATGTGGATGAATACATGTTAGCATGGACGTGTTAGTTTCCATCATGATTTGCATGTGAGTTTTCCCTAGTTATATGATTTTTGATATTTCAATTAATTGTTCATAAATTGCATACATGTTTAGGAAAGATCCGTGACACGTCACTTACACATTTGCACGAATAGGCACACCTTTCTTTGGGAATTGGGAGCTCTCTGCCGGTCATTCTGAATCGGCAGACTAGCAATCTTTTCCTTAACACCTCCGAAAGTCTCCGTTCTCTATGGATTCCCATGTAGAGACCGAGCTGGTTGTACCATGAAGTACCCTGGAGATAGAGAGCACATGTTCCGCGTACGATCTGTCATAAGTCATCCACATGTCAAGACATCAATGAATTATGAAACATAAGATATGTCGTTATCCTGCCCAATTGATCTCTTGAGCTATTGTCATACCTTGACTCTATGAATGATCATGTCCCTATTACTATAAGCTTGTCATTGAAACTCTGTGGTCATAATATGAATATGTTTGTTCGGCACAATATGGGACTTCGGTCCATTTGACCAATGCTTGTGCAATAGGGGCCCTATCTGGTCTTGGGGAGGAGCGCCCCAACGTACTTATTAACCGCAGGAGTATGGACTTTTGGTGCTTGGCATAGCACAACAAATACTCAAGATTTGTGTGAATGTGCCTTCATTCGATATGATATGATATGTTTGATATGATACGTCTATTCATGTGAATACAAGATATCTGTGTGAATATGGCCAATTCATTTTGATATGATTCTACTCTTGAAATATTTGTCCATTGTATATGCAACTCGACATTTGATCTGATATGATATCCATTCTATTCAGCTATTTCACTTGTTAGAAAAACATGCATTGTCATCATGTTCATGTGCATATCTGCCTATTTAAAATGTTAATCATGTATATTAGTGCCCGCACAATATTGAGATGTAAATCCTACTGAGCTAGTTCACTCACCATATCATCCTATCCTTTTCAGGTAGTGATGAGGAACCAGTGGAGTTCAATGGGACAGGGCAAGAGTGATGAGCACCCAACATTGAGAAGATGAAGTATTAGCAATAGATATTTGAATATACTATGTATTAGAGAAACATTTTCATTTGAATAATGAACCATTTTAGTTGGTTCTTCTTATGTAAGATTGTAACTAGTGAATTGAAATGCAATAAAGAGTACTTTGGATGACAATATTATGGTCTCAAATGTGTTGTTATGTTTAATTGTGACTATGTGTTACTCAATTGTGATATGTCTATTTGTATCGTTCACGTCTTCCGATATTTATTCCGCTGCTAAATATTGGGGCGTGACAGTTGGTATCAGAGCCTGGACTTTCCCTAAGTCCTAGGCAATCAGTAATGATAGGATAAGTGTCATTAGAACCCTCAGCTTGTGTCAAGAACTCTATACCTACCTAGTGAGATTGGGTAGAAACATGGGCTAAGTCCAAAATCTTATTTAGTGACTAAAAATTGTAAGATTACAAGGTATTACCAAGGAGTAAAGAAGTCTGACCATGTGATAATTTATTTTTGAAGGAACTTAAATAAACAGCAATGGAGGATATACCTACACCATCTATGGACGGATAGAGATCGGTCCAAAGATTAACCAAAGCACTACGACAAGTTGCTCAACTGTTAGAGGATGCCCTAATAATGGCTAAGGGAGATACAAATGGAAAGGAAAGGTCTATGGATGACAAAGGAGTTGGCGAAACTAATAAGAAAGAACAAATTACAACCACAGGAAACTCCAAACCTATAGTCAGAGAGAAACGGCCCGACAATAGTAACAGATCGCACAAGAGAAAGAAGTGCAAGAAGTGCAATAAGAAACTAGTTCCCGCTCCTGCAGAAAGATGCCAGCATTGCAACAAATAAATCATCGGTCTGAGGAGTGTTGGAAATTTCAGGACAAATGTTTCTATTGTGGTACCCAAGACCACAAGGTTAAGGATTGCCCAAAGGAGAAATCAAGCTCAGGGAATAAATGGCCGAACAAACGAAGGAAGGAGGTATGAGAGAGGTATTCTTCATAACTCGCTTTTATTGACCCTGAAGTTACATCATCAATCAATTATTATATTATGAGTAATTCACAATTAGATTCTCTATAAGTCCCGCTCGTAAACACATGGGAATTTGGGGACCAAATTCTTTTATGTGGGGGAGTATGTAACACCCCGAAAATTTAGTAATTTGAAAATTAGAAATAAATCGAAAACGATAAATTCGATATTTGTGAAATAGCAAAAACGCACGTGGCATTATCAAACATGCAAAAACCCATTAGAAAATTTCATAAAAAACCATAGTTCAACTCTAAATAATACTCCCTAATGACCTATGGAGAAATTCGTGTAAAGGAAAATCGGATGGTCCAAGTTTAAGGCGTTTTGCGACGGAGTATCGTAATCAAGGAATAAGTCGGGAAATCATTATCACACATACTTAGAGGAGTCAGAAAATTAAATAAAAATCATAAATGGACTTCAAATAATATCATCTAATGATCCATCAAGAAATTTGGGTCAATAAAAGTCATTTGGGGTATATTTAAGAGTTATTGTGACTTATTATCGTAATTAGGAAATAAGTTGGAAAATCCATTATCATGTGTATAAAATGAGATCATAACTAAATTAAAAATTTATGGTTGACTCCAAATAATATGTGGGGATAGTCCATAAAAGAAATTGGATCAATGGACAACTTATGACCCATGAACAAATTCAAATATGAAAATAGTAAATAAATAACTTCCGTATTATCGGAATGATAGAACTTACGTACCACTATTGTACATGAGAAAACACATCGTAAAATTCCGTAAAAATTATAAACCAACCCCAAATATTATCCCTAAGCATTCCATGAAGGAATTCATGCAAAACAAATCTGATTGGTCGAGTGTACGTCACACGTGACTAAGTTACCCGAATTAGGAAACTAAGTCGGAAAATTGTTAACACGGAAAAATAACCCAACCATAAATTATATAAACATATTGGAGAGACTTCCAACATCATGTATTAATGACCCATTAACAATATTGGGCCAATGGAGCACATTTGGCCCAAGGATAAAAATTGGAACAAGAAATGCCTAAAAAATCGTGCATGTAAATAAGGGGTATTTAGGAAGGGTAAATTAGAGTTTAAAAGTGTGTCATTAGCCAAGCATGGCAATCCAAATCATGGCCAACCATGCATGACACCTTCCCATGGTGTTGCTACCTCTTTTGGGTGAGAGAATCTCAAATTTTGGAAGGTGTCATGCTAAACCCGCAGGCCCCTTTCCTAGTCCCATTAGGACATGCAATAGAACCCTAAATCTATAAGAACTCCTCATAAAATGTTTAGGGAAGGTTTAGCAACAAGTTTGGGTCGTGAGCAGCAAGCCTAGGGCGATGGAGGAGAGGAGAACGGCTGGAAAAAATATGGTCTTCCTCAACCTCGCTCTGCATCGACCCAGAAACCTGCAGGGAGTTCTTAGCGTTCAAAGGTAGGTGTTCTCGGGCCAAGATTAAAGAAAAGCAATACCATATTGTAGAGCTTCGAGTCTAGGTTTATTTGCACTTCATTTGCCTAATTTTCATGGGGTATACATGGAGTATTAGTCGTTTTCCCTAAGTCACGCACAGTTAGGGCTTTTTACGTTCTTCATATTATGCACACGATTCAAGACTGAATTAGACAAAACCCCTATAATCAAAAGTCATGATACTGGTGGTCCTCGTCATGTTTTGTGTTGAACACTTTGTCTAAAAGTCATTGGTTATAGAGTTATAAGCATGGTAAGAGAGCCGATGCATGATTATGTGTTTTGGGATGCACTTGACCTTTACGTTCGTCATGTTTCCACAAGAATCGAGACCGAATTAGGTCAAACTCCCAACATCAAAGTTCTTCTACTATTGTCTTAGTCATCTTTCATGTTATATGTTTTGTCTAAATGTCATTATCTAGAGAGTTATAAGCATGGCAAGAGAGTCATTGCATGATACTACGTTTCAGGTTGCACATGGCTTCTACCTTCTCCATATTCTTCACAAGATTAGAGACTGAATTGGGTCAAATCCTCAACATAAAAGTTCTTCTACTAGTTGTCCTGGTCATCTTTAATGTTGGACATTTTGTATAAATATCATTAGATAGAGAGATACAAGCATGGTAAGAGGATCGGTTGGCTTTTCATATGTTTTCGGGTTAAGCTAGGAATCACGTCCGGTCCAGGCGACGCTATTCCAGCGCCTGGTATCGCATCGGCCTCGTCCGACGTGATTCAGTAAAAGGCATCCATGAGGTACGATGCGATTCTCGCACTGACCGGTCAACGGCCGCGTGAGACTTCGCGCCGCCCGGAGTCTGTGCAAGTCTGAATCGCGGCGGGATGCACTGACGCGATTCAGGCCGTTTTCCTGCCCGATTGGTATTTAATGAATATTCATAAACACGTTGGGATGACCCGACATGATTCAATTAAAAATGCGGTCATGTAGGCCGACACAATTCTATTTTCTGCACCATTTGACCTATTTACCTGTACACCGTGTTGTGAAAAGTGTCCACAATGTTGGACGCGATTCACAGACCGACCTGAGACTGTACTTTTTAGTCAGTCAGTAAGCATGTTAGTTTTCTTGGTCTGTCAGCATGTTGTTTAGAGTTACATTGTGTGCATAGACCTAAAAGCAATCAACCAAATGAAAAAAGGTAATTATATGAATATGATTCTAATGTGTAACATGTGAATTATGTTCATTGACAATTATCTTGTGATCTCGCTTGTTATACAATTGAAATGATAAATTTTGATATGAATATGTTGATGAATACATGTTAGCATGGACGTGTTAGTTTCCATCATGATTTGCATGTGAGTTTTCCTTAGTTATATGATTTTTGATATTTCAATTAATTGTTCATAAATTGCATACATGTTTAGGAAAGATCCGTGACACGTCACTTACACATTTGCACGAATAGGCACACCTTTCTTAGGGAATTGGGAGCTCTCTACTAGTCATTCCGAATCGGCAATCTAGCGATCTTTTCCTTAAGACCTCTGTAAGTCTCCATTCTCTATGGATTCACACGTAGAGATCCAGCTGGTTGTACCATGAAGTACCCTGAAGATAAAGAGCACACGTTCCGCATACGATCTATCATTAGTGATCCACATGCCAAGACATCAATTAATTATGAAACATAAGATACATCGTTATACTGCCTAATTGATCTCTTGAGCTATTGTCATACCTTGACTCTATGAATGATCATATCTCTATTACTATGAGCTTGTCATTGAAACTTTGTGGTCATAATATGAATATGTTTGTTTGACACAATATGGGACTTCAGTCCATTTGACTAATGTCTGTGCAATAGGGGCCCTATCTGGTCCTGGGGAGGAGCGCCCCAACGTACTTATTAACCGCGGGAGTATGGACTTTTGGTGCTTGGCATAGCACAATGAATACGCAAGATTTCTGTGAATGTGCCTTCATTCAATATGATATGATATGTTTGATATGATACGTCTGTTCATGTGAATACATGAAATCTGTGTGAATATGGCCAATTCATTTTGATATGATTCTACTCTTCAAATATTTGTCCATTGTATATGCAACTTGACATTTGATCTGATATGATATCTGTTCTATTCAGCTATTCAATTGTTAGAAAAACATGCATTGTCATCATGTTCATGTGCATATCTGCCTATTTAAAATGTTAATCATGTATATTAGTGCCTGCACAATATTGAGATGTAAATCCTATTCAGCTATTTCGCTCACCCTATCATCCTATCTTTTTCAGGTAGTGATGAGGAACCAGTGGAGTCTGATGGGGCAGGGCAAGAGTGATGAGCACCCGACATTGAGAAGATGAAGTATTAGGAATAGATATTTGAATAGACTATGTATTAGAGAAACATTTTCATTTGAATAATGAACCCTTTTTAGTTGGTTCTTCTTATGTAAGATTGTAACTAATGAATTGAAATGGAATAAAGAGTACTTTGGATGACAATATTATGGTCTCAAATGTGTTATTATGTTTAATTGTGACTCTGCGTTACTCAACTGTGATACGTCTATTTGTATCGTTCACGTCTTCCAATATTTATTCCGCTGCTAAATATCGAGGTGTAACACCTTGACTCTTTTGTTGTGGTTTTCATTGATGATGTGTTGATCTACTCGCTTGATGAAGAGTCACACCGAGAGCATTTGAAGATTGTGCTTGAAGTCTTACGAATGCACAAACTGTATACCAAATTCAGTAAATGCAATTTTTGGATGAAGGAGGATCATTTCTTGGGGCATGTTATATCTGGAGATGGTGTTTCTGTATATCCGCAATAGTGGAAGCAGTCCTAGATTGGGAACCACCTAGATCGTCTGCCGAGATTAGGAGCTTCCTTGGTTTGGTAGGTTATTAATGATGATTTATAGAGGGGTTTACTTCTATTGCGGCTACATTGACGAGGCTGACGAGGAAAGGAGTTATGTTCGAGTGGACCGAAGCTTGTGAAAGAAGTTTCTAGGAGCTAAAGACTCGGTTGACTACAGCGTCAGTGCTAGTGTTGCCCAATGGTGTGGATTCTTTCTCTATCTGTACTCATGATTCGAAGATTGGGCTTGGTTGTGTTCTAATGCAGTGTGGGAAGGTGGTTGCGTATACTTCAAGGCAACATAAGGAGCATGAACATAACTATCCGACTCATGACTTGGAACTTGTAGCGGTGGTGTTTGCTTTGAAAATCTGGAGGCATTATCTTTATGGTGTGTGACTTGAGCTATTCTTTAACCATAAGAGTCTTAAGTATCTGTTTTCACAGAAGGAGCTGAATCTGAGGCAACGAAGGTGGATTGAATTCTTGAAGGATTATGATTTTGAGCTTACCTACCACCCAGGAGAAGCTAATGTGGTGGCTGATTCCTTAAGCAGGAAGAGGCGGATGTTGCGCCAGAACTGGAAGATGTTGGAGGATGTGACTTATTCATTGGCCGTTCTTGAACCACAATTATGTAGCATGTTCTTGGCCCAGTTGACCATTAGATCTTCTGTACATGATAAGGTTCTTACCCTGCAAAAGGATGATCCTCTATTGCAGGAATTGGTTGGGATGTCGGGTGTCACGCCCTGACGCAGAATATCAGAACGCGAGGCAGTTGCAAGTGAACGGGTGCAGAGTGAGTACAAGACATCAAACAATTGGATAAAGTAAATGCATCTCATTAATAATTCTTCAAATGTCTAGTTACAACCACTAATATCAAAGTCATTCTATAGGTCCCAATTACATTGAAATAAAGAAAAAGGACTAAACTCATACTCTAACATAATACTACGACGCTAGGGTACTCTTGACTTCACTCTTGGTCGTTCCCGTTCTCTTGAGTGTAAGTATATTCCTCAGTCTCACCTGAGAACACATAACCAATAACGCAGGGTGAGCAATAACACTCGGTAGGACTTAAATCTCAGGATCAAGCATGCTCTAAATGATTAATGTATTAAAAAGGAAAAGTAACTAATGATAGAGTGAGAGAGTCAAGTAACGTAAGAGATAGCATGTGATTAAAATAGCACAAGTTTCCAAATATAGCACAAGCGTCGAGTATAGTAACAAGAGCAAGATGGCCATAGCACAAATAGCACAATGTATAGCACTAGCATAACGAGTATAGTGTAGGACTTTGATTGTCATTTAGATAGCCGAGATAGATAGCACTTGAGTGTAATGCCAAACACTCTGGTCATTTAACTCCCGCAAGCAAAGAGCACTTTTGAGCGCACATCCCAGGACCTGACCAGGCCCTTTATATTGCCAGGGATTGTTTATATTGTTTATCTTTAGACAATCAGTCAATGGCCAATATAGAGTACCAAGAAATAGATGAGAGTACTAGATGAATAGACGAGATAGCAGATAGAACGTGAATAGATGAGCGAGTAGAGTATAGATGAGAACTATAGGTCATTGCACATGAAACATCGAGTAACAGAGATAGTAACAGTTGCACAACACGCGCAATTGATGTCAGCAGTCAGGTGGAATTCACTACCCATCCACTGGCCATGTTATGCACAGGTCTAGAGGTCCGGCGTGATTCAAGATAAGAACGAGAGCAATCTAAGGCCATTTGGATCTCACTGATCCCTTAAGGGAATCATAGGTGTTAGGGTACAACCAGCTCGTTGACCATGTGGGGATCCATGGATAGAGGAGTCTTACGGAGGCCTTGAATAGGGATTCACTAGTCCGATAGAAGGAGTATCTGACAGAGAGTTCGTCCAAGTCAAGAGAAAGTGTGTATATAGAAACAAGTGCTCGACGTTCTAGAGGAATTCTAGATCAGTGGAGCGTCGGTAACGGTATTCCCAAAACATCGTGAGAAACGAAGACAAGCTCGTTAAAAATAGGGTAATTTAAAGATATAATTGTAATAATTTACCAGATGTATTATGAGATATTTTCATGCCAAGTTAAGCCATATTGGATGGTTCAAAGTGTGTGCACATGTGACATGAAATCATAGATACGACAAGATTAAGTGTAAGTCTTTTAAATCATTCAACACATGTTAACTTGTAACCACTTTATTTACTGCGTTGGTGACTGTTAACAAGGGTATAGGCACTGTAGAAAGTTAGAGCATCACAAATCATGGGTTTTCATGCAAAACCACAGTTCGTCACGTACCCCTGTAAGGGTTGCAATAGGGTCTGATCAGAACGCAACAGGGCCATTCAAGGATCGCGACAGGTCGGTCAGGGCAGGTAGCCAGAATGTGACGGTACTTCCTATCGCATTCAGAATGTGACAGGTACTATGTCGCATCACCCCTGAGAACGCGGCGTATTGGGCCGTCACGTTCTCAGGTCCTATGCCTGAGTCCGAGTGGGAAAAGGACCATGCATTGGATTGCGGTCCAGGTTTCTATATTTTGACATGGTTCTATCAAAAATTAAGAACTAAATGTATAGTAGTTGAAAAATTGCAAAATCGCTTGCAAACTGTTCTAGACATGTGAGGGTATACATGATAAATAGGAATTTGAAATATGACATGGTCTGGATAGGTTTTAAACATGAACAAGTACGAAGAACACAGAAGATGGTATAGCGAAGGTAAATGATTTAATTCGTGCAGTATGATGGATGAAAATTAGGGCTGTTGGGGGCAAGAGACTCATGACATCAATCAGTATCTTCCGTAAAACATTTCGTAGCATGGTGTCAAGTATACATGGAGATATAAATTAAATATGATGGTTCGGGGTCATGGTGATTACAGAACTTCAAAAATATATAACAAAAGATTGGCTTGATGAAAATTAGTGAAACATGAGGGCTTTTCTTTCTAATGGTTGGAACAATCTACAGACAAAATTAATTAGGTTTTGCTCGCGAGAATGCCTACCTTTGAGTCGTTTTGCCTTCTAGGGTGTAGAACTTGAAGAACACGGGTTGAAGCTTGGTCAAGCCTTCTCCCCACGAGTTCCTCCTCTCCTTGGCCTCCTCTCCACATCCAGCAAGCCCCAGCAACGAGTTAGGGTAGGCCATGGAGAGATTGGGGAGTATTTAAGCTCCCTTGGTTTCCCTTTCCTAACATGACTCTAATTACCCTTTAATTACGAGATTTCCTAATTCCTCTCAACCTTCCATGCTTTCCACCTCCTATTTGGGTTAGGTTGGGATACAATTTTGAGGCCAACCAATTAGGGTAGGGTTAGGAATCCAATTCCAACCCAAATCACTTATTTTAATGCTTTAATACCCTTTTCTATTTAGGTAATATTTAAGATACGAATTTAGGGTAGTTTTCTATTATTCCTCTTTTAAAAATCACTATTTTGGCCCAATAAATTCTAGAAGGTCCATTTAACAATGCCCATTGCTCTTTTTCGTTTAATGGGTTTGAATTAATTCTCTTTTCTTTAAATTTTCCAATTTATTTGTCTATCACTATTATCATTATTGTTATTTTTGTAAAT
Source organism: Colocasia esculenta (assembly GCA_014218235.1). Lineage (NCBI taxonomy): Eukaryota > Viridiplantae > Streptophyta > Magnoliopsida > Alismatales > Araceae > Colocasia > Colocasia esculenta. The sequence continues at coordinate 52,815,798 of CM024756.1, forward strand.
TTTAGGTTGCTACATCCTCCCCCTCTTAAAAGAATTTTGTCCCCAAATTCATATGACCATAATGGAGAGAATGTCTTACCGAAAAGTTCGGGGTAATTTCGCCTGATGATCCCTTTAGGTTCCCAGGTGGCTTCTTCCACTCCACAGTTATTCCACAGAACTTTAACCACATGAATGGGATGGTTCCTAAGTTGTTGCACCTTCTGTTCCAATATCTTGACTAGCTTCTCTTCGTATGTCATGTCCTTGTTTAGCACCAACTTCTCATGGCGAATGATGTGCGTAGGATCATATACATATTTCCTAAGCATGGAGACATGGAATACATTGTGTACACTTGCCAAATTCGGTGGCAATGCCAGCCGATATGCAACCTCACCAACCCTTTCAAGTACTTCAAAAGGGCCGATGAATCTTGGGCTGAGCTTCCCTTTTACACCAGGTGACACCTTTAAGAGTACATGATCTCCTACTTGAAACTTCAGATCTCTCCTTCTCTTGTCAGCATAGCTCTTTTGCCTAGACAGAGCAATCTTGAGCCGATCTCTAATCACTTGTATATCCCTGATTGTATTTTGTATCATGTCCGGGCCTAGCCATTGCTGTTCTCCAACCTCATTCCAGCATGCAAGAGATCTATAGTTTCTGCCATATAGTGCTTCGAACGGTGCCATCTTCATACTCGCCTGGTAACTATTGTTACAGGCAAACTCAATGAGGGATAGGTGCTCATTCCAGTAACCTTGGAAATCTATAGTGCAGGCTCTCAACATGTCTTCAACAATTTGGCTGGTTCTCTCAGTCTGTCCATCAGTTTGTGGGTGAAATGTGGTACCAAAGTTGAGCTTAGTACCAAGTGCAGTCTGTAGTCCCTTCCAAAAATGAGAGGTGAATCTCGGATCTCGATCCGAGACAATAGATGATGGGACTCTATGCAGTCTTACGATCTCCTTGACATATAGAGCAGGTAGTACCTCCACGACTAGTTACTCTTTATAGGTAGGAAGTGAGCGGATTTGGTTAATTGGTCGACAATGACCCATATGGCGTCGAGTCCACCACGCATCTTGGGTAAACCCATGATGAAGTCCATGCCAATGCTTTCCCATTTCTACTCCGGGATATCTAGTGGTCTAAGCACACTAGCAGGGCGCATGTGTTCGGCCTTTAGCTGTTGGAAAGTAAGGCAATGAGCGGCATGTTCGGCTACATCTCTCTTCATGTTCGGCCACCAAAACATTATTTTCATGTCTTGATACATTTTGGTACCTCCAGGATGAATAGTGTACTTTGTCTTGTGAGCTTCATCCATTAACTTCCTCTTCAGCTCTTCATTGTCTGGTACGCATGTCCTTCCTTGAAATACAAGCCTTCCATCCTCGGTCATAGCAAAGTCGAGCCTTTAGGCTAGGGTTTCCTTGGTACATACCAAGAATGGATCGCTATCCTGTTGTGCTTTGATTTCTCCCAACATGTCAGATTGAATCTTGATATTGGCAACCAAGACTCGATCATCCCTATGTTCAATGTTCAAGTCTGATCTTGTGAATTGTTCTAGTAATTGCATCTCGCCAAGACTAGACTTGATACAAATGCCATCGGCATTCTATAAAGAGCGTCAGCCACGACATTTCCCTTGCCTGGATGGTACTGGATGTTGAAGTCAGAATCCTTCAAGTATTCCAACCACCTTCTCTACCTCATGTTAAGTTCGTTCTGAGAGAATAATACTTCAAGCTTTTATGTCTGAACAGACTGTGAATTATTCACCATATAAGTAATGTCTCCAGATTTTCAAGGCGAAGACCATAGCAGCCAACTCTAAATCATGCACAGGGTAGTTGATTTCATGCATCTTCAGTTGTCGGGAAGAGTAGGCGATGACTTTCTCCTTTTACATTAACACAGCCTAGCCCAATTCTTGAGGCATCGGTGTAGACAGAGAAACCTTCTCCCTCTATTGGAAGAGTGAGAACAGGTGTAGAGGTCAAACATTCTTTGAGAGTTTGAAAACTCTTCTCACACTCTTTGCTCTAGAAGTAGGGATTCTCCTTTCGTGTCAGTCGCGTAAGAGGAACGGTAATCTTGGAGAAGTCCTTTATGAACCGCCTATAGTAACCAGCCAATCCTAAGAAGCTTTTGATTTCTGTGACATTGGTTGGTCTCTCCCAATTGAGTACATGTTCAACTTTGGAGGGATCAACAGAGATGTCGTCCTTTGATATAATATGGCCCAAGAAGGACACTTCTTCGAGCCAGAATTCGCACTTGCTTAGCTTTGTATACAGTTTGTTGTCTCGCAAGACTTACAGTACAATCTTCAGGTGTTCTTCATGATCTTCTTTGGTCTTTGAATATATGAGGATATCATCGATGAAGATGACCATGAACTTATCAAGGTATGGCCAGTATATGCTGTTCATGAGTTGCATAAAGGCTGTAGGAGCATTGGTCAGACCAAAAGGCATAACGACAAATTCATAATGTCTATACCTGCCTCTGAAGGCGGTTTTGAAAATATCGTCATCTTTGATCCTCATTTGATGATAACCAGATCGGAGATCGATCTTGGAGAAATATTGCGCTCCAGATATTTGGACGAAACGTTCATCGACCGTAGGCAATGGGTACTTGTTCTTGATGGTTAGCTGATTGAGCTGTCGATAATCTATGCATAGCCTCATAGATCCATCCTTTTTCTTAACGAATAGCACAGGTGCTCCCCATGGGGAAGTACTTGGTCTAATGAACCCCTTCTCTAATAGCTCCATCAGTTGTGCCTTCAGTTCCTTTAGCTCGGAAGGTGACATCCGGTACAGTTGACGCGATACCGGGGTAGTTCCAGGGATCAATTCATGGCGAAGTTGACATCACATTCTGGGGGAATCCCTGGTACATCCTCGGAAAACATATCTAGGTAGTCCTGGACTATGTGGATGTCTTCTATGTTAGAACCCTTCTTTTCAACTATTACGTCCGCAAGGAAAGCAAAGCAACCTTTCCTTATCATATTGTGGGCCTTTATGGCAGAGATTAGAGACATCTGTCTCTTATGTCTAATCCCAGTGAATGCCAGTTTAGGGAAGTCACTAAATGTCACTCTCCCTTTCTTACAATTGACACTTGCCCCATAAGTGGACAACCAGTCGGCTCCCAAAATTACATCATAGCCTTCTATGGGCATACACACCAGGTCGACTTTCAGGTTATGGTCTCCGATCATTACATCGGCAGATGGAAAGTATTTATTTAATTTCTCCTTCTCTCCTAGTGGTGTTGTAACAGAGAATTCACATCCCATGGATATAGGTTTAGCATTCAGAGTATCAGCAAAGTTTTGAGATATAAATGAATGGGTTGCTCCAGTATCAAATAAAATGAATGCTGATAGAGAGAAGACTTGTAGGGTACCTTCTACCACGCCACCTTCCTCAGCGGGCTCTTCATCATGCAGGGCTTGCAGTCTTCCCTGTTTCTTAGGCACATTAGTGCGCCTCTCATTCTCCTTCAATAGCAGGCACTCAGGGATATAGTGCTCGCGGCTTCCACAGCGCAGACATGCGCCGACTTTCCTTCAGCATTCATCAGTTGTGTGACTTGGCTTGTCACAGTGCTTGAAATTGCTTTTCGCTGGAGTGTTGGGAACATGGATCTTGGGTTTCCTTTCTTGGATGGGTCCTTTTGTGATGCTGAAAGGACGCTTCTTGCCATTACTTGGCTTAACAAATGATGGACCAGAAGTCATTTCCTTCTTCACAAACTTCCCTTTGATATGGTCAGTGAAGTCTGTAGCATCTTCTAGCAGTTGAGCTTTCTTCACCATCTCGGCATAGGCCTGGATGTCGAGAGGGGCTAGTTGAGTGATGTAATGTGGCCTAAGGCCATTGAGAAAGTGCTTAGCCTTCATTCTTTAGTGTTCACCAAGTGTTCAGCATAACGTGCCAGCCTTGAAAACTGGGCTTCATACTCGGCCACAGTCAGGCTCCACTATTTAAGAGCAACAAACTCCACAACCTTCTTCTCTTGAGCACGCTCCGAGAAATACTTGGAGTTAAATGCTTCTTTGAATTCGACCCAAGTAAATTGACCATTATCTTTGGTCACTTCCACAGACTCCCACCAAGTGCGGGCGTCTTTCTCTAGTTGAAACGTAGCCAATAGTAGCTTATTTCCCACTACACATTGCATGACATGGAAAATTCTTTCCGTCTCCTTCAGCCAGTGCTCGGCCTCATCCGGATCTGTGGATCCACTGAACCTAGGTGGGTTCAAGCTCCTAATGTTACGATGCAGCTTGCCTGCACCGCCGCGGTTTCCTCCACTTGTGCCACTTGTAGAAGTGCACGAGTGAGTTCTTGGATGGTTTGTTGCATGCCCGTCATCTAAGCACATTCAGTAGTCATCTTAGTTTCTTAACTTCCTATAAAATAATTTGTTGTTAGGATATTGATGTGGAGTTTAATTTGTGCATGTGTAAGTTCATTTTAGCTAGTTACCCATGGTTCTAACCACATCTCACATAGGTAGGGTAATTGACCCTAGTCGAGGCTGGTCAACCTAGATCATCCTATACTTAAGAACAACCTAGGCTCTGATGCCACAAAACTGTCACGCTTCGAAGCGGAATATCAGAACGTGAGGCAGTTACAAGTAAATGGGTACAGAGCGAGTACTGGACATCAAACCATTAGACAAAGTAAATGCATCTCATTAATAATTCTTCAAATGTCTAGTTACAACCACTAATATTAGACTCATTCTATAGGGCCCAGTTACATTGAAAAAAAGCAAAAGGACTAAACTCAAAGTCTAACAAAATACTACGACGCTAGGGTACTCTTGACTTCACTCTTGGTCGGTCCCCTCCTCTTGAGTGTAAGTATCTTCTTCGGTCTCACCTGAGAACACATAACCAATAACGCAGGGTGAACGATAATGCCCGGTAGGACGTAAATCTCAAGATCAAGCATGCTTTAAATGATTAATGTATTAAAAAGGCAGAGTAACTAATGATAGAGCGAGAGAGTCAAGAAACGTAAGAGAGCATGTTAGCATGTGATTGAAATAGCACAAATCTCCAAATATAGCACACGCGTCGAGTATAGTAACAAAAGTAGGATGGCCATAGCACAAATAGCACAAAGTATAGTAATAACACAACGAGTATAGTATAGCACTTTGATTGTCATTTAGATAGCCGAGATAGATAGCACTTGAGTGTAATGCCAAACACTCTGGCCATTTAACTCCCGTGGGCAAATAGCACTTTTGGGTGCACATCCCAGGACCTGACTAGGCCCTTTATAGATTGCTAGGCATTGGTTATATTGTTTATCTTTAGACAATCAGTCAATGGCCAATAAAGAGTACCAAGAAATAGATGAGAGTACTAGATGAATAGATGAGATAGAAGATATAACGTGAATAGATGAGCGAGTAGAGTATAGATGAGAACTATAGGTCATTGCACATGAAACGTCGAGTAACAGAGATAGTAACAGTTGCACAACACGCGCAATTGGTGTCAGCAGTCAGGTGGAATTCACTACCCATCCACTGGCCATGTTATGCACAGGTCCAGAGGTCCTGCGTGATTCAAGATAAGAACGAGAGCAATCTAAGGCTGTTTGGATCTCACTGATCCCAAAAGGGAATCATAGGTGTTAGGGTACAACCAGCTCGTCGACCATGTTGGAATCCATGGATAGAGAAGTCTTACGGAGGCCTTGAACAAGGATTCACTAGTTAGGTAGAAGGAGTATCCAACGGAGAGTTCATCCAAGTCAAGAGAAAGTGTGTATATAGAAACAAGTGCTCAACGATCTAGAGGAATTCTAGAACAGTGGAGTGTCGGTAACGGTATTCCTAAAACATCGCGAGAGATGAAGACAAGCTCATTAAAAATAGGGTAATTTAAAGATATAATTGTAACAATTTACCAGATGTATTATGAGATATTTTCATGCCATGCTAAGCCATATTGGATGGTTCAAAGTGTGTGCACATGTGACAAGAAATCATAGATATGGCAAGATCAAGTGTAAGTCTTTTAAATCATTCAACACGTTAACTTGTAACAGCTTTATTTACTACGTTGGTGACTGTTAACAAGGGTATAGGCACTGTAGAAAGTTAGAGCATCACAAATCATCGGTTTTCATGCAAAACCCCAGATCATGACGTACCCCTGTATGGGTCGCGACAAGGTCTGATCAGAACGCGACAGGGCCATTCAACGATTGCAACAAGTCAGTCAGGTCAGGCAGCTAGAATGCGACGGTACTGCATGTCGTGTTCAGAACGCGACAGGTACTGTGTCGCGATCACCCTTGAGAACGCGGCCTATCGGGCCGTCACATTCTCAAGTCTTGCGCCTGAGTCTGAGCGGGAAAAGAACCATGCATTGGATTACGGTCCAGGTTTCTATATTTTGACATGGTTCGATAAAAAATTAAGAACTAAATGTACAGTAGTTGAAAAATTGCAAAATCACTTGCAAACTATTCTAGACATGCGAGGGTATATATGATAAATAGGAATTTGAAATATGACATGGTCTGGATAAGTTTTAAACTTGAACAAGTATGAAGAACACAGAACATGGTACAACGAGGGTAAATGATTTAATTTGTGCAGTATGATGGATGAAAATTAGGGCTTTTAGGGGCAAATGACTCATGACATCAATAAGTATCTCCAGTAAAAATTTCGTAGCATGGTGTCAAGTATACATGGAGATATAAATTAAACATGATGGTTCGGGGTCATGGTGATTGCAGAACATCAAAAATATAGAACAAATGATTGGCTCGATGAAAAATAGTGAAACATGAGGGCTTTTGTTTCTGATGCTTAGAACAATCTACAGATGAAATTAATTAGGTTTTACTCGTGAGAATGCCTACCTTTGAGTCATTTTGCCTTCTAGGGTGTAGAACTTGAAGAACACGGGTTGAAACCTGGTCAAGCCTTTTCCCCACGAGTTCCTCCTCTCCTTGGCCTCCTCTCCACGTCCAGCAAGCCCCAGCGCCGACCATGGAGAGATTAGGGAGTATTTATGCTCCCTTGGTTTCCCTTTCCTAACATGATTCTAATTACCCTTTAATTACGAGATTTCTTAATTCCTCTCAACCTTCCAAGCTTTCCACCTCCTATTTGGGTTAGGTTGTGATGCAATTTCATGGCCAACCAATTAGGTTAGGGTTAGGAATCTAGGGTATTTTCCTATTATTTTAATGCTTTAATACCCCTTTTCTATTTAGGTAGTATTTATGATACAAATTTAGGGTATTTTCCTATTATTCCTCTTTTAAAATCCCTATTTGGCCCAATAAATTCTAGAGGGTCCATTTAACAAAGCCCATTGCTCTTTTTCATTTAATGGGTTTGAATTAATTCTCTTTTCTTTAAATTTTCCAATTTATTTATTTATCACTATTATCATTATGATTATTTTTTGAAAAATTCAGGTTGGTACTCGGGAGTAGTAATGGATGAAGATGGTGTTATTTGTCTGAATCATCGGGTTTGTGTCCCTAATGATGTGATCCTGTGAAAGGAAATTTTGGTAGAAGCTCACCGATCATAGTTCGCTCTTCACCCAGGCAGTGGAAAGATGTATCAGGAACTGAAGCGTTCGTTTTGGTGGTTCGGCATGAAGCGGATGTTGTAGATTTTGTGGCAAAGTGTTTGATATGCTAGCAGGCGAAGGCAGAGCGTCAGAGACCTTCAGGTTTGATACAGAAGCTGGATATTCCTTAGTGGAAATGGGAGCAGATAACGATGAATTTTGTGACTGGCTTGCCTAGATCAGTTAGAGGGAATGACTCTATATGGGTGATTGTTGATAGATTTTCAAAGAGTACTCATTTTCTTGCTATGAAGAAGAAGCGGTCTGTGGAGAGCTCGACCAGACTGTACATAGATGGTATTGTGAAGTTGCATGGCATTCCAAAGTCGATCATCTCATATCGTGACCCGAGGTTTACTTCTCGATTTTGGCAAGGTTTGCAGCAGGCTTTTGAAAGTCAGTTGAAGCTGAGTTCAGCATTTCATCCACAAACGGATGGACAGTCCGAGAGGACTATTCATGTAAGGTCCTCGAATTTTGTCATATTATGCTTATTTAACTTATTGCATATTATAATTATTATTTACTTATGTGCATATATGTATATACATGTTTATTTATGTACATATTGTCTTTATTTAATTCTGTGCATATTGTATTTAAATAATGTTGTACATATTGTATGTGTTTATGATGTGTAAGTATGTAAATTGATGTTTCTGTGTTCTGGTCGAAATGCCAGCTAACGTCAACATACCTTGACGTTAAGGGCAGGTTGACGAAAACCAGTGTGCCGTTGACTTCATGTTGACGTCCAGATCGATGGAAGCATATTTATTGTTAATGGCAGCAAAGTGGCTATTTACTTCTCCAGTTATGTTGCGATTCCAGATCTAAAAACGGCTGTGTTTCTTGCGGTTCTTGATTAGGAAACTACCCTCCAACGGTAGGAAACCTAAGGTAACGCATGCCCTGACCCATTAGCCCTATAAAACACCTAGTTTTCACTCAGATTAGGTCTTTTGGCTTATGAGAAAACCTAGGGTTTTGCTGTGAGTAAACCGAGTCTTTGCAAGGCTTGATCTGGCGTGTGTGGACTTCTTTTGGCAATCTACATCGATTGGGAAGTACTCCAAGCGTTGAGGAATCTTCCCCGACTCCGGAGATCCATCTGCATTAACAGAAAGACTAGATCTGGGAGGAGTTTGTGCATCTTCTTGGCTTGGCCAAAGAGAGCTTCTTTGACTAATTAAACCCATTAAAGAATTTATTCCAGGCAAGTAATCGAGGGGTCTCATCCCTAGACATATCCTTTAGGTCCTAGGAATTTTATGAAATTTTATTCGTGTCTTGGAACCCCCAATTCTCCATTTTACTTGCATTCTGTCCGCATTTTCTGCAGACAGGAACTTGATGGCAAGCTTACTGCCATCAAGGTCCTGAGTTGGCGGCAACATCATGTGTCATTAACACACCATGACGGCAAGGGCCTTGCCGCCAGGTGATGATCAGTCCACCTCTATATAATTTATTTTTTATATGTATTTTTGGTGATTAACAAAACCATTGAAAACATAATCTAACATCTCTCTCTGAAGTTTATTAAAAGGCATCAGGTCAATTAAAATCAGTAAGTTATGTACGCTCAATATTATTTGAAGTTCAAAGCATATGTTTTTTTTCTAAGTACACATCGACTTCCTTGATAGAACAACGATTTCCTTAGAAGAACATCGATTTCACTCCTGCATCGATTTCTCTTAAACAACGACTTCCTGAATGCACATTGATTTCAGTCTAGTATCGACTTCATAAGTGACACAACGATTTCATGTCACTTAAACAACGACCTCATGGAAACAACAATTTGGTCGCCACAACGATTCAGTTTCACTTAAACAACGATTTCCTTGCTACATCGATTTCATATCACTTCAACATCTATTTCGTTGATACATCGATTTCATATCACTTAAACATCGATTTCATTGATACATCAATTCATATCACTTAAACATCGATTTTGTTGATACATCGATTTAATATCACTTAAACAACGATTTCATCATTGAAACAACGATTTCATTATCAATTTCACTTAACAATGATTTCAACATTGAAACAATGATTTCATTATCGATTTCACTTAAACAATGATTTCACTATATTTATACATGGATTATGGTCACATCGACTTTGTTTCAACATAGATTTCATTTATACATGGATTATGTTTATGACTTCAATTTCATGAATATATCAACTCTCTTCACAACAATTATGGTGTAAATAAGCTGACAAATACTATCATTATCTTCTCAGATAATCTTGAAAATATTTATCCTTCATGATATTCAAATCTATTTTTCAAATCTCTGGGGATTTCAAAAACCTTCCCGTGCATCACACTGTATCCTATGGTCTTGAACATTTATTGTGATGGTACAATATTTCTGCACGATATATCCTTGCTTACCTCACCTGTCAGATAAAGTCTTGCCTTACATGTCGACAGAATAAAATTTCCTTTTTGGTGTATCTTCATGTAGCATGACTACTAATGTTGACTGACAGTTTAGACAAAGAGAAGTTGTCTATGTGTCAACATTTATTGTGTGCAGGATTTTGGTCGAAACGCACGTCAAAGATGGACCTGTCATCCTGACAAGAGGATAGAAGATTCAAACAATCTTTCCTTGAGGGCATGTGTTAATCCAAGCATAAATGGTTGCAGGCTCACTTACTCTTTGCTTCAGACCAGACACTCCAACGTGCATGAAGTTGTGAGACAACGGATATTTCAACGGATACTACAATGATCAAATTATTTCAAAGAAGATAAATAGAAGACTGATGACTCCCTAAAGACGTTGGAATACTCATTTTCAAATAGAAAATCTGAGTCACCTGAAAAACAAGAGCCAGCTCGTCCATTCCAATTTTCTATAGCTCGTAGCTCTCTGTGAGAACATTGCATTTTCTTTTGAGAGCTTGCGTAGATCTGAGAGAGAGTTCATTTGAAGTATTCTTGTGTCTTTCAGACTTCGCCTAAGATCAAGCAGTGATCATAAGCTTGGTCTTGGGCCCTTCTTCTTCAACTCATTACTGTGAGCTTTCCTCTTTGGGTGTGAAGAGAAGACCTGTTGCATCAGGTGGTGTAATCCCTCTTCTGTTAGAGAAGAGAAGATCAACTGCGGCTGGATGTGTAAGTGTCCTTAAGGGGGACTGTACCCTTGTTTAGTGGAATCCCAAGTGGTTGCTTGGGGACTGGACGTAGGACTCCTTGTGATAGGAGATCCGAACCAGGAAAAAATTTCATGTTGTCTGTGTGATTGTTCTCTTTGTTTTGATTAACACTAACTCTAACTATCGATCTTAGTGTTGACTGTCAAGTGTATTTATTTACAAGAATTTTTGCAAGAAGAATTTTTAGCAATCCATTCACCCTCCCTCTAGGCTTGCAATCTGGGCAACAAGTGGTATTAGAGCTAGGTCTCTTCAAGTAAGTAGATCTCACGATCTTAAGAGCAAAGATAGATGGCAGCAAGGATATGCAGAGGGTCAGTCCGTCGACATACCTCCTCTATTCGACAGTGAAGATTACAACTACTGGAAGACTCGAATGGAGTTCTTCCGACAAGGTCTCGATTTCCAGCTTTGGTCAATTATTATTGAAGGAGACCGGTTGGTAATCAACAGTAGAGAAAATTGGACAGATTGTCACGTCCTAATAAAAAAGCTATTTATCGGAAGTGACATAAAACATGCACAAAAGGTATGATTAATAGTAATCATTCATAGCACAATATGCAGAAGTCTTATTACAAAAGTACTCTTCATTACCACTAAAGAGGAGTGGATTGAAACAAACTTAATTAACACATCTCATCTCACACTACTAAACAAAACAGAAATGGGTTGGCTTTGCTTGATACGGACAGTCCACTCAGCACACATGTCCTTAAACTTCACCCCCATCTGAACTACCTGAAAAAGGGGTAGGAAATAGTGAGCTAACTAGCACAGTAGAATTCAAATCCATAATTCAAAGAGTGAGTACATGATAGTCAAGACTATGGCAGAACGGATAACAAAGAGGCACAATTAAATGTTAGGACAGTAAGCTTGAACAGTAATAGTGAATCACAAGGCAGGTTCAGGTATATAACTCAAAATTGGTGCATTTATAAGTTATACAGAACAGGAATTGTGATGACCATCATCAAACAGTAAGTGATGCAATGCTAAACATCTCGTTGTCCTCTATCATTTCCATATGGCCCGTAATGAATTCGGGTGCTCCTCCCAGGATTGGACCAGCCCTATTTGCACAGGCATATCAGTCAAGTGGGGTCCAAGGACCCAATAAATGTCATCATCATCAGTTAATCGTAGCTCACAAGTTTTTCAAGCATTTGAGCTCTCAGGACATCAGGTCTTATAAACTCGGTTACCGAATACCGGAGATTAGACTCAACGGAGTACCATCCGTATTGACAACTTTAAGGATAATTCAAGGGGGTGTAAGGTACACCAGTGGGTAAAATGTGCAGTAGTATGACAGTAAATACCAATGTAAATAAGGGGGTAACTTTCTAGGCTTTTAGGATGAAGTCTAAGCAAGAGTTCTACCATGAAAAGTTGCTGAAATACAAGTTAGGACAATAGGTGTCGACAGCCAGGAAGTGGCTGTTGACAGGTAGCAACAGTAGAGCATGGTTTTCTGGTTCTGTGTCTACCTGTTGACAGATATAAGATGGCTATCGATAGCTAGCAACAGTCCCAGTTATTTTGAAGTTCTGGAAGACTGGGTTGTCGACAGCTATGAGCTGCCTGTCGACAGTCGCTAGTTCTTCTCTCATAAGTGACTTTGTATTCACTCTAAAAACTCTAACAATGGAACTTATGAATCAAGGCATGATTTATATCAAATAGAAGAGTCTAATTGTAGATCTCACAGTGGTTTATAAGCTAAACAAGCGAGATGAAATAGGAGGTTTGTAATTCAAACTTGTCTAGCTAGAAATTAAACATAGTGTAGTACTGGAAGTATAGCCTTGATAGCAATGGTTTAATGAAAGATTCCTACAAGATGGACACTAAATCACAATGTGTTTCATGGATCCAAATCAAGACTTGAAGTATCAACCATCTAAACAAAAATCCTCACACTATTATAAGGATATTTAGACTTCTAACAGAACTCTAGATCATGAACATGAATCAAGAGTGGAGGAGAAGATAGGAATCAATTTCTAAAATAGAACAAGGTTGTTCCTCTCCCAACAAGAATAATTATACCATGACTAGAAGGAAAACAGAGAATCACTGGTATAGCAACTTATCCATTCATCAAGAATTCCTTGTCATGTGTGGAGGACAGAACTGAACCAAAGGAAGAAGAATCCTACCTTGCTTAAATGATGAACTTGCAAGTATCCTTGACGAAAAATCCCACACTCAGCAAGAGAAGTGTTTCCTCCTTAAGGTTGATGGCGTGCTCGCAATGTTTGCACCAAGTGAAACAGCTACAGTGGTAGCAGGAGTAGAAGTGGAAGTAGTTGCAGGTGCAACGGAGCCAGTAACTCCAATAGCCCCCAGCAGCAGTTTCAGGAGCTCCTCCACAATACTTCTAGCAGCAAAGAGTAGGGGAAAGTAAGAACAAGAGCAGGAGCCAAGGTGTAGAAAGGCTCGAACTAGGGAGAGGGAGTGGCTTGTATAGCCCAGCCAAGTTCCCATGCATGAGGACACCTCCGTGCACAGGTGTAACAGTAAAAGCCATTAGGTTTTTACTGCTTACACCTAGTTCATGCCTCCATCCACTCCCTTACAACTCAACCCTTTACGTGTAAGAGGTTTAACCCATGGTTTAGCCTTATGCTAATGTGTGCTGGCCTCCTCAAGGCCTCATACTTAAGCACCTAAATAAACCCAGAAATTGATCACCGTAATTGACCCATAATTCAGCTGGCCCTTAGTCTTGATGTAAACATGTTCAACAAAGTCCATTTGCATTAAAACTTTAACCATAGACTAATGAGATGGTTTTAAAATTATGGTGATTTTTTTTTAATTTTTGAAATTTATTTTACACTAGGTGAAAAATCACCCGAAAAATAGTTGCGTCGGCTTAATCTCGAAATCCGCTTGCCCACAAATCTGGATATTTACATTTCTAATATCTTCACATTTTTCTGGAAATTATGGTGTTCTCAGATTTCATTTTCGTTACAATTTTTCAGTGTCGTCCTGTGGAAGTGCGCACGTCTAAGTACAACATTGGGATAATGTTCATTAATACTAATCCTCCTAAATATCAATTATTTCATTCTAATAATAATGGTTAAGTTCAATAACCTTATTATTCATGTTTTACAACATATATATATATATATATATATTTCTTTCGGGGTGTTACAACTCTCCCACACTAAAAGAAATTTAGTCCTCCAAATTTAATACATAAGTGGATAATTACTGACCTACAAATAATTCTGGATACTTGACCTTGATGGCATCCTCCAGTTCCCACGTTGCTTCTTCTTGTCCTCGCTTGTTCCACTGAATCTTTAATAAAGGAACTTCTTTATTCCGAAGTTGCTTGATTTTTTGATCGAGGATCTGTACTGGTCTTTCTTCATATGCCAAATTTCCTTATACATGTAGATCTTGGTATTCAATAATATGTTCCGGATCATATACATACTTTCTTAACATTGACACATGAAAAATATCATGTACATTGGATAATTGTGGTGGAAGTGCCAATTGGTATGTCATTTCACCAACTCTCTTCAATATTTCAAAGGGTCCAATGTATCTTGGACTCAACTTTCCCTTGATACTGAATCTTTTGATTCCTCTTCGGGGTGACACTTTAAGAAATACATGCTCCCTGTGCTGAAATTCTAACTCTCTTCTACGTCGATCGGCATAACTTTTCTGTCGGTCTTGAGCAACTTTCATCCGATCTTGTACTAACTTGATGACTTCTGTTGTCCTTGGATCATTTCATGTCACGCCCCGATATTTAGCAGCGGAATAAATACCGGGAGTTGTGAACGATACAAATAGAAGTATCACAGTTGAGTAACGCAGAGTCACAATTACTTATAACCACACATTTCAGATCATAATAACGTCATCAAAGGTACTCTTAATTCCATTTCAATCCACTAGTTAAAACCTTACATAGAAAGAACTCATTGAAAAGGGTTCATTATTCAAATAACAATGTTTCTCTAATACATCGACTACTCAATGTCTATTTCTAAACTGTCAACTGTCATATGGCGGGTGCTCATCACTCTTGCCCGGCCCCATCGGTCTCCACTGGTTCCTCATCACTGCCTGAAAAGGGCAGGATGATAGGGTGAGCGAACTAGCTCAGTAGGATTTACATCTTAATATCGTTCGGGCACTAATATACGTGATTAACATTTTAATTAGGCAAGATATGAACATGTATATGATGACAATGCATGCAATACTAACAGATTGAATAGCAGAGTAGAACAGATATCATTTCAGATCAAATGTCGAGTTGCATATACAAGGGACAGATATTTCAAGAGTAGAGTCGTATCAAAAGAGATTTGGCCATATTCAAACAGATATCATGCATTCACAAGATCAGACATATCATATCAAATCTTATCATATCATATCAGATCAAACTTATCATATCAAACAAAGGCACATTTTCACAATCTTGCGTGTTCGTTGTGCTATGCCAAGCACCAAGAGTCCATACTTCCGCGGTTAATAAGTACGTTGGGGCGCTCCTCCCCAGGACTAGACAGAGCCCCTATTGCACAGGCATTGGTCAAATGGACCAAAGTCCCACGTTGTGCCGAACAAACATATTCATATTATGGCCACAGAGTTTCAATGACAAGCTCATAGTAAAAGGAAAATGATCATTCATAGAGTCAAGGTATGACAAATAGCTCAAGAAAACAAAAGGCAGTATAACGACATATCATGTTTCATAATCCATTAATGTCTTGACATAAGGATGTTTCTAAAGACAGATCGTATGCAGGACATGTGCTTTCTATCTCCAGGGTACTTCATGGTACAGCCAGCTCGGCATCTATGTGGAAATCCATAGAGAGCGGATACTTATGGAGGTCTTAAGGAAAAGGTCGCTAGTCTACCAATTCAGAATAACCGGCAGAGAGCTCCCAATTCCCCAAGAAGGGTGTGCCTACTCGTGTAAATGTGTAAGTGACAAGTCACGGATCTTTCCTAGCATTTATGCATATGGACAAATAATTAATGGAACACTGGAAAGCATGTAACTATTGAAACTCATATGCAAATCATGATATTAACTTCACTAACAAGTCCATACTAACATGTATTCATCCCCATATTCACAACAAATTCTTATCATTTCAATTGACAATAGGCAAGATCACAAGATAATCCAATGAACATAAGGACAATCACATTTACACATTAGAATCATATTTGTATCATTACCATTTTTCAATGGGTTGATTTCTTTTAGGTCCATGCATACTATATAACATCATGCACATGCTAGTAGATATCATGTAATGATCAGACCCAAGATATGCAATTTTTTGCAAGGGTAGTGTCGACACACCCCTTACTGGTGTCGACACAATGCTTCAAACACAAGGCAAAATAATGTAGAACTGGTCAACTAGTGTGGACACTAGATCAAGTAGTGTCGACACTAGAGACAGCTCCCGGAAAACTTGTTGTGCCAGTATGGGACAGTGTGTCGACACTAGATCAAGTAGTGTCGACACTAGAGGCCTTCCTAGAACACCTTTTGGGCTAATTTGGGACAGTGTGTCGACACTAGATCAAGTAGTGTCGACACTAGAGGTGTTCCCAGAAACATATAGGTCAAGTGTAACCCGAAAACACGTCTCATGCAGTGATTTAATTACCCCTCTTATATCTCTCTAAAGAATGACATTTAGACAAAATGTTCAACACAAAATATGACGAGGACAACCCGTAGAAGAACTTTGATGTTGGGGATTTGATCTAATTCGGTCTCGAATCCTGATAAATATATGAAGAACATATAGCTAAGTGCAGCCTGAAATCGTAGTATCATGCAGTGACTCTCTTACCAGCTTATAACCCTATAACTAAAGACTTTTGGACAAAACGTCCAACATAAAAGATGATCGTAACTACAAGAAGAAGAACTTTCATGAAGGAAGTTTAGTCTAATTCGATGTCAAATCATGTGCAAAATAAGAAGAATGGGAAAATCCCTAACTGTGCGAGACTTAGGGACAACTACGAATACACAATGTATACTCCATGAAAATTAGTCAAACCAAGTGAAAATGAATCTAGACTTGAAGAACTACATGATGGTGTTGGTTTTCATTAATCTTGGCTCGAGAACACCTACCTTTGAATGCTAATAACTCTCTGCAGATTTCTGGGTTGATGTAGAGCGAGGTTGAGGAAGACCACGTTTTCCCCAGCCGTTCTCCACTCCTCCAGCGCTCCAACCTTGCTGCTCACGACCCCAACTTGTTGCTAACCCTTCCATAAACGTTTGTGAGGAGTTCTTATAGTGTTAGGGTTCTAATTCATGTCCCAATGGAACAAGGAAAGGGGGCTGCGAATTCTGCTTCCTACTTTCCAAAATCTGGGATTCTCTCACCCAAAGGAGGTAGCAAAGGTTTAGGAAACCTCCTCTTAGGGTTGGGTCCGATTTTGGCTTACCTTACAGGACTAATCACCCTTATTTTAACCCTAAATTGCCCTCCATAATTATTGCATAATTACATACACGAATTTCTAGGTATTTTTCTTGTCCCAATTTCTATCCGTGGGCCAAATGTGCTCCATTGGCCCAATATTGTTAATGGGTTATTAATACATAATGTTGTAAGTCTCTCCAACCTGTTTATTTAATTTATGGTTGGGTTATTTTTCCGTGTTAACAATTTTCCGACTTAGTTTCCTAATTCGGGTAACTTGGTCACATGTGACATATACTCGGCCAATCAGATTTTCCGTTGCACGAATTCCTTCGTGGAACGCTTAGGGACAATATTTGGGGTTGATTTAGAATTTTTATGGAATTTTTCGAGGTGTTTCCTCTCGTACGATAATAGTACGTAGGTTCTATTATTCCGATAATACGGAAGTTATTTATTTACTAATTTCATACTTGAATTTGTTCATGGGTCTTACGTTGTCCATTGATCCAATTTCTTTTATGGACTATCCCCACATATTGTTTGGAGTCCACCATAAATTTCTCATTTAGTTTATGATCTCATTTTATACACCTAATAATGGGTTGTCCAACTTATTTCCTAATTACGATAAGAAGTCACACTAACTCTTAAATATATCCCAAATGACTTTTATTGACCCAAAATTCTTGATGGATCATTAGAGGATATTATTTGAAGTCCATCTATGATTTTTATTTAATTTTTTGACTCATCTAAGAATGTGTGATAATGATTTCCTGACTTATCCCCTGATTACGATACTCAGTCGCAAAATGCCTTAAACTTGGACCATCCGATTTTCCTTTGCATGAATTTCTCTGTGGGTCATTAGGGAGTATTATTTAGAGTTGAACTATATTTTTTTATGAAATGTTTCTAATGGGTTTTTGTATGTATGATAATGACACGTGTATTTTTGCTATTTCACAAATATTGATTTTTATCGTTTTCGATTTATTTCTAATTTTCCAATTACCGAATTTTCGGGGTGTTACATTTCAGGTCAAAGAATATGTGTTTCTTTTAGTTCTACCCAACACAATGGTGATCTACATTGCCGACCATACAAAGCTTCGAATGGTGCCATTTGAATAGTAGACTGGTAGCTATTGTTATATGCAAATTCCATAATTGCTAGGTGAGTGTTCCAGTCATTTCCGAACTCTAATACGCAAGCACGGAAATTTGATTCACCCGTTCAGTCTGTCCATCAGTTTGAGGGTGAAATGCGGTACTAAATTTTAATTTAGTTCCCAATGCATCCTGCAACTCTCTCCAGATATGCGAAGTAAATCTTGCATCTCTATTAGAAACTATGCTCTTTGGGATTCCATGCAAACGCACAATTTCATTCATATATAGTGCTGCCAAAATATTAACAGACCATCTTGTCTTTATTGCTAAGAAATGAGCCGATTTGGTAAGTCTGTCAATGATTACCCATATAGCATCAAATCCACTTCAGGTTTTGGGTAATCCCACAATAAAATCCATACCGATACTGTCCCATTTCCATTCTAGTATCTCAAGTGGTTTTAGTTTTCCTGCAGGTTTCTGGTGTTCTGCCTTAACTTTCTGACATGTCAAACATTTAGCTATAAAGTCAACGATGTCCTTCTTCATGTTGCACCACCAGAAATGCTTCTTTAAGTCTTGATACATCTTAACAGCTCCTGGATGAATAGTATAATATGATCGATAAGCTTCTTCCAAAATCTGCTTCTTGATTTCGGGATCGTCCGGTATACACAATCTGTCCCGGAATCGATGATTCCCATGAACATCTTCATTAAAATAAAGTTTAGAAACCAATTTTTATCTGATTTCTACCAACATAGGGTCATTGTCCTATTGCTCTTTAATTTGCTTCAACAAATCTGATTGCACTGTTAAGTTGTTAACTACAACTATTTCTACTTGTGATTCAGTTTTCAAACTCAATGTGGAAAATTCCTCTAACAATTTTCATTCTTTAACTTGCAACCGAAATATCCTCGCTATAGGATTTCTGCTGAGTGCGTCAGCCATAGTGTTTCCTTTTACCAGATGGTATTCAATCTTGAAATCATAGGCTTTGATATATTCCATCCATCTTCTTTGTCTCATGTTCAGTTCTTTCTGTGAAAATAAATACTTGAGACTCTTGTGATCAAAGTACACTATAAATTGATTATCGTATAGGTAGTGTCTCCAAAGCTTAAGAGGAAAGACCACAGTGGCCAATTCTAAATCATGTACTGGGTAGTTCTTCTCATGAGTCTTGAACTGTCTCGATGCATAGGCAATAACTCTTCTATCTTTCATCAATAGACATCCCAGTCCAATGTTGGAAGCATCAATATAAACCTCAAATATTTTTCTTCTACTGGTAAAGCTAAAATTGGTGCAGATGACAAACATTCTTTTAATAATTGGAATGCTTCCTCTCAATTCTCATTCCATATAAACGTAGTTCCTTTTCAAGTTAACTGTGTAAGAGGTGAGGCAATTCTAGAAAAATCCCTGACAAATCGCTGATAGTAACTGGCCATGCCCAGAAAACTTCTTACTTCAGTGAGATTCTTAGGTAGCTCTGATTTCTGTATAGTTTCGATCTTTGAAGAATCTACTGATAGACCTTCTTTAGAAATAATGTGTTCTAGGAACATCACTTCCTTCAACCAAAATTCACACTTGCTAAACTTTGCATATAACTTATTGTCCCATAATAATTGCAAAGTGATCCGTAGATGAGTTTCATGCTCCTCCATACTTTCGGAGTAGATCAGTATATCATCAATGAATACAACTACAAACTGATCTAAATAAGACCTAAACACATCAATCATCAGACGCATAAATGCAACTGGTGCATTTGTCAATCCAAACGGCATCACCACAAATTCATAATGTCCATATCTTGTTCAAAAAGCCGTTTTATGAATATCTGATTCTTGAATTTTAAGTTGATGATATCCGGACCTTAAATCGATCTTGGACAAACACTGAGCTCCAGACAATTGATCAAATAAATCATCGATTCTTGGAAGTGGGTACCTATTCTTTATAGTCAATTGATTTAACTATCGATAATCTATGCATAATCGTATAGATCCATCCTTCTTTTTTGACAAATAGTATCGGAGCACCCCAAGGTGAGGTACTAGGTCTAATAAATCCCTTCTCTATCAATTCTAGCAATTGCCTTTTTAACTCTTTCAATTCTTCTATCGACATTCTGTAGGGTGTTCTAGAAATTGGCGTAGCTCCTGGTACCAATTCAATTGAAAAATTCACTTCACTATTAGGTGGTACACTAGGTATCTCTTCAGGAAAACATCAAGAAATTCTCTTACTACCAGAATATCTTCCAATCCAGTAATGTTGTGATTTAGTAGGGTCATAGAAGCCAAGTACCCTTGACAACCTTTCTGTACTACCTTACAAGCCTTAACTGCTGAAATTATCGGTATTCTCCTGGTGTGGGGTTTATCAAAGGTCATGGAATAAATTTCCTCTCCTAAGAAAGTCACTTGTCTCAATTGGCAATCTAAGTTTGCATGGTATTTAGATAGCTAATCAACCCCAAGGATTACATCATAATCACACGTTTCTAAACATATCAAATCACCAGGTAAATCATGTCCTTGAATTATGATTGGGCTAGCAGGGTAATATTCTTTAAGCTTTTTACCCTCACTCAAAGGAGTTGCGACTTCTAGTTGTGTGGGTAATGGAACTGATTTTACTTCCAAGGATTTAGCAAACTCATAGCTAACAAAAGAGTGCGTAGCTCCGGAATCAAACAACACAGCGCAAGTTTTGAGTGTACTAGCAATGTACCTTCAATTAATCCGCCTTCCTGTGGGGATTCAGGTTCCACATCCTGAATGGCTTGCAGTCTA
The DNA here is from genome assembly GCA_014218235.1 of Colocasia esculenta. Taxonomy (NCBI): domain Eukaryota; kingdom Viridiplantae; phylum Streptophyta; class Magnoliopsida; order Alismatales; family Araceae; genus Colocasia; species Colocasia esculenta. Next base: position 52,836,998 of record CM024756.1, read on the forward strand.
CCTTGCTTCACTCAGGGGTTCTGATTTGTTTCTGTTGTCCTGGGCATCGGGCAATCCAGAATTCAGTGTTGAGTGCTTCCACAATGGAGACATGCACCCAACCGGCGCTAGTAGTTCTCAGCCTGATGCCCGCTGAGATGACAATGTTTACAAACATTCTTACCTCCACCCGGAGCTTTTCCTGCCTTCTTAATGGTCTGTTGAACCTACGGGGCATTTCCCGACTCATACTTCATCTTTCAGTCCGAAGATCCTTCTGCAGATTTCCCTCTAATCTTATCCACAGTATCATTCACAGCTTCCAGTGCCAAGGCTCTCTTAACCATTTCTGAATAAGTTGTGATTAGATGAGGAGTTAACTGCATGATAAAATTGGGACGTAGTCCATTCATAAACCTCTTACCCTTCAATTTCTCTGTGGCTATAAGATGTGGAGCATACTTTGACAATCGAGCAAATCGGTCCTCATACTTCATACTGACATCCTTAGTTGCTTTAGACTAGCAAGTTCATTTGCTTTCTTCTCTTGAACTACCTCGGAGAAATATTGATCATTGAATAGTTCCATAAACTCTTCCCAACTAACTTGATTTGAATCCTCCAGGGTAGCTTCCACAGTTTCCGACCAAGCACGGGCATCCCGATCTAACTGAAATGTAGTCAGACGAACCTTTTCTTCTTCCGTACACTTAATCATTCTGAATATCCTTTCAATGTCTTTTACCCAATTATCAGCTTCGTCAGGATCCATACTGCCTGCGAATCTTGGAGGATCCAGGCTTCGGAAATCCTTGAATAAGTTTCTCCCATTGTGGTTATTATTTCTGGCTACTGTCTTCATCACCCGAGTCAAGTCATGCATTGAACTTTCCATTTTCTTCCAGTTGGCATCACCACCATCCATGACTAAATCGAAAAGAATCTGAAACATCCAATAATACATACATTAATTTCACAAGCATCCCAATCTTACATTCATCACATACACCATTTAAATTCACAGAACACACCAACTCTATTAACGAGTTAAATATTTACATGGTAGTACATTTCCATGTATCCACAACTAAAATATCATAGCCTTCTCCTTCCATGTTTGCCATAACTACAAACTCCAACCTCCACTAGCCTCTCACTCCACATACACATGGGAGTTATATATATACAATCAACTTTCCAACAAAAAGAGAGGTTTACAAAAGACAAGCTGCCTAGGTCCCTATCTAGCCTTGGGTCAGATCTATAACAGACTCTACAGATGGTTGTTGTTGCTCCCTTCCAACTCTGTGGTACAGCTCCCTCGCTGCATCCGTTAATGCCTCCCAATAACCATCAAACTGATGGAGCAACATATCATGCCCCAGCTTCAAGTTGTCCAAATGAATCATCACTTGGGCCATCATGTCCAGGGAAGCACGAGGATTGCTCGCAAAGAATGCACCCGCGGTCAGGTTAAGCACTTCTTCCTTGATTTGTACATGAGCTTCTCGTTGGGCTTGGGTATATAACTCTATATTCTGTCGTAGCATTTCCATGGCGGCTACCAACCTCTCTTGGGCATTCATATCCATTCTGAAATATTTAACAACTTAAGCATTTAAATGGTTATAAAAATCATGCTAACTAATCCCATGTTTCTACCCCAACTCATCGGTCATCCCTAGGTTTATCGAACTAAGGCTCTGATACAAAATTATATGTCACGTCCTAATAAAAGGCTATTTATCGGAAGTGACAGAAAACATGCACAAAAGATATGATTAATAGTAATCATTCATACAACAATATGCAGAAGTCTTATTACAAAACTACTCTTCATTACCACTAAGGAGGAGTGGATTGAAACAAACTTAATTAACACATCTCATCTCACACTACTAAACATAAATAGAAATGGGTTGGCTTTGCTTGATACGAATGGTCCACTCAGCACACATGTCCTTAAACTTCACCCCCATCTAAACTACCTGAAAAAGGGGTAGGAAATAGTGAGCTAACTAGCCCAGTAGAATTCAAATCCATAATTCAAAGGGTGAGTACATGATAGTCAAGACAATGGCAGAACGTATAACAAAGAGGCACAATTAAATGTCAGGACAGTAAGCTTGAACAGTAATAGTGAATCACAAGGCAGGTTCAGGTATATAACTCTAAACTGGTTCATTTAACAGTTATAGAAAACAAGAATTATGATGCCCATAATCAAACAGTAAGTGATGCAATGCCAAACATCCCATTGTCCTCTATCATTCCCGTACGGCCCGTAATGAATTTGGGTGCTCCTCCCAGGACTGGACCAGCCCTATTTGCACAGGCATATCAGTCAAGTGGGGTCCAAGGACCCAATAAATGTCATCATCATCAGTTAATCATATCTCACAAGTTGTTCAAGAATTTGAACTCTCAGGACATCAGGTTTTATAAACTCGGTTACCGAATACCGGAGATTAGACTCAACGGAGTACCATCCATATTTGACAACTTTAAGGATAATTCAAGGGGGTGTAAGGTACACCAAGTGGGTAAACTTTGCAGTAGTATGACAGTAAATACCAATGTAAATAAGGGGGTAACTTTCTAGGCTTTTAGGATGAAGTCTAAGCAAGAGTTCTACCATGAAAAGTTACTGAAATACAAGTCAAGACAGTAGGTGTCGACAGCCAGGAAGTGGCTGTCGACAGATAGCAACAACAGAGCATGGTTTGCTGGTTCAATGTCTACCTGTCAACAGCTATAAGATGGCTATCGACAGCTAGCAACAGTCCCAGTTATTTTGATGTTCGAGAAGACTGGCCTGTCGACAGCTATGAGCTACCTGTCGACAGTCGCCAGTTCTTCTCTCATAAGTGACTTTGTATTCACTCTAAAAACTCTAACCATGGAACTTATGAATCAAGGCATGATTTATATCAAATAGAAGAGTCTAATTGTAGATCTCACAGTGGTTTATAATCTAAACAAGCGAGATGAAACATGAGGTTTGCAATTCAAACTTGTCAAGCTAGAAATTAAACATAGTGTAGTACTAGAAGTATAGCCTTGATAGCAAAGTTTTAACGGAAGATTCCTACAAGATGGACACTAAATCACAATGTGTTTCATGGATCTAAATCAGGACTTGAAGTATCAACCATCTAAACAGAAATCCTCACACTGTTCTAAGGATATTTAGACTTCTAACAGAACTCTATATCATGAACATGAATCAAGAGTGGAGGAAGAAGATAGGAATCAATTTCTAAAATAGAACAAGGTTGTTCCTCTCCTAAGAAGAATAATTCTACCACCACTGGAAGGAAAACAGAGAATCACAGGTATAGCAACTTATCCATTCATCAAGAATTCCTTGTCATGTGTGGAGGACAGAACTGAACCAAAGGAAGAAGAATCCTACCTTGCTTAAATGATGAACTTGCAAGTATCCTTGACGAAAAATCCCACACTCAGCAAGAGAAGTGTTTCCTCCTTAAGGTTGATGGCGTGCTCGCAATGTTTGCACTAAGTGAAATAGCTACAGTGGCAGCAGGAGTAGAAGTGGAAGTAGTTGCAGGTGCAATGGAGCCAGTAACTCCAATAGCCCCCAGCAGTAGTTTCAGGAGTTCCTCTTACTCTTGATGTAAACATGTCCAAACAAAGTCCATTTGCGTTAAAATTTCAATCATAGCCTAATGAGATGCTTTTACAAATTATGGTGATTTTAGTTTAATCTTTGGAATTTATTTTACAATAGGTGAAAAATCACCCAAAAAATAGTTGTGTCGGCTTAATCTCGAAATCCGCTTGTCCACAAATCCGAATAATTACATTTCTGATTTCTCCACATTTTTTTGAAAATTATGGTGTTCTCAGATTTCATTTTCGTTACAATTTTTTAGTGTCGCCTTGTGGAAGCGCTCACGTCCGAGTACAACACTGGGATAATGTTCATTAATACTAATCCTTCCCAAATATCAATTATTTCATTCTAATAATAATGGTTAAGTTCAATAACCTTATTATTCATGTTTTACAACAAATATATATATATATATATATATATATATATATATATATATATATATATATATATATATTCGGGGTGTTACATTGATGAAGACAAGAATAAATTATCCCTAAACAGAAAAGCTAAAAGTATACTCTGTTGTGCACTGAGTAAGGAAGAATTTAACAGGATTTCAGCCTGTAAGTTAGCTATGGAAATATGGCAAAAGCTCAGACTCACATATGAAGGAACTGATAAGGTGAAAGAAACAATAATAGACATCCTGGTAGCTCAATATGAAAGGTTTCAAATGCAGTCAGGAGAGTCTATCTCTCAAATGTACAGTAGATTCACATATATCACCAATGGTTTGGCTGGGCTTGGAAAAACATACGAACTTGGAGACATGGTGAGAAAAATATTATGATCTCCACCAACCTCATGGACTCCAAAGGTGACAGCCATAGAAGAAGCCAACGATCTTAGGAGAATGTCACTTGAAAAACTCATTGGGTCTTTGATGGCTCATGAGATAAACATGGAAAGGCTGGGAGAATCCTCAATCAAGAAGAAGCACAGCAATGCTCTCAAGTCCACAGAAGACACATCTGATGGTGAATCAAAAAGTGACAAAAGCAATGAGAGTAGTGAAGATGAAGAAGCCTTTCTCTCCAGAAGACTGCAGCGCATATTAACTAAAAAGAAATACCAGTCAGGAAGAAGATATTTCAAGAAAGGTAAAGACTTTAAAATATCTAAAGGTAAAGATGTTAAGAGATCAGAACTGATATACTATGAATGCAAGAAGCCTGGACACATTAAAGCCGAGTGTCCAAAATTGAAGAAGACTGAATTCAAGAAGAAGGACAACATAGAGAAATTCAAAAGGTACAAGAAGAAGGCCATGGTAGCTGTATGGAACAACGAAAGTGACTCAGACAGTGAGCCAAGCTCCTGCGAAGAAGAAGAAGAAAATGCCAACCTGGCCTTCATGGCAAACATTGATGATAAGGTAACTTCTGACTCATCCTTTACTTCATGCAATGAATCAGATTCAGATAGTTTAGAAGATGCTTTTAATGAATTATACTGTAAATATAAAGATGTCTGCAAGTTCTTAAAAACAACAAATAAAAATTACACATATCTCGAAAAAACTAACTCAAATCAAAAATCTGAAACTGAATAGTTAGAAAAACAAATTTCTGAATTAAAAAGAAGAAATGAATTGTTATGTGAAGATATAAAGAATAAAAATGAAAAGATATCAAACTTAGAAAATCAGGAAACCACAATAAAACTTAAAGGTGAAATTAACACATTAACAAAAGACAATGAATATTTAATGGCCACAGTTGAAATTTTACAAATGGAAAATCCTCCTTAATATTAAAGTGAGCAAGAAGATTAGGTAAGAAAAAGTATGGCTTAGGATATACTCCACCAGAAAATGAAGAAACTGTAATTCATCCTAAAATTTATCCAACTCCAAAATTCGCAGCTGAACAAAATTCTAATTATAAAATAAATAAAAATAAAAACCATAAGACATATAGGATAATAAACAATATTCCTTACTGCACACACTATAACAAATTAGGTCACACTAAAATAACATGTACAACCAAACACTTAAAATGGATTCCCAAGAGAAACTGTGAAGAAGCTAACCAATCAGGACCCAAAAGAACTTGGTTACCTAAATCTCATTGATTTATTGCAGGGAAGCTTTAGAGCATCAAAGTGGTAACTGGATAGTGGGTGCTCAAGGCATATGACAGGTAACAAGAAACTGTTCTCCCATATCAAAAGTGAAGAAGGTACAGTAACCTATGGCGACAATGGAAAAGGGTCAGTAATTGGTTGTGGATCTATTGGTGGTCAAGATAGAATCCTTATAGAAGACATTCTATGCGTCAAAGGACACAAGCACAATCTAATCAGCATTAGTCAGCTGTGCGACAAGGGTCACCAGATCAAGTTTCAAGAATCTAAGTGTTTGATTATCAAGGATGGTGCAACTGTCTTCGAAGCCAACAGAGAAAAAAACTTATATGTACTACATGTGGAAGAATTAAAGGATCAAGACATTTGTCTAGCAATGAGTAAAGATCAAAATGCTGAGTTATGGAATAAGAAAACTTATCAAACATGATCTAGTAGAAAGTTTGTCGAGATCAACTCAAGATTAGATAGCATCTGTGAGCCTTGTGCAAAAGGAAAGCATGCAAAATCCTCCTTCAAGTCCAAGACAGTAGTCACTACTTCCAAACCACTAGAACTGCTACATATGGATCTATTTGGACCAATGAGAACTACCAGCCTGGGAGGAAAGAACTTTGGATTTGTCATAGTTGATGATTATTCAAGATTTACATCGGTATCATTTTTAAAGCATAAAGATGACACATTTGAAAGTTTTGTGAAGTTCAGTAAAGTAGTTTAAAAAGATAAAAAGTTCATCATCATCAGTATTCGTTTAAATCGTGGAGGAGAATTCCAAAACGACATATTTACAGAATTCTGTAATGATCAGGGTATAGAACACAATTTCTCAGCACCTAGAACACCACAACAAAATGGAGTAGCTGAGAGGAAGAATAGAACCTTGTTGGATATGGATAGGACCATGTTATCAGAATATAATCTTCCAAGATACTTCTGGGCAGAAGCTATAAATACAACATGTTACATCATAAATAGAGTCATGATCAGGCCAATCCTGAAGAACACTGCATATAAGTTGTACAAGCAAAGGAAGCCCAAGATCAACCATCTTAGAACGTTTGGATGTCCTTGCTTCATTCATAACAATGGTAAGAGAGATATAGGTAAGCTGGATCCCAAATCCGATGAAGGGATCTTTATGGGGTACATTTCTAAACCTAAAGGCTATAGAGTTTTTAATAAAAGAAGTTTATTGATTGAACAAACTGTTTTATTATTTTTGATGAATCTAACCCTTCCTTCAGAAAGGAATCTGAAAGTGATGATGACGACACAGATAATCTTACCCAGAAGCTAAAAGAATCTACCATCAAGGATGGTGAAGATCCACCATTGGAAGAACTATAATAGAAGGATATTATCAATGATGATCTTTCAAAGGAATGGAGATAAAAAAAAAGGATCACCCTATTGATAACATCATTGGAGAACCATCAGTTGGGGTAAGAACAAGAGGTAATATAATTCCCTGTGATTATTTAGCATTTGTATCTCAAATAGAGTCGAAAACAGTCAATGAAGCACTGTCTGATAAATCTTAGATTTTAGCCATCCAAGATGAACTTAATCAATTCAGGAGAAATCAAGTTGGTCCCTTGTTTTGAGACCATCAGATCATCCTATGATTGGCACCAAATAGGTGTTCAGGAACAAATTGGATGAAGCTAGTGTTAACACTAGAAACAAGGCTAGACTGGTTGCTCAAGGCCATTCCTAAGAGGAAGGCATAGATTTTGATGAATCCTATGCACCAGTGGCTAGACTAGAGGCTATTCGAATTTTACTTGCTTATGCATGTGCATTGGATTTAAAACTTTTTCAAATGGATGTTAAGTCTGCTTTTTTGAATGGCTATATAAAGGAGGAAGTCTATGTGGAGCAGCCTCCTAGTTTTGATGATTTAGATTTTCCAAATCATGTTTTCAAATTGCATAAAGTATTATATGGTTTAAAACAAGCACCTAGAGCATGGTATGAAAGACTCAGTGCATTCTTATTAAATCATGGTTTTATTAGAGGACAGGTAGATAGCACAATGTTTATTAAATCAAAAGTCAAAAATATATACTTGTGCAAATTTATGTAGATGACATTATATTTGGATCTACTGATGAATCTCTGTCCAAGTATTTTGAGAAGCTCATGCAGGGAGAATGTGAGATGAGTATGATGGGAGAGCTCAACTATTTCCTTGGATTACAAATCAAGTAAAGCAAAGAAGGTACGCACATTTGTTAAGCAAAATACACCAAGGAATTATTAAATAAATTCAGATTTGATAATGCAAAACCACTGTCCACTCCAATGAGCACATCCACCAAGTTAGACAGTGATAATGAAGGTAAGAAAGTTGACCAAAAACTTTATAGAGGTATGAAAGGGACATTGCTCTACTTGACAGCTAGTAGACCAGATATTTTATTTAGTGTATGTATGTGTGCAAGATATCTGTCTGATCCTAAGGAATCTCATTTAATATCTATTAAAAGGATTTTTAGATATTTAGCTAAAACTCATGACCTAGGACTATGGTATCCTAAAACTTGTGAAACTAGTTTGGTTGGATATTCGGATGCTGACTATGCTGGATGCAAAGTAGATAGAAAAAGCACCAGCGGTGGTTGTCAATTTCTTGCAGGTTGCTTAATCTCCTGGTCTTCAATGAAGCAAAATTCAGTAGCACTATCAACAGCTGAAGCTGAATGTGTAGCTGCTAGGAGCTGTTGCACTCAACTCTTATGGATTAAACAACAGCTTGAAGACTATGGATTGCACATCAAGAGCATCCCATTGCTGTGTGACAACACAAGTGCAATAAATCTCACGAAAAATCCATTACAGCACTCTAGGACAAAACATATAGAGGTCAGATATCATTTTATTAGAGATCATGTAGCTAATGGTAATATTAATATTTCGTTCATAGATACTTTAAAACAGTTAGCAGATATCTTTACAAAAGCCTTACCTGAAGAAAGATTCACGTCTCTTAGAAGGGAATTAGGCATGTGTAATTTGTAAGAGATATGTCTGTACATAACTGAAATAATAAATTTTAGAATAATACTTTCCTTCCGACTGGATTTAAGTAAATCTTTTATTGCTTGCGTCATAAATGGCTATGGCATTTCAAATTAATTCTTTTATTGTTTACGTTATCCTCTCCTCTTTTGTTGTTATCCACCTTTATTGCTCTGACATTTCAAAAAGCTACTTTTTATGTCTTGCCCTTAAGTCTGAAATCCTTGCCTCATCGATTTCCTCTCTCGCTTTTCTCTTTCGACTTGCTTGCCTGCGAAACCCTCATCGACTCCAGAATCCCCTCTGTGTGTTTTCGAAGGATCTCTCTGTTCCCGCTCAAATTTCTTGAGGGATCTTGTTCCTCTCTTTCCCACGATCCTCCAGAACCCTTCCTTGCTCGATTCCATGGCTGCTTCTGGGAGTTCCGCAGCGTGGGTGGTTACAGCGTTGCCTTCCTTACGGCGGAGCAACAGGAACGATTCGCTGCTGTAAGGATCAAGCTATGTGGAAACAAGGCAGTGGATCTAGAAGACCTAGAGAAGCATGGTATGCACAGCATAGTCGAAGCTATTCAGAGGATGAAGTGGACAAAGATGTGTACTATTTCTAAACTGAGTTATCCTAACCTTGCGAAAGCTTTCTACACTTGCCTGAAAATAGAAGAAGATGGATCTCTCTCTTCGACAATCAAAGGTACACCTAGTCACATCACTCATGATCTTTTGGAAAGGTTATTTGAAGTTTCTATAGTCGGACACAGTTTAGTGGACTCTGTGGACATTATTGCCAAAGGGCTAGGGATCATTGGAACATAGTACAAACTGAAGGATGGGAAGATCGACATCAACCAGTTCAATGCTTTAAACAGAATATTGCATTTCATAGTCTGTCAGATTTTGGTGCCGAGAAGTGCTACTTTTTCAACTTGCCCAAAGGGAGATGCTTGTTGCCCAGCTAGCAAGCCCAGAGGGGGGGTGAATGGGATTCTAAAAATTCTTTTTGATTAAAACCTGTTAACAAAATGCTTAACAGAAACCACTAAGGAGAGTAGTTAGTGTTAGATGAATGAAGACAAACAAACACACAAAAGTAATCACACATGCAACAGGAGATTTTTATCCTGGTTCGGCCCTCATATGTCCTACGTCCAGTCCCCAAGCAACAGCTTGGGCTTTCACTACCAAGGGTACTGTCCCCCTTAAGGATCCTTACACATCCAGCCGCAGTTGGCCTTCTCTTCTAACCCTGAAGAGGAATACAAACACCCTGATACACAGGTCTTCCTTCATTACCGAAGGGAATACAAACCACCTGTTCACAATAGGTCTTCTCTTCACCGCCCGAAGAGGAACTTCACCACAAGTGTGAATAAAGGCAAAATGCCCCTAGACCAAGCTTACAACAAATGCTCGATCTGAGGCAGTGACTGAGAGAGAAAGATCTACAATAAGAAAATCTCTCAGAACACACTAGCTCTCCAAAGACTAAAAACAATGAAAAATGGAGAGCAAGAGCTACAACAAGCTAGGGAGTGAAGCTCATGGCTCTTCTTTCTGATGCTCGCAGGTTGTAAGATAAAAGCTCAAAAGTTATTCTTTTACGAAGTCATCAGTCTTCTATATATCCTTCTCTTTGAAAAATATATCTGTTGAAGTGTCTATTGTCTCTAGGTTTGATGCTCAATAGACTGCATGGTTCTTCGAGTACGACTGGTGTGCTTGCAGTCATTTAATGCTTTACGACCCATGCACGCAAGGAGAAGAGCCATCTTGATATCCTTCAGCTTCTGCTTTGTCCAACATTGTATGACATGGTACTGGCAGAGACATGCACACATTAAATGCTAAAGCATAGACAGCTATGTTGCCTCTTGCTGTCAGTCAATGTTAGAATTCATGCAGTAAGACTATTCACCAAAGTAGAAATGTCATTATGCTTTCTGAAAAGTGTTTCTTACAGAAACATAAGAATAGAAGGCAACGAGCAGATGATGTGAACAGTCATAATAAATGCAAGGATATTAGAGATGTGGGGGGGAAGACTTTGACTTTCACAATATTTGAAAATATATGAGAGTAATAGATATATTCATTAAATTTATGATAGAGAAATCGATTTGTCCATGAGACATTGTTCCACTAATGAAATCGTTGCAAGAGCAAGCGAATCGTTCTTATAATAGAAGCAAATCATTGTGAATACAAATCATTATACACATATAAGCAAATCGTTGTACAGATACAAACAAATCATTTTTCAAACATAAACAAATCATTGTTTGAACAAATCGTTGTTCAAGAATAAGCAAATCGTTGTTTGAGCAAATTGTTATTCATCTATAAGCAAATAGATGTGAACACAAGTTGTTATGCAGATATAAGTAAGTCGTTGTGAACACAAATCATTGTGAGCAAATCGTTATAAGCAAATCGTTATAAGCAAGTTGTTGTGAACACAAATCGTTGTGAGCAAATCATTATAAGCAAGTCGTTGTGGACACAAAACCTTGTGAGTAAATAGTTATAAGCAAGTCATTCTGAACACAAATTGTTGTGAGCAAATCGTTATAAGAAAGTCGTTGTGGACACAAATCATTGTTCTACTTATCAAATTGATGCAGTGACCAAATCGTTGTTTTCTTTTTCGAATCGTTATGACGACCAAGTCGTTATGTAACTTATCGAATTGTTATAGCGACAAAGTCGTTATGCAACTTTTCGAATCGTTGCGGCGACCAAGTCATTATGTAACATATCAAATCATTGTGAGACCAAATCGTTGTTTCTCACTTAACAAATCGTTGTGAGAACCAAATCGTTGTTTCTCACTTAACAAATCGCTGTGAGAACCAAATTGTTGTTTCTCACCTAACAAATCGTTGTGAGAACCAAATCATTGTTTCTCACTTAACAAATCGTTATGAGAACCAAATCGTTGTTTCTCACTTAACAAATTGTTATGAGATCCAAATCGTTGTTTCTCACTTAACAAATCGTTATGATAACCAAATCGTTGTTTCTCACTTAACAAATCATTGTGAGAACCAAATCGTTGTTTCTCACTTAACAAATCGTTGTGTGAACCAAATCGTTGTTTCTCACTTAACAAATCATTATGTTCTTAATGAAATCGTTATATCACTTAGGAAATTGATGTGTACTTAGAAGAATTACATGCTATGAACCCTAAATGATACAGTATAAGATGTAGGATCGAATAGGTGGATGGATCATGTAAGGCCCTCAAATTTTGTCCTTTTATTTTGTTGTGTGTGTGGATTCGTGCTTGTGTGTAAATATTATGTATGCATATGTAGATATCTACGTACATATTAGCTAGGTGGACTTAGGTATGCATGTGTATGTTTAGATGTAATTATTGTTTGGTTGCATGGTGTAGTAGTATGTACACTATACTATATATTGCAGGTATATATATATAGCGTATATATGGTTTTCTGCATGGTTTAATGCTCTGGCTGAAGAGCAAATTGGCGTCAACATGGATGGACGTCCATGTTGAGTAAACATCCATGTCGATGGACGCCAACTCTGAGGTAAACGGCCATGGATGTGGACGTCTACTTCTCTGATTTTCTGTGCACAGCAGACCCCGAAATTTCAGGTTGGGCTTACTCACTGATTGGGGAGATGTCTCCCAACGGCTCTCAACTCCCATCAGACCCTGCCCACGCATGCCCCATGTCTAGACTTATATAGAAAAACCCCTTAGCATCTGGAAGATACCCCTTTGTCTCTTGGCCAAGAAAACCCTAGAAACCCTAAGTCCCTATGCGAAACCAAAATGTTGAGCCTTGAGATCAGAAGACTGGTGGCTTTTTCTGGCGATCTACTTCGACAAGGAGGAACCCTTGACATCAGGCTACACATCCCCGACTCTGGTGTGCTGTGAGGATCATCCCAGAAGCTGGAGTGGAGGTGTTTTGGAGGCTTCTTGGCTTTGGCTGAGGAGGGCTTCTCCGACCTTGTAATCCATTTGTAGATTTATTCAAAGGCAAGTAACCCATCCCCGTGATGCATGTATATGTCCAGTAGGTCTTAGATATTTTATGGGATTTTTCTCGTGTCCTAGATCCCCCACATTCACCCTTTCTTTGGAGCTCAGTCTGTGTTTTTGCACAGATAGAAACTTAATGGCAAGATCCCTTGCCTTCAAGCTCTTCAGTTGGCGGCAGACGATGTTGCCGTTAACCCCTTTGAACGGCTAGCCTTTGCCGTTTAGTTCTTCAGGACAGAACAATGAGCTATTCTTCCTTATATATGATTAATTTTCAAAGTTTTTCACATGAGGATATATTGTAAACGTTATATGCTATGTATTATGAATGGTGGAATGCGTTGTGAGATTTTGTGAATTTCTGTAAATAGTGTGAATGGTTACACTTATGAAAAATGCATGTTTGATGAGACCTTGGTTCTGTTAGTCTATTGTTCACATGATTCTTGAGGAATTTGAATGCCATAAATTTTCTAGACCATGTGTATGTATGTTAGTCCATGCTCTGCAAAAGTGGAAATTTTCCCCTGATCATGTGATTTATTACAATTTCGGTAATGAAATGAGAAAGCATGTATAGGGTCATGTAAAAATCACAGTAAATACTATGATGTGAGATAAATACGAAAATAAAATTCGGTGATAATGTGCCTGTTAGGTACAGGTCTGAGAACTGCCAAATCCGATAATTATGTTGTGCTTCCATGATAACTAATTATTAATGGCATATGAATGAGTGTTTCATTTTCTGTAAATTCTATGTAATTCAGAAAAAAGTGAACATTTGCATGGGTGGTCTAAACCCTTCAAACAGTGTGTGGTTAAATTTTCATGAGATTTGGGTAACTGTAGGTTATGTTGTGAAATTTCCATGTGAAAATGAGCTATTAATGCATGCTATCATGATTATGGTTGGATTATGTGTTTTCAACCTGATTAGTGTAAATTACTGAGTGTTTAAAACTCTGTCAAACGGTGGCACCATGAATTAGGAAAAAAACTGAACCATGTGCTTAATAGAGACAACGTAAGTAATGCGTAAATTGGGTGAAATGTGTGTGTGTTAAAAAAAATCGAAATGTGTAAATTGTGCCGTGTGTGACACTATTTCCATAGAGGGCTGTGGAACCGTACCGTGGAAAGGTCCCCATGGGAAGGTTCAATGTGTTAAAATCCTATGGGCATTAGGATGAAATCCTAGAGATGGACAAGAACCATTGGTTAGGGTGTAGAGTTCTTCTCCCAATCTGCACAGTACCAAGAGCCGTCATTGTGTTGCCTAGGTGGCGTCTATGTGTTATGTGTTATGTGATGTGAATGTGTCCTTCTAGTGGTGGTTTGGACTATGTGTCACGACATTTAAATGTGAATATGTGAATGTGTATATGTGCAAATTGTGTAGTGTGAACATGTGAATGTGAAATGTGTAAATGTGAACAATGCGAACGTGTAAATGTGTAAACATGTGAATCCAAGGTGTTAAAAATGCGAACTTGTGATTTATGTTATGAAAATGTTAGATTCATGTTAAAACAGCAACCTTAATGTGTTTATAATGGTGTTTTATATTTGCAAAAGTGTGTAGAATCCATGTTAGGGATATTTCCTTCTTATGTGTAAAAATCCCATGCTAAATTTGCTATCATGTTGTAGTTAAATGTAAGTGTAGTTCTCATGTGAATGAATGAGTAGAAAGCATGCGGTAGGTATTTCATTTTGGATTGATATAAACCATGTATCATGCATAGTGAAATTAGTAGAAATATCATGATAGGTAGTTTTCCATTATTGTACAACCATGCTACATGTTTTGATTAATAAAATTGAATGAATGGCCTACTTGTGATGTATGCATGTATGATGTGTACGGAGTTTACTTGCTGAGTCTTTTAGACTCACTCTTGCTTCGGCGTACAGGTTTAGCAGGTGACCCTACTTCCTTGGAGGAGACCGTTGAGAGCGACTCCGAGCGAGGAGAATAGAGTGTTGTGGAGTCACCATTGTTTTACCTTACTTTCATAGTATGTAATTGAGACTTATGAAATTGAAGCCTATGTAAATTGTGGACGAACAATGTAATTTGAATTTTGTATTTCATTATGTGGACTTAGTTCCTTAAATTGCTATATGGATCATGTATGTTTAATGTGGATGATGAAATGAAAAGACAGTAGTTATTTTACTTCCGCTACTCTGTATTCATATTTGTGTACATCTGAATCATGTGTTAGTGCTTGGGTAAATGTCCCACTGTGACGAGACTCACTATACCGACGTGGATTGGTATAATCGTACCGGTATAAGGAGGGTCATCGCAGAGATTGGTATCAGAGCAACTGGTTGAGATTGTACATAAATATACATAAGTCATCATCTCCATTACATGCTAAGTCCTTATAGAGTTGCCCACGTGTGTAGAGTTGATTAATAATGAATGAAAGATAGATAAGAAAGTGGTTAGGGACTAAATAACGTAGTTCCTAATAGTGATTAAATTAATTGCAGCTTATGGCTTCACGCAGTAGACGTGGTGGTGTACGTACTCGTGATGGCGAGCAGAGGAGAGATGATCCTAGGCGTGAGGACCAAGCTGAGCAGCAGGCCCCGGCACCTCAGGGTCCTATACTTCCCCCACCGCCACCTGTGGATTATGGTGTGTTCATGCAGGGTCTAGTGCAGGCCATGCAGACGCAGGCTCACACCCAGGCTGCACTCCAGGCTCAGATGGAGGCTCAGGTTGGAATAATAAAAATAAAGAGTAGTTTGTTTTATTTAATTGCATGTTGTTGTGTTGATTATGCATTGCTTGTTGTCTGTTGTAGCAGGCCCAGGTTCCAGTTCCCCAGGCTCAAGACCATGGTGGACCCTCCATCATGAAAAGATTCAAGAGGATGTTGCCACCCTCTTTTAAGGGGGAGAGCGACCCATTACTAGCTGAGAACTGGATGAGGGAGATCGAGAAGATCTTCCGGGCTGTTAGGTGTGCGGACGAGGACAAGGTCACTTTAGCCACCTATATGCTACAGGTATGTGTTAGTTTTATATGTTGCATATCCTTTTAAACTAGAGTTGTTAGTTGGTGCTTATGAAGGTTGTGTTGCAGGAGAGAGCTGATGTGTGGTGGGCTTCCTTCCTATGTACCCGATTTGAGGACGGTGCTATTGACTTTGCTTGGGACGAGTTCGTGAGGCTCTTTCGGGCCAAGTTCGTCCCCGAGCATATCCAAGACAGGATGGAGCAGGAGTTCCTTTCCTTTACTCAGGGCTCCAAGACTGTACTCGAGTATGAGGCTAGGTTTGCTGAGTTATCTAAGTATGCACCTCACATAGTAGCTGATGAGCCCAGGAAGGCAAAGAAGTTTGTGATGGGCCTTAAGCCATCACTGAGGACGAGGCTAGTGGCGTTCGATCATCGTACCTTGGACGAGGCCCTTAGCGCTGCTTGTAGACAGGAGGGTGAAATGGAGCAGTACCTCGAGGAGAAGAAACCTTTGCAGAAGAGACCTGCGGCCCCTTTCCAGTGGCAGGATAAGAAGAAGGCAGCGTACCAGACACCGCAGCACCCAGTGGCAGCCAGCAGTACTCAGGTACCTTCTCAATGTTCCCCCTGTGAAGAAGGAGTGTCCCCATTGCGGGAAGACACACGGTGGTACAGAGTGTTGGATGGTAGCGGGAAAATGCTTGAAGTGCAGGAGCAGTGACCACAAGAACAAGGATTGTCCGAGACTTCAGCAGGGAGTCCAGCGCGGAGCGCCAACCCCAGCAGTGGTAGAAATAGCAACGCCAGCTACAGGAAAACCAGAAAGGCCTCGAGCCCATGCTCGAGTGTTTGCCCTAGCACGAGAGGATGCCGAGCAGGCAGAGCATGTTACCAAAGGTACAATTTTACTTCTAGGTGTGCACGCTCAGGTTTTGTTCTATACGGGTGCCACTCACTCGTTTATCTCCGAGCGTTTCGCTAGGCAGTTAGCTCTAGAGTCAGGCGTAGAGTCTGAGGATTTAGAAGTCCCGTTGTCTGTACACACACCCGCGGGTACGATATCGACTGGGAAGTGTATTCCGTCGTTACCTGTGTGCATTGAGGATAGAGTCCTAGAAGGGTGTTTCTTCTTGCTAAAGATGAAGGACTTTGATGCCATTCTAGGTTTGGATTGGCTAGAGGAGCACTATTCATTAGTAGATTGTCGTCGGAAGAGGAATTTTTTCCGCATTCCTGGTGAGGACGAGTTCTCTCATCCCTTGCAAAGAAACTTGGCGGGAAAGTTGGTCATCTCTGCCATG
The DNA here is from genome assembly GCA_014218235.1 of Colocasia esculenta. NCBI lineage: Eukaryota > Viridiplantae > Streptophyta > Magnoliopsida > Alismatales > Araceae > Colocasia > Colocasia esculenta. Next base: position 52,854,026 of record CM024756.1, read on the forward strand.
AAGGCAATGCGCATGGTAAACAAGGGTTGTGAAGCTTTTCTTGCCAGTGTAGTGTTAGTACCCGAGGCTGGTGAGTCACCTACTCTTGCAGAGATCGAGGTAGTGCAGGATTTTCTAGACGTCTTTCCCGATGAGTTGTCTGGATTGCCACTGGACAGAGAGATAGAGTTCACCATAGAGTTGCTTCCGAGAACCTCTCCTATCTCAAAGGCTCCATATCGGATGGCACCTACAGAGTTAGCTGAGTTAGGGAAGCAGTTGCAAGAATTGCTAGTTAAGGGATTCATTCGCCCTAGTGTTTCCGCTTGGGGCGCACCTGTCTTATTTGTAAAGAAGAAGGGTGGATCACTTAGGTTATGCATCGATTATAGGAAGCTAAACCAAGTGACAATGAAGAACATGTATCCCTTACCTCGTATTGATGATTTGTTTGACCAGCTGCAAAATGCATCAGTCTTTTCTAAGATCGATTTGCGATCTGGTTATCATCAGTTGAGGATTAGGAGTGAGGATGTGTCCAAGACGGAGTTTAGAACCCGTTATGGACATTATGAGTTTTTGGTCCTTCCTTTCGGATTGACCAACGCCCCTGCAGCGTTCATAGATCTCATGAATAGGGTTTTAGGCCGTACTTAGATAGTTTTGTTGTGGTATTTATCGATGATGTGTTGGTCTACTCTCCGGATGAGGCCACACACTGTCAGCATTTGAGGGTAGTGTTAGAGGTTCTTCGTAAGCACAAGCTGTATGCAAAATTCAGCAAGTGTGACTTTTTGTTGCGCGAGGTTCATTTTCTTGGGCATGTTATCTCCGGTGCTGGTGTAGCAGTTGATCCAGCAAAGGTCTAGGCAGTTATGGATTGGGAGACCCTCAAGACCCCTTCGGAGATTCGTAGTTTTCTTGGTTTGGCTGTTACTATCGGCGATTCATTGAGGGATTTTCATCCATCGCCGCCCCATTGACTCAGCTTACCAGAAAGGTGTGACGTATGTGTGGTCCAAGACATGTGAGAGTAGCTTTCATTATTGAAGGCTAAACTTACTTCCGCTCCGGTATTGGTATTACCTAGTGGTGCTGAAGGTTTTGCCATTTATACGGATGCATCTCGGATTGGCTTAGGCTGTGTGCTAATGCAGCAAGGAAGGGTAGTGGCGTATGCTTCTCGCCAATTGAAGGAGCATGAGCGTAACTATCCGACTCATGATTTGGAGCTTGCGGCAGTGGTTCATGCACTAAAGATCTGGATGCACTATCTTTATGGTGTCAGATTCGAGGTGTTCACTGACCATAAGAGCTTGAGGTATCTCTTCTCCCAGAAGGAACTAAACCTACGGCAGAGGAGATGGAATGAGTTCCTCAAGGACTACGACTTTGATCTTCAATATCATCCAAGAATGGCAAATGTCGTAGCGGATGCTCTTAGTAGAAGGAGGTCTTCACTCCAGGAGGATTGGAAGATGTTGGAGGATGCGGCGTGTTCGATGACTGAGTTAGAGCCCTTATGTCAGGCTTTTATGGCTCAGTTGTCCCTTAGGTCTTCGATGTTGGATGAGGTGATCGAGCAACAGAAAGCCGACCTTAGACTCCAAGAGCTAGTGGGCAAGGCAGGCATTGCTCGCGATGAGGATGGCGTGATCAGATTCCATCACCGAGTATGTGTTCCTGACATTGTAGATGTCCGTGAGCATGTTTTAGCAGAAGCTCATAGGTTGAGATTCTCTATTCATCTGGGTAACACTAAGATGTACCAGGATTTAAAGAGGTCCTTTTGGTGGTCCGGCATGAAGAGGGATGTAGCGGATTATGCATCTAGGTGTTTAGTGTGCCAGCAAGTGAAGGCCGAGCGGCAGCGACCATCTGGTCTTATGCAGAAGATGGAGATCCCAGTATGGAAGTGGGAAGCTGTCACTATAGATTTTGTTTCGGGTTTGCCTCGATCTAGATGGGGTAATGACTCAATTTGGGTAGTCGTAGATAGATTCTCGAAGACTGCGCATTTCTTGCCTACGAAGAAGAGCAGTCAGTAGAAAGCTTGGCTAGATTGTATGTCAGTAGCATTATTAGATTGCATGGTGTGCCGAAGTCGATCATTTCGGATCGAGATCCGAGATTTACTTCGAGGTTGTGGAAGGGTCTTCAAGATGCTTTAGGTTCGGAGCTAAAGCTCAGTTCGGCGTTTCATCCCCAAACAGATGGACAGTCTGAGAGGACTATCCAGACGCTCGAGGATATGTTGAGGGCGTGTGACTGGATTGGAAGGATGATTGGGAGCGCCATTTACCTTAGTGGAGTTCGCATATAACAACAGCTTTCATGCGAGCATTGGTATGGCTCCATTTGAGGGTTGTATGGAAGGCCTTACAGATCTCCTTTATGTTGGGAGGAGACCGGCGATAGGTAGTTGACTGGTCCGGAGTAAGTTCAGGAGACTTCGGATAAGATTCAGCTTATCAGGAAGAGACTTGTTGCGGCACAGGATAGGCAGAAGAGCTACGCCGACAACAGGAGGAGGGATTTGGAGTTCGAGGTGGGTGAGCATGTCTTTTTGAAGATGTCAACTACTCGAGGTGTCGTCAGTTTGGCAGGCATAGCAAATTAAGTCCCAGATTCATTGGCCGTATGAGATTCTCACGCGTTTAGGTAGCGTGGCTTACGAGCTAGCTTTGCCTCCGGCTTTAGCTAGTGTTCATCCCGTTTTCCACGTATCTATGCTCAAGAAGTATGTTCGAGATCCGTCTCATGTTATTAGTCACGAGCCAGTGGAGATCCAGCCAGATCTGTCATATGTGGAGCAGCTGGTAGCTATTCTTGACCGGAAGGTCTAGCATCTCCGAACAAGAGTATTACGTCAGTGAAAGGTTCTATGGCGGAACTTCTCACGGGAGGAGGCTACTTGGGAGCTTGAGGATGCGATGAGAAGAAGTATCCTCATTTGTTCGAGTAGTGTTGTTTAAACTTGGAGGACGAAGTTTCCTTAAGGGGGAGAGGGTGTAAGCCCTCAAATTTTGTCCTTTTATTTTGTTGTGTGTGTGGATTCGTGCTGTGTGTAAATATTATGTATGCATATGTAGAAATCTACGTACATATTAGCTAGGTGTACTTATGTATGCATGTGTTTGTTTAGATGTATTATTGTTGGTTGCATGGTGTAGTAGTGTGTACACTATACTATATATATTGCAGGTATATATATATAGCGTATATATGGTTTTCTGCATGGTTTAATGCTCTGGCCGAAGAGCAAATTGGCGTCAACATGGATGGACGTCCATGTTGAGTAAACGTCCATGTCGATGGACCCAGCTATGAGGTAAACGGCCATGGATGTGGACATCTACTTCTCTGATTTTCTATGCGCAGCAGACCCGAAATTCTGGGTTGGGCTTGCTCACTGATTGGGGTGATGTCTCCAACGGCTCTCAAATACCATCAGACCCTGCCCACGCATGCCCCAAGCCTAGACTTATATAGAAAAACCCCTTAGCAGCTGGAAGAGACCCTTTGTCTCTTGGCAAAGAAAACCCTAGAAACCCTAGTCCCTATGCGAAACCAGAACTTGGAGCCTTGAGATCTGAAGACTGGTGGCTTTTTTCCGGCGATCTACTTCGACAAGGAGGAACCCTTGACATCAGGCTACACATCCCCGACTCTGGTGTGCTGCGAGGATCATCCCAGAAGCCGAGTGGAGGTGTTTTGGAGGCTTCTTGGCATTGGATGAGGAGGGCTTCTCGACCTTGAATCCCTTGTAGATTTATTCAAAGGCAAGTAACCCATCCCCTGTGATGCATGTATATGTCCAGTAGGTCTTAGATATTTTATGGGATTTTACTCGTGTCCTGGATCCCCACATTCACCCTTTCTTTGGAGCTCGGTCTGTGTTTTTGCACAGACAGGAACTTAACGGCAAGATCCCTTGCCGTTAAGCTCTTCAGTTGGCGGCAGACGATGTTGCCGTTAACCCCTTTGAATGGCTAGCCTTTGCCGTTTAGTTCTTCAGGACAGAACAGTGAGCTGTTCTTCCTTATATATGATTAATTTCTGAAGTTTTTCGCATGAGGATATATTGTAAACGTTATATGCTATGTATTATGAATGGTGGAATGCGTTGTGAGATTTTTGTGAATTTCTGTAAATAGTGTGAATGGTTACACTTATGAAAATGCATGTTAGATGAGACCTTGGTTGTGTTAGTCTACTGTTCACATGATTCGTGAGGAATTTGAATGCCATAAATTTTCTAGACCATGTGTTTGTATGTCAGTCCATGCTCTGCAAAATTGGAAATTTTCCCATGATCATGTGATTTATTACAATTTCGGTAATGAAATGAGAAAGCATGTGTAGGGTCATGTAAAAATCACAGTAAATAGTATGATGTGAGATAAATTCGAAAATTTTTTTGTGATAATGTGCATGTTAGGTACACGTCTGAGAACTGCCAAATCTGACATTATGTTGTGCTTCCATGATAACTGAATTATTAATGGCATGTGAATGAGTGTTTATTTTCTGTAAATTCTGTGTAATTCAGAAAATTGTGAAATTTGCATGAGTGGTCTACACCCTGCAAACAGTGTGTGGTTAAATTTTCATGAGATTTGGGTAACAGTAGGTTATGTGGTGAAATTTCCATGTGAAAATGAGCTATTAATGCATGCTATCATGATTATGGTTGGATTATGTGTTTTCAGCCTGATTAGTGTAAATTACTGAGTGTTTAAAACTCTGTCAAACAGTAGCACCATGAATTAGGAAAAAAACTGAACCATGTGCTTAATAGCGACAACGTAAGTAATGCGTAAATTGGGTGAAATGTGTGTGTTAAAAAAAATCGAAATGTGTAAATTGTGCCGTGTGTGACACTGCTTCCATAGAGGGCTGTGGAACCGTACCGTGGAAAGGTCCCCACGGGAAGGTTCAATGTGTTAAAATCCTATGGGCATTAGGATGAAATCCTGGAGGTGGACAAGTACCACTGGTTAGGGTGGAGAGTTCTTCTCCAATCTGCGCAGTACCAAGAGCCGTCATTATGTTGCCTAGGTGGCGTCTATGTGTTATGTGTTATGTGATGTGAATGTGTCCTTCTAGTGGTGGTTTGGACTATGTGTCACGGCATTAAATGTGAAAATGTGAATGTGTATATGTTAAATTGTGTAGTGTGAACATGTGAATGTGTAAATGTGAACAATGCGAACGTGTAAATGTGTACATGTGAATCCAGGTGATAAAATGCGAACTTGTGATTTATGTTATGAAAATGTTAGATTCATGTTAAAACAGCAACCTTAATGTGTTATAATGGTGTTTTATATTTGCAAAAGTGTGTAGAATCCATGTTAGGGATATTTCCTTCTTATGTGTGAAAATCCCATGCTAAATTTGCTATCATGTTGTAGTTAAATGAAGTGTAGTTCTCATGTGAATGAATGAGTAGAAAGCATGCGGTAGGATTTTGTTTTGGATTGATATAAACCATGTATCATGCATAGTGAAATTAGTAGAAATATCATGATAGGTAGTTTTCCATTATTGTACAACCATGCTACATGTTTTGATTAATAAAATGAATGAATGGCCTACTTGTGATGTATGCATGTATGATGTGTATGGAGTTTACTTGCTGAGTCTTTAGACTCACTCTTGCTTCGGCGTATAGGTTTAGCAGGTGACCCTACTTCCTTGGAGGAGACCGTGGAGAGCGACTCCGAGCGAGGAGAATAGAGTGTTGTGGAGTCACCGTTGTTGTACCTTACTTTCATGTATGTAATTGAGACTTATGAAATGAAGCTTATGTAATTTGTAGACGAACAATGTAATTTGAATTTTGTATTTCATTATGTGGACTTAGTTCCTTAATTGCTATATGGATCATGTATGTTTTATGTGGATGATGAAATGAAAAGACAGTAGTTATTTTACTTCCGCTACTCTGTATTCATATTTTTGTACATCTCAATCATGTGTATTAGTGCTTGGGTAAATGTCCCACTGTGACGAGACTCAGTATACCGACGTGCATTGGTATAATCGTACCGGTATAAGAAGGGTCGTCGCAGATCAGATCTAGAATGTGGGTTTGAATAGATCTAACACCAATTAATGCGGAGCTTAAGCATTCAATATTACTTCGAATCAGAGATCAATTCAGACAAATAATTTACTGATCTAAAGTGTGGGTGTGTGTAGATTATGTGTGAAGCAATTAAACACTTATGTGAAAGCAAATCATATGCAAGCATCTAGCGCAGACAAGCGATCGAACCATTGCACAATGGATTTTTAGGTGGTTCAGAAATCACACCAGTGATTCCTACACCACCCCTCACACAGTGAGCCTTCACTACTCAAAAGAGACACAACTCACACCGAAGCACGACGACTCCAACACCCTTGAGCTCGACGGCTCAAACACACACCTGGAGCACAACAACTCCAAAACGAGCACAACGGCTCAACCACAACAGGAGCACAACGACTCCAAATTTAGCACGATGGCTCAAACCACAAAAGGCTAGAACAACACAAGAGAAATCAGATCCTAGCAATGATCTGATTCACAGACTCAATCGTACATAGAAATCTGCACAGAACTTCATGCACAGATCTCATAGACGAAAGTGAGAAGAACAATACAAGAAATGGGTAAAATAGATGTAGATTGGATGTTCTTTGGTGAAGAGGTCTTGCAGAGGGTCGAATTGAAGAGACTTGAAAGAATTCGATGAAGATCCCCTACAGTTTGCGATGCTCTGCTCCAATGCATCTGAATTGCCAAAATTCTTCTTCTGCTTCTGCTCTTCAGTTGGATCTACTCCCTTTATCAGCACATCAAACTTCTCTCCAGAGAATGGCCTTGATTCCCACATCCTTCCTCTTGAAAGGATGGTCTGCAGCTTCTGGAGATGGAGCAAGATCTGGAAAAACCCCCTTTTGCCGCCAAAAAGCTTTTTTGGGTGTTGTATGGGCTTGCTTGCCTCTGGGGTACGAGGATCATGGGTATTTATAGCCCCATATTCCATGAGGTGCCTTGGGGTGCATGGGCATGAAAATCTAGGTCAAATCCCTTGATTCCTAAGCAGCCACGTGTCAAGAAAAATTCCCAGTTTTGAGTTTCAGTCGAAGTGTGTCGACACACAGGCAGACTGTGTCGACACCACTGGCTACTGCTTCGAACTGGCTTCTGGAGGGGATAGTGAGTGTCGACACCACTTCAGACTGTGTCGACACCACTGGCAAACGTGTCAACACACACAGCGACTGTGTCGACACCACTGGCTACTTTTCTTCAGCCTGTTCACTGGATATAGTTGTTGTGTCGACACACTCTCCAGTAGTGTCGACATGACTGACAACTTTCTTCTTCACTGCTTGCTTCCTGGATACAATGCATGTGTCGACACACACTGAACTTGTGTCGACACCACTGTGACAAAGTTATGTAAACCTGAAAATATGAAGTGTGAACCATTAACATAAGTCATTATCATCAACATATGAAATATTAACCTGTCATTTAGTCATCATTTTAATATGTACAAAATGTCATCATCAAAATCAAATTATGAGTGATGTCAATAGTCATGATTAAAATCATCATTAAAAGGTTTCAAATACACACTCAACACAACATAAGAAAACTTATAGATTTTTGCTGATTTTACCCGATTTATTGTTCTGTGACTTAGCTTCAAGGAAACTTGTTACACAATACTTATTATGGTTTTGTAATCACCAAAATAGGCATAAATGAATTTATATAGGGATGACTGATCATCAATCTCCCCCTTTTGGTGATGACAAAATCATAACAAAACATAACATATAATTTGCTGAAATAACTTGAGTAATTTTTCTAAAATAAGAAAAAGGTATGTTGATATGTATTTCAAATGTTTTGTTTTCTCCCCCTTTTTGTCATTAAGCAAAAAAATATAAAGAGAGAACATAAGAAAGATAAATGAGAGCCAGGAAGAGACAATTTTTCATTAATCACTGAGGAGGTACAAGAATGTAGAATGCAGGGGACAAAAGGAGGCATGGCGAGTAATGATTGGCCAAGCTTGCACTCCTGCTCTTCATAATAACTTTCAAATGCACCATAAACAATGGAGTGGGAAGGTCCCATAACAAGAACCATCCTCTGAATGTGCAACTGCCTCTGAGCTTCTATGAAAAGCCATATTCATTGCTGCCCAAGAGAAGATTGTAAAAGGTAGAGGTACTAAAACTGGCATGCTGAGGAACTTATCTATGGTTATGGGGTAGAATATCTGGTGCTGCTTCAGTTCCTTTTTCATAGCCATGTACCTTGTATCTCTCAACCCGGTTTTCATAGGGGTCTCGAACAAGATGAATAGAGTTCAGGTCTAAGAATTCTGCAGCAGGCAGAGAGGTTGACCTGATCTGGCCTGAGACATTGAGAGCAGTGAGCTGCTGAGCATGAGGGGGTAAAGTTGTTCCCATTCTGATGGAGATAAGTGCTCACATTCAGACAAGAGAGGGGCAAGAACATCAGATCTGATGTGGCCCTGATGATATTCTCTGAAGACAATATGTGAAAGGAGACGGAACCACCTTTCTGCACTGAAATTCTCCCCCATTACCATTGCAAATCTTTCAAAAATCATAGTGCCGACAGCAGATTCCATGACTAGGGAGTGGAGTGGGTTCAAACCACAACTCTGGAATTTCTAAAGTGGCGAAATCTACCTGGATGGAGAGGTATGAGCATTACCTGAACCAAGAGTAGAAAGAGCTTGCCGGAATTGACCAAGCTAAACTTCAGGTAGATTATTAAGATAGCAGTAGTCATTGAACATCTGGAAATAACGGATGAGCTTGATCCTTATGAATGAATGGCCCAAGGTATCCTTGTGATGGATCTGGAACCACTCAAAGAGGGTTAAGGGATGATCCCTGGGTGGGAATCTGGTTGCCTGAGCACAAAGGAATTAGCTTGTAGAGGGACTTGTGGCCCAAAGCCCACTATTCTTCAATTTAGGCTTCAGTCAAGGAAATTTTTTGACTGTTCAGCCTTGGATAGAGAGAAAAAGGAAGAACGATGTTAGATGGCCGATGAGGTTGAGGTAAGGAAGTCCAAAAATAGTGGCAAAGGTGCATTTCTGGAGATATTCGCAATAAAGGGACCTTCTTCGATTTTCAACTGAGAGAGAAAACTAAGAGGTGGAAATTGAGGTTCTAAAGAGATGGCACGGTTGGAAAAATTTTCCTTTTCTTAGGAGCAGGCCGGAAGAGCCTGTCCTATGGAGTGAGTCCCAACTGACAGGACTGAGCGAGCATTGCTACTTCAAACTCATCCTTAATGTCCTGGATCATGTGATGTTCAAGTTGGGCACCCTCAGGAATTATGGTGACAAAAGACGGAGGAGTAGGAGGATTAAGAAAAGAATGAGAGGTAGATGGAGGTGGTATGGATGGTCCAGAATATGAAGGACCAGAAGAAGAGGCTCCAGCTAAAGATGATGCTGGAGGAACCTCAACAAAGGAGGAGGGTTGGATGTGGAGGAAGCAGGAGATGAGAAGAGGCGGTAGGAAATGGAGTGGGTGATGATATCTATTTAGGAAGGGGTTTTTGAAGGTAGCCAGTGCTAGAGGAGAAGTGGTGGATGAAGGTGGAGAAGGAGGGGCTGGAGTTTGAAGAGGGAAGAAAGGTGCTCTGGGGCTACAACCTGGTCTTCAACTCTTGCAGGCTCCTACTGATTCCACCCGACCCTGATGCCATGACTGCTCAGCATCAACTGGCCCGATAGCCCAAACTCATCAAAATTGGCCATGGTGGCCCTGACTGCTCAACATCAATAGGCCCTGATGGCCTAACATCTTCAACAGATGGCTCTGAACGAGGGGCAGGAATGTGTAAATGCGCCCTCACAAAAAACAGATAAATCTTGAACTAACTGGTTAATGCTACCCACTCACTCTTCAAACTTTGGAGCTCAGCTTTCATTGCTCAACTTGCTTAGCTCCAGTGCTTTGGCTCACAAAAATAGAAGAAACCTCATTTTGAAGTGAGCATAAGATTTCCCCATGAGTGTCTAGTCTTTCTATCACTAACTTCATGTTGACTTTCAGCTTCTTCTTCTTGGAGCTATGATGCGCTCTTCTGATCAGCAAAGGAATGTTAGGGGCTGCATCCTTGCCTTTGTCACTAGCCCTAGCAGCAGGCTCCACAAATTCTTCATTTTCTTCATCAGAGGTGCTCTCCACAACACCTTCTCTGAACTGATCATCAGGGCACCATATGTGTGTTCCCCTTGAGCTTCTACTGCATGCTCCCCTCAACAGGAGCATCTTCCATCTGATATTTGAACCAAATAACTCTTGCTCCCCGTGAATGGGAGCTTCTTCAATTTGAACAATCTTGCTCCCCTGAGTGCTGGTGATAGAGTCGCACACTTTCTACACGATGCCACAATAGAGGTGGGGGCATCAACCTCAGATTGCCCAACAGGCTCAATATCCTCAGAGGTATTTCTTCAATTGTTTGAGGATTGCCCACTGGAATCAATTTGGATATCTGCTTCCTCTTGCTGAACCACTGGAAACTCTGTTCGAATTCTTCTTGATGACTTTGGACATCTGGAATTGTTGGAACCTGAACATCCTCTTGTTGAGCTTGACCAACTGAAATTCTCTTCTCCTCTTCCTGAGTTGTCATCACAGGAGCCTCAGACCTACTGGACCTCTGCTTCTACCTCGATTCTTGGACTTGAGGAGCTTCTGGACCCTCTCCAATGATAGCCTCACTCTCAACAACTGAGGTCTTGGTCCAAACACCAGGTACGAGCGAAAACCACTTTTCTTTAGATTTCTGCCTCTAATAGCCTGGCCCATCTTCTCAGATACTTCACCAGTCAAGTTGATGTTAAAGTGCTGGAAAATCTTCGTCAGTAGATGAGCATAAGGAAGAGATACTTTGAGCTTGTTCTTCTTGTCCCATATCACTACTGATGCAGACTTCATCCTCTCGATTATTACTTCTGCCATATTAATATCTTGGTTATGGATGGCCCAGAACATCATATCTGAATCTGTCTTGGTGCAGGAGGGGAAATGCGCTTCTAGGTACCAAAATCTGGCAAACTATAAAGTGAAGAATTTGATTGAAGGCATTCATTGATTGGTGTCAATTTTGTCATCTTTCAACTTGAATTCTGAGCCGATAATTCCCAAACCTTGGCCTGAACATCCACACAGTCTACCCGCTGTGACCGTGGTAGAGACTCCAAACAGGGACTCCAATAAATCATAGGTGATATGAATCTGGGTTCCTTTGACTGTGGAGATCAAGGACCCATCTGCCTCTGATCTCAAACAAACATAGAAAGCTTTTACCAAATATGGATAACTTGCCTCAGAAATGGTTGCAATCTGGACCACTTCATCCACTGCATCGCTGCTACTATACTGTGCATTCCATTTTCTCCAGATCAGCCACATCCACTGCCTTGTTGCCGCACAGTGACGACTTCACTACTACAAATCACTCTTACTACTCTGCTGTGAGGAAAGCAGCGTTGTAGCCCCCAACGGTGCCAGAAACCCCAGAAACCGCCATGGGATTGAACGAGGGGAAGTTCTGGAGGATCGTAGGAAGGAGTAGAACAGAAACCCTCAGAGATTTTTGGCAGGAGGAGAGAGATTCTTTGAAATCTTCACAGAGTCGATGCTGGAGACGATAGGGTTTATCGTTCCAGGTGAGTCAAAAGAGATGAGAGAGGGAAGTGAATCGTTATGGCATAGATTACGGGATACGACGCAAAAGGTAAAGTTGCTTTTGAAAGGATCGGCAATAATATGCACAAAACGACAAAGTAGGAGACGATTTTGCAAAGAATAAAGATTTAAAAAATAGCCAACCGTCAAAGCAATTTATAACGCACGCAATTAAAGAATTTGCTTAATTTTAGGAGAGAGAATAATTGTTATTCTTAAATAATTGTAATTCAGCTATATACATATAAATCTATCACAAATTACACATGCCTAATTCCCTTCTAAGAGATGTAAATCTCTCTTCAGGTAAGGCCTTTGTGAAGATATCTGCTAACTGATTTTGAGTATCTATAAAAGAAATATTTATATTGTCATTGCTACATGATCTCTAATAAAATGATATCTAACCTCTATATGCTTGGTTCTCGAATGATGAACTGGAATTTTATTTCGCTTGTATTATCACACAGCAGAGGAATGGTTTTGATGTGTAATCTGTAGTCCTCAAGTTGTTATTTTATCCATAGGAGTTGTGTGCAACAGCTTCCAATAGCCACGTACTCAGCTTCAACTGTCGATAGAGCTACTGAATTTTGTTTCTTTGAGGACCATGAAATCAGACACCCTACAAGGAATTGACAACAACCACTGGTGCTTTTTCTATCTACCTTGCATCCAGCATAGTCAGCATCAGAATATCCTACTAAATTTACTTTGCATGATTTAGGATACCATAAGCCTATATCATGAGATTTAGGTAAATATCTAAAGATCCTTTTGACAGAGATTAAGGAGATTCTTTAGGATTAGCCTGATACCTTCCACACATGCATACACTAAATAAAATATCAGGTCTACTGGCAGTTAAATAAAGTAGTGAACCTATCATACCTCTGTAGAGCTTCTGGTCTACATTCTTACCATCTTTGTCATTGTCTAATCTTGTACATGTGCTCATTGGTGTTGACAGTGGCTTTACATTGTCGAATCCAAATTTCTTCAATAACTCCTTGGTGTACTTAGCTTGGCAGATGTGTGTGCCTTCTTTTCCTTGCTTGATTTGCAATCGAAGGAAATAATTTAGCTCTCCCATCATACTCATTTCAAATTCTCACTGCATAAACTTTTCAAAATACTTGCAAAGAGATTCATCAGTAGATCCAAAAATTATATCATCTACATATATTTGTACAAGTAATATTTTTTGACTTCAGATTTAATAAATAATGTGCTATCTACTTGTCCCCTAATAAACATGTTTTAATAAAAATGCACTAAGCCGTTCATACCATGCTCTAGGTGCTTGCTTTAAACCATACAATGCTTTATGCAATTTAAAAACATGATTTGGAAAATCCACATCATCAAAACCAGGAGGTTGTTCTACAAAGACTTCCTTCTTTATATAACCATTTAAAAATGCTGATTTTACATCCATTTGAAAAAACTTTAAATCTAATGCAGATGCATATGCAAGTAAAATTCGAATTGCCTCTAGTCTAGCCACTGGTGCATATGTTTCATCGAAATCTATGCCTTCCTCTTGGGAATAGCCTTGAGCAACTACTCTAGCCTTATTTCTAGTGATAACACCAGCTTCATCCATTTTGTTCTGAACACCCATTTGGTGCCAATCAGAGGATGATCTGATGGTCTTGGAACAAGGGACCAAACTTGATTTCTCCTGAACTGATTAAGTTCATCTTGCATGGTTGGTATCCAGGATTCATCAGACAGTGCTTCATTGACTGTCTTAGGCTTAATTTGAGATACAAAAGCTAAATAATCACAAGGAATTACATTACCTCTAGTTCTTACCCCAACTGATGGATCTCCAATGATGTTATCCAACGGGTGATCCTTCTTGTATCTCCATTCCTTTGGAAGATCATCATGAGATAGATTTTTTTGTTGTAGCTCTTCAAAGGGTGGATTTCCATTGTCCTTGATAGATGTATCCTTTAGTTTCTTGGACAAATTATCTGCATCATCATTATCACTATCTACTTCCTTTCTCAAAGAAGGATTAGATTCATCAAATATAACATGTGCAGTTTTCTCAATTAATAAACTTTGTTTGTTAAATACTCTATAGACTTTTGATTTAGAAGCATACCCCATAAATATACCTTCATCAGACTTTGAGTCTAGCTTACCAATATCTCTCTTGCCATTATTGTGGATGAAGCAAGGACAACCGAAGGTTCTGAAATGACTAATCATTGGTTTCTTTTGCTTGTAAAGCTCATATGCAGTCTTCTTCAGGATTGGCCTGATCATCACTCTATTAATTATATAACATGCAGTGTTGATTGCTTCAGCCCAGAAATATCTTGGAAGATTATATTCTGATAGCATTGTTCTTGCCATATCTAACAAGGTCCTATTTTTCCTCTCAGCTACTCCATTTTTCTGGTGTCCTTAGTGCTGAGAAGTTATGCTCAATTCCTTGATCATCATAGAATTCTGCAAATCTTTCATTTTGAAATTCTCCTCCATGATCTGATCGAATTCTTATTATACTGAACTTCTTGTCTTTCTGAACTTTCTTACAGAACTTAACAAACTGTCGAAGGTATCATCCTTATGTTCAAAAATGACACCCAAGTAAATCTAGAGTAATCATCTACAATCACAAACCCAAAGTTCATTCCTCCTAAACTGGTTGTTCTCATCGGCCCAAATAGATCCATATGCAACAGTTCTAAAGGTTTAGAAGTGGTTACAACTGTTTTAGACTTGAAGGATGATTTTGTATGCTTCCCTTTTACATAAGGTTCGCACACACCCCTCTATCCTTGAGCTTATATTGGGCAGACCTTCTACTAAATTTCTCTTAAGTAATTTTATGATTCAATCCAGACTATAGTGGCCCAATCTCCTGTGCCACAGTTCAGCTGATTGATTGTAATGTCGCACATTTTTTAGATCCTCGTGGATCGTGTGTTTAGCATTTGTGGTGGCCAATGCGAGGCCAATGTGGCTTGTGTGCCGTGTGTGTGTGTGTGTGTTTTTGGGGTTTACTGAGCCGACATTTTGGACCTGCAGTACCCTAGATTCTCAGCCTGTCATCGCGACAGGAAGGTCTGTCGCGTTCTTAACGCGATAGAGGTGGCCGTCGCGTTCATGTGGCCGCCTTGGTGCGTTGAGCATCTGCATGTGCGCCACGTGCAGTGCCTAGGGCAGCGGGCATTGGGAAGGCGACGCTCAGGTCTGTCACGACCTAGTCGCGACTCCACGATGCATCGCGTTCTGAACCGCTGTAGGTTTTTAAATAACCCCAGCCAAGCAGAATGCTCAAGGTTTCTGCTCGGCTTGGGGGAGGTGGTCTGGCGAATTAGTGTGGGATTTGGCGTCTTCGGCATGTCCTCGCTGCAGGGAGTCCGGGAGAAGCAAGGGAAACACCGGGAGATCACTGCATAGCCTGTTCATCATGAAGGTAGGTGACTTCCTATTTTCAGGGTGTAAATCGCATGGGATAGGGTTCCAATCAGTTTAATGTGTTTCTAACAATAGATAGCATGCTTAGGTATTCACAAAAGCATGAAAACGAAGAATTAAGGGTGGTTTGTATTGTGGAAATGGGCTGTCATGGAGAGAGCCCAGATTAGGGTTTCCTCCTGGTAAGGCGACGGGTCCCTACGTCGCGTCCTGAACGCGACAGAGCGATGTGCCGCGTTAAGGTTCAAGAGGCGACAGGTAAGTTGGTCGCGTTCTGGATTTGAAGGCGACGTGTCTTGGCGACGCTGTCTGAAGGCGACCCAATGGGTTGTCGCGACGTGGCCGAGAGTCCCTATTTGTGCATGGTTTACGCATGTGATTATCCGATTATCGTTATCGGTATGGTCAGTGTTAGTGAGCAGTGCATTGGCACTTGTGGTGCTCTAGGAAGCGCGTGGCTTACGAGGCTAGCTCACAGGTTACGTAGCTAGCTAGTAGTTTTCCTGTGGATATAGTGTTCACATGAGGCAGGTGGTGTTCACGTGTTGTGGACCGTCAGTACACGAGGTTTACGTGAGGTTTCAGGTGGTTTGTGTGGTTCGCACGTGGTTTCTGTGTGCGTGTCAAGTAGTAGACGCCTACCATGGTTACCTATCCAGTTGGTGCCCCAGGTTCTCTGTGAGCCAGGCTGTTAGCTCGGGGCTTTGTCCCGGTACTTGTGCTGTATCGTCGAGGTCTATGTCATCTGACCTGGACACCCTCACTCCTTAGTTTGAGTTGTACGTCTGGCTGAGGGAAAGATGACAGTGGGACTGTGACTCTTGAGTTTGTTTTTAGTCACTTGTACCGCGCTCTTAGTTGGGGGTACGGACACCAGTTGTTAACACTGGTCCCCGACTAGTCCTTTTTTAGTGCCTTACTCTAGCGAGCCCAGTCAGGGTCTCTAGAGGTGCCAGGCATGGGCCTGCGACCGTGTGGTCTGCAGGTGGTGGTGTTTAGTTGGTCTCCACAGTTGCTTGTCTTTTTCATGTGGAGCGGCAGCTGGACCTTTCGTCCGTAGCTGCGAGACTGAGAGGTAGACCTGTGTTAGTTTGTCCGAGTCTGTTGCTGGTGTCGCGAACCAGTCTACGTGGCTCGAGTGTGGAAGTCTCTACCATAGCTCGTACACGTGTTGGAGTTTTGCCGTTTATTTATTACAGATGTTTTACGCAGTCGGCTAGCGGTGAGTTTGTTTATATCTTT
The DNA here is from genome assembly GCA_014218235.1 of Colocasia esculenta. NCBI lineage: Eukaryota > Viridiplantae > Streptophyta > Magnoliopsida > Alismatales > Araceae > Colocasia > Colocasia esculenta. Next base: position 52,870,445 of record CM024756.1, read on the forward strand.
AATATACTGTTTAGTTGTGCTATAAATTGCTGGCATAGTTTACTGCTTTCGCACTTGTGTTTGGTTTGCTCGGTGTTGGGGGAGTTCCCTACTGAGCCAGTGACTAGCGAGGCTCACCTCTACTCCCCACAGGCGAGGGCGAGGAGGAGATTTCTCTACCGTTGTCCAGTTCGGAGCCGCGATGTAGCGGTGTTGGCCCAGCGCCTCCAGCAGTGTAGCTTTTCTTTCTTCAGTTGTACCTATTGTACCTCGGGGTATGCCCCAGGCTTGTGTACTTTCTTTTATTTCTTTTGAAATTGGCTATGTAAAACCTTGTATATTAAATACAATGGTGTGTTCCTTGTGTTTTCACCGACTAGTGTGTGGTATCCCTTGCGAGGCTTCGGCCCGTTCGCGGGAGACAGACTCTGGTCAAGCACATTACCGGTTTAACAGGCTTGGACGAGGCGTTCCGTCACATTGATCCTTGTTTGCTGCAAGACATACATCCTGACCCTTCAGTTCTTCTAGATGAAGCACATAAAGATTTTTTTCTCTGCAGGCTTTGAATACTATTGCACCATCTTTCATGATACTACACTTAGTCTCTTGAAACTTAATTTGATGCCCTTTGTCACAAGTTGACTGATGCTGATTAGATTGCGCTTAAGTCCTTTCACACATAGGACATCTTCTATGAGATTTCTGCCTTGACTGCCAACTGATCCACAACCTATCACTATTCCTTTTCTATTGTCGCCATATGTCACTGTACCTTCTTCATCCTTGATGAACGAAAATAGCTTCTTGTTACCTGTCATATGCTTTGAGCACCCGCTGTCCAGGTACCATTTTGATGCTCCAAGGCTTCCCTGCAATAGAAACACTAAGACTAAGGTACCCAAGTTCTTTTGGGTCCTTGCTTATTAGTTTCATCACTTTTTCTTTTAATTATCCATTTTAGATTTTTTGTTGGACAAGTTATTTTAGTATGTCCTAGTTTATTATAGTGACTACAACATGATGTTTTACTTATTTTTTTATTTAGAATATATTTAAATTTAGATTTATATTCAGTATCTTTTTCAGCTACAAATTTGGAGTTGGATATACTTTAGGATGAACTATATTTTCTTCATTATCAGGTGGAGTATATCCTAAACCATGTTTCTTTTTCTCTGCTCTTCTAGCTCCTTTTAATATTAAGGATGATTCACCATTTGTAAAATTTTCAATTGTACTGGATAAATATTCATTTTCTTTTATTAGTGTGTTAATTTCCTATTTAAGTTTACTTAAAATTTCCTGACTTTCCAGATTAGCTATCTAATCATTTTTAGCTTTTAGATCTTCACATAATAAAATATTTCTCCTCTTTAATTCAAAAAATTATTATTCTAATTGCTCGGTTTCTGACTTTAAGTCTGAGTTAGTAATTTCTAGACAGGCATGATTTTTCTTGGTGATTTTTAATAACTTACACACATCTTTATATTTACTATATAACTCATTAAACGTGTCTTCTAAACTATCGGAATCAGACTCATTACAGGAAGTGAATGAGGAATCAGATGTTACCTTGTCGTCGGTGTTTGCCATCAAGGCTAGGTTGGCCTTTTCTTCTTCTTCCTCGCTTGAGCTTGACTCATTGTCTGAGTCACTGTCATTGTCCCATGCTGCTGCCATGGCTTTCTTTTTGTATTTTCTGAATTTCTTGGAGTTGTCCTTCTTTCTGAACTCTGTCTTTTTCAGCTTCGGACATTCTGCCTTGATGTGTCCTGGTTTTTTACATTCGTAGCATATGGGTTTAGCTTTCTTTGTATCCTTGACTTCGAGTTTCTTGAAGTCCTTTCCTTTCTTGAAATATCTCCTTCCAGACTGGTATTTCTTCTTCGCAAGTATCCTTTGCAGTCTTCTAGAGAGAAAAGCTTCTTCATCTTCACTGCTTTCCATCCTCTTACTATCATCTGATTCTTCACCAGATGTATCTTCTGTTGCCTTGAGGGCATTGGTGTGTTTCTTCCTACTGGAGGACTCTCCAAGTCATTCCATATTTATTTCATGGGCCATTAGTGACCCAACAAGCTTTTCTAATGACATTCTTCTCAAATCATTCGCCTCTTCTATAGCTGCCACTTTTGGTGTCCACGAGGCTAGTAGGGATCTTAAGATTTTTCTCACCATATCTCCCATTTCATAATGCTTTCCAAGACCAGCCAGACCATTTGTAATGTTTGTGAACCTACTGTACATCTGAGTAATTGATTCTCCAGTCTGCATTTGAAATCTCTCGTACTGTGCTACTAAGATATCTATCCTTGTTTCTTTAACTTAGTCTGTGTCTTCATAAGTAATTATGAGCTTCTCCCACATTTCCATTGTAGACTTGCATGCTGAGATCCTATTAAACTCTTTCTTTCTCAGCGCACAGCACAAAATACTCTTTGCTTTGCAGTTTAAGGATATCTTCTTCTTGTCATCTTTTGCCCAATTTTCTCTGTTGTTCAGAACTACTAAATCTCCTTCTTCTATGACTGACCAGATTTGAAAATCGACACCTTGAAGGAAGAACTCCACTCTGGTCTTCCAATAGTTATAATCTTCACCATCGAACAAAGGTGGTCTGTTGACTGACTGGACTTCTGCATACCTTTTAGCTGCCATTTATCTTTGCTCTTCGGATCGTGAAATCCTTTTTGATGAAGAGACTTGGTTCTGATACCACTTGTTGCCCAGCTAGCAAGCCCAGAGGGGGGGTGAATGGGATTCTAAAAATTCTTTTCGATTAAAACCTGTTAACAAAAATGCTTAACAAAAACCACTAAGGAGAGTAGTTAGTGTTAGATGAATGAAGACAAACAAACGCACAAAAGTCATCACACATGCAACAGGAGATTTTTATCCTGGGTCGGCCCTCCTATACCAAGGAGTCCTACGTCTAGTCCCCAAGCAACAACTTGGGCTTTCACTACTAAGGGTACTGTCCCCCTTAAGGAACCTTACACATCCAGCCTCAACTGGCCTTCTCTTCTAACCACGAAGAGGAATACAAACACCCTGATACACAGGTCTTCCTTCCTTACCGAGGGGAATACAAACCACCTGTTCACAACAGGTCTTCTCTTCACAGCCCGAAGAGGAACTTCACCACAAGTGTGAATAAAGGCAAAATGTCCCTAGACCAAGCTTACAACAAATGCTCGATCTGAGGCAGTGACTGAGAGAGAAATATCTACAATAAGAAAATCTCTCAGAACACACTAGCTCTCCAAAGGCTAAAAACAATGAAAAATGGAGAGCAAGAGCTACAACAAGCTAGGGAGTGAAGCTCAGGGCTCTTCTTTTTGATGCTCGCAGGTTGTAGGATAAAAGCTCAAAATTTATTATTTTACAGAGTCATCAGTCTTCTATATATCCTTCTCTATGAAAAATATATCCGTTGAAGTGTTCGTTGTCTCTAGGTTAGATGCTCGTTAGACTGCATGGTTCGTCGAGTACGACATGTGTGCTTGCAGTCATTTAATGCTTTACGACCCATGCACGCAAGGAGAAGAGCCATCTTGATATCCTTCAGCTTCTATTTTGTCCAACGTTGTATGACATGGTACTGGCAGAGACCTACACACATTAAATGCTAAAGCATAGACAGCTATGCTGTCTCTTGCTATTAGTCAACGTTAGAATCCATGAAGTAAGACTATTCACCAAAATAGAAATGTCATTCTACTTTCTGAAAAGTGTTTCTTATATAAACATAAGAATAGAAGGCAACGAGCAGATGATGTGAACAATCATAATAAATGCAAGGATATTAGAGATGTGCGGGGGAAGACTTTAACTTTCACAATATTTGAAAATATATAAGAATAATAGATATATTCATTAAATTTATGATAGAGAAATCGATGTGTCCATGAGACATTGTTCCATTAATGAAATCATTGCAAGAGCAAGCGAATCATTCTTATAGTAGAAGCAAATCGTTGTGAATACAAATCATTGTACACATATAAGAAAATCGTTGTACAGATATAAAGAAATCATTGTTCAAACATAAACAAATCGTTGTTTGAACAAATCGTTGTTCAAGCATAAGCAAATCATTGTTTGAGTATATTATTATTCATTCATAAGCAAATCGATGTGAACACAGGTCGTTATACAGATATAAGTAAGTCGTTGTGAACACAAATTGTTGTGAGCAAATCGTTATAAGCAAATCAATATAAGCAAGTCGTTGTGAACACAAATCATTGTGAGTAAATCGTTATAAGCAAATCGTTATAAGCAAGTCGTTGTGGGCACAAATCATTGTGAGCAAATTGTTATAAGCAAATTGTTACAAGCATGTCGTTGTGAACACAAATCGTTGTGAGCAAATCGTTATAAGCAAGTCGTTGTGAACACAAATCATTGTGAGCAAATCGTTATAAGCAAGTCGTTGTGGACACAAATCGTAGTTATACTTATGAAATCGATGCACTGACCAAATCGTTGTTTGCTTTATCGAATCATTACGGCGACCAAGTTGTTATGTAACTTATCGAATCGTTACGGCGACCAAGTCGTTATGTAACTTATCGAATCGTTATGGCGACCAAGTCGTTATGTAACATATCAAATCGTTGTGAGACCAAATCTTTGTTTTTCACTTAACAAATCATTGTGAGAACCAAATCGTTGTTTCTCACTTAACAAATCATTGTGAGAACCAAATCGTTGTTTCTCACTTAACAAATAGTTGTTTCTCACATAACAAATCGTTGTGAGAACCAAATTGTTGTTTCTCACTTAACAAATCGTTATGAGAACCAAATCGTTGTTTCTCACTTAACAGATCGTTGTGAGAACCAAATCGTTGTTTCTCACTTAACAAATTATTGTGAGAACCAAATCGTTGTTTCTCACTTAACAAATTGTTTTGAGAACCAAATCGTTGTTTTCTCACTTAACAAATCGTTGTGAGAACCAAATCATTGTTTCTCACTTGACAAATCATTATGATCTTAATGAGATTGTTATATCACTTAGGAAATCGATGTGTACTTAGAAGAATTACATGTTGTGAACCCTAAATGATATAGTATAAGAAAACTTATAGATTTTTGCTTGATTTTGCCAGATTTATTTCCTGTGACTTAGCTATAAGGAAAATTGTTAGACAATACTTATTTTGGTTTTTTTAATCACCAAAATAGGCATAAATGAAATTATATAGGGATGGACTGATCATCAATGCTATTATGATGTTCTGGGCCATCCAAAATCAAGATGTCAACATGGCTCAGGTTATCATAGAGAGGATGAAGTCTGCTGCAGAAATGATTTGGGATAAGAAGAATAAGTTGGCAGTATCCCTACCATATGCCCAGTTGCATACCAGAATTTTCAATCACTATGAAATTGATCTGAAGGGAGAATTGATGGAAAAGATGGGTCAGTCTATTCAGTCCAGAAACTTGAAGAAGAGTGTTTTTTCTCTTGTCGGAAATGTTTTGTCAAAGACGTCGGTGGCAGAAGGAGAGGCCATCATTGGTCAAGTTCCTGTAATACCACTAGTCCAAGAGGTAGAGGCAGATGTCAGAATTGAAGAACCTCTTGCATCTGTAAGGAGGATTGAGGAAATAGCTCCTGAGCACATTGAGCCCGTTGGGCAATCATCTGAAGTTGTGATCCCCTCTACAGTCCCTGCACCTGCTATTGATGAATCTACTGCTTTAGAGACTATTGCTCACACTGAGGGGGAGAAGGAAGATACTCACATGGAAGACATCCCTAGTGTTCCTGTTGCAGATTTTTGTCTGGAAGATAGTTTGGCAAAAGTCATCCCAGAATTTGTGGCATTAGGCCTTACTGAAGACACTCAGATGGAAGATGCTCCAGCTCAGGGGGAGCTAGAGATTCAGAGGGAGCCTCCTGCTTGTACTCCTGCAGACCAGTTCCAGGAAGGTATTATTGAAGACACCTCAGATGAGGATGTTGAACCCACTATCAGCTCCGGTGGAAAGAGTAAAGGTGTTGCCCCAAGAATTCTTTTACTCACCAGGAAGGCACACCTCAGATCAAAGAAGAAGAAGATTCATGTGCACATGAAGCCAGTCATTAATAGAGTGAATGCACATGGGGAGATTTTGTGCTCTTTGCAATCCAAACTAACATCCATCTTTATTAGTCAGAGCACTGAAGCCAAGGCGATTGAAGCAGTTAAAACTGAGCTCCAGGAGATGAGAAGTGAGTTGGGTAGCTTGAAGCAGCTAGTATCAGATCTTTCAGATTTTGTGAGGGTGCAATTATCTATTCCTCCTGCTCCCACTCAACCCGTACCAGTAGTTAGCACAGGGCCTTTTGTAGCAGAAGAACCAGTAGATGGGCCATCAGGGCCAATTGTTGAAGAATTAGGGCCACCAGGGCCATCAGCTGGAGAGTCAGGGCCGCCAGGGCCATGTGATGATGAGGATATTGGTACTGGGCCATCAGGGCCAGTGGAGTCAGTGGAAGAGCCAACCGTGTCTCAAGCATCTATAGGAGTTGTTGCTGTGCCCCAAGAGCCTTCTGTCCCTTCTAATCTTCAGACTCCAGCCACTTCTTCTCCACCTACATCCTTCACTGCTCCACCTGCACCTGAACCCTCCAAGAAACCACTTCCAAAACATATCTCTTCTCCCACACCTTTTCTTGCTACCTCCTCTACTTCACATATTTCTTCTACTGCCATTCCTCCTCCAACATTTCAAGAACCTCCAGCATCATCCTCTGATGGTCTCTCATCTACTGGATCATCTGCACCACCTCCTCCTACTTCTTTCACCTCTCTTCATCCACCCACTCTACCATCCTTCATCACTATTATTTTGGAGGGTGCTAGTGTTCAAGGCCATGTCATTCAGGACATTAAACATGAGTTTCAAGTAGCAATTCTTCACTCAGTCCTATCTATTTATCTCTTGTTCTAAGGACAGATTCTCCCAGTCCTGCCTCCAAAAAGAGAAAAGTTTCTAAGGAACTTGCTCTCTCCTCTGAACCTCGATTCTCACCTCTTTGGTTCTCTCTTTCTATTGTAAACAGAAGGAGAAGTCTCTACTGTGAATGTTTACAAAAATGCACTTTTGCTGCACTTTTTGGCCTCCCTCACCTCAATCTCTCAGAACATCTCAATATTATTCTTCCTATCTCTTTCTTATCCAAAATGATCAGTCCAAAATCTTCTCCTCAGCTGACTCTAAGACTGAAGACTAGTGGGCTCGGGGTATTAAAGCTCTCTACAGAAAGTTTGTGCTTGCTAGATCTGACAGATTCCCACCCTCACACCACCTTCTCACACTGGCTGAGTGGCTTGTCCTCCACCATATAAATACTTAGGGTCCTTTCATCCAGAGGGAAATCAAGTTAATCCGGCACTTCAAAATGTTCAATGATTATTGTTTTGTCAATAAACTTCCAGAAGTGCAGCTTGGTCAATTCAGGGCAGCCATTGCTCAGCTCAGAACTGAAAATGATGTCAATACTTCTCTTCAAGTGGATTTTGCTACTCTGAAGATGCCAGACATTATTTTTCTCCCTAAGCTACATTCCTTACTCATGGACTCTGTTGTGGGTCCCAGTATCTTTGAAAGATTTGCTAGAGTCATGGCTAGAACTACTGTTCAACAAGGAGCTCCTCTTGCTTTCCATAGATTTTTGTTCAAAGAATATCATAGGGGTTTTATCAAGTCAGATGTCTTAGCTCCTCTATTGTCTGAGTTTGAAAGGCACTTCCCTTCTGACTGGGAGAAGAACTATCCCCAAGCTGCTAAACAAATGCACAATTTGAATCTCTCCCTGTCCAGATCCAACCAACCCATTCTATCTGCTAAACAATTCTTGGATCTCAACTCCCTTAACTTGGTTTAGGACCCTCCTGCTATTTGGGTTGAGAGGTACAAAATCTATGTACCGTTGAAGAGGAAACTATTACAGCACAAGATTCACTACCCTCTATCCATTTATAGATTTCTTCAGCATTCCAGTTTTGGGACTACTAGCTTATACTGGTCATCTCATCGTAAAGATGAGTATGCCAACTTTATTGAAGCTCAGAGGCAGCTCCACATCAAGAGACTTATTCCAGATATGGGGCCTTCTTACAACATTGTTGGGTTGAGTGTGTTTTGGAATTTCTTAAAGTTGTATTTTAATGATGACTAATGAACATCACTCATACCTTGATTTTTATGATGACATATTGAACATGTTATACATTTTATACATATTACAACAATGCTTAAACAACATGTTTTTGATGTTTAATATCACACATTTTAATGATAATATCTTCTATTAATGGTTTACACTTTATATTTTCAGGTTTACATAAATTTGTCACAGTGGTATCGACACAGTCCACCTGTATGTCGACATTGGCTGACTGTCCCAGAAGCATGTTCTGAGAGAAGCAACCAGTGGTGTCGACAAAGTCCACCTATGTGTCGACACTAGATGACTGTCCCAGGAAGCAGTCAGAACAGTTGAAGCCAGTGGTGTCGACATAGTCTAGCTGTAGTTCAAAAACATGGATTTTTCGGGACATGTGGTTGTTTAGGGATCAAGGGAATTGACCTAGATATTTGTGCCCACACACTCCAAGGGTCCTCCTGCACACATGGGACTATATATACCCATGACCCTTGTACTCCAAAGGCATCCATGCAAGAAAGCTCAGAGCATTTTGGAAGAAGAGCATTTGAGCGGGAAAAGCTCCTGAGTCCAGAAGGAGAGCAGTAGAGAGCCGCCATGGGGAAGAAGACGGAGAAGAAGGGGAGGAGCTCATGGTTGCAGAAATGCTGATCCAGAAGGAGATCTATTCGAGTCTGTGTTTGTATTGAGTGTCAATTTCCCTAGGGGATCTGTGTATGTGTTCTACGCAGATCGCCCAATTCTATTTGTCTTTACCATTTTATCTTGTGCTGAGATAGATCTTGCTAGAGGATCTATTCTCTAAGTGTGCTTGTTCTAGCAGAACTTGGATCTATTGTGATCCAGAGGTTTGAGTACTTTGTACTCTGGTTTGGAGCCGTAGTGCTCTGGGTTGGAGCCGTTGTGCTCTGGTGCTTGAGCTGTAGTGCTCAAGGGCTTGTAAATTTGCTGAATTCACAAGTGGTTGTGGAGTAGGTTGTCATGCCTATCTCCTGTGTTTCTTTGAGTCATTGCACTCAAAGAAGTTGGAGTCGTCGTGCACAGATTGTGCTGCACTTGTGCTAGTGGTTCCTCCGTTGTGAGGAGGTGGACGTAGGAGACACAAGTTGTGTTCTCCGAACCACCTTAAAAAACTTATGTGCACTGTGGTTTGATGTGGGATTTTTTGTTCTTATTCACTATACTCACACATCACACTTGAATCTGATTGAATTGTGTGTTTCACTCATTTTAATTCCACTGCTATTCACACACATTCTTAGTTTATCTGATTAAGTCACCTATCCGATCCCAACAACTGGTATCAGAGCAGGTCAGAGTCAATTCTATACTCTGAGGTGCTTTGGTGAATTTTCTGTATTTCGGATTTTGATTCACTCAATTACTTGCTCAAATTGTGCTGTGTGTTTCATTTGATTGTCTTTATCATGGACTCTAGAGGTTTCGTTGTTGAAGGTCATTCAATTAATAGGCCTCCATTTTTTGATGATACTGACTATCCTTACTGGAAGAATAGGATGATGGTTTTTCTTAGAGCACAGAACTATGAAGTATGGAGAATTGTTGAAAACGGACCAATCGAAGTCACTGGAGATGAAGATCAATGGACTAGGGAGCAGATCAGAAGGGTCACCCTGAACTACAGCACCATGAACATGCTGCAATGTGCCATCCATCCGAAGGAGTATTCCAGAATCTCTATGTGTAAGTCTGCCAAGGAGATGTGGGATAAATTAGAGTTGCTATATGAGGGCACATCTCAAGTTAGAGAAACTAAAGCAAACATGTTAGTTTTTTATTATGAATTCTTTATCATGAAAACTGATGAAACTATATTTCAGATGTTTGCTAGGTTCATGGTTATCATCAATAGTCTTCGATCTTTGGGTAAAGAATACTCAAATAAAGAATTGGTAAGAAAAATCATGCGTTCCTTATCTTCTGTGTGGCACACAAAAGCTACAGTCATTGAAGATTCAAAAGATTTATCCAAAATCACATTGGATGAACTCATTGGATCATTAATGACTTATGAGCTAAATCTTAAAAGATCTGAAGAACACATGCTAAAAAACAAGCCTATTGCTCTTAAGGCTTCATCCAGCAGTAACTCGATCTGAGGCCTGTCGCGACGGGTTCGGGTCACGACGACCAGGGCTGTCGCGTTCTTGTCGTGACAGTGTGGCCGTCGCATTCTGGTCGTGACGTCCGATGGCGTTGCGATGGCTTTTCTGACAGACGTGACCGGTGTCCTTTCTGTCAGAACGGCTTTGTCGGGTGTCAGGAGCACGCACGTCAACGCGACGTGCTCACCATCACAATCGCTTTTCCGGTCTTCGAGGTTTGACCCGCCTTTTGGGGTCACGACAGAGGCGACCGTCGTGATAAGGTCACGACAAGAGTCTTATCGCGACATGTCGTTCCATCGCATTCTGGGGGCCATCGAGTTAAAACCCAAGGCCGCACCCCCTCTCACCCTCTCAGCTCTCTTTCTTCCCCTCTCCTTCCCTCCGAGCCCTCCTTCCATTTTTCCTGGCATTTCTTGGTGCTCGTAGTGTGCAGGTTGAGGCGGTGTCGTCCCGTTCATGCAGGGGATGTGGCCGTGTCGTTTGGAGCGAGGAGGAGGTGTCCATTCCTACGAGAAGGCCCCAACGGGTTCGTTCTTCACGTGGAGGTAGGGACTCTTGATCCTCTCACCCTAAACATGCTCACTTCCCCCTCTAAATCGTGGTTTCTCTGTGGTTTGGGGCTGGGAGTGTGAGAACTCCATGCTTGAGGTTGAGTGAGGTTTCCCTTCGAGTGTAGATCCATGTTTTTGGGGTTTTAAGGGTGGTTTGGATGCTTTACTAGCCTTCTAGCATGTTGAGCATGATCCCCTTCCCCTTGTGTGGTTGTTTCCCCATTTTTTGGGTGGTTCCTGGAGGGGTTGCTCTAGAACCCCCCTCTGTCTGAGAACATGACGATCCGATGGTCGCAATCTGGTTGAGATCGCGACGCTCTTGTGTGTCACGACCTGGTCACGACGGTAGGACCGTCGCGACAGGGTCGCGATAAGGTAGGCCGTCGCGATGGGGTCGCAACGGCCGACACGACGCAACTAGGTCGGGACGGCCCGATGCATCATGACCTCAGCCGTGAGACAGATTTTTGATCCTTGTCGTTTCTGCTTCTTTTACTATACCCGTGGCACCTGTTCTAGTTCCCTAGTGAGGTCTACACTAGTCTTTCGCCCGGTGCTCGGCACTTGAGGGCTTGTCCCGTGTGATAGGTTGTTACCGTTGCCTGGGACCCCAGGCGACGAGTGTGCTCGAGTTGGCAGGCCAACAGGCGGACTCTGGAGCTCACGAGAAAATGGTGGTTTGGACGGTGGTGTTGAGTCGTTTGCAGTGCTCTCTTGGCTAGGCCTGGGACACTGAGGACGGCCGGAGTTCTACTCGGTGCAGGCTAGCTAGTCCTTTTTCTCACTGCCTCGCTCTTTGCAGCCCGGAACCGCTTAGATAGGCCAGGCGTGGGACCGTAGTCCGGCCAGACTATGGTGGTTACTGTTGTGTTACTTTGTGTCCTACCTCGCTCTGACGAGACGTGAGGGTCAGGACCCGAGTCGAGAATAAACACGTCGGTGGACGCACCTGACCTTGACTAGTGGTAGTGCTTCCCGTAGCTAGTGTTCCTTGTCTAGGCGAAGTCCCCTCCGTCTGTGTTTGCTAGCCATGTGGTGGTCACGACGATCAGTCGTACGGAGTTTCCTACCGTATGTACTTTCCGTGCCGTGCTAGTTGTAGTTTCGCTTCCGCACTTCTGTTTTATAGGTCGAAGATATAAACTGCTATCATTCATTTTATATTTATATTCTTCTGCCTGTTTAGAGCCAATAGGAGATTGGTAGTCCCTACTGACTTCTGTTGTGAAGTTCATCCCTCCTTTTCCAAGGTGAAACTTCTCAGCAGCGGCAGGGCGCGCGCCAGGTGGAGGAGACGGGGTAGTAGGCGAGGTCCCCGTAGCTAGCAGTGGTTCCCCCTTTTTCAGTGTATGTCACCCTCGGGGTATGCCCCTAAGGGAATTGTTCTTCCCCTGCCTTTTACTTGTACTAGCGTGCGTGTGTTGGGACTGTACTTAGAGTGGTACATGGTGGTCTCACTCTCTTTTCTGTTTCCGCACGTACACTTCTAGGTTAGCCGTTGACGTTCACTTCCGTTACATATCCTATTAGACATAGATTATAGCCCTTCCGGGTCCTCGGATCCGTGGGCGGCGACCGCAAAAATTGGGTCCTCGGCGTGGGCCGAGGGTCGGGTTCTCGGCTCGTTACAGTTGGTATCAGAGCAAGAGTCTGACAGGACTTGTAATGGATTTAAACTACAACAGGAAGTCCCAACGGTAGTACATGTACACTGCTAGCTGCTCGAGTGGTTTTGTTAACTTTTGTTGGTTGTGTTGCCGTGCAGGACATGGCTCCGCGGAGGCGCAGGCAGGCCAGAGACCTGATTGAGCAGCAGGATTAGTCTGAGATGCTCGCGCAGGGGCAGGTCCACGAGGAGGTGTCCACAGCAGAGTCAGTGGCGCAGCCTCAGGGTGCACAGGCAGCAGCGGCAGCAGGCGGGCAGCAGTAGCAGGAGTACCAACCGCAGCCATAGCAGTACGCAGACTGGTTCCCCTTGGCCGAGCAGTTCTTCAGGGCCATGTACTAGGGAGCGTGGCAGCCGGGCAGGCAGCAACAGGTGGACAGTTTCCAGTACCTCCCCTAGCAGTACCAGAGCAGCAGGCAGACCCAGAGGTGGAGCAGCCAGTTCGTCAACAGCCGTAAGGTACTGGGAGTGCCCGAGCCGACTGAAGGAGGACGTCGGTTACCGAGGACAGGACCGCTCTCCTAGAGAGATTCTTACGTCTCCAGCCACCGATGTTCCACGGTTACGGAGGACAGGACCGCTGGACCCATGAGTTAGAGTGCATCTTCGAGACCATGGAGTGCACTGAGGAGGACCAGGTTCTACTGGCGGTGTACCAGCTTAAGGGAGCAGCCCATGAGTGGTGGAGAGTTCAGAGGCAAACTCACTTCTAGGGGCAGAGGTTGGATCACATCACTTGGCAGCAGTTTTCGGAAGTCTTTCACGGCGAGTACTTCCCCGACTACGCTCGACGTGAGAGACGAGACCAGTTCCACGCGTTGGTTTAGGGCGACCTCACAGTTTCTCAGTACCACCAGAGGTTTGTCCGGTTGTTGAGGCATGTGCCTCATGTCACAGCAGCGATCAGGCGTGTGCAGAGAGGTTCATAGCAGGACTGAGACCAGACCTGAGGTGGGGTGTGACGGCACACATGTGTACCACCTTGGGAGAGGCCGTGGCGAAGGCCACCGCCTTGGATAGAGAGACCTGGCAGCCTCAGCAATAGCAGCAGCAGCAACAGTAGGGAGGAGCCTCTTCCAGGTCCTCACTGTACCAGCGTCCAGCAAGCAGTCGCGGCAGCGCGACTTCTTCTTCTTTGGGCTCAGGCAGTTCAGGTAGTTCCGGATTGCACTCGAAGTTCAAGCAGATGAGCACACGTGGTGGTGGCAGAGGGAAGCAGCAGAAGCGCTAATCCAGGTTTGCAGAGCAGTCAGTTGACCAGGGAGCGGAGAAGGGTGGTCAAGAGGTAGTTTATTACACCTGTGCCTGACCGGGCCACTTTAGGAGGGATTGCCCCATGGGGCAAGCTCCACAGCAGCAGCAGCCACTTCAGTATGCTCAGAAACCGCCTCAGTACTAGTACCCTACTCAACAGCAGGTACCCCATCAGTAGCAACAGAGGTAGTACCAACTGCAGGCTCAATAGTTTCTGCAGCCACAGAAGTACCAGCAGCAGCAGCAGTACCCTCAGCCTCAACTGCCACAGCAGCAGCAACCCTAGCAGGCGCAACAGCGTGGGCGTGGTCGTGTGATGGCACTCACCTGGGAGTAGGCAAAGGCGTCAAACCTTGTTATAGGTACTCTACCTATCCTTGGCAGAGCTGCTCATGTTTTGGCCGACCCCGGTGTTTCCTTGTGTTTTGCTTCTGAGGAATTCTATGAGTCCCTAGCTTGTCACGCTCCTGAGAGGCAGGTGACGTGATGGTCGATCTCCCGTCTGGTGACTACATACGTTCTTTTGGTTACTTGGAGGGTGTGGCAGTCGAGTTCGAAGGGCACCAGTTGCCGGCCAGGTTGTACGCACTGCAGCTTTGCGACTTTGACGTCATCTTGAGCATGGACTGGTTGGAGGCTCACTCAGTCGTGGTTGATTGCCAGTGGAAGACCATTCAGTTTATGATACCTGGAGAGCCCATCCTCTGCTTCTGAGGTATCCGGTCTACCCATCGGCCATTTATTTCCTTGTCTAGAGCTTGTCATTTGATTCGCGATGGCTGTGTGGCGTACCTTGCTTCGGTTTGTTCTTTAGATCCAGCGGATCTTTAGTTTTTGACGTGCCGGTTGTTTCTGAGTTCTCTGACGTCTTCCCGGAAGATCTACCTGGTTTTTCGCCTGAGTGGGAGGTAGAGTTCTCCATTGAGCTTTTGCTCAGTACGATGCCTTTGTCTAAGGAACCTTACCGGATGGCCCCGGCAGAGCTGTGTGAGTTGAAGCGCCAGTTGTAGGAGCTACTTGAGCTGGCTTCATTCGCCCAAGTCATTCGCCGTGGGGCGCGCCTGTTTTGTTTGTGAGGAAGAAGGATGGTAGTCTTAGTTGTGCATCGATTATCGACAGTTGAACCAGGTTACTGTGAAGAACAGGTACCCGTGTCGAGGATCGATGATTTGTTTGATTAGTTGCAGTCGGCCCGAGTTTTTTCGAAGATTGACTTGAGATCTGGTTACTATCAGATGCGGATCAGAGAGTAAGATGTTAGGTTGAGGCTTTCCAATCTAGGTACGGTTACTTTGAGTTCGTCGTGATGCTGTTTGGGCTGACGAACGCACCCGTAGCATTCAGGGATCTGATGCATAGGGTGTTCTGTGAGAACCAAGATCATTTTGTGGTTGTTTTTGTTGATGTTATTCTGGTCTACTCGGCTTCTGAGGAGGAGGAGAACGAGCAGCACTTGAGGATCATGCTGGAGACCCTGCGGAGTCATCGCTTTTATGCCAAGTTCGACAAGTGCGAGTTTTGGCTGAGGGAGGTGCACTTTCTCGGGCACGTGATCTCGGGTTCTGGTGTGGCAGTGGACCCTGCCAAGGTGGAGGTCATGTTGTCGTGGGAGCAGCCCACATCGGTGTCAGAGGTCCACAGTTTTCTAGGTTTGGTTGGTTACTATCGGAGGTTTATTCACGATTTGCCAAGATAGCAGCGCCGTTGACCAGGTTGACTATGCAGGACATCAGGTTTGTTGGTCAGAGGACTGTGAGCAGAGTTTCCGAGAGCTGAAGATGAGGTTGACTTCAGCACCAGTGTTGGTCTTGCTGTCGGGCAGCGGTGGTTTCGTGGTCTACACCGATGCTTCGAGGTCGGGTTTGGTTGTCGTGCTGATGCAACACGGTGGGTTCGTTGCCTATGCTTCTCGGTAGCTCAAGAAGCATGAGGAGAACTACCCCACCCACGACTTGGAGCTGGCAGCAGTGATGTTCACTCTCAAGTTGTGGAGGCACTACCTGTATGGTAAGGCCTTTCAGATCTTCACCGATCCCGAGTCTGCAATATATCTTCACCCAGAGGGATTTGAACTTGAGGCAGCGCCGATGGATGAAGTATTTGAAGGACTAAGACCTAACCCTTTCCTACCACCCAGGAAGGGCTAACGTCGTAGCCGATGCTTTGAGCAGGCGCGTGCGCTTGATTTCGCTGATGGTCAGAGAGTGGAGGTTGTTCGAGGAGCTGTCTCAGGGAGTGTTTGTACCGTCGAGGCACAGAGACCATACAGTGGCGAGTAGTTTGTCAGTTCAACCGTTAGTGTTCATGCAGGTGTTGTAGGCACAGCAGGTAGACCCTCAGTGGTAGACGTTTTGCAGATGCCAGATGTTGAGCTCGACGAGGACAGCGAGGTTAGATTCAGAGGCGCTTGTATGTTCCTGAGGAGGCGCGCCAAGCAGTTTTGTCAGAGGCTCACAGATCATGGTATGTTGTCATCCTGGCTCCACCAAGATGTACCATTGCTTGAGGAGGTTCTTCTGGTGGCCAGGAATGAAGAGGGGAGTGGCAAAGTTTGTTGCTCGATGCCTTACTGTCAGTAGGTGAAGGCCGAGTATCAGCATCTTGGTGGTGAGCTGCAGCTGTTACCCATTCCCGAGTGGAAGTGGGACAACATCACCATGGACTTTGTAGTTGGTTTGCCCTGCACCCCTAGAGGCATGATGGTATCTGGGTGATGTGGATCGTTTGACCAAGGCAGCGCATTTTCTTCCGATCAGGATGTCGTGGTCAGTGGACAGGTTAGCCAGGCTGTACATGGACAGAGTTGTTTCATTGCACAGGATCCCCGTTTCGGTCATCTCTAACAGAGATCCGAGGTTCACGTCAGGGTTTTCGCGCAGTCTTCAGAGAGCACTGGGCAAAGAGTTGAGGTTCAGCACAGCATACCACCCTCAGATAGATGGACAGTCAGAGTGGACCATTTAGACACTGGAGGACATGCTGAGAGCGTGCTGTTTAGACTAGAGCGGCACTCGAGAATCGCACCTTCCGATGGTAGACTTCGCGTATAATAACAATTATCACTCGAGCATCGGAATGGCACCATATGAGGCCTTGTATGGTCTCCCGTGCAGGACTCCACTTCACTGGTTCGAGGTTGGTGAGAGGCAGCTTGGGGGCCCAGAGTTAGTGCAGCAGTGTGCAGACACGGTCAGTGTGATCAGGTAGAGACTACGGGCAGCGCAGAGCAGATAGAAGAGCTACGCAGACATCCGCAGGAGGACCGTTATAGTTCAGTGTTGGTGACCTTGTTTTCTTGCGGGTCTCACCAACCAAGGGCGTCATGAGGTTTGGCAGAAAGGGAAAGCTCAGTCTGAGGTACGTCGGGCCTTTCCGGTCGGCGAGGTGGCTTACAGGTTGAGTCTTTCGGTAGAGTTAGTAGGTGTGCACAGTGTGTTTCACATTTCGCAGCTCAGGAGGTACGTTGCAGATCCTTCACACATGTTGAACTACTCGCAGCTTGAGGTGGCACTAAACTTGTCAGTACCAGAGTACCCAGTCAGCATTGTCAACCGCAGAGTTCAGCAGTTGCGCTGGAAGCAGATTCCACTGGTGAAGATCGTCTGGGAGAACTGCGTTGGTGGCGAGGCCACCTGGGAGCGCGAGGAGGAGATGCGCGAGCAGTTCCCCTATTTGTTTGATTGATTGATATGCTATCCCCTTTTTTCTGCTTTCCGGGTTGAGACCGAGTTGTTTCATTTGGAGGACAAAATGTCTTAAGGTGGGTGGGATGTAAGACTTGTCCCCCTTGGGCCCTTGGCCCCGTCCTCAGGGTCGCGACATGCTCCTAGTTGCGACGTGGTCGCGATAGGAGGCCTGTCCCGACGGGTTCGGGTCACGACGACTAGAGCTATCGCGCGGGTTCGGGTCACGACGACCAGGGCTATCGCGTTCTTGTCGCGACAGTGTGGCCGTCACGTTCTGGTCGCGACATCCGATGGCATCGCGATAGCTTTTCTAACAGACGTGACCGGTGTCCTTTCTGTCAAAACGGGTCTGTCAGGTGTCAGGCGCACGCGCGTGAACGCGATGTGGTCACCGTCGCGATCGCTTTTCCAGTCTTCGAGGTTTGACCCACTTTTTCGGATCACGACAGAGGCGACCGTCGCAATAAGCTCGCGACGTCTAGGGCGTCGCGACAAGAGTTTATCGCGACATGTCGTTCCGTCATGTTCTGGGGGCCGCCGGGTTAAAACCCAAGGTCGCACCCCCTTTCCCCCTCTCGCCTCTCAGCTCTCTTTCTTCCCTCTCCTTCCCTCTGAGCCCTCTTTCATTTTTCCTGGCGTTTCTTGGTGCTCGTGGTGTGCGGGCTGAGGCGGTTGTCATCCCGTTGTGCAGGGGACGTGGCCGTGTCATTTGGAGTGAGGAGGAGGTGTCCATTCCTACGAGAAGGCCCAACGGGTTCGTTCTTCACGTGGAGGTAGGGACTCTTGATCCTCTCGCCCTAAGCATGCTCCCTTACCCCTCTAAATCATGGTTTCTCTGTGGTTTGGGGCTGGGAGTATGAGAACTCCATGCTCGAGGTTGAGTGAGGTTTCCCTTCGAGTGTAGATCCATGCTTGTGGGGTTTATGGGTGGTTGGAAGCTTTACTAGCTTTCTAGTATGTTGAGCATGATCCCCTCCCCTGGTGTGGTTGTTTCCCCATTTTTAGGGTGGTTCCTGGAGGGGGTGCTCCGAAACCCCCCTCTGTCTGAGAACGCGACGATCCGGAGGTCGTGATCTAGTTGAGATCGCGATGCTAATGTGTGTCGCGACCTGGTCACGACGGTAGGACCGTCACGACAGGGGTCGCGACAGGGTAGGGCATCGCAACAGGGTCACTACGGCCGACACATCGCGACCAGGTCGCGACAGCCCGATGCGTCGCGACCTCAGCCGTGACACAGATTTCTGATCCTTGGCGTTTTTGCTTCTTTTACTGTACCGTGGCACCTGTGCTAGTTCAATAGTGCGGTCTACACTAGTCTTTCGCTCGGTGCTCGGCACTTGAGGGCTTGTCCCATGTGAGAGGTGTTACCATTGCCTGGGACCCCCATCCTCAGGTGCCATCGAGGGAGGTATCGGGGCGACGAGTGTGCTCAAGTTGGTAGCCCAACAGGCAGACTCTAGAGCTCGGGGAAAATGGTGGTTTGGACAGAGGTGTTGAGTCATTTGTAGAGCTATATTGGCTAGGCCGAGACACTGAGGACGGTCGGAGTTCTACCCAGTGCAGGCTAGCCAGTCCTTTTTCTCACTGCCTCACTCTTTGCGGCCCAAAACTGCTTAGAGAGGCCAGGCGTGGGACCGTAGTCCGGCCAGACTATGGTAGTTACTGTTGTGTTACTTGTGTCCTACCTCGCTCTGACGAGACGTGAGGGTCAAGACCCGGGTCGAGGATAAGACGTTGGTGGATGCACCTGACCTTGACTAGTGGTAGTGCTTCCCGTAGCTAGTGTTCCTTGTCCAGGCAGAGTCCCCTCCGTCTGTGTTTGCTATCTGTGGGTGGAAATGACGAGTAGTCGTACGGAGTTTCCAAACGTATGTACTTTCCGTGCCATGCTAGTTGTAGTTTCACTTCCGCACTTCCGTTTTGTGGATAGAAGATTTAACTGATGTCATTCATTTTATATTTTATTCTTCTACCTGTTTAGAGCCAGTATGAGATTGGTAGTCCTTACTGAGCTTCTGTTGTGAAGCTCATCCTTCCTTTTCCCATGTGAGACTTCTCAGCAGTGGCAGGGCGCGCCGGGTGGAGGAGACGGGGCGGTAGGCGAGGTCCCCGTAGCTAGCAGTGGTTCCCCTTTTTTCAGTGTACGTCACCCTCGGGGTATGCCCCTAAGGGACTTGTTGTTCCCCTGCCTTTTACTTGTATAGCGTCCGTGTGTTGGGACTGGACTTAGAGTGGTACGTGGTGGTCTCACTCTCTTTTCTGTTTCCACAGGTACACTTCTAGATTAGCAGTTGACGTTTACTTCTGTTACTATACTGTTAGACATAGATTATAGCCCTTCCGAGTCCCTGATCTGTGGGTGGCGACCGCGAAAATCGATCCTCGGCGTGGGCCGAGGGTCAGGTTCTCGGGTCGTTACACATATGAAGGATGATGTCTAGAAGCTAAAAAGGACAAGCACAAAACCCACAAGAAGGAGTTTTACAAAAAGAAGAACAAGGCCATGGTTGCTACATGGTCAGATGATGAAAGCTCAGACTGCACTGAAGAATCCTCAACTTCAGATGAAAATGAAGTTTGCTTCATGGCTGGAAGTGGAAGTAGTGAAGAACAGGTAGATATGTCTTTCGACCTATTTACTATTGATGATTGGCATGAAGCATATGGTAATTTAGTGAAAATCTTTCGGATGTTAGAAAAGAAAATAAATATTTGAAAAGAAAAATTGATAATATTCCTCATGACACATCATCTTCTGGAAAAATTCTGAATTAGAAGCTCAGATCTCAGATCAAATCAAAGAAAATGATGAATGGTAATTTTATTGATGATCAGAATTGAAAATTCAAAAATTGAACAAAGAACTTATCAATTATGTTAAGAATTTTGAGAAAAAGAAAAGGAAAATCAAGAAAACTTGAATCAAGTTGAAAAGCTAAACCTTTGCCTTAAAGAAAAAGAAGAAGACATCAAGAACTTCACTCAAGGCAAAGGTAATTTGAATGCTCTACTTAGAGTTAAGATGAATTCAAACAAATTGGTTTAGGTTTTGAACCACAAAAATTTAAAGGAAAACTGAATCATATTCAAAGCAAACAAAATCATCAAAAATACCCTTAATAAAATTGTCAAGGCTAGCTCAGCTGAAAACAAAGAAAAAATACAAAAACAGAAAGAGTTTGTGAGGTCGACACAAACCATGCATAGGTCGACCTATCCATCTTATAAAAATCAAAAAACCTGCAAACAAATAATAATCATCTTTTGATGGCAATTGGAATGTTTTCTCATCTTACATTCAAGAAGGAATAAGTCTTAGAACAAAGGATAATGTAACCAATGGTTCAATCCTTATTTCTATCATTCATCTTTTCCTGCGTATCAACAAACAATACATGCCTATTTTTCACAATGGAACAAACCAACTAAGAGGTATAATGTTCAGAAAATTTAAAAACAAAAGGTTGAACCTTCTAAGGATTTGTTTTCTCTTCTCACTCGGGATGTTGGTACACCAATCTCATATGGGTACCAAAAACGTTTCTTGTCTAATTTGTATGTGCAGGAAAGTCATGCATCCAATTCCAACAAAATCTGGATTCTTGACATTGGATGCTCACGGCATATGACAGGAGACAGAAATAAATTTTCATGCTTGATTGAAAAGGAAGGTGGATCAGTCACCTTTGGAGGTAAGAATGAAGGAAAAATAATTGGCAAAGGAAAAATTGGTAAGTCTTGCATTACCTTAAGTGATGATGTTTGTTTAGTTGAGGGTTTGAATTACAACTTGCTTAGCATTAGTCAATTGTGTGACAATGGTCACAAGATTCTTTTTGAACATGATTCATGCAAAATAATTGACTCCTCTTCTAAGAAAATGAAATTGATTGGAAAAGGAAAATAATGTCTACATGATTGATTTGTGTGATAATTCCTTTTCTATGTTTGTTTGATTGCAAATAAAAAAGACACTGCTTGGTTGTGGAATAAAAGGTTGGGTCATGCAAGTTTCTAACCATTGGCAAACTCATAAGAATGAATCTTATAAAGGGTTCCTGAATCATTCCCAGTCATTGACAATTGTGTTTGTGGGATAGTGCTCAAGGAAAACAAACAGAAGATCTTTAAAGTGTTCAATGAAGTACTTACATCTAAACCACTTGAGGCTCATATGGATCTTTTTGGTCCAACTAGAACTCAAAGTCTAAGTGGTAATAGATATGGCTTTGTGATCATTGATGACTTTACTAGATACACTTGGGTCTTATTCTCATCCCATAAAAGTGATGCATGTTCAGAATCAGGAGATTTTACAATTCTGCCTTAGTGGGTTTGTCTTTCAAATTGAATTCCATTTGACAGATTATGGGGGTGAATTTGAAAATAAATCATTTTTGATCTTTGTACTGAACGAACATTCTTCATAAGTTTTTCTTCCTAGAACTCCAGAACCAAATGGAGTGTAGAAAGGAAAAAAATAGAACTCTTGTGGAAATGACCAAAACTATGCTCATTGAATGTAAACTGTCTAAATCTTTTGGCAGAAGTTGTAAATACAGCTAATTTCATTTTGAATAGAGCATTGGTA